>CM062296.1:222650083-223250083 GCA_031216915.1 Pictodentalium vernedei
AAGTCGCCGGGTACAATACGAATAATTTCTCGTCTCCGATTTGTCAGTCAAATTGTTTCAGTTTCCGACATTTGAAATCTGGAATGACAAGACGTGTACGTCTAAATTATCAAACGTGCTGTACCCATAAAAAAAAAATAAAAATAAAAAGAGTACACAAAAAAAATAATATAAATTTATTTTGACACTGAATTTTTTTGATCTGACCAGTACAAAACATATAACGTACAAATGATTCATAGAATCACATACAAATAATACAATAAACATCATGCACTTGATAATTTAAATTCATGCTTAATTTCAGATGAGACAAAACATCAAACACACATGTACACGCACACTTCATAGAAGTAGAGCAGGCCATGCATTAGGTAGTGGGATTTCTACTAAGATTGTTGTCTTTAAGCTATTTTAACCCTTTACCAAACGTAACGGCCAAAACATGGGTTATGACTCATCTTTGGAACTTATTAACGATAATTATAGTATTTAACCCTTTACCTAACGTAACGGCCAGCGCTATTCTCAAAACTCGCCAATTAATTTCATTATTTTTTTTCATTTTTTGTCTCTAAAACATTGGTTATGACCCCCTCATTGGAACGAGCTCGTCGAGCTCGTTCCAATGAGGGGTCATAACCTATGTTTTTGAAACAAAAAATAAAAAAAATTATTAATTATTCAAGAAGTTTGTTTGCACGTGTTGTCGTGTTGTCTGCTTTTCATGTTAGGTAAAGGGTTAAAAACAAACACACAAACTAAAGTAATTGCATCATGTAAGGAAAACAGTATTGCACTAATAAATTTGATGGCCGAGCTACCGGGCACCGACCTCCTACCACCCCCTCCCCCCGCACAAAAACAACAACAAACACATTTTTAGTTACGGCCCTGCTATCAGACAAAAGAAGTCGCCGGGTACAATACGAATAATTTCTCGTCTCCGATTTGTCACTCAAACTGGATCAGTTTCCGACATTTGAAATCTGGAATGACAAGACGCGTACGTCAACATTGTTACTTACGAGCCTCCATAAACACCACCTAGGCTAACTAACTAAAGGGAGTACCCAGCTCACTATTTGTTTTTCGTGTCGATGCCATAGGACACCGCAGGTTGCAACCAAATGATCCACGATCGCCGAACATCCATCTCTTGACAACACCGTTTGCCCCCACCCCACCCCACCCGAGCGAGAATATTCCAACTTAAGTTTTGGTCGGGATAGGGGGTGGGGCAAATCCAATGTCGACACGTTCCTACTCAACTTGCTACAAGTCTCATTTGAAGCCACAGTTCAAAATTCCTGTGGTCAAAAATTACAAAATTTGATATTCATTCTCCTTTAGTGAATATCATTTCATAAACATTGCTTCTACTTTCCGCAAATCGCACATCAAAAATGGAGATAGTTAGTAATTTGGACATTTATTCTGAGTTAGTAAATTTGTATACCTTAGAAAAGATCTGTCACGTTTTCAGTGGCGGCTAATGGGGGGGGGGGGGGGTGCATCTCTTGGGGACGGAAAAATTTGGTAGCATATGGCAATAAAGCATGAAATGCAGATGTCATATAGAACTAGTCACCCCAAAACACAGTGGTGCGTAGACCGCGCCAAACTGCTAATGTAGTTGGTAAAATGCCGACGGTACGTGGTAGGATCTTTGCGTGGGTTCCAATTCCCACCCTCGTGATACAGGAACGTGCACAGCTCTGCTCCCAGTGCAGTACAAACAGACCAACTTGTTAACGTTTATGACTTTAATGGATCAATAAGTTGTATCATATACAATCCCCCGGATCTCCCTCCTTTTTACCCGGTCGTTCATTCTTATGTCATATGTCTTCTGCTTACGTATGCTGTTATTCAGATATTTCCAAGCTGCTTCAAGAATTTATACATGCGATTCTGAAACAATTCCTTTACCCACCATCGACTAGGTATCGATATCGTCCCTGGATGTTTCCCGACATTGAACTCAAACGAAATGATCATCTCCCACCCCAACAACCAAGCATTTAGGCTGTACCCTGTCCACTATGCCATTATGACAACGTAAGTATAGGGCCCCACTTTGAGTGAGTCTCATTCGCGTACACACTGAGCATCGCTTCCAATGTCCCATTACACCTTCTGTCATGCCGTTCAATCTGATCTTCTTTACTCCAGCAGCTCACACATTTTTCTGTTCTCGACGTGACGCTCCTGGTCGGAAAACAACGTTTGAAGGACACCAAAACGCATAATATAATAATCTATAAGCCCTCTGACAGTTCCCGCATCCATGTTCGGTATCGGGACAGCCTCCGTCTATTTTGTAGAATGGTCTGCCATTACGACAATGTGCACTCTCCCACGGGCCCTCTTCAGCCGCGGTCCGAATGTCTATCGCAATTCTCTCTCCCTGTCCTTTCGCAACTGCCTACTTTAAATGTGCACGCATGCACCGTCTTCCCTGGTTCCAAACGCACTTGTCACACAGGTCACAGCATAGTCGTACATCGAGCTGCATTGCCAGCCACCAGGATTGCTGCGTGACGCTGTTCGCCATCTTAAACACCCCCAGATATCCCCCTACAACGCCGATTTACATTCCTCTGTCACCGCCTCCATGAGCTCTTTTGGGACAATCAACAGATGGCGTTCCGTCCGTCTCTGTATTTGTGAAGAAGATCCTCGCGTAATTCCATCCCATAGCAACTTTGTAATTGACTTCTTGAGCAAACACTGTGCATTTTTGGTCGATACTTTTGATTGTGACATTGCAATTTATGATATGTTGTTAACTCACGGTCTTAACTGATTGAGTGCTGGAAGCTCATATTCAGGTTCTACCCTAAAGTGTAATTCAGTATTTCAAAGACGTCAAACTCGGTGTATGTCTATAACATTATTTTTTAGTTTAAATTATTTTGTCTGTATGGATTTTTCTTGATACAGTTTATGGGACTCCCACAAAAATAGTAAATAGTGCCCTTTTTTATTCCCACGCCCCTACCCCCGCTCTACCTACCCCGCAACGGGATGCTTCTGACAAACTTGTTTAATACTTTACCTAACACGAAAAGAAGACGACACATGCAAAAAACATTCTTGAACAACTAATGTTTTTCATTTTTTGTCTCAAAAGCATAGGTTTTGACCTCTCATTGGAACGAGCTCGACAAGCTCGCTCCAATGAGGGGCCATAACCTATGTTTTTGAGACAAAAAATGAAAAAAAATAATGAAAATTAACTGACGATTTTTGAGAATAGTGCTGGCCGGTTATGGCCGTTATGTTGGATAAAGGGTTAAGACACCTAATTAAGTTTAAACATCTTTACATTATTGTCTGTTATTTCAAAATATGATCTTAGATGACATTGTGTTATCATGTCCCAGATTCTATGTACGGAATATGCTGCCTCGTTAGTGCAAGGGGGTGGTCGTCTAAAACTCAGCTAGAAAAAGTAACAAAAAATACAGGTTTGGGGGTAGTTGATCTCAAAAATAAAATCATGTTAGATTCTGAGGCCAGTAGTACCAACCATATTCCATTACAAAACAATCTGGTGAAATTTCATTTGATTATTGAGAAGACCTTTAATTTAACTGCACTCGAATTGTCTCAGACTGCCTGGAACTTTCAGCGTAGTGCAAAGAATCATATGTCTCTAGCTTCTGCCAGTCTAATGTATGGATTTTATCGCATGAAGCCGAGGAAGAGAGATGAGGGGCTTCAGGGTGTGTGAGAGTGCGAGTTTAATTAGATTGACATGAAGTGGTACCCAGTGCGGTATACTTGTCTAGAATGTGAATGGAACTCTTTTCAAACATGTTTTTTCAATAATGTTCATCAGAAGCGACGTCAACAAAAGCCTTACAGTCTTACCACTGATACTTACCATCGTTACTGGTCTCTGAGAATACACAAACTCTACACTGGCATGAGCATTTATGAATATTTACTGAACTCTACCAACGAGAAGGGTCGCCTGAAATATTTCCGTTGGTCAGCAGCGGTGGAGCCAAGCGTGGGGGGGGGGGGGGCGCTGGAGGGGGAGTTGGGGGTAGGCTAACTTACCCTCCTAGACGTAGACTTTGACCCCCATTTGCCTTCCCACTACATATACACCAATCCAAACACCTCATTACCCCCAGTAGTAGAGAAAATGGAAAATAGGCCTGTTCTGCCAGACGGGGGTGACAGGGGGTGACGAGGCTGATGACGTCATCTTAATTAAAATGTTACGTAAGGTAATTAACGTTACTTAATGATTTTTTTTAATTACTTTAATAATTGTTGCTTAATTAATTTTAATTAATGACTGTTGCATAATTAATGTAATTAATGTAATTAATGATGTAATTAGGGTTGATTATAATAATTAGTATATTAATAAATAAATTAATAATGACGTACTGGACATATATATGAATGCTATCGACTGACTGATCCGCAGAGGTAAACAGTTCATTGCGTGTTTAGGTGTCATTAAATCGATTTTTCTTTTCAAACGCCAACTACTGACAGATGTTGAAGTAATTAAATCTATTGTCACACTTTAACGACCTGTCATAAATATCGTTAGACTGGACATGCTATCATGTATTTAAAAATCAATGATGATCTCACGTGACAAGATGTGTCTTGCTTTTAACTGAAGACTGTGAACGACTCCATTGTGGCTATTTTTATAGGTGTAATTGGATTTAATAACTTGGCGTGATTCTTACATATTAATAACGCTAGTTTATTCTTCTCGTTTTTATGGCTGTCGAAAAACTCTCATAGACCAAGGTATTCTGATTTTACGCCTCACGCGATAAAGTAATTTTTTAATGGTCCGATTTCTACGTTTTGACTGATTCTCAAAAAAAAATCACAAGAGAAATCGCCATGAGACTACTTTACACGGGGGAGAGGCTATACATGGCTATACTTTATGCCCCAATACTTTGATGAATTAACGGATCATCTGAAAACCCACCAAGAAGGTGCTTTGAACTGTCAATTTTGTGTTTCAATAGCAAATTCAACAAAAGAGAGAGGCAGTGTACATCGAACAGACGTCGATGTCAAGATGTTCCAGTGGACGTTTTGTCTGAAATCCTATAATAGGAAAGATACATTAGAAAAAACATGGAGAAATGTCAAAACTCGACATTTAACTGCGCGATTTGCGGGTTTCAGCTGATTCAACTTAACCGTCATCGCGCCACAACTAGCAGAGATGCACAACTCGACTGACCGGTGGAGACATTCCTCATCATATAAGGGGGGTCAAACGAGGTTATGAGGAGGGGTGAAGGAGACAAGTGTGCGGTCATATGTTTAAAATTTTAATATCCTTAATTGCTATGACGTAATCCCCTTAATAAATAGCGTATATTCATTTAATATAATATATTAATAAATTTCGTTAAATAATTCATTTTTTATTCCACACCCCTGTATCCCCTCACAGTGCCTAAAACTTTCATGAACTCCCCGCCTCCAGGTCATCCAATACTAAAAAACATTTGGAAACCGCTCTCCCCCGCCCCCATCATAATCTTAAAAAGAGTTGCGTTGTCACAAACACACACTTTTTCAACCAATCAGACACCTCCATTATCCCACACCCTCACCATCACACCCCTGTATCCCCTCACAGGACCTAAAACTTTCATCATCTCCCCTCCTCCAGGTCATCCAATGCTAAAAAACTTTTGGAAACCTCTCTCCCCCTCCTCCAGCCCTCACAATAGCTAAATTATCTCGAACCCCAGTTCAGTTCTCTAAATGTAATGGACATGTCAGGCCCCCGAATACACCTTCCCCACAATTTTGAGTGATCAAATTACCCCGATTAGTCTCCTCTCATAACTTACCACACTCTTAACCCGTATTTACTATGAGATTGTCCCCCTAATAAATAGCGTATGTTCATTTCATATAATATATTAATAATTTCCGTTAAATAATTCATTCCACAAGACACTTGTCGAAAAAACAAAATGGCGGATTAGTTTGACAGAAATACGCGTATTGATTTATTCAGGAATGTCTGTCGGTTGTGTCCTTGGGCAAGACACTTCATCCCTATTGACCATGTGGGGGCATGGTGATGCTGTGCACTAAGGCGTACTGCACGTCGATGGAGCACCTGTCTTCAACCAATGCAGACCCTGCGTAGAATCTTGACAGTTGCTTGCCGTTGCTCGGTGGCTGTCTCCAGCTTCCCCCACCCGTAAAACTGTCATGGTCATGATTAGTCATTGTGCAGACCTTAGACACAAATAAATAAATATAAATAAATAGTCGGTTATCAAAACAGCCCTTAAGTGTTTAACAGTTAATTGTGGACCAGTGCGTTTAAAAATGGAAAATTTGGGTGATAGCACTACGGACTGTGTTTAATCATAGAAAAATCACACCCGCGCTATTACTGACCCGTATGATTTATTTTTGAACGTTCACTGAAGAATAACCCACCCATCTAAGTAAAAGCATGAAAGAGCTACCATTATCTAATTACCTATATGGGGTGGGGTGGGGTGGGGTGGTCGGTAACGTTGTGTACTATGGCGTACTACCTTCAGCCAATGATAACCCTGTGTAGAACTTTGACAGTTGTTTGCCTCTGCACGATGGTTCCTTCCGGATTGCTCCAACTATCGTTAAGTAAATGGAAAAAAACTACAATTCTATAATAACAGGCCAAGACCCCCTTATCAACAACAGTACTTTCATCCCCCTCATTTTAATAGTTGAAAAGCGCTGTTACTCGATCAAAAAAAATTGTAAAAGGATATGCGACACTGTATTAGCCACCCAAATTTGCGAGACTTGGGAAAATATAACCCACCAAGAGCTGCATGAAAGCTACGTACACTATTTGAACTCCCGCATTGTGTCCTTGGGCAAGGTAATTTACCCTGATTATCCACATGGGAGCACGATGACGGCGTGTAATAAGGTGTACTGCACGTCGGTGATACGCATATTTTAGAACAATCTAACCCTGCTTGTGCAGATTTCCGCCGTTGGTGAGATGACAGTTACTCGTCGTTGCTCTGTGGTTCTCTTTAGATATTCCGGAGTCTACCCGTAAAATTGTCACGTTTAATTATAACTTGAACTTGATGTCCGGGTGCAATGAAATAGCATATTTTCTGCAGACATTCTAAATAAACACAGCTGGTTTACAGACCTGTATATATATTTTTTTTTTCAATTGAGTAAAAATATAGGATAGTTACTGATGTAACACGCCGATTAGTATTTTTAATGAATCTAACTACACCAGCCCGACCGACCCTTTGCCCACCATGATCACAACAAACGTTTCAATTCTCTCTCTCTCTCTCTCTCTCTCTCTCTCTCTCTCTCTCACCGATAGAGTACGGGTGGGAACTAATTGCGTTCAAGCTGTTTTTTTTTTCTAGGTTTTACCACTCCCCTTACAGCGCAAATCGAAATGAAATCTGATTCATTGAATCATACTACAGCGTATGTCAAAATGAATTTTTGAATGCCATTTTTTCTATGTGCCACTATCAGCAGCTATGACCATAGCGTAACTTTGTGCTAAAACGATTATTTTTGTACAAAACTCAAGATCTTTCCCTCACAAATACCTATATAAAACAAGATAATACGCGAGAATGCGTTGTGTACCTGCATTTTGTTGATAAAATATGTCATGACCACATTCCCGGATATTATTAATGTACCCGCTTAATAACAACCAAATGGTGAATGTCAAGAAAGGCACTCTGTAGTTTAGGAGACTCCACAAATAAAAACAAAATAAAAAATCTTAGATATATTGCATTTTTTTAATTATCCATATTAACCAGAAATCAGAACTAGGCAAATTGATTAGAATTAAATTACAAATGGATATGAAATTTGCAGTAAAATGAACACTGGTTTTTGCTGCTGGCCGCATTTTTAGTTGTCTGTAATGGCTGTTGTTCAGAATGTCACCCTATTGGGGTGAGTTTTCGCTTTTTCGTCCAGTTTTATGAGAGCTTCCACGAAGTCCGTTCCACATTCGCAATCTTTTCCAGGGGCTATTCTTCAAAGGCTGGTCCATCGCAGCTTTGCAGAGATATTGTTTTCTGGATGACAAAAATCAATATGATCTTGATTTCCGATCAGACCCCTTGGGATATTTTGATCTTTAAGGATGTTTGCCAAAATTTTCCACCCTGTCGGTTGAAAATCTTTTCTTTTTCGCAGCAGATCATTTATTAGATCACACATATTGGAGCCCGAAATTGTAATGCCGTTATACACGAGTCGATCTTTATCATCCCAGGATAAATTGGGTATATTCCTTATTATCTGGAGTAACAAAAGTGCCTTCTGCTGCATGGAATCTGGTATAACGGCTAACCAGTCCGGATGATTTTCCACTGAAAAACTAGTCGTTAAGGAGTGTGGTTTGGTGGTTTCTTTGCATAAATTTGATTGGCGCTGGAAGATTGTCTGGTTCAGCAGCCCTTTCTCTTCAGAACTCGATGTTGAAGATTCAGTAATTGATCTCATACCCTGGTCTATGGGCGGGACAGCTACAGCATTCAGGGGTGTGCATATTTCCTGCAACTGTTCACTCCCCCATGGTTCAATACACTGAATTCTGCTTGAGGGTAGGTTGGTTGAGTCATCTATAGGTTTTTCCCTCAGTGATTTCCCCATCACTAATGATTTTACTGATTCTAGCTTATTTGCAAGCCCCAAAATATTTCCACTTGTTAATGCATTGTTCCAACTAAAGGCTGATTTCAAATACACTGGAGGATAGGGTGGCTGGTTACAGACAGATCTGGTTGTTAACTCGGCTGTATTTGGGTTCGCTCCCCCTATAGTGTGTTTAAAATTTACATTTTTGTGTAATTTTCATCTGTGTCGATAATAATTAGTTTTATGAGAGTAAGATTTTTGACACAATTCACAGACGTAGCGTGAATTCATCCTTTTCAGAAGCGAGTTAATAGAGTGGCAATACTGTTCCAACACTCTGCCATTTATATGTATGAATAGGATGGGTCCCACCCCAACCTGTTAATCGCTGATTGGCTAATTATATCCCAAGATAAGGTGGGGTCTACCCCACCTGTTGATCATTGGTTACTTCAAATTCTCACACAGTGCATTGTGGGAAATTACAGTGATAGAGCTCTGAGGTAAAATAAGTTTTTTGCTCAACTTCACACAAATTGATATAGTTTACTTCAAAAAAAAGAAACATCAAAGTCACATTCATGACAAGCCGAGGTAGCCCATCTGAACCATCAACTCTACACTGTTTAATCAGATAATCCATTTAATCAGATAATTTCATGTGCATATCGGTTTTTCATCAGTTTCCATCAGTTTTTATCAGTTTTCATCGGTTTTTATCAGTTTTACAATTCGATAAAATGGATTTTAGCAATTTTACAATTCGATAAAATGGCTTTTAGTGATTTTACAATTCGATAAAACGGTTTTTAGTGATTTAAATCACGTAAAATGATCACTAATGATCACTATTACGTCACGTGATGTCATGTAAATGATCACTAATGATCACTATTACATCACGTGATGTAATAGTGATCATTAGTGATCATTTACGTGACATCACGTGGCGTAATAGTGATCATTAGTGATCATTTATGTGACGTCATGTGACATAATAGTGATCATTAGTGATCATTTTACATAATGTCACGTGACGTAATAGTGATCATTAGTGATCATTTTACGTGATTTAAATCACTAAAAACCATTTTATCGAATTGTAAAATCACTAAAAAACGTTTTATCGAATTGTAAAATCACTAAAAACCATTTTATCGAATTGTAAAACCGATAAAAACTGATGAAAACCGATAAAAATCGATGGAAACTGATGAAAAACCAATGAAAAACCGATATGCACATGTAATTATCTGATTAAATAGATTATCTGATTAAACAGTGTAGAGTTGGTAGTTCAGATGGACTACCTCGGCTTGTCATGAATGTGGCTTTGATGTTTCTTTTTTTGAAGTAAACTATATCAATTTGTGTGAAGTTGAGCAAAAAACTTATTTTACCTCAGAGCTCTATCACTGTAATTTCCCACAATGCACTGTGTGAGAATTTGAAGTAACCAATGATCAACAGGTGGGGTAGACCCCACCTTATCTTGGGATATAATTAGCCAATCAGCGATTAACAGGTTGGGGTGGGACCCATCCTATTCATACATATAAATGGCAGAGTGTTGGAACAGTATTGCCACTCTATTAACTCGCTTCTGAAAAGGATGAATTCACTCTACGTCTGTGAATTGTGTCAAAAATCTTACTCTCATAAAACTAATTATTATCAACACAGACGAAAATTACACAAAAATGTAAATTTTAAACACACTATAGGGGGAGCGAACCCAAATACAGCCGAGTTAACAACCAGATCTGTCTGTAACCAGCCACCCTATCCTCCAGTGTATTTGAAATCAGCCTTTAGTTGGAACAATGCATTAACAAGTGGAAATATGTTGGGGCTTGCAAATAAGCTAGAATCAGTAAAATCATTAGTGATGGGGAAATCACTGAGGGAAAAACCTATAGATGACTCAACCAACCTACCCTCAAGCAGAATTCAGTGTATTGAACCATGGGGGAGTGAACAGTTGCAGGAAATACGCACACCCCTGAATGCTGTAGCTGTCCCGCCCATAGACCAGGGTATGAGACCAATTACTGAATCTTCAACATCGAGTTCTAAAGAGAAAGGGCTGCTGAACCAGACAATCTTTCAGCGCCAATCAAATTTACGCAAAGAAACCACCAAACCACACTCCTTAACGACTAGTTTTTCAGTGGAAAATCATCCGGACTGGTTAGCTGTTATACCAGATTCCATGCAGCAGAAGGCGCTTTTGTTACTCCAGATAATAAAGAATATACCCAATTTATCCTGGGATGAGAAAGATCGACTCATGTATAACGGCATTACAATTTCGGGCTCCAATATGTGTGATCTAATAAATGATCTGCTGCGAAAAAGAAAAGATTTTCAACCGACAGGGTGGAAAATTTTGGCAAACATCCTTAAAGATCAAAATATCCCAAGGGGTCTGATTGGAAATCAAGATCATATTGATTTTTGTCATCCAGAAAACAATATCTCTGCAAAGCTGCGATGGACCAGCCTTTGAAGAATAGCCCCTGGAAAAGATTGCGAATGTGGAACAGACTTTGTGGAAGCTCTCATGAAACTGGACGAAAAAGCAAAAACTCACCCCAATAGGGTGACATTCTGAACAACAGCCATTACAGACAACTAAAAATGCGGCCAGCAGCATATTCCAGTGTTCATTTTACTGCAAATTTCATATTCATTTGTAATTTAATACTAATCAATTTGACTAGTTTTGATTTCTGGTTAATATGGATAATTAAATAAATGCAATATATCTCAGATTTTTTATTTTGTTTTTATTTGTGGAGTCTCCTAAACTACAGAGTGCCTTTCTTGACATTCACCATTTGGCTGTTATTAAGCAGGTACATTAATAATATCCGGGAATGTGGTCATGACATATTTTATCAACAAAATGCAGGTACACAATGCATTCTCGCGTATTATCTTGTTTTATATAGGTATTTGTGAGGGAAAGGTCTTGAGTTTTGTACAAAAATAATCGTTTTAGCACAAAGTTACGCTATGGTCATAGCTGCTGATAGTGGCACATAGAAAAAATGGCGTTCAAAAATTAATTTTGACATACGCTGTAGTATGATTCAATGAATCAGATTTCATTTTGATTTGCGCTGTAAGGGGAGTGGTAAAACCTAGAAGAAAAAAAACAGCTTGAACGCAATTAGTTCCCACCCGTACTGTATCAGTGAGAGAGAGAGAGAGAGAATTGAAACATTTGTTGTGATCATGGTGGGCAAAGGGTCGGTCGGGCTGGTGTAGTTAGATTCATTAAACATACTAATTGGCGTGTTACATCAGTAACTATCCTATATTTTTACTCAATTGAAACAAATATATATATACAGGTCTGTAAACCAGCTATGTTTATTTAGAATGTCTGCAGAAAATATGCTATTTCATTGCACCCAGACATCAAGTTCAAGTTATAATTAAACGTGACAATTTTACGGGTAGACTCCGGAATATCTAAAGAGAACCACAGAGCAACGACGAGTAACTGTCATCTCACCAATGGCAGAAATCCGCACAAGCAGGGTTAGATTGTACTAAAATATGCGTATCACTGACGTGCAGTCCACCTTATTACACGCCGTCATCGTGCTCCCATGTGGATAATCGGGGGTAAATTACCTTGCCCAAGGACACAGTGCGAGAGTTCAAATAGTGTATGTAGCTTTCATGCAGCTCTAGGTGGGTTATATTTTCCCATGTCTCGCAAATTTGGGTGGCTAATACATATTAATCGCATATCCTTTTACCATTTTTTTTGATCGAGTAACAGCGCTTTTCAACTATTAAAATGAGGGGGATGAAAGTACTGTTGTTGATAAGGGGGTCTTGACCTGTTATTATAGAATTGTAGTTTTTTTTCCATTTACTTAACGATAGTTGGAGCAATCTGGAAAGAACCATCATGCAGAGGCAAACAACTGTCAAAGTTCTACACAGGGTTATCATTGGCTGAAGGTAGTACGCCATAGTACACAACGTTACCGACCACCCCACCCCACCCCACATAGGTAATTAGATAATGGTAGCTCTTTCATGCTTTTACTTAGATGGGTGGGTTATTCTTCAGTGAACGTTCAAAAATAAATCATACGGGTCAGTAATAGCGCGGGTGTGATTTTTCTATGATTAAACACAGTCCGTAGTGCTATCACCCAAATTTTCCATTTTTAAACGCACTGGTCCACAATTAACTGTTAAACACTTAAGGGCTGTTTTGATAACCAACTATTTATTTATTGGTGTTTAAGGTCTGCACAATGACTAATCATGACCACGACAGTTTTACGGGTGGGGGAAGCCAGAGAGAGCCACCGAGCAATGACAAGCAACTGTCAAGATTCTACGCAGGGTCTGCATTGATTGAAGACAGGTGCTCCATCGACGTGCAGTACGCCTTAGTGCACAGCATCACCATGCCCCCACATGGTCAATAGGGATGAAGTGTCTTGCCCAAGGACACAACCGACAGACATTCCTGAATAAATCGATGCGCGTATTTCTTTCAAACTAATCCACCATTTTGTTTTTTCGACAAGTGTCTTGTGGAATGAATTATTTAACAAAAATTATTAATATATTATATTAAATGAACATACGCTATTTATTAGGGGGACAATCTCATAGTAAATACGGGTTAAGAGTGTGGTAAGTTATGAGAGGAGACTAATCGGGGTAATTTGATCACTCAAAATTGTGGGGAAGGCGTATTCGGGGGCCTGACATGTCCATTACATTTAGAGAACTGAACTGGGGTTCGAGATAATTTAGCTATTGTGAGGGCTGGGGGAGGGGGAGAGAGGTTTCCAAAAGTTTTTTAGTATTGGATGACCTGGAGGAGGGGAGTTCATGAAAGTTTTAGGTACTTTGAGGGGATACAGGGGTGTGGAATAAAAAATGAATTATTTTACGAAAATTATTAATATATTATATTAAATGAATATACGCTATTTATTAAGGGGATTACGTCATAGCAATTAAGGTTATTAAAATTTTAAACATATGACCGCACACTTGTCTCCTTCACCCCCTCCTCATAACCTCGTTTGACCCCCCCCCCCCCTTATTTGATGAGGAACGTCTCCACCGGTCAATCGAGTTGTGCATCTCTGCTACTTGTGGCGCGATGACGGTTAAGTTGAATCAGCTGAAACCCGCAAATCGCGCAGTTAAATGTCGAGTTTTGACATTTCTCCATGTTTTTTCTAATGTATCTTTCCTATTATAGGATTTCAGACAAAACGTCCCCTGGAACATCTTGACATCGACGTCTGTTCGATGTACACTGCCTCTCTCTTTTGTTGAATTTGCTATTGAAACACAAAATTGACAGTTTAAAGCACCTTCTTGGTGGGTTTTCAGATGATCTGTTAATTCATCAAAGTATTGGGGCATAAAGTATAGCTATGTATAGCCTCTCCCCCGTGTAAAGTAGTCTCATGGCGATTTCTCTTGTGATTTGTTTTTGAGAATCAGTCAAAACGTAGAAATTGGACCGTTAAAAAATTACTTTATCGCGTGAGGCGTAAAATCAGAATACCTTGGTCTATGAGAGTTTTTCGACAGCCATAAAAACGAGAAGAATAAACTAGCATTATTAATATGTAAGAATCACGCCAAGTTATTAAATCCAATTACACCTATAAAAATAGCCACAATGGAGTCGTTCACAGTCTTCAGTTAAAAGCAAGACACATCTTGTCACGTGAGATCATCATTGATTTTTAAATGCATGATAGCATGTCCAGTCTAACGATATTTATGACCGGTCGTTAAAGTGTGACAATAGATTTAATTGCTTCAACATCTGTCAGTAGTTGGCGTTTGAAAAGAAAAATCGATTTAATGACACCTAAACATGCAATGAACTGTTTACCTCTGCGGGTCAGTCAGTCGATAGCATTCATATATATGTCCAGTATGTCATTATTAATTCATTTATTAATATACTAATTATTATAATCAACCATAATTACACTCATTAATTACATTAATTATGCAACAGTCATTAATTAAAATTAATTAAGCAACAATTATTAAAGTAATTAAAAAAAATCATTAAGTAACGTTAATTACCTTACGTAACATTTTAATTAAGATGACGTCATCACCCCCGTCACCCCCTGTCACCAGCAGAACAGGCCTATTTTCCATTTTCTCTACTACTACCCTCTCCCACACACACACACACTAGCCCACTCTTTCACACGCACATACACACACCCTCAAAACTTCCGACGGGACGACAAATATTTTATTTTAAAATAATGATTCATGTGCCATCTATAATTGTGATCATATGATACTATGTAAGAAATATTGATAAATGAAGAATTAAAACTCACCCAAAACTGTGTTTTTGATTTCCATCAGACTTTCCCAACACATGGTTAATGAATGTCTAAATGTTCCCCAAAACGTATTATAAAAGTTGCACAATAAAACACACTATAATAATGGAGTAGGCCTTGGGTTTTATCCTTCTGCGATGGCACATGTGCCATATTGATTAACCCATTCGCACGTGTGTGTCGTTCTGTGTTTATTACACGCCCTCGTGTCTATAAAAAACAATTAGTAGGACACTCAGCAATTCATTTGACAACTATAAACACAAAGAACACATTTTATTGCCCACCACATTTGCGAGGGGAACCCATGTTACTATTTCGTCCCCTGAGTTCCAATGTGTTCTATGTGCCTACTGGCACATAGAACACATTGAAACTCAGAGAACGATTTTCAGCTACCGCTAGCGATTCAAATTGTAATCGCGTTGCATGATTTGTAGAAAATTCCAGTGAAATTTCGCTTCTATTTAAGAGTAGCCCGCCAACGATTTCTGTGTTGCTGTTGATGAGGATTTCATAGAACAGGCATGTAATAAAAGTGTGTGTGGTTGTGTTTGTCTGTGTGTGTGGGAGGGGGGGGGGGGTAGGGAGGCAATAAAAATCTAGCATCTACATTAAGATTTAAGATTTTCTCGTATTTCATTTTTTGACTGGTGAGATTGTCGAGTGCCGGTTTAGTGCCGAAGGGGAAATGCTGGGGAAAAATTTCAGCTGAATCGCAAGCCGGTTGAAATTCCCTGTCTGCATTTCTGATCACTGTCCTATAACTATGCTGCGATCTTCAAATGTTCTTATGTAATTTTCTACGTAGTTCTATATAGTTTCTATGTTGTTCTTTGTGGTTCTGTGTCCTTCTGAGGCTCTATGCAGTTCTATGTAATAATTCGACACACCCTTCATTTTGAAAATGAACAGAAAAACCTGAACAGGTTGTAGTCATAAGCCACCCTCCCCTAAACACACAACAACATTACACCTTTGGGGAAGTGTACCTGACAGAAGGTTGGAATTGATTCATTCACCCAAGAATAGAAATATATTGATGACGAAGAATAGTTTATGTTTGTAAAATTTATCTAATTTTATCTTCCTAAACTTCCGAGGTGGGTTTGTTTTATTTTATTTATTTATTTATTTATTTATTTATTTATTTATTTATTTATTTATTTATTTATTTATTTGTGTTTAAGGTCACAGATATCAGCACAATTGCTGATCGTGACCGTGGGTAGGTCCTAGCATGTTACGTTGATAATATGTATATATATGCAATTTGTATAAACAAATAGAGAGTGCGGTGGCTCAGTGGTAGACTGTTGGACTTCTATGCTAGAGATCCCGAGTTCGATCCCCATCAGGGACGAACTCTGGACCTCTAGCATAGAAGTTCAACAAGGCACTTTATCCCGGTTGCCTACATGGGGGCACGATGACGCCGTGTACCAAGGCGTATTGTACGTCGATGGTACACGTCTTCAACCGCTGTAACCCTGCTTGAGCGGAGCTTGAACAGAGTAAGAATGTTGAGGAGCTGACAGTTGCTCGTCGATGCTCGGTGGTTCTCTCCGGGTACTCCGGCTTCCTCCACCCGTAAAACTGTAACGGTCACGATTAGCCATTGTGCATAAGTATGTGACCTTCAACACCAAAAAATAATAATAATTAACTGTATGTACAGATCGCTTTAACTTTGCCTTCTTATGATTTAATGGAAAACTTTCCAGGAGAAAGCTTTCAGACAAATGATAAAAAGCCAAGAATTTGGTATCAATAAAGGCCACTAAAATTGGAAATTCTTGCGATTTTATAGAGTATAGACGACTATTCAGTTCCAAGAAATTGTTCTTGTCTTAATTTCAGACAAGTTAATTGGTTCTTCACAACTATGCAAGTTCAGCCAGTCAATGACCAGTCTACTTACTCTCTGGCTTGTCTGAATATAACAATGGCTGTTTTCAATCGTCCATATAAAATTACACTGAGTTTCAAGATGAGACATTTTATTAGTCATGATGCTGAGTACAATATAAGTTATCTCCGCCAACATGCATGGTATATGGAGATTTAATACCTGGATGTCGGTTTTTAAACACCGAGCCATAGGCGAGGTGTTTAAATGAGACATCCAGGTATTAAATCTCCATATGCCATACATGTTGGCGGAGATAACGTTTTTGTCCCATTTAAAACACAATACAAACATAGTGGAAATAAATTTGTGGACGCATTTCTCAGCTCCACAATCACTTGGACCAAATTCGTGATAATTATTTTGTTTTTATAATCACAGAAGACAACAAATAGAGTTACATCCCTTGGGTCGTTAAGGGAACGAGTGAACAGTATTTTGTTGACATGCCGTCCCCTGAGTTCTAATGTGTTCTATGTGCCTTCTGGCACATACAGTACATGGAGAGTGTATTATCAATAAATCACCCGCAGATTGGAGATTCTACCCAAGCAATAATTGCAAATTTGTTGCAAAGCATAACCAGCACAAGCAAAGTTTCAGCCAACCCGGAGGTCCATTGGCTGAAACATTGCTTGTGTTTTTTGTCGATATGTACAATATTTGAAAGTTATAGCTTGGGTGATAACTCCACTCTGCGGGTGATTTAGTTACAATCAACTCTCCACGTACTGTAGAACACATTGGTTCTCAGGGGACGAATTATTTGCTCTTATTTTATTTTTATGATTGAATTGTCGGAAATCTGATGATATTTGTGACTATTCTCAGGGTTTTTTATTCGATTTTTATTTCGAGGCGAGCAAAAACGGAAGGCTTTCATTTAAACTGTATTTCCCCGATGTTTCGCTTATACCCTGGATGTTGCATGCTCTCATATACCTTGGATGTTGAGTGCATCCTTTACCATGGCTATTTGTCCAAGGTATTCTGACCAATCAAAAGACCGAATTTATCGGGATATAGGGACAAGTGAATTGATACCTGTCACAAACGCAATTTGGGTCGTTCATTCACTTTTTATTTATGATTTTGGGTTTAACAACACCTTCGACAGCCAGGTTCACAATGTGTCGGACTCATTGAATATGACAAGCTACCTACATGGAGAGTGAATTACCACTAGAACACAGGTGGGGTGGAGTTTCCACTAAGTCAAAATCTTGTCTGAAAAAGCATAAGAATGACATGCAAAGTTTCGGATAATAAACCCAGAAATCCATCGGATAAAACTATGCTTGCCCTTCTTATGTGTTATCACTGGTATCGATAATTATTGTCTTAGTGGAATATCCACTCCATATGTGTCTTAATGGTAATCAACTCTCCATGTACTGTATGTGATAAACTTTGGTATTTTGATATCAGTTTTTACAACTTTTTACAGAAAAAGTTCTGGTTGCTATTTTAGATATTTAAATAGAACAGTAGTGGGAGAGCGATGGATAGTGCCTTATTGGCAGAACCTAGTGCAGGATCTAGGAAGTGACGTCATAGTCACGTGATCCAGTGGCGCCATGTTTGGTTGCCATGGTAACCCGCGTTATCGGCCGTGTTGTGACGTCATCCCCATAGTGATTCGTGATCCTAGTGCGCATGCGCAGCGCGTGTTGTTAGGGTGATGCGTGTTTCCGTCGGCCATTTTGTATACTGGAGGCCGCCATCTTGGTTTCTATGGTAGCACGTGGTTGCTATGTTACCCAAAAGCTTCTTATAGGATAGGGGTATGTTTGGAGGGTATGTTCCAATGTACAAGAGTAATTTCGCGAATCGTAGAATTACCCAAATAAACCCGATAATCCCTCCAAATCACCAAAAACGACTTCATTTAGTACGGATTCCCCATGTTATCGGCTTAGCACGTGGTGCTCTAGTACCTATGGGCTCCCTGAGGGTAAGTTCTATTGAACTAGAGCAATATTCTGGCTCGGATCTTCCCCAGAACCCTCGAATACTTTGGATAAGAATCCCACTAACAGAATCCCTTTTCGAGAATCCCTTTTTGGAAAACATCTGTGGCTATGGAATCCCTTTTTTTCTGAAATGAGTCGAAGAGTCGTATGTGGAGTCACTCGAACGAGCAACTGCTCTAAACTCATTTGCTGAATGAGATTCGAGTCCTTCTAGCAGTATGTGGAGTCACTCGATCGATCAATTGCTCTAAAGAAGCTCATTTGCTCGATGGGCTTCGAGTCGTTCGAGCAATTGCTCATGGAGCAATTACTCTCTTGGCTTTTTAGCTTATTAGGGAAAATCACCCATTTCAAGGTATCCTACTTACAGAATTCCTTTTCTTTGAAAAAAGCATCTGGCCGGGGTCACCCCTTTTTCTGAAATGAGTCGAAAAGTCGTATGTGCGAGTCACTCAAACGAGCAATTACTCGATAGCTCATTTGCTCGATAGACTTCGAGTTGTTCGAGTAGTATGTGGAGTCACTTGATTGAGCAATTGCTCTATAGCTTATTTGCTCGATGGGCTTCGAGTCGTTCGAGCAATTGCTCACGGAGCATTTACTCTCTTGGCTCTTTAGCTTATTAGGGAAAATCACCCGTTTCAAGGTATCCTACTTACAGAATCCCTTTTCATTGAAAAAACGTCTGGTCTTTGGCACCCTTTTTTCTGAAATGAGTTGAAGAGTCGTATGTGCGAGTTACTCGAACAAGCAGTTGCTCGATAGCTCATTTGCTCACTGGGATTCGAGTCGTTTCAGCAGTATGTGGAGTCACTCGATCGATCAATTGCTCTATAGCTCATTTGCTCGATGGGCTTCGAGTCGTTCGAGCAATTGCTCATGGAAAAATCACACGGTGCAAGGTATCCTACTTACTGAATCCCTTTTTAAGAATCCCTTTTTAGGATATGCCTGTGGCTGCATAATCCCTTTTTTGGTCCTATGTGCTAATGCACAGTGTGTCACATTGTCCATTTTCAGATAGGCACATATCAGCACATCCAGGATGTGCCATTGTGCTACCTATAATGTGTACACATTGTAATAACATACAAGCTCATTCCACCAAACACCCACGTTCCATGGAATCCCTTTTTGGAATCCCTTTTTACGATATGTCTCAGGTTATAAAATCCCTTTTTTATCGCATGTGCCTATGTGCTGGTGCACAATGTGTCACATTGTGCATTTTCACATAAGCACATATCGGCACATTCAGCATGTGATAATGTGCTACAGGCAATGTGTACACAATGTGAAACAATGTGTAATGACACACAAGCACATTCAAACAAACACCCAAGTTCTCTATAGAATCCCTTTTTGGAATCCCAATGGAATCCCTTTTTAGAACATGTCTCAGGTTATAAAATCCATGTTTAGTCGCATGTGCCCATGTGCTAGTGCACAGTGTGTCACATTGTGTTTTTTCATATAAGCACATATTGGCACATCCAGTACATTGTGCATTTTCACAAAAGCACATATTGGCACATTCAGCATGTGCTAATGTGCTACAGGTAATGTGTACACATTGTGAAACAATGTATAATAAAACACAAGCACATTCCACCAAACATATGCCTATGTGCTAGTGCAAAATGTGTCACATTGTGCTTTTTCACATAAGCATATATTGGCACATCCAGCATGTGCCTGTGTGCTAGTGCACAATGTGTCACATTGTGCTTTTTCACATAAGCACATATTGGCACATTCAGCATGTGCCCACGTGCTACCTGTAATGTGTTCAGTAGAGCATAAACATGTTTAGGGAAGTCAGAATAAAGAGAACAAAGAAGCCATAACAGAGTTTGTAGATACATAGGAAGAAACCGAGAATTTACTGGGTGTGGGGGGGGGGGGGGCAGGTACTATAACACTACGCGCTAAGCCGATAAAATGGAGAATCCGTACTAAATAAAGTCGTTTTTTGGTGATTTGGAGGGATTATCGGGTTTATTTGGGTAATTCTACGATTCGCGAAATTACTCTTGTACAAAGGAACATACCATCCGAACATACCCCTGTCCTATAAGAAGCCTTTGGCTAATATAGCAACCACGTGCTACAATAGAAACCAAGATGGCGGCCTACAGTATACAAAATGGCCAACGGAAACACATATCACCCTTACCACACGCGCTGCGCATGCGCACTAGGATAACGTATCACTATGGGGGTGATGTCACAACATGGCCGCTCACGCGGGTTACCATGGCAACCAAACATGGCGCCACTGAGTCACGTGATTATGACGTCACTACCTAGGTCCTGCATCAAGTCCTGCCAATAAGGCACGATCCATCGCTCTCCTACTACTTAGAACGAACAAGGGCTACACTAAGCGTGGGTCACTGCCCCGACCCGTGGGCATGTTCGAAGTAGTCTCAAAGGTATTGTGGGACAGAAAAATTCTCCAAGTCGAAAGAGTGAAAAAGTGCCATAATTTTGTGAAACATTATTGGACGGAACTCGTTCCTTGTGCATATCCGATCCCCTGTGTGGGTCTATCAGCATAGCAAAGGAGATCCAAATCCAACCGATGGCTTTGAAATTACAATCCAAAACGTTTGTACGCACAGATGGACGGACAGGTGGGCGGACGGAAGGACAGAGGTCTCCACTAGATACCCCCGAATCCTCCTTCGGAAGTCAAGGGCATAATAAACATACAGTGTCAAGAAAGTAAGCTGTAGAGTTACCACAAGGATATTTCAACCCATTTTCCCATTAATAATTTGAACACTTGGTTTGATTTCTTTATTTCTTGGGAAATTTTAGTAACTCCAAGGTATTATTTCAAGCCTACATAAAAAGTGCAAACAGGTGTTTTCTTTGCCCATTAATCAACAAAAAGAATTGGGATTTGTGTTTGTATACACTGTTGGAAATATAAAAAGGGCTGTCTGAGCCTTTTTCAACAGAGTATTACAGGAAATCACACGAGATAATACAGATCAATGAGTAAAATGTAGAGATGGGCGGTGTTGGAAATCAGAGTCCGGTATCGTTTTCGTATTTTTTTTTTTTTTTTTTTTTTTTTTTTTTTTTTTTTTTGAGGTATATCGCGGTATCGATTGGGTATTCGGCATCTGACTGGACTGGGATTTACTGATAGAACCAAAGGGGAATTCACACCTGGAAAATACAGAATACAAATGACACTGCTATTGAGCTCAACATTAGCATTCTCTTGCCAACACAAATCGTATCTGCAATAATTTTGTGACTTGTTCCAAACACACCCTAACCTTTAAAGTCCTATTTCAGGCTGTTACAATCTCAGAGCTTTGCCTTTAACGTGTCACCATTAGGAGGTCCTGCTGACAACAGACAAATCACCTGGGCAGTGTTTCTAGTCAAGTCTTGGCTGCCCATGAAGGCATCCAAGACTTGACTAGAAGTCACAGGTAAGCTACTGGACATCTACAAATTGTAGCCTAGTGGGAATTCAGGACAAATTTCTAGGGCTCCTCAGGGATAATACAACTGAATTACCGAAAAGAAAATTGGGCACTTCTTTCATCAAAACTTCAACTGCTATCAAGTCTGAGCAAGGCTTCACAAATAGCAAATGTAGGAAAATTTGAAAATTCATATGGTTTCGGTATTCAAGGATTGGTTCGGTTTGGTTTTTCGGTATCCCCGTGATATCGCTTGGTTTTTCGGTATACTGCTAATCTCTAGTAGAAAGCATCATATAAAGCCTGGTGTTCTGCACTGAAAATTTTAAATATATCAAAACCGCTTTACCCTTTCGATTGTCCTTTGTGACTTAAATTCTATTTTGTGTAGACTGGTACTCTCAAGGTCTGGAATTGTCAGCATAGTAAAAAAAATTAACAGATATTTTCTTGTGGTTACCTTAGTTACAACCTGTTACCCTGGAACTGTTTATTCTCTTCAAAATGTAAACAATGTCAACAGGCACTGGTGGCGCAGGTACATTTAGATGCTGTCACTCTAATTTTCTCTTGTGAGAGAACAATTTGTTCTGGCAATTTTACTCGGCCCATATGTATGTTGTAGCTGTATATTATCCAGCAACATAAAGCACAAATATACATAGGCCTACTTGTGGTAGGATACGGATGCAGAATTTTCAGAGGTTTGTTTGGAGTTCTTTTTTTCTGGTTTTTCTTTTGGTAAAATTGAGCTATTCTGGCATTTCCAGTGTATGGAGACTCAATTATTGCTGGACACCCCAATGAAGTGGAACTTATCACCCTGATAAAAGCTCAAATTTTGTGATGTAGCTTTAGAAATGCAACGTTTCAGATGGCAAACTGATGTTGACATGGACGTGGCTACAGGTTTCCCATGGGGGGGGGGGGGGGGGTGCGATAGGGTAGTGAATTTCCAACTGGGGGAGGTACCGGTCCTTCCCCCAGTTGGAAATTCACTACCGAGAAACATTTTGAAAATGAAGCCAAAAAAGGGGGCATAAAATTGATTCTAGTAACTGAAATGCCAACACATTTATGATAGAATTATCAGGTTATTATTATTTGGTATTATTCTGAGAATTGAATATGTGCTAAACAAATGCTCAAGCTGAGAACTTTGAGCAAATTCACACTGTCCTAACATTAAATCAGATCTTATGCAGGAATGATCAATTTTCGATGTTTCATCATTTTGTTACAGTGAATGATGGAATAAACTCAGGATAACGATTTTACATGATGTGATTTTCTTGAAGTGCATTTTGAGGATTTTTTTTTATTACGATAAGTAACGTACTAGAAATCTCATACCGAATGACATCATGCATACTTATGAAGCTCGATGTTGTAGTTGTAAATAGTAACAGTTGGAATTTTTGCCGATTTGAATCTGAGTTGGAATTTTGGGAAGTAAAGGAGACATCAGTATCACCAAAGAAGCTCTAAAATCCAGATAGATGGAATTTCCAACTACTCATGACTTGTCCTCCGAATTTCCAACTATAGGAACTTTTTGCCAGGATTGGGGTGACACCACACCCCCCTCCCCCACACTCCCAGTCGCCACATCCCTGTATGTTGAGGTCATAGGTCCATTAGCAGAAACTTTGAATGTGATTACAAAACCTTTTCCACAAAATATGACTGTTTCTGACGCCCGGTGCAGTTGTTGTATCCTCACTCAGCGGGTATTGCAATAAAGATAGTCAGGTAACTTGTGGCAGTCTTGTATCCGATGTATCTAGCTTAGCTAGGGAAGACAGCACTGCTTGGAGTTTGGTGTCTTGTAAGGACAAAGAATATAGCATTAATATGTTGGCAAAAAAATTGATTCTCAAAGAATTTTTTTCCGTCGGGACTATGAATTATAAGAAACATTGCCATGGCAATCCAGCACCGAGTGTCACTGTCATACGTTATATATAGTTCAGCGATCTACGCGGGGTAGCCACTACGTTCAGAACGTCGACTTAATATTATATAGAGCTGCATGCATTTCTTATTGTTTCAATATTAAAATGCGAAGTAGGAGACGTATAATACCGTACTTATGTTGTGAAGAAACAAAACACATTTTAAAATGGATGTTTACATATCCAGTGGCGGATTTAAGGGGGGGCGCAAAGTTATCACAAACAGTCTATATAATACCACGACAGCAGATCAGAACCACGCCTAGCGTTGCCTAAGCACAATGCTAGCAAGTTAATCTTTTCCTTGCAAATGAACGTCACACTTGTGCACGGACCGAAACGCACAATGTTATCTTACACGTCATACATGTGCCGCAGCCGTTTTTGTGCGATCCGTAATCGAGTCAGTTTTTACCCTATATACATTTATTCGTCGGATCAACAAACTTCCGGCATTGTTTTGAAAAGTAAACTAGCGCGGCAGCAGTCAAATATGTCGCAGCAAAGTAAAATTGAATCATTTTTCGGGACTAAAGGCAGTGAAAAGTCCACGAAGAGACAATCAAATGACGACACGATTGCACTTATCGAATATAAGGCTAAGAAAATGAATGACGATTGTGAATCACAGGCCGGTACTTTATCCAAAATTGAGCCGATTGTGGCCGCTCGATCTGTCATGGCTGATTCACCCCAAACAAATTTAGCATCCACAATGAACTCGGGTCTTGTCGGTAATAGTGCCGAGAAAGGAGAGAAGTCTACACGAGTAGATATATCCGATTATATACCCGGATCAACGAGTGAAAATGTTATCACAGACGACATCCGTGCATACCTGTGGAAAATTAGAGCGCCCGAAAGGTCTTATAAGTTTCCACCCAAGGTTTACAAAGACAAGCGTAAAAAATCGGGTATAATGAACAGGTACTGTCAACACGAGTGGTTCTCCAAATATGATTTTCTTTCTTACTCCAAAAGGATGGACGGGATCTTCTGTATAAGCTGTGTCTTGTTTCCTATGCCATCTCATAAAGGGACACGTGCTATCAATATGATAGATACATGTTATACCAATTGGAAAGATGCCACCAATGACTTTGATCTCCATGCAACTTTGGAATACCACAAAGATTCCATGCAGAAACTCAAGTCCTTCATGGAAACATATGAAAAACCTGATATGCGCATCGATTCTGTTTTGTCAGAGAACTCAAAGTCAATTATTGCTGCTAACCGAGAAATACTAATAACTATTCTGAAATGTGTCGAGTTCTGTGGGAGACAAGGGATTCCACTCCGTGGGCATAGGGATGATGGTATTCCTGGTAGTGATAACTGTTACTCGACCAACATGGGTAACTTTAAGTCTTTGTTACATCTAGTGGCTGAATTTAACCCCCAGCTACGCAATCACATTGACTCCGTCTCGTGTAAACGGAATGCCGTATATATTTCCAAAACCGCTCAAAATGACATACTGCAATGTTGTCTGAAATTTATTCAGAACACCATCATTAAGGAAAT
Source organism: Pictodentalium vernedei (assembly GCA_031216915.1). Classification (NCBI taxonomy): domain Eukaryota; kingdom Metazoa; phylum Mollusca; class Scaphopoda; order Dentaliida; family Dentaliidae; genus Pictodentalium; species Pictodentalium vernedei. The sequence continues at coordinate 222,675,929 of CM062296.1, forward strand.
TAACTCTCAACCATCAGGTCCATTTTACGGCTTAATGATTGACGAGGTAACCGACTCCTCCAACCACGAGCAGTTGGGAATTGTACTTAGATACGTTAAAGATGGCGTTGCTTGTGAGCGCCTTATCGAGTTTATAGAGTGCGATAATATCACTGGCGATGCTTTGTCTGATTATCTTTTGAAGTGTTTGAAAGAGCTCAACGTAGACCCTATGTACTGTCGCAGCCAGACATATGATGGGGCGGGAAACATGGCCGGTAGCAATAAAGGTGCTGCAGCACAGTTTCGCATGAAAACAGGCAACAACAAAGCAATATATTTTCACTGTGCCTCACATGACTTGAATTTAGCTCTCTCCAAAGCATGCAACGTACCCGAAATTCGAAATATGATTTGTGTCTTACAATCCGTTGGAGTTTTCTTTAAATATTCGCCAAAGCGTTCCAGACGGTTAGAACGTGCAGTTGATGAATATAATAGCATACATCCCGAATCTACCGTGTCTAAATCTAAAGTAAAACCCCTATGTGAGACGAGATGGGTGGAAAGACATACTTCTCTTGACACATTGATGGCCATATACGAACCACTGTTAGACACTCTTGATGTAATAAGATACAACCGGGAAGGGAACTGGGATTCCAAAACCGTTACCGAGGCTAATGGCTTATATGCACAGTTAACGGCTGTTGGTTTCATTGCATCTTTCCAGACATGTCATTTCTTATTTGGATTTACAAAATCACTTGCAACATTGTTACAAGGTATGGAGAATGACATCGTCGTCGCTTATGAGGAGATCGATTTAATACGGGCAGAGTTGGCTGATATTCGCAGCAACTCTGAGAAAGAATTTAAGGCCATATATTGCGAAATTAGCCAAATGGCAGATGCAGCTCAAACAACAATAACAGTTCCGAGGCGGTGCGGTCGCCAAACACTGAGAAACAATGTTGAAGCCGAATCTCCTGAAGACTATTACCGTCGCTCTATCTTCACGCCATTTATTGACAGTATGTTAGCACAACTGAAAGAGCGATTCAATCAACTTTCTAACAATGCTGTGCGTGCGATGGTTATTATTCCAAAATATATGGGTCTTCACAGCAAAAGTGAAAAATTTCAAAAAGATATCGCGAGTATCCGAGATTATTATAGTGATGATATGCCGACACCCGATAGTTTCAACCAGGAAGTCAGACTTTGGGTGAGGTATTGGTCCACAGAGAATGAAAAACCAGCAACCATTGACAAAACCGTTCAAATGATGAAAAGCCGATGTGATTCTCAATTCCCAAATATATATGCCATACTTAATATATTACTTGTCACCGCCGCCACGAGTGCTTCAGTTGAGCGGGCAAATTCTGCATTGAAATTTGTAAAGAATAAATTTAGAAGTACTATGGCTGAAGACAGATTGAATGCATTGTTACTCATGTTTGTACACAGAGATATTCAGTTGAATTACTCGGAGATAATTGATTCTTTCTCTAGAATGCATCCTCGCCGCATGCTTCTGGAATTCCATAATGATAAGTAACTGGGTGTTTCCCAATAGGCCGATAATGTCAGACTCACAGTGTTCACACTGTACTACTGCCAAGGGTCCTATACTTGGGTGATGAGAAAATGACTTCAAGTAATTTTGTTGGCCATTATCAAAACAATGTATCCTCTAAGTCTTTGGGTGTATATTTTTGATAATGGTCAGCATAATTATTTTAGGGTAATTTCTCAATACTCAAGTATACGCCGCCTGTCATGTGCTGATGTATATATACTCTTATTAAACAGTTATCTCGGACTCCATCAATATTATTACATTATCATGTCTGTCACATATTAATTTACTTTGCTCATTACCTGTCGTTTAGTTTGCAAGAAATTCCGAGTTTACTAAAAAGTATTGATTCCATGCTAATCGTGCTACCTAGCTCGTTAACCCGCAGCACTCTGATGTTGAAACGCGGTTAGCTTCCAAAATCGACTTTGAAATTGAAAGTCGATTAGTCGAAAGGTGTCCCAGTAGTTCACGTTCAAATTAATTTCCCTTCACTTTTGAATTGCGTAGTTCAACGTCATTACTCATATGTCATATGCGACTCCATTTCGCTAGACACCCCCCTAAATATTTACATGCCCTCACCCCCCCCCCCCCCCCCCCCCCCCCCCCCCTCTTATAAATTTCAAAATCCTGGCGCCGCCACTGATCAGTTGACATAGGACAATAGACATTCTGGTTATCACACGACAAAATGGCACACCTCTGATCATTTACTCAGTAACTGACCAGACATGCGCCATTTCGTCGTTTGAGAACCAGAACGTGCTTTGTCCAGTTTTGGACATAGGAACCTGGATGACCCTCTGGATCTCACATGACGATTTGTTTGAATTTATTCATTGACAATTTGTCAGGATTCGAATTTCTTTCAATAACGATTGCGCAACGCAAGCTTAAAAACGAAATGCTAGTGTTAATTAGCTCCCTTGATGCCCAACATCAAACCTGAATGATCATTGGTCATCAAGCACGACGGTTTAGAAGGCACTCTCTAACCACGAGGCAGTGAATTACTGTTTGCGTTGTAGTTACGAATGGGCAGACTGGGCGGACGCCCAGAGCGGCAGGGCCCCCATCTTTGGCACGGAATTTTGTCATGTTAACACTAGATCTGATGTGAGGTTTGTAGCTCCATTTTTTAAATTTCTCAAATTTTCCCAACAAAATACTGATTTCGCTGTTGAAATGTTCCTGTGGGAGGCCCATACCCCCACCATTTTTCAAGCCAGTAACGTTGGATATGGCATGTGGGTCGGACCAGACGGACCTGAGAATAGACATTTTTTCCCTGAATAATTATTTGCTGAACATTTTTGCGCTTTGACAACGTCATGAGTTCTTTTCGATGTGCGACCAGCACGGGTCGACAACTTCCAACAACTTGGCGTGCGCCCGAAGTGGACCTGGTCCACTTCGGCCGCTGGCGAGTTGTTGGAAGTTGCCGTTGCCGACTAGTCGACGATGACTCGATTTTGGGGCTTCGGCTAGTCGACTGTGAAATTCCATAGTCGTCCGAGCACTAGTGATCTCCCTGCATTGTCAGAAATTCAGCAATTTATATTTTGGTTAACAGAGCTCTGTCAACCAAAATCTAAATTGCTGAATTTCTGACAACACTGGAGCCACATAACCATGGATGACTGGAAGATGGGTTGGGGTTTGAGGGTGGGGACGGATGGGTCTCGGATGACGCTTCGCGTCATTATGATTGGCGCCCCCACCCTTATTCCCAAATCTTGTATCCGCCAGTACCCGGGTCCAGCTGTCACAACAGAGCGCACCATTTGAAGGCCCATTTTAAAATGTATCTGCACCCCTGACCCCCCCCCCCCCCCGCCACCCTTCCATTGCGAGTGCCCCCCGACACTCGCAGCAAAGTATAAGTATATATATTACCACTTTTAACCAGCAGGTTTGAATTTTCCTTGGCACCGCACCGGAAATTGTTGGTTAAAAAGTGACATTTTAACAGCAAAAGAAATCTCTACATTTTCACCCGAAAAGTCGCCAGAGCGCACCATTTGAACGGTCATTTTAAAATTTTCTTGGGGGGAGAACCCCCCCAAACCCCCCTTCTATTGCGAGTGCCTTCGGCACTCGCGGCAGATGCCTTCGGCATCTGCGTGCTGGTATCAACCCGTTCTGCCACACCCCCAAATTTTCGTCATCAAGATTGGCGCCCCCCCCCCCCTATTCCAAAATCCTGTATCCGCCGGTGATATCCACTAAATTTCGTCCGGTAAGATCAATTGTTTCGATATTAAAATGCGAAGCAGGAGACGAATAATACTGTACAAATGTTGAACTTACCAACAAAATCTCTCGAATGACGGCGTCATGTATACTCATGGTAAGAAATATATCCCAAACAGTGACATTTTCATTCGAGGCTTGTACACAGAAACGCACGTGTTCATTTCATTCAATTCGATGCCATCGTATTTTCGGAAACTGGATTTTTTTACTCAAACTTTTCAACAAAATCAACTTTTCGTGACACAGTCAACGGTGATATTTGAAAAATGCCAATAAAATGTACCAAAATGCACCAACACACACCAAGAAAATCAATGCTGTGGTCTCTGAGAATCAGGAGTAATTTTTGTTTTTTTTGCCTAAGCTATATATGACTACCAGAATTTTCTCCACGATATCGTTAATCGCAGGGAATCCCTGGCGGGGTGGGGAGCCGGAGGGGAAAGTGACTTCAGTCACCCGGGCCAGTGGCGCCATGTGGGTTGTCAAAGTGGCCCTTGTGAGTGGCTACGTTGTGACGGCATCACCATGTTGATACGTGGTGTCAGTACGCATGTGCAGCGCGTGTTGTTTGTGTGACATATGTTTCAGTCGACCATTCGCGTTCGAAAGAATGGAAGTGTATCTAATTACCAAAATCACCCCAACAACTGTTTATTTAGCTAGGATCCCCCCCCCCTCCCGAATCCTCAGCTTCTACCTATCCAGACCGCCACCTTTGAGAATACTTGGTTATTATGGACCTGGAAGGCTTCCAACGGTGTCTCCAAATGTTGCATTCGATTCAATAGGAATATATCTAATAACCACGAACATTACCGAAAATCATCAAAAATCACCTCCGAACCTCCGAAATGGACTCGACGAAGCCCCCAACCCCCACCCCATCTATAGTTTATGAGACTAACACGTAGCGCTAAAAGGTGTGTTCTCTGTCCTCAACTGGGAATTTAACGGTCACGTTCCATTGAATCCGGCTTACGGAATCCCTTCTGTAGTCTGTCTATGGCCATGGAATCTCATTTTCGTCGGATGAGGCCATGAAGGTAAGGTATAACCTCAAGTCCATCTTATCCTCATCTGGGTATTGAACAGACATATTTCTTGGAATCCCACTTACGGAATTCCTTCTATGGTCTCTCTGTACATATAGAATCTCTTTTTCGTTGTGTAGGGCTATGAGGTATAATCTACTTTCCCTCTTATCCCCTATCTGGGTATTAAAGGTTACCTATGACATTGAGATGTACTATTGGTGGATGGTTTCTGGAGGATTCCGATTGGAGGATAGTTATCGTACAAACCTGTGACTCTACATCCGGGTACTTCATGTTGCACCCGGGTACTTCATGTTACATCCGATAGGCGGATACTTCGGTTGCGAAGGTATAAAAGCAGATGATGTCATCGTCTTTCAGCTACAGTTACCGAGGGTCGAAAGGGGCTTGTCCTTCATACCGTCCCTGCGCGCCTTCGGCGCGCGAAATCATTCCTTTGTTGTTGTTGCCTTTCAGCTCGTTCGTTCACTCTCCATCATCGATTCGCACCTTGAACTCCGAGGTGTAAACAACTGAAAACAATGGAGCTACCATTAGTTATACAAGAGAAACTGATCAAAGTGAAGGCCGCCCTTGCTACCACCTGGAGTATTCAGGTGCACAAGGGAACAATTCACTTGACAGTGGATTTTGATACTAAGACAGAACCGACGTCCTTGGAGAGGTGTAGCGCCTTTCGTGGGGGGATTTCCCCCCACACTGGTCACCCTCCTAGTGACTCGGACAAGCTGGATGAAGAATGCCGGAGCAGTACAGCCACCACAAAGAAGAAGAGGGAAAAAAGGGACCCTCCGCCAGACGACGAGATGCCAGCCGAATGACAGAGTTTCTGGAAAAGAAGAAGAAGGAGAAGGAAGAGAGGGAGGCAAGTGAGGGCGTCACAGGGTCTACACCTGTCACCCTTGACCAACCCTTGTCCAGCCCGGCACCCCCTCGCAGGAAGAGGGTCGGAGGACTTTGGATCGTCAGGTGACAGATCAATCTTCATCTGAAGAGGAGATGGATGAAGATCTGTCTATGGTGCAGAAAGTTGTCCCAGATGACGCACCTTCCACCCCTTCAGCTCTTGCTTCCCCTGCTTCGTCGGACCAGGAATCTGACCAGGAGGAGAGCATTCTGGACTCCGTGGAGGCATTCCTCGGGAGAAGGGGGAGGGGGATCCAGGACGATACTGTCCGAGCTAAGTGCCAGGAGACATTCAACTTCTATGCTGAAACAGGAGCTAAACCTCTCGCAATCAGGACAATCCTCAAAATCGACCTTCAAAAATCTGAAAAATCTCAAGAGACAGCAGCAGGGATCAGGCCGTTCATCGCCAAAGAAAAACATACTCTTCCTCCTGAATCGACAACGCCATCAACATCTATCTCTCCAGCGCATCCTCCTCCCTCCAAGAAAAACCGCAGGAGACACAGACGCCGCTGAATACCTTAACTCCTTCCCTCCCTTACCACGCTCAGACATAACACAAATACTATACAGCCAATGAGGGCCGAAAGGGGCTTGTCCCACAGTGTCCCTGCGCGCCTTCGGCGCGTGAAACCATTTCATTTCGCCTTTCAGCTCATTTGCATCTGACCGCCGTTGAGTGAGGACATGAAAATCCATCGCTGCCTAGTGCGCGGAAAAAAACGGTTCTCGAAAATTTAACATTAAGAGACACAAAGAAGAAGTCTGCTCCGAAAGGTACAAGGAAATGGAATCCTACAACAATTCGCCAGGGAGAAATCACTGACAGTCTGCGCCAGATTATAGAGAGAAATATCAACGCATTGGAATTTTTGTGTGATGCAGACACAGAATGGACAGATGCTGTTCTACAGGTGGTCTGCGAGGATTTGATTTCCTGGTTACGAAAATGCACTATCAACATCATCGAGGATAGGATTCCTCTGGCCTATAGGGGCAAAGTGAACTGAGAGAGCACGACAGCGTAATGAAGCTGCTGATACACACTTGATTGGCCGTCGATATAAAAAGAATGTTTCGGATATGTGATTTTCACTAATCTCACACCACACCTGTCCGTGCACCAAGGAAAGTAAAGAGAAACACGAACAGGAAGGAAACAGCAACAAAAACATAGCAAAAGTCAACTGAATTTTGTTTTCTCGCCAGAAACTTTTCCGTACAAAACTTCACAAGGTTTTTTAAAAATCAATATATTTTTCAAAGCTGCTTTGTTCTGGAGATTGCATCATTCCCGACTGCCTCTTTTCATGGCGAGTAACTCCAATTCAAATATTTTGCAATGTTGTACCCAGTTTGTCGATCAACTATGCTAACCAGAAAACGAGAGTCTCAAGTTCTCCAACATCATATCATGATGGCCTCAAACGAGGCTAACATGACGTCATCATGGAGAGAAGATTTTTTTGGTAACCATTTTACAAACAAACGCAAAGTGTAAACTCGAGTGCCTTTGCGTTGAACACTCTTGGGAAAATAGTTTACTACAACAGTTAATTAACTTAGGTTGTCATATTCTCCCTCTGTGACTAGACCAGATCAAGCACGACGCCTACGCCATTTATATGTGATCTAGTTGAGCATCAACTAGGTGGAATTTTACAACCCAAATCAAATGACTTAAAATGCTCTGTATATATTATATGACCATCACAAATAGCACCGCAACATTGACGTAGACCTACTTTGGCTTGCCTGAGAGTTTCATCTTTCCAAGCCCATATATTGCCGGTCTCAAATGAGGCTTGCGTTACGCCACTGACGGCTCGCGTTACGCCACTGACGTGAGAGGGATTTTACATTCGCGCAATAAAAACTTGAGTGCCTTTACTCTGAACACTCTTGACAAACATTCCTTGACTCTCAGCCTGCTGATTATTTTCGAGATATTTTTCATCAAATAGATTTGATGAAAAATTAAACTAAATTTACCTCAAGGAATCATTGGAGAAAACATCCATTCAATTTACAGGAGAAAATTTGATTAAATGAACACAAATTATTCATATTTCAGTGGCAAGAGAAATCCTGCCTTGGGCAGGAATATTCGCCAACAGCTTGTAAGGAGTTAATTTCATTTTTGTTTACATTCTTGGTGTCCTGTTCGTTTTTTAAATACCCCTATCATATCCTTAACAAATTACGGGAGGGGACATATCAAGCGCCTTTAGCTTCTATGAGTTAAACTTGGCACCGGAACACTTAGTAAGGGGACTGGCATACCACTAACTCTACAGGAAGTCCCGTTCAACTGCATGCCTATATCTTTAGTAGCAAACTACATCACAGCTTGAGGTAAGGCGAAGCACCCTCAATCTGTTATATTCTGTTAGACAATGCTTCTGAGCATACCACAAACACTTCTCACTCCCCCCGCCTATACGCACACTTTCAGACTCCTTCATACTGTCCATGAACTGATAAATCAACAAAGATTTGAATGGGGAAGCAGTTTTACTGCCTTCTGACCCGAGTTCCGATATGAACTATGCTACTGAGGCGATGACATGTTTCAACCCATGTCCTGACCACCCACACATGCCCTAAAATTGTTTCCTGTGGTCCTGGTTTTGAAGATATAATAACTAACGCCCCTCCCACACGTTCTTACTTTTCAGCCCTGTCCTAGCGGTACATGAGCTGCCAGCAGGCTAAATGTTTGTGAGTAATAAGATAATATTTAAACAATATTTAAATCTATAGTAGAGACATGCGAATCTCAAATTTCGAGTTGAATCGTGGCAGGCAGAAGATTTCGAATCGAATCGAAGTTTAATGCTCTTAAAATTGTAATTAGTGCACCTTATTACAACCGTAAATATTGTCAGTCACCACTCGAGCACTGCACTATTCAACAGCCACTCGTCCGTTTGGGCTAGTCAATCAAGAAGGCTGAATATTTCAGGATGGAATCAAAGTAGTGTGGGATGCGGAACCCTTTTGAACTCTCCTATACACAGTTAAAGACGAGACACTTGGCAGGAGTTTGAGAGCATTCGACAATTCTAGAATCAGCACAACTAGAATCGAATCGAATTGAATCATTGAGACGATTGGAATCAAATCGAATTGAATCATTGAGACGATTCGAATCGAGTCGAATTTCGAACCTTCTTCAGGCTTTAAGATCTAGTCACCTCAATAAATCTACAACAATCATTAACTCTTAGCCGGCTGAGTATTTTCAAAATATTTTTCATCAAATGTTGTCATGGCTGCTGTGAAGCAGCCATGACTAGATTTGATGAAAAATTCATCCAAATTTATCTCAGTAAATGTCTGGTCAAAAAGTCCATGCAATTTACTGGGGGTAAATTTGTTTTAATGTGTCCAAATTATACATATTTCAATGGCACGAGATTTTGTGTCCTGGGCAGGAATATCTACCAGTTGCATGCAAGGTGGCTCAGTGGTAGACTGTTGGACTTCTATGCTAGAGGTCCCGAGTTCGATCCCCGTCCGGGACGACCCGCGTTGTGTCCTTGGGCAAGGCACTTTATCCCGGTTGCCTCAATAGGGGCACGATGACTCTGTGTACTAAGGCGTACTGCACGTCGATGGTGCACATGTCTTCAACCACTGTAACCCTGCTTGAGCGGAGCTTGAACAGAGTCAGAATGTTGAGGAGCTGACAGTTGTTCTTCGATGCTCGGTGGTTCTCTCCGGGTACTTCGGCTTCCTCCACCCATAAAACTGTCACGGTCACGATTTGCCATTGTGCACCAGTATGTGACCTTAAACACCAATAAATAAATAAAATCTGACAGCAGCATGCAAGGAGTTAACCCTACACAAAATTCATCCCTTTTTTCTCCAAGCTGCTTCATTTTTCACAACCAGATTTTCAGTCGGAATAAATCATTGACCTCTCATAGGACTGGGCTATGAATATGTTATAGGAATGAATTAGACTGTCATGTTTCTTTTTATTAATAATTATTTCATACAAAATTGAAACTACTTGCATGAAAAAGAGTCTAATCAAGTTCATCCCCCACAATTTTCTTTATCCATTCATAATAGAGTCCGACCTTGACATAATATCCATATCGTCCTTCCACGTCACAGCCATCACCCCAAGATACAAGTCCAGCCAGAAAATATTTATCAGCATCCCGAATTACAAAAGGTGATCCGCTATCTCCGTCGCAGGCATCTCCTTGATCAGGTTCTTCATAACCAGCACAAAGCATATTCTTTGTAAACTTAAGTAAACTAGCAGTACGATTGCAGAGCACGGGATCCACAACGGGTACCGTGACATAGTTCATTTTGTCCGGTGGATTGACCATATGGCTTGCTGCACCGCAACCAGAGACATTTCCCATTCGACCACTAACAGAGATAGTTGCTTGATGTGAAAAAGATTCAATGAGGCAAATAGGCAAGATCTTCCTACTATAAGCGAATGGGCGACGAAGCTTTATCAACGCAATATCATTGTCATTAGTTACAAGATCAAAGTCCGGGTGAATTATATGGTCGGACACACCCCATTCAGTTTCTTTTCCATCTCCGATACAGTGGTCTGTGCCAGCTATCACTGTGAGGTCTTTTTCCACTATGAAATTTTTGTGTAGTTTCTCAACGTATGACTTATGGACACAATGGGCAGCAGTGACAATCCATGAGTCAGCTATGATAGCTCCACCACAGTATACCTTGCCCTAAAATAGAAAGAAAATTCACTTATGGACGGGCTCTTTCTAATTTGTGAAATGGGACAGGGAGGGAATGGGCATCTCGAAGATGACCGATCAGTCGCAAAGGTGACCGAACGAGGAAGTGTAAACCTGAGTTGTCCCGACTGTGATAGCTCATGTTCCAACTGATAAAATATTCCTCCTACATCATCAAGGCACATATTGATTATGTAGTTGGAATAGTGATCAGTCGGATTATAGTTCAAAAACTCAAAACTTTTTGGACATTCGTTTGCGGTTAAATAAAACATACATCTGATAGTCGTGACGCAACTTCTTTCTTAAGTAACATGTACCATACTCCAAAATGGTCATGATAGGCCGTCATCATATCAAATCAGATACCACAGCTGTATATCCGTGTGACCCAAGTCCAAATAGCAAATCTTGTCTCGTTAGAAAATACAGGAGTATTTTGCAAGAGCAAATCGATATCAAAGATTCAAGGCCAGACGAAAATGTCCCGACTGGAGAAGTTACTGAAAGTGGATGTCCCTTCGCTATATAGTTCAGCCGCCGTGGGCAGGTCGTAATCCACGCGTGGGCAGTGATGTCCAGGTAATAAAATCATCAGCAGCAAAATTTGAATCAATGAAGCACTGTGTTTTAACCGGTGCTTCCTTAATTAAATTTTTGATGGATATTTCTATAATTAGTGTTTGGCGTCTAACTGCGTCTGTGGAAATATAGCCCACCCGTGGAAAGTGATCAGTCCACGGCGGCCGGACTGTCCTCCTAGGGAGGGGGTGCTCATCACTCTTGCCCCAGTCAACACCAGCATTAGCACACAGGGTTATGGGAACATGGTAAAAGGCCACGGCCGCATGGGTTTGACCAATTAGCTGGAGAATACAACCGGACTCTGGATTGGAAGAACATTTTCAAGAAACTTGAAACGCAAACAAAACATGACCGCCAAGCTCATAGAGGGTTTGTAACGTGCGAACAACAAGCCATTTTCCCGCAAACATTCACGCGAACGACTATCACGTTCTGTCGTCAGTTAAGCGAAGATAATCCCGAAAACGACTCTAAACTGGTATACAAAGCTTTGATTCTAGGATTATTCTCGCCACGATAACCGGGGACAACCCCGTAAGCTGATCGCATATTAATAGCTCAGAATAATCCTAACCCCATTACTGATATTTGGCAGTGATATTTAGATGCAGTGATGCCATAGAGTAGCGCACACTTTTTGAACCATAGGTCGGATACCACAGAGGAAGCTCGGATTTTTTTTTCATCGTTCTTCGAATTTTCCAGATGAGAAAAAAAATGTATTTTCGCTACGAGATAATATTGATTACGAATTACCTTTCGAAAGGTTCGTTACGGGCTTGAATGATGATTATCGAAGAAGTCACTCGATTTCTTTACCATGAAGAGAGAATCTAAAAATTATTTCTAGTGATGCCAGATAACCCGACGCCTCTAGATATGCAGGGCCAATAAGGAGTGCGGGAAGTATTTCGAACTGCGGGAGGGAGGGGGGAGCACAATCATACAAAAGCCAGGATAAACTGATACATATCAGGGGTAGCCCATGTGCCTTAGTGGCATGGTAAGAATGCAACAGAATACAATACACAAAGCCATGTTTCGGACTTGCACACCTCCACATTGAGAAAAATGAATATTTGTGGCTCCATATTTAACGAATATAACATTAAATATGCTTCTCCTGAGCCCGTATTGTCTCATCATGTCCCTACGTCCCTGTAGTTATGTTTTTCGGTTTCTTTCGTTCACTAATGATACGAACAACAGCCTGTCTTGAAAAAGACTTTAACCCTTTACCCAACGTAGACGATATCAAAATTTATTATTTTAAATATTATTTTTTTAAACTATTAAAAAGAATTCAACAAAACAATAATATGTGATCCCTCACTGGAACGAGCTCAACCAGCTCGTTCCAATGAGGGATCACGTGATGTGGTTTTGTTGAATTTATTTTAAAAATGATCTTTTTTCTTCTGCTGAATTTATAAATTACGCGGTCGGATGCTGCCGATTCGTTAGGTAAAGGGTTAAAAGACGGAAACATGAGCCGTGGAATTCCCGCATACCAGGCTCACAACGGTCGTTGGTATCCATTTGATTTCAAGTAGATTTACCATTGGACGTGAATATTTTATTAAATTAAAGCACCAAGCTCCCTTTAAAGATTTCCTTGGGCTAAACTTACCAGTTTGTCCTTCAAAGTGACGTGCCAAGGGAATTCCTGTATCTGACTTTCATCCCCTGATGATATACGGACACCAGCAACAGCTGGAAAGGGTATCGCACTTCCACACACTGTAATAAAAAAATATTTTATGTAAACTGCCTTGCAAGCTTGCAAAAGTTAGAAAGGAGATCTAAGTTGACCATGCAATTTTGTTGTCTGAATCGTTTTCAAATGTTTTTTTCAAGGGCTCTCAGAGCCCTTTCCAACGGTGTTTTACACCTAAGCACCTCCCCTCCAAATCTGAAGAAAACACTACCATCTTTATAAAGTAGAGCAAGGAAGGTTAACATATAAATGTTATGACACGTACTCTGGGCGTCACTTGAAGGGGGCGCCACTGAGCAGTTTGCATTAAAGTCAGACAAGCCATCCTCGAATAGTGAAAAGAATTTTCGTCAGATGTTTTGATCTGTCTTTGATTATCATGGGTGAGAAGCACTAGGGTGGCCGGATTGTTAAACCACTTATAAAAATTATAAGTTAAACATATATATATAGAATGCTGGGAGCAACATGACCACATACCCCATAGTACCATACATCCCCTGAGTTCCAATTTGTTATATGTGCCTACTGGCACATAGAACATATTGGAACTCATGAGACGCATTGTTGAACATCGGTGCCAGCTGACAGTTAGACCATTCTCCTGCGTAAACTAAGGAGGTTGTGTTGTTTTTCCGCCTTCTCTGTTTTTACTGCGCCAATCATGGTTTTACGTATCAACGGAATTTCCGGCTGTATTTTCAGCGACTGATTCAAGCTCCCGCGTTGTGTTCTTGGGCAAGGCACTTAACCCCGATTACCTACATGGGGGCACGATGACGCCGTGTACTAAGGCGTATTGCACGTCGAAGGTGCGCATGTCTTCAACCAATCTAACCCTGCCTGTGCCGCAGTGCAGAGTCCAGAGTTATGATGTTGGAGAGCTGACAGCTGCTTGTCGTTGCTCGGTGGTTCTCTCGGGGTACTCCGGCTTCCTCAGTAGCAGGAGAGCGATGGATCGTCCCACATTGGCAGGACCCCGGAAGTGACGTCATGTCACGTGACCCAGTTACGTCATGTTTGGTTGTCATGGTAACCCGCGTGAGCGGCTATCTTGTGACGTCATCTCCATAGTGATACGTGCTGTGAGTGCGCATGCGCAGCGCGTGTTGTTAGGGTGATACGTGTTTCCGTCGTCCATTTTGTATACTGGAGGCCGCCATCTTGGTTTCTATGGAAGCTGTTCGATTGGATAGGAGTAATTTTCTGGCTTTGAATTCTCCCAGAATTCTCGTTTAATTACCGCAAACAACCCGACAAGTTTTACTATTTCGAATTCTTTCAGAATTCACTGCTTCTATCTATATATGCAATAGTTTTCGTCTATCTCGCCATGTTCCTTTGTTCTAGAGTATACTCCAGTAGCGTAGAAGAGCATATCAGCTGGAACAGCTTTCCTTATTATTACTATATTTAGCTATTCTGGTCTGTTCCTATCAGTTCTGACCCTATTCCAAGTACTCTTGTTTTATTTATCTAGATCATTTATATAAATTATAACTAACCAATCAGATTGCTTGATTTCCCATAACCTGTACTTAATCGTACAGAGTTATCTCCCCTTATTACAACGAAGTTGTATCCGATTCTCACTACCTCTATATCCAAAGGCCTTATCCTATGGAATCGCTTTTTTGACGTATGTGCTTATGTGAAAAGGCACAATGTGACACAATGTGCCCTAGCACATAGGCATATGCTTTATGTGCCGATGTGTGCTTAATGTGACACAATGTGCCCTAGCACATAGGCACATGTTTTATGTGCCAATGAGTGCTTATATGTGATTATGTGAAAAGGCACAATGTGACACAATGTGCCCTAGCACATAGGCACATACGGGTATTTGAGGATACCTATGACCTGGTGTTGTATTATTCGAGGATACCGACTAGAGAATCCCTTTTTTGTCATATGTGCTTATGTGAAAAGGCAAAATGTGACACAATGTGTCCTAGCACATAAGCACATGCTTTATGTGCCGATATGTGCTTATGTGAAAAGGCACAATGTGACACAATGTGCCATAGCACATAGGCACATACGGATATTTGAGGAGACCTATGGCCTGGTATTGTATTATTTGAGGATACCTATCTAGGATACCTTCTGGAGAATCCCTTTTTGTCATATGTGCTTATGTGAAAAAGCACAATGTGACACAATGTGCCCTAGCACATAATTACATGCTTTATGTGCCGATATGTGCTCATGTGAAAAGGCACAATGTGACACAATGTAACCTAGCACATAGGCACATACGACCAAAAAGGGATCCCATAGCCACAGGTGTTTTCCAAAAGGGATTCTTAAAATGGGATTCCTATCAGACTCCGTAAAGTGGGATTCCGTGTTTTAACATGCCCGGGGTCCTGCCAATGTGGGACGATCCATCGCTCTCCTACTACTTTCCTCCACCCGTAAAACTGTCATCGACATGATATGACCCTGGCTGTTAATGTGTCGTTAAACCCTAATATTTATTTATTTATTTATTTATTGTTGTTTTAAGGTCACATACTTATGCACAATGGCTAATCATGACCGTGACAGTTTTATGGATGGAGAAAACTGGAGTACCCGGAGAGAACCAACGAGCAACGACGAGCAGCTGCCATCGACGCGCAGTACGCCTTAGTACACAGCTTCATCGTGCCCCCATGTGGACAACCGGGGTTAAGTGCCTTGCCCAAGGACACAACGCGGGAGTCCGAATCGATCGCTCAGACGGTCACCCATCCGAGGACTAAACGGGCTCGACGTTGCTTAACTTCAGTGATCTGACGAGAACCGGTTACCGCAACGCCACCGCGCCCCAGTTGTAGCTATTTCTTTTGCAGGAAATTCTTTTGAAATGGAGACAGCACGCCTTTCTATTAATGAGTGTATGCCAAAGGCGCTATTTTCGGTAGGATGGGAAACGCTGTTCACTTTCCGGCATTCCTATGGGGGTAACATGTAAACACAAAAAGCAGTTCATGAGTATGTCATTGTTAATTGCCCAGGGTCCAGTAGTATTGGCGAACGGAAAATAGCTCGCCTTAATTCTTGAGAAGCGAGGGAAACGATGGATCACTCAATATGTGCAGGTTTGATTTTTAAAGAAAAGACAATGCATGAAATTACCTTGGTTCTCTCTTTGTCCACGGCGCACAATGACATCAGTGAACGTAGTGTTTTTACAGTGAGCGTAATCTTGAATTTCGCATGTGTACCTGCCACTATCTCTTATACTAATACTGCTTATGGATAGCTGTCCTCCGGGAAGAATCTGAAAAGTGTATGAAACTACATAACAGCAAACAAATTGACTGAAAGAATAATAATGTTAATTACTTATTCACCTCCTGTGTTTATACTGGCGCATGTAAAATGTTCATGATAGTATTAACAGGGGCGTCGGGGGCACTTTAGGGCAGGAGTGGGGGCAGATCCGGGAAAAGGAGCAATTACGCGCCCCAGCAGCCCCGCCATGACATGCCGAAGCATGCATGTCTCGAAGGTTGAAGGCCCTAAGTGGGGAAGTTTGAGAGAAGGTGCCCCCCCCCCCTCACATCGAGAAGGGGGCCTCCTCCCAAACTCCCCACCCCCACCTCCATTATTAAAGCTCCCAGAACGGATTTGGGGTGTATTTTTACTGTACTTCGAGAATAAATCATTGAGTGACGAACCTGGAAGGGCATTGTCTGCACCCCCCCCCCCCCCCCCTCGGCCCGTGGTCAGAAGACAGGCAGGGCAGCTGCCCCCTATTCCCCAGTGCTCCCGGCGTCCCTGTTTATAACATAATCGCTAAGAAATAGCTCATTAAGAAAAACATTGTTCACAACACGTCTAATAAGGGAATGACATCAGAAGTCAACGTCGAGGGTAACGTTGTGAGTGAGTTGGTTTCGAAAGTAGATTGATGCAGCCCAACACCTGTTGGTACTTGAAATTTCGTGAAAAGACCAAAAGGCGAATGGATCTGATTGCACAGACTGCCGGCATGTCGAAATGTCCTCTGTGTGGACATATTTATTAATTGGGGTGTAACGACACTTTCAAGAGCCAGGGTTACCTCGTGTCGGACAGTTTTACGGTTGGAGGAAGTCGGAGTACCCTGAGAGAATCGCCGAGCAACGGCGAGTAGACTCCCTAACGTACTAACCCCGCACAAGCAGAGTTAGCATTGGTTGAAGACAAGTGCACCATCGACATGCAGTACGCCTTAATGCACAGCGCTACCGTACCCCCACGCGGGCAATCGGAATTAAGTGCCTTGCCCAAGGACACAACACAGTTACCCCTGGTGGGAATCGAACCGTCGAATTTTGGTAGGAAGTCCAATACCGTAACCATTGAGCCACCACGCACCCCTCTGTGTGGATTGCTATCATCAGTCCACACGGAGGACATTCGATATACAAGCAGTCTAGTCTGCCATTACAGCGTTACTTAAATTTCAAAAATAAACATTTTCTCCGATTGGGCCGAACTATGGTCTTCCTGATTGGTCCTCCACCCGACCCCCGGTAGATCCATTTTTGTCGAATTATCGATGAAGAGGATACAAAATGCCATCGAAATGTCCTCTATGTGGACTGCCATTCTTCACTCAGATGCAAGGAAACCGCGTTCGTTCGGTTCGCAAAATCGGAAGCAGAGGGGGGGGGGGGGGGGGTAGCTGCCCCATTGCCCCGAGGCTAGAGAAGTAAGGGGGCAACACGTGCCCCTTTCGCCAGATGTGCAATTGCGGAAAAGACTTTACTTTCCGAGAACTGTACCCGAGATACTCTCGAGTATTCGTTTCTAACGTATTTTACGTGTGTCAATGTCAATGAGGGTGGGGGTGTATCAGGCATAATGACGATCGATAATCCCCAAACAAAGACGCTGTAGAATCGGCAGGGGAGGGGGGGGGGGGGATTTCAGCATGTTTTAGCATTGCAGAGGCAACTTGTTCCTCTCAAGGGACGAAATATATGTATATATAAAGTTAGTACTATTGACATTTATGATACCCCGTAAATTTCCGGTAAAGTTCCAATATCGACTGTCATTTTTGATAGGTCCTCACCCCTTGCCATCGGATGCTTCTGGCGGTCTTATCACACTGGTCACATACCCTCCACCAAACAGCTGATGCAATTGACATTTCACCTCAATTCACCTTTGCAAGTGTTTACCATTCTAGCCGAGGGATACATTTTAAGTTTCTGTTCCCCAGAAAAAAATTGAGGCAGGGGTGCGGAATAGAGCCGTGGAACTGTCCGATCATCTGATGGGTCGTCCGACTGCCCATCCGTCTGCTTTCCGCTCTCTAATTCAAGTTCTCCTTACGGCAATCAAAACCGAATTTTACATGTGGGTTGGGTAAGATGAGAGAAATAACACTATTTATTTTGGAGGTCATTGTACCAAGGTTCAAGGTCACATTTTTCCAAGAGTTAGCGGCCAGCTCCAGTTTTCGGGGGCAATTTATTCATTTTCCGGGGCATGATGCTCGAACAGCCAGTGCTCTCGTTCATCAGATTATTCGTGCTGACAGCTTTTCAATTAAATTTTAGGGAGCGCGGTGGTTCAGTGGTAGACTGTTGGACTTCTATGCTAGAGGTCCCGTCCCGAATTCGATCCCCGTCTGGGACGACCCGCGTTGTGTCCTTGGTCACGGCATTTTATCCCGGTTGCCTATACTGGGGCACGATGACGCCGTGTACTAAGGCGTACTGCACGTCGATGGTGCACATGTCTTCAACCGCTGTAACCCTGCTTGAGCGGAGCTTGAACAGAGTTTGAATGTTGAGAAGCTGGCAGTTGCTCGTCGATGCTCGGTGGTTCTCTCCGGGTACTCCGGCTTCCTCAACCCGTAAAACTGTCACGGTCACGATTAGCCATTATGCATAAGTATGTGACCTTAAACCCAAATAATTAAATAAATAATTAAATTTTAACTCTCCGCGTGTTTTACTTGTACAGTTAACTTCAAGCGCTCTGGTAGTATTTCAAATTTTTCGTCATTGACTCTATATTGCCCAAGCAGCATGAAACATTTAACAAATTACATCTTGTTTGACAGAGCTCATTTTTAACAAATTGATATCTTGTTTTGACAGAGCTCAATGAGCTCTGTCAAACAAGTTATAATTTTTAAATTCTCAGTTACACTGTGGGAAAATTTGCTGCTGAAAGCTTGGTAGTTTGACATCAGAGAAGAGAGGGTTAATTAATACTTTCAAGATAATATAGATTATAGGGCCCTGCGAATCACACAATTTCGAATCGAATCGAGTCTCGAATCAAATCGAATCGGGTCTGTTATTCGAAATCGAATCGATTCTCGAATCGAATTCTGGGCGTCTTGAATATGAATCGACAAGGGAGGTGTGGGGGGGGGGGGGGGGGGGCTGGGTCTGTTCACCCGATTGATGAAATGTTCCAGCTACATCAAGGCATGCCTTGATGATGTAGTTGGCATATTACCCAGGAACGGATGTGAGACTCAGCAGCACTAAGAGTGGTAGAAACTAGTGGAACTGGAATTAGCATGGGAGGTGGCATGGGTCAGATGCTATTTATGTTAATATAGATGAAATTTCACTCTGCATTATTTACGTACAACGAGCTCGTTCCAATGAGTGGTCATTTGCTATGTTTTTGACGCAAAAAACGAAACAAGTTAGTTATTCAAGAATTTTATTTGCAAGTGTCGTCTGCCTTTCGTGTTTGGTAAACGGTTAAACTATATAGGTATAATATATATCTGGAAAATAAAATTGTGCCTCTCAACTTGATCAATCTATTTATAAGCAACTTTTTACATAAACATAAGATAATGCAAAAGTGCTTATATTTGAGCTCCTAAATTTCATATATTTCCCATACGCTACCACAGAGTTCCATTTGATACCCGTCGGTCGCCACTTAGCACACCTGCCCAACAAATCTCCTGACCACTTGCCTCCGTCATATAATATAGCAGTCAACAGATACTCACAAATATGCGTCCTGTTCTTCCGAAGATTTCCGAGCTTCTTGACCAAGAAAGTATTACATCTGATCGCTGCGGGCTACAATCCAGAATGAGTTTACTGCCCTCCACAACTTCCATTTCCTTTCGTGGTACGATTCTAAAATCTATAAGAAAAAATAATATTCATTTTGCTTTTGTGTGAACAGAAATGTGCTGCGCATTTGGAAGAACTTGTCACTGCACCAAGAAAATGTTGGATAGGCTAATAATTCGGCAAATACAAATATTTGAGAAAACTAGATGTGTCATGCGACACGAATGCCCCAGCGGGGTAGCATAATTGTGCATTGAATTTAAACGCCTGTTGCACAATGAACCCGTGACAATATCTATGTATACAGGAGAAATAAATGACCACTTGCAATATCCCCATCTCCAAGAGTCTGGGGAAACTGAAATTCCAAGTATTTTCAATTTTAAATTAAAGTTAAGTAACTTTGTAAAAACATTCAACCAAGCTCAGTAAAATTCATTTCCTACCAATAGGTGCATGACTATTGATGCACATGGTAAAAGGCGACAGGAAGACAGCCAATCTGGCAATGTCTTCTCCTTGCAATGTGCACAACTTTGTTTTTTATTATATTTGCTGTCATGTTATATTATATTATATTCAATATGCAGATGTACCATATCCATTGTAATTAATTCTGTATATTATTGCAAAATAAAACATTCATTCATTGATACTAAATTCAGAACAATAGCAAAGAAAGTTAAAATTAAAGTTGAAGGCAAGTAACACCGCAAAAAAAGAAAATAAAAAATTAAAAAAATAAAATACTGAAATCGACTAATTAGGAGCCGTAACTCCCCGCCCCTCCCCCCCTCCCCCCGATCAGCCGACTGGGCTGGTTTTGAGCATGGCCTGTAGATTCTTCGGTTAAACTCAAATATCGAATATTATTACCACTCAATCTATAAGTTACTAGTCGATTAATATAAGTTTGGATGCCCGTTAAAACTACATAATTTCAGTGACGTCATTCGACGGAGCCTGGTCGCGGGCGATAATGGTATAAATAGCCATTAGCGGCCTGCGGCCCGGCTATTTTTAGATTCAAGTTAGCTGAATCAGGGAGTGGTAATAATAGAAATAACGTGATTGTTGTCAGGCATCCTGATTCATTAGCGGCCCTGCAGCAATGATGAACAGCCCTTGGGCTTATTAACGGCCCTCGACTTCGTCTCGGGCCTTTAATAAACCCTCGGGCTGTTCATTATTACTGCAGGGTCGCTAATAACCATAATGCCCTCCAAAATTATGTTATTGTTATATTGGCCTCAGACAATTAATATTTGTTTAACCCTTTGTACAAGGCCTTGGGACTGCACGTTGAAAATGTTGATTGGTCTACACCACACCTTCACTCAAAAGTCAACCTACTTAATGAAGTTATGAAGTGTCATGTTACTGGCCCGGAAATGCGGCCTCTGGGGTTCAAAGGGTTAAGTATCACGCTAACAAATGAAAAATCCGTTAAAGTCGACTAATTAGGAGCCGTAACTTCGCCCCTAAACATCGGACCAAGCTGGTTTTCGAACTTTACCTTTAGATTCTTTAGGTGAACTCGGATATCGGATTCTGGCCCAATCAATGAATATTTGTTGATGCTATTCCGATAAGGAAAGACAATCCGTTAAAACTGACTAAATAGGGGCCATAACTCTGTCTCTGATCATCGGATCGGGCTGGGTTTTGCACTCAATGAATGTTAACTGGTTGAGGGCCAGATTATTTGGGGTGGCCTGAATTTGTTATTCAAAATTCATTTGTAATAAAAATTTGTAATAAAACATTCATATTAACAAAATATTATTTGCTTTTGACTGAATTTGAAACACAAGCAAGAAAAATGTTGGATTTTGCTCTGGTACATTCATTTTTTGAAAGCCCTGATTCTAGCACTCAACCAGTTAAGAACAACTCATATATCGAGTATCGAACCAAACGGTTAATATTGGTTGAAGTTATGCTATCAAGCACATTGTTATGGAATGATGGAATGATGGACAGACACGGTTAACACTATATGCCCCCAGCCATGTTATAATGGGGCATTAAAAAGAACGCCATTTTTTAACTGTACGCTATGAGGTAATTAGACGGGAGGGGGGCCTTGTTTGTTTATTGGTGTTCAACGTTACTTTCAAAGGGGAGGATCCTAACGCGGCGGGCAGTTTTGTGGGTGTATGAAGCTAGGGTACCTGGAGATAATCACCGAGCAACAGCGAGTAACCGTCGGACACTCTAACTTAATACCCAACACAATAGCGGCACCGGTAGGGTTATAGCATCCGTTGAAAGCAAGTGTACCGTTGTCGTGTCCTTCGCCTTTTGCAATCGGGATGAGATGAAGTGTATTGCCCAAAACGACGCCGTTCAGGACCGAAACCATCGACCTTTCGTTCTCCAATTTCTTCCAAGTGCATGCGGGTGGGCATTAGTACTTCGCTTCTGTTTCCTCCTGTAAACTGTGTGATACTGTATAATGTTTTAACTAGTAGAGTACTGGAAGTCCATATTTGGATTTGATTCTGAAGTGTAGGTCCTGCAGCATAAAGGCTCCATAATCTGTTGATGTATTTCATATTATCTTTGTAGCCAAATTGTTTAGTCTGTGTATGGATTTGCCGCTACATTTTATGGGACAATACAGGCATAAATTATGACACGGCAATGACATGTAAACAGACTTTAACAACAAAAAATAATTTTGTAATAATAATCCTTATTGACCTCTCGTATGTTTCTGAGGTGGATATTCCTGACTAGGACAGGGAATTTTATAATTAATTTGGGTAGATCTAGCCAATACCACCCCCCCCCCCCCCCCCACCCACACCCCAACCTCTTTTGTTCAACAATTTCTTGGGATAAATTTAGATGAATATTTCATCGAGTCTCTACTTGGCTTCTTCAGAGCAACCAAGATAAGATTAAATGAAAAATATTTTTGAAAATACTCAGCAGTTAAGTGTGAAATGTGACATAAAACATCGGTATATCATCAGCTACTTTTCTATAAAAGGAGCCCAAAAACTATCCGGCTCTTCGACGACATTAGCGTTCCCGGAACTGTGTGGGTTGAACAGTCAACTAGGACCCCGACGCCTCCTTCATCCCGTTCCATTACCAAGATCCGGTCTTGCTATGTTAAAAAAACAACTCAATCCACTCAAGGTTATGCATGGAAGTCACCCTTTAAATGTTAATGGGTGGGTGAGTGGGGGGGGGGGGGGGGGGGGGGGATGGAGGGTGAACTACAATGAAAATGGGGCGGGGGATTATCTTTTCTTACTCTCTGCTTAGAACATATTGCTTATGGCTCCAATGCGGAGCTCCTTTAAATGAGCGTCATAACTGTGTTTCAGGTCATTTTTTATAGCTGTCTCTGACTTTTTAGGGGGGGGGGGGGGGGCATAAGTGTTAGAGAATAATAATAATGAATAAATCTTTTTTAAAAAATCTCCTTTATGGGTAATTTTAAAAACCTCTATGGGTAATTTTTATTCACCAAGGGTGTAGGGGGGGGGGGGATAAATTATCTAGGCTGCCTGTAATGGGAGGGGAAATTCAATGCGTATGTCATCGTTAAAAAAGATCCCCCAGGGTCTTCTTTCTAAAACTGCATTGCTGATTTGAAGAATTTTCCTGAATTCTGGCTTTGCTGTTAACCTTTCTCTGGTGAAAATATGGAAGGGGTCAGAGATTCCCAAACGAAAAGCCTATTTTCTTTGAGAGGTGGTTGATCTAAAACTATACCTGCACCAAAATAGTTAGAATACTCATACCGTGACCTCTCGGTCTCCACGATGGCCGTTTCGGAAGCTGTCTGGGACAAATTCTAAAATGGAAAGGACGAGGAAGATGTATTCTTCCAGCATGTTGGTGGTCTCTGAGACTTCTGTTGAAATATGAAAACCAATCACCCAACAGAGTGTTCTGAAGCAAATTACCACTCAGCTATACAACAGAAATGTGAACGAACTATTGCATAATTTCTTGAATGACAGCAATTTTACTCATTTTGATCATAGTCTTTACTGTCTGGGTCATGAACTTGATACTTTGTTATTATTTCTTGGTTAGTTCCATATCGACCGACATATCAGCCTGAGGTTATTTCATTTCAGTCTGAGATGTTAGGGAAAGAAAATAATATGTATTACATAATGCCATTTATTTATTAGATCGATTTTCTTTCCCAGAATTGTCCATTATCCAGCTCAGATGATATGACTTCAAACTCGGCTGATATTAAACCTATCTCGGCAGATATTAACCAAGCTAAAGTAATCCCCCTTGATGCGTTACCAGATGCAACCAATTTGTTTACATGGAAATCGTTATTCGTCGAACACAGTCAGCAAAATTAGCATTACCAGACATAATGGAGTAGTTTGAAGCTGAGTTTTTGTATGATAAGAAATTAATGTTGGTAATTAGTCAGGTTAAGGTGGATGAAGAGAAAATTCAATGTAAACTAAGATTCTGAGTCATACACGGAGATTAGTCGAAGTGAGAGAAGAGATGCAGCTATCGGAACATCGTGGCTTCCCCAGAGGATAAACCGAGATGTTTGGATAGCTGAACTGAGAGACAAGGAAACTTGGGACTTCGTGAAAGGAATGAGAAACAATAACATTGTCAGAAAACTGTAACAGGTAACTTCACACCAGCCTTCGACCTTCGGTCTTATATGAAGTTATCTCGGGCTGATATCGCGGCCAATATGAAACTAACCAAGTATAACCTCTAAATATCATCTATAATTCACTGTGTTCCAATATATGTTCCCAAAATGACCAATGCTCAGTTGCTAACTCATAACTTTGTTAGGGTATTCACATTTAACCCTCTGTACACTGATGTCAAAAACACCAAAATACCGAGGGGTGCCGGAGCACTTCACGCCAGGGGGTGGACATGCCCGGGAAAAGGGCATTTACTCGCACTAGCAGCCTCGCCATGACATGTCGAAGCATGCATGTCTCAAAGGTCCGAAACCGGGGAGTTTGTGAGGAGGTGCTCCCTTCCCATCGGGGGTGGGGGGGGGGGCACCTCCTCCCACTCTCCCACTGAATTTTGAAAACTCACAAAACGAATTTGGGGTGTTTTTTTAGCTTTACTTCAAGAATAAATCTTTGAAAAGAATGAGTGACGAACCTGGGAAGGCCATTGTCTACCCCCTCTCGCCTCCGTGCTTCCGGCGTCCCTGGAAAGACTCACGTTGAAAGGAAATAATTCTTGATCGGTATATTAACAATAAAACCAGAAAACACTTACCTAAATCACACTGGGTAGGATCTATAACTTCTAGTTGGTAGGACTTTGGTATTAGAAAGCCATTGTTTCGGCTGGCAATACATGTATAACGTCCTCTGTGATTTACATCAGCTGATTTTATTTCAAGAAGTCCATTTTCATGTATGTAATATCCATTGACTGTATCGGTGGGTAATAAAATTCTTTCAGGTGCAATAGTTGATGATCTGAATAGCCTGAAATATGGGAAAGTTGTTTTGTGCTGTGGCGGTGGAAACGGGGGGAATATGCAAAGGGGCCATATACTCCTCACTTGTTCGGGTAATATTACCACCACCACACCTCCCACCCCACCCACAGTACCACACACACTTTTGGCGAATACAAAAATACCTATGGAAGATATTTGATCGACATTCACGTATTGTGACACTTGCCCCCGCCCCCCACCCCGACCCCATCTGAAAAAATAAACAATTAATGATCTTGCCTAAAACACATAGCTTACGACCCCTCACGTAGCTTACGACCCCTCATTGGAGCGAGCTCATCAGCTTGTAAACTCAACACACTGTATGATTGACACATGTTGACAGGCGTATGTATATGGCTGAATATGAATACATGCTTTGGGTTTTTTTTATACTCTAAGTAGGCAAAATTCCTACTTCTACTATATAATTTCCCATAAAAGGGAAATTCAGATCAACATTTGGGCGATTTTAACTACTTCTGAATCAATATTTGGAGGACTTTCCGTATTTTTAAGTCTAAAAACTCAAACTTTTAGCAAAATTCCAAACATGTTTGGAAAAAATTCCACTACGGCCCTTTCTGAAATTTCCAACTTTTTCAAATTTAGGACTTGAATTTCTAACTATTGTAGATTTGACAGATGATGGGGGTTGAGAGTGGTCTGTCGCCTTTGGCGTCGTCCCTGTATTCTTTAGTCGAGAGGGGTCTGCGCCTCTGGCATCGTCCCGTTATTCTCTAGCCGTTGGCTGGCGCCATGTAAGAATGAATTATGCCTACGTGTTACTTTCAAGATGCGGTGTTGTCTCACCATGCTAGTTTTAGCAGGGTATTCTTTGCCCCAACCTACTGCGTGAATGACAACCGTTTGAGTGAAAGCATTCCTTAGATATATACATTTTTGACAAGCTCCTTGGTATGGGCTGGGGTGTCCGTTGATCCAGCTTAATGAACTTATAGACCTGTGGCACTGAACAGTACAAAAGTACGCATTCCACAGCGTTATAGTATTAAATGGATATCCAAAACACGTCAACCGTTTACCCAACGTAACGGCCCAAAGAAAGCCAGCGTTATTTACAGAAATCACCATTCAATTTTCATTATTTTGTTCATTTTTTGTCTCAAAAACATAGCATATGAACCCTCTTTGGAACGAGCTCATGGAGCTCGTACCAATGAGGGGCATAAGCTATGTTTTTGACGCAAAAAATTAAAACAATTCGTTATTCAATAATTTTGATTTCAAATGTCGCCCGCCTTTCGTAATAGTTAAAGGATTAATGTACCATGTAAATCTGTCCACGCCATCTGTTGAGCTACAATCAAACGCAACAGTTTCTCCCTTATTTACAGTCACATTTCCTTTCTGTGCTGTATGACTTGGTACTCCTGACACTGCTGGGTTTGCCTGAAAGAAAATAAAGACAGATAAAAGATCTGCTGATCGAGGTCATGAATGTCAAACAGAAGTGTGGGTGGAAGGGGTGGGGGGGGGGGTTGTTTGTGATCGATAAATCAGTAAAGACTTTGATGAAGTCAAAAACTTGCACACGGGTCTACTTAGTTTTGAAGAGTAGAATATATTATGAGCGAGGAACTGATCACAAAGATACTTTGTACCGGGGATTTGCATGTAAGGTGCGAAAACTAAACATCTCTGCACTCTTGAAGTTTAATAATTCACTGGACTCTAGCATATATGTGACGAGAACGTTAACAAGAGCCAGTCACCAAACTTTATATATCATTAGTGCGACAAGCTTGCGTACTACAACCTACATTGCTTAACTGTTTATAAGATTAGTGACGAATGGAGGAAATTGACCGAAACGGGACAGAACCTGACACTTTCGGCCAGTTTCTATCCCATTTCGGTCAGTTTTTGTCCCGTTCGGACCCGTGTTGGTCTGTTTCGATCCCAAGTTTGTCTGTTTCGGTCAGTTTCTGTCCAGCTTCGATCCGTTTCGGTCATTCCACACACTGTCAGTACACAGGTGGACGGAATTATGATAGAAACGTATAAATGTGACCCACAGGGGTTAAAGATCCCCTTATTATCAAATACTACCCCTCTTTGTATACAATCTATATTTAACCATCGGCTGCATCCGTCCACGCAATTTGCATATTAAGTAGCTGATAAAAATATATTTTTCAAAAAAATTCAACAACACCATATCATGTGACCTCTCATTGGAACAAGCTCGTCGAGGGGTCTCGTGATATGGTTTTGTTGATGTTAGAGGGCTGGTATTTGATAATAAGAAGAATTATATGCCCTCTGGTGGTGGCTCATCAACCCCAAAATGGACGACACTAACGTGTCACCCTGAAAACACATGGTGCACATGCAAAGGCACCAGTTATTACTGTGAATGACGTCACAACATGTCCGCAAGAGCACGTTTCATTGTTTAAAAATAGAAAACTCGCCTGTCTTTGACCGCACAAAACACCAAAGAATCCAGCCACACATCGACAAACAAAGTTTCCTGTTTCACCGACCCTGCAAAATCCACCATTCAAACAGGGCTCATGATCACACGGGTTGAGATATTGGCAACGATCTCCAGCAAACATTGTCGGACAATCACACCTAAATAAACATGAAAAAAATATTTACACACACAATGGTATTATATATGGCCCAAAAAGTCAATATGGTGGCTGAAAACCGAAGCAATAGTTGAAAACAGCTGAGTACCGAGACAAAGCAGGATGCCTTCACTCGGGTACTCTATAGTTGTAAGAAAAAGCAGTAAATCAGTCTATACTGTGTACCGTAATTGCATGCTTAAAGTACTCCGAAAGCGAGTGCATATTCTGGGGTGACAAGAGGTTTTAACCCTTTCAAACAATTATGATTAATTTGTGCGAAAAGAAAAGGTTGGCCGTCTATCAGGACACAATGAAATAAACGCAAACATTTCCCTGGATCCACCCCAAGCTAACAGTCTAATTCTGAAGAGAATTCGACGCTGTTATGGCCTAGAACCAGTCTAGCCCTTAAATAGCCCATCGCCTATGTTTAGATTCACCCATCTAGAATATTTCATTTAGTCGGAAATCTAAAAAAATACCATAAACATTAATTTTCTTTGAATTAATGCGAAAAATGTGGCGCAATCGAGACTTGATTTTCCAGTGGACAAATATTACATCACCAGTCATATACGTGATGCCATCACTCTAGCTCCTGTTGATCGGGGTCATCCGGGATCTGATATACTACCCTGACCCCACTTGACTGTTTGTTGTTTATTATCTCCCCATCCCTTCTTTGTGAATCAATGATGTCTACTGTGGAAATATATTTTTTCATTGACCCGCCAATCCATACCCTTTCCACGGGTAACTTTAAAGAGGCCTAAATCTTACCTTTGTACTTGATGATACACGTTATCACTGAACAGTTTGTACCCGAATGCTGACAGAAAAAAATATGTAAAGTGCAGGGTCTTGGGGTGGAGCGGCAATGGGTCGGGGAGGGGGGGGGGGGGCAGTTGTCAGTAAATTTTATCTTCCCAACCACTACTTCCTGCAAACATAATAAGTTGCAACACATTTACCACTAGGCTGCGAAATCGACTTGAGCGAAGAGGGTGATTTTAAATTTGTACATGTTCTGATATCTTTTGGAATGTAATGAAGAAGTGGCAAATGAGGCTAGCATTCTCTAATTAGATTACGCACTTTTCACACAAAACTGCAGTCCTGATCGTAACACAGTGTAATAAAACAGCTTCATATTTCAATCTATAGGCCTTTTGACATTTTACGTCCGATACTCCAGGTATTCATCTTTTATTGGGTTTTTATGTGCATCCAGAGAACTTGTCAAAATCATTCTGGGCCTTATTGCATTTTATAGATTTTGGTTTACTCCTCGATCTTCTAAAAGAGCAGACGTTTGAGACACGTCCTCCTCTGAGTTCCAATGTGTTCTATGTGCCTACGGGCACATAGAACACATTGGAACTCAGGGGACGACGTGGCTGTAGATTTTTGTCACTTTGTTTAGTTTGTTACCTCATGGGCTTGGTTGTGTCATTTCGTTTTATGATGGATAGGATTAGATGTGCGAGAAGAGTTTTGATACCTTTCTTCGTGAACCAATGTATTTAAACTCCAGGCACAAACCATTTAGCGTTTACGTGGAGAAAAAATAGTATTTACTCCGGGAGTAACCGGGTTTGCACCACCTGTCCAGGTGGTGTATTTTCTGAAATTAGCTCTGGGAGTATATCCAAAA
Source organism: Pictodentalium vernedei (assembly GCA_031216915.1). Lineage (NCBI taxonomy): Eukaryota > Metazoa > Mollusca > Scaphopoda > Dentaliida > Dentaliidae > Pictodentalium > Pictodentalium vernedei. The sequence continues at coordinate 222,705,545 of CM062296.1, forward strand.
AATCACATTAGTTCCTAGTTCAAAACGTGTTCAAATGAGGTAGATTAGATCCTGGTTCAGATGTTTTTTAATAAACTCAAACTATCAAATGTCATCCAAACAGGCCTGTATACGAGACAAAAATTTTGTTAACCCTTTACCTAACATGAAAAAAAGACGACACTTGCAAACAAAATTACTGAAAAACTATTTTTTTTTTCATTTTTTGGCGTCAAAAAGATAGCTTATAGCTTATGACCCCTCATCCCTCAGTGAAACTCGTTCCAATGAGGGGTCATAAGCTATGTTTTTTAGGTATAAGATGAAAAAATAATGAAAATTAAAGGGTAATTTTTGTGAATACCGCTGGCCGTTTTTGGCCGTTACGTTGGGTAAAGGGTAAAGAAATGGGCTCATAGATTGAAAAAAGAACATTATATTGATTTTTTTAATGAAAAGTTCAAATCTGGGGCATTTTTCTATAAACTGATATCAGATTTACCTACCTGTCAAAGTGTTCGCCACCAGAAGTCACTGTCCGACATTTTCCACCATTGCGGCACTTGATATCACAAACTAGAATGATAATTATACACTATACATGTATATCAGTTTTGCAAATGTACATGAAATAACCAATAGTCTCCAGTAAAGGAAGACAGTTTTAAAGACTAGTTAAGCAAACTCACTTGGTTGTATTGAGTACAAGAGTACAAACAATGGTCAATTGTCTGTATGGGTTTCGAACGGCAGATACAGACGAGGAACGGTGGGTGGCGATTGTTCCCTCTTTGGCTGGGAGACTACATTAGTAGTATGTCAGGTGAGATCTACCCTTTTTACCAGGACCCCGCGGGGTCAGACCATGACCGGGGTCATTGATCTCGGCGCCCAAATCCATTAGGCCTCCCCTCCCCTCTCCCCTCTCCACACTAGGCCTAGGTTATTTTTAGGCGCTCCCTCACCCTACCCGCCCTGTATGTACCTTATTGTTTAGGCTATCCCACCCCAAAGCCCATTTTAGGGCCGTCTAAAGGGACCCAGACTATGTATAGCCCATTTAGGCTTTCCCCACATTGTTTAGGCTTTCCCTGTATGTGGGCTTCCCTTCCCCAAAAGCCCAGTCCCTCCCCACCAAAGCCCTGGACTGTTCCTCCCTCCTTCCAAAGCCTAGGCCAAAGCTGGGGGACTTTCGCACTGAGGTGTCCTTGTGAGTACTAACAAAAGAGTGCCACCATCCCCTACCCCCACCCCTGCCCCACGTAAATTTCGAGCTCTGTTGGTGTATCTAAGGTAAATGTTGTCAAGGACACGTAACGGCATACAAAATGCTTTAGACATAAAGACTACCTGGTTTTGTTTAGACATGTCATAAAGGAAATATAGAACCTTAGTGAGCACGCTCACATACCCCACGCGCCCCGATATTTCAAGCTCTAATCATTTTTTTAAAAATAAACATAGATTCTAGGAATACTGCAGAAAACAGTGTTCTGCAGTTTCAACGGTATTGAAAGAATTCAAGCAGAGAAAAGGCCCGGAAAACTATAATTTTGATGAACTTTTCAAAGTCTATGGGGCCGTAATTTTGGTAAAAATCAGTGGAGAGGAACAAAACCCAAACTTGTTCTGTAGGCCACCATGTTAAACTAACATATCAAAATCAGTTCAATATCTGGAAGCGTGTAGGAAAAACGTCCAGAAAACTGTAATTTTGATGAACTTTTCAAAGTTCAAGGGCCGTAATTTCGGTAAAAATCAGTGGAGCGGAACAAAATGCAAACTTGATCTGTAGGCCACCATGTCAGACTAACATACCCAACATCAGCTCAATATCTGGAAGAGTGTAGAAAAAAAAGTCCGGAAAACTGTAATTTTAGTGAATTTTTCCGAGTCCAAGGGTCGTAATTTCGGTAAAAACCAGTGGAGCAGAACAAAATGCAAACTTGTTCTGTAGGCCACCATGTTAGACTAACATACCAAAAACCAGCTCAATATCTGGAAGCGTGTAGGAAAATGTCTGCAAAACTGTAATTTTGATGAACTTTTCAAAGTTCAAGGGCCGTAATTTCGGTAAAAATTCAGTGGAGCGGAACAAAATGCAAACTTGATCTGTAGGCCACCATGTTAGACTAACATACCCAAAAACAGCTCAATATCTGGAAGCGTGTAGAAAAAAAGTCCGGAAAACTGTAATTTTGATGAACTTTTCAAGGTTCAAGGGCCGTAATTTCGGTAAAAATCAGTGGAGCGGAACAAAATGCAAACTTGATCTGTAGGCCACCATGTTGGACTAACATACCAAAAATCAGCTCAATATCTGGAAGCGTGTATAAAAAAAGTCCGGAAAACTGTAATTTTGATGAATTTTTCAGAGTCCAAGGGCCGTAATTTCGGTAAAAATCAGTGGAGCGGAGAAAAATGCAAACTTGATCTGTAGGCTACCATGTTAGACTCACATACCAAAAATCAGCTCAATATCTGGAAGCGTGTAGAAAAAAAGTCCGGAAAACTGTAATTTTGATGAATTTTTCAGAGTCCAAGGGCCGTAATTTCCGTAAAAATCAGTGGAGCGGAAAAAATGCAAACTTGATCTGTAGGCCACCATGTTAGACTCACATACCAAAAATCAGTTCAATATCTTCGTTGCGTGGGGTATAATTATGATAGAGAGAATCTTTGTTTATAAGAAGATATGATAGTGTCACATTGTACAGTTATGCAAATAGATAAGGGACAACTGGTATGTTTGATTATGTCATAGATAAAGGTATTATGATGAAGGACTCCTTTGTTTATAAGAAATATGATAAAGACCATGTACACTGTTTGATTATGTCATAGATAAGATGGTGTCACGTTGCAGGTGTTTGATAACCCAGTAAGATCGCGGCGATTTCTGATTGGTCAAACAACTGTCCAATCAGATCGTGCCATACAGTATTTTCTGCGTGGAGAAATAAATGAGTGATCCGGAGTGTTGTAGTAAACTAGTTTCGCATGCTCAACTCATAGGTAAGCTGAAAAGGAATGAACAACTCTAAATTTTCTCTCTATTAAATTTTATTTTCACATAAAATCAGTTTTACAAGTAATTAATTGGTTTTACAATAGTCAAAATGGACTTGCAATCAGACTTACAAATTTACAAGTAATGTTTTCAAAGCGAAAATGGTTTTACAATCAATTAAAATGCATTTACAATCAGTCAAAATGGATTTGCAATCAGACATACAAATTTACAAGTAATTTTTTCAACGCGAAAATGGTTTTACAATCAATTAAAATGGATTTACAATCAGTCAAAATGGATTTTCAATAAGTTTTTACAAGTAATTTTACAATTTCACCATAAGTAATTTCTAGAATAAGTAGTTTTTCAATACTTTTACAGGTAAGCATACAATAAACATAAATACATGTTCAGTAACCGTATTTTGTCCCTGGAAAGGGATAGTTTTTGTTGTTGTCTTTCTTATGGACTTTCTCTATTTATGATCCCAAGCTGTCTGAACTTCCAGAAAACGTGTATTTTCTTAATAATGGATCAAACAAGTATTTTCGTTTCTCAATTGCGAATTTTTCAGCTTCGTTCATTCCGTAACCCTCCTCATCTCGAAGTCGCTGAGCAGTTTTTCTAATTTTTCCATAGACCGGATGTTGTCTGAAGTGCCTTACTCGACTCATTGCCTTAAATAATCTTCTACAGAGGGAAGCTCTCACGCTGTCTCTAAGAGCTTCCCTCGCCGCTTTGGTGGCCTCGTCTGTGGGCAAGCCATTTTCTATGTACGACACTTTCAATCTCTGAAATTTAGCTGCATTATCTTCATATGCTCTAATGATTAAAGTGTCTATCATGTTCGTTTCGCCATCTTCGTCTTCTGAATATTCACTTCCAGTGGTGGTATCACTATCGTCTGACTCTGAATATGTGCTCTCGTCACAATCAGACAAGTTATAATCTTCGTTTGACTGTTTACCTTCACCCGTCATCCCAAACCTCTTGAGGCAGTATCCATCTTCGTGTCTATTGCGTGTAAAGGCTCTTGAGTATGCAGTAGGAAATGAGTGTGCTGTGTATGTGATAAAAAAGACTCTCTTTTTAAGAAATTGGGTGGCCCTGAAAAGGGCCGTTAGTTTGGCTTTCTACAGATTTTCTCCAAGGATAGTTGATAAGCTAGCTAGAACAGGTCTCAGTAACTTTCCTAAGAAACCGCCTTCCTGTATGATTCTTCTTGCTTTCCCAGCAGGTAATTTCTTGGCTATTTTCCTGATTTCATACCTGTGTGGAATGAGGTATGCTCATGCTCTCATTGTCATTGGTACATTGAATTTCAAAACGTTCTTTGCACATTCACATATGCATTCAATCAGGTCATCGTCGGCTGTCTTTACCATATTTTTGGTTTACTGTTGATTAGCATAGGCTAGAAATCGTAGTTGATCTGTACATCTTCTCAACCTGTCTAGTGCTTTGTTTTGGAGCTCATAATTTATCTCAGCCTTGTTGAGACAGTCCATGTCTTTCGTGGTTGGATTCTTCTGGTAGGAGGGTTCAACTGGTGCTACATTTCCTCTTATTGGCCATATTGCTTGGTGCTTTTCAATTCGTGGCATTGGTACCTGTGACGTTCTGCTCGTTTCAGTATTCTGCTGTTGGTCAATCTGAGGTAGGTCCATTGACGTCGACAGGTTAGTAGTATAAGGGAGTTGGTTATAGGTAGATCCGACTGTAAATTCAGGTGTATTTGCATTATCTTTCCTTATAGGATGGCTGTTGTATTCATCTTTGTGTAATGCTCGTCTGTGTCATAATAATGAGTTTTATGTGAGTAAGATTTTGGGCACAATTCACAGATATAGCGTGAATTCATCTTATTCAGTAGCGAGCTAAAAGATTTGTGGCGAGGGGACAATGATCTTCCATTTAAATACAAGAATAGGATGGGCGCTACCCCAGCCTGTCAATCGCTGATTGGTCAATTATATACCAGGATAGCATGGGTTCTACCCACCCTACCAATTAATGGTTGCTTCAAATTCTCCCACAGTGCATTGTGGGAAATTACAGTGATGCGACTCTGGGGTAAAATAAGTTTTTGCTCGACTTCACACTACTACAAAATGGTCTCAAATGGTCTTAAATGGTCTCAAATGGTCTTAAATGGCCTCAAATGGTCTTAAATGGTCACTAAATGGTCTTAAATGTCACTAAATGGTCACTAAATGGTCTTAAATGGTCACTAAATGTCACTAAATGGTCTTAAATGGGCACTAAATGGTCTCTAATTTGGTGTATTTACATATGTGCACCATGGTTTTACATATGTGCACATCGGTTTTACATATAGTAAATACACCAAATTAGAGACCATTTAGTGACCATTTAGTGACCATTTAAGACCATTTAGTCACTATTTAGTGACCATTTAAGACCATTTAGTGACCATTTTGAGACCATTTAAGACCATTTGAGACCATTCTGTGACCATTTAAGACCATTTGAGAAATATTTAAGACCATTTGAGAAATATTTAAGACCATTTGAGACCATTTTGTAGTAGTGTGAAGTCGAGCAAAAACTTATTTTACCCCAGAGTCGCATCACTGTAATTTCCCACAATGCACTGTGGGAGAATTTGAAGCAACCATCAATTGGTAGGGTGGGTAGAACCCATGCTATCCTGGTATATAATTGACCAATCAGCGATTGACAGGCTGGGGTAGCGCCCATCCTATTCTTGTATTTAAATGGAAGATCATTGTCCCCGCGCCACAAATCAAGCTCGCTACTGAATAAGATGAATTCACGCTATATCTGTGAATTGTGCCCAAAATCTTACTCACATAAAACTCATTATTATCGACACAGACGAGCATTACACAAAGGTGAATACAACAGCCATCCTATAAGGAAAGATAATGCAAATACACCTGAATTTACAGTCGGATCTACCTATAACCAACTCCCTTATACTACTAACCTGTCGACGTCAATGGACCTACCTCAGATCGACCAACAGCAGAATACTGAAACGAGCAGAACGTCACAGGTACCAATGCCACGAATTGAAAAGCACCAAGCAATATGGCCAATAAGAGGAAATGTAGCACCAGTTGAACCCTCCTATCAGAAGAATCCAACCACGAAAGACATGGACTGTCTCAACAAGGCTGAGATAAATTATGAGCTCCAAAACAAAGCACTAGACAGGTTGAGAAGATATACAGATCAACTACGATTTCTAGCCTATGCTAATCAACAGCAAACCAAAAATATGATAAAGACAGCCGACGATGACCTGATTGAATGCATATGTGAATGTGCAAAGAACGTTTTGAAATTCAGTGTACCAATGACAATGAGAGCACGAGCATACCTCATTCCACACAGGTATGAAATCAGGAAAATAGCCAAGAAACTACCTGCTGGGAAAGCAAGAAGAATCATACAGGAAGGCGGTTTCTTAGGAAAGTTACTGAAACCTGTTCTAGCTAGCTTATCAACTATCCTTGGAGAAAATCTGTAGAAAGCCAAACAAACGGCCCTTTTCAGGGCCACCAAATTTCTTAAAAAGAGAGTCTTTTTTATCACATACACAGCACACTCATTTCCTACTGCGTTCTCAAGAGTCTTTACATGCAATAGACACGAAGATGGATACTGCCTCAAGAGGTTTGGGATGACAGGTGAAGGCAAACAATCAAACGAAGATTATAACTTGTCTGATTCTGACGAGAGCACATATTCAGAGTCAGACGATAGTGATACCACCACTGGAAGTGAATATTCAGAAGAGGAAGATGGTGAAACGAACATGATAGACACTTTAATCATAAGAGCATATGAAGATAATACAGCTAAATTTCAGAGATTGAAAGTGTCGTACATAGAAAATGGCTTGCCCACAGACGAGGCCACCAAAGCGGCCAGGAAAGCTCTTAGAGACAGCGTGAGAGCTTCCCTCTGTAGAAGATTATTTAAGGCAATGAGTCGAGTAAGGCACTTCAGACAACATCCGGTCTATGGAAAAATTAGAAAAACTGCTCAGCGACTTCGAGATGAGGAGGGTTACGGAATGAACGAAGCGGAAAAATTCGCAATTGAGAAACGAAAATACTTGTTTGATCCATTATTAAGAAAATACACGTTTTCTGGAAGTTCAGACAGCTTGGGATCATAAATAGAGAAAGTCCATAAGAAAGACAACAACAAAAACTATCCCTTTCCAGGGACAAAATACGGTTACTGAACATGTATTTATGTTTATTGTATGCTTACCTGTAAAAGTATTGAAAAACTACTTATTCTAGAAATTACTTATGGTGAAATTGTAAAATTACTTGTAAAAACTTATTGAAAATCCATTTTGACTGATTGTAAATCCATTTTAATTGATTGTAAAACCATTTTCTCTTTGAAAAAATTACTTGTAAATTTGTAAGTCTGATTGCAAATCCATTTTGACTGATTGTAAATGCATTTTAATTGATTGTAAAACCATTTTCGCTTTGAAAACATTACTTGTAAATTTGTAAGTCTGATTGCAAATCCATTTTGACTATTGTAAAACCAATTAATTACTTGTAAAACTGATTTTATGTGAAAATAAAATTTAATAGAGAGAAAATTTAGAGTTGTTCATTCCTTTTCAGCTTACCTATGAGTTGAGCATGCGAAAGTAGTTTACTACAACACTCCGGATCACTCATCTATTCGCCACGCAGAAAATACTGCATGGCACGATCTGATTGGACAGTTGTTTGACCAATCAGAAATCGCCGCGATCTTACTGGGTTATCAAACACCTGCGACATGACACCATCTTATCTATGACATAATCAAACAGTGTACATGGTCTTTATCATATTTCTTATAAACAAAGGAGCCCTTCATCATAATACCTTTATCTATGACATAATCAAACATACTAGTTGTCCCTTATCTATTTGCATAACTATACAACGTGACACTATCATATCTTCTTATAAACAAAGATTCTCTCTATCATAATTCCTTTATGACATGTCTAAACAAAACCAGGTAGTCTTTATGTCTAAAGCATTTTGTATGCAGTTACATGTACATGTCCTTGACAACATTCAACTTAGATACACCAACAGAGCTCAAAATTTACGTGGGGCAGGTCTTGGGGTAGGGGATGGTGGCACTCTTTTGTTAGTACTCACAAGGACACCTCAGTGCGAAAGTCCCCCAGCTTTGGCCTAGGCTTTGGAAGGAGGGAGGAACAGTCCAGGGCTTTGATGGGGAGGGACTGGGCTTTTGGGGAAGGGGAGCCCACATACAGGGAAAGCCCAAGCAATGTGGGGGAAAGCCTAAATGGGCTATACATAGTCTGGGTCCCCCTAGACGGCCCCAAAATGGGCTTTGGGGAGGGATAGCCCAAACAATAGGGCACATACAGGGCGGGTAGGGTGAGGGGGCGCCCAAAAATAGCCCAGGCCCAGTGCGGAGAGGGGAGGGGATCGGGGACGGGGAGGCCCAACGGACCTGGGCGTCGGGGCCAATGACCCCGGCCATGGTCCGACTCCGCGGGGCCCTGGTAAAAAGGGTAGATCTCAACCTGACATACCACCTATATTTTTAGCAATCTTTGGACAGCGTGGCGTAGCCACAGGGTGCTGATACAACCTGCCCCCTCCCCCACCCCAATTCATTGGGTCATCGTGGCTGACAATTTTCGTCATTGGAAGAGATTAAATGGAAAGTTAGCTCTTCTTAATTTTCCGAACCTGTCAGTAAAGTTAACACTTAGGGTAAGGGAATTTCATATAAAAATTGAAATTTCGAAATGTTAGCGAATTTGTATGTGCACATTATTTCACAAAATTCAGGCATGTTCCTGTTGAGTAGTATAAAAATACAGAAGCTGGCTTTTTACAATTTTTTTCCAACCAATTTGAACGATTGACCATTATTCTCTGTTGAACCTATTTAAAATTAAGGAAGAGGCGTTTTCATCTTGCTTTGATGTTCTGTAACTTTTCTTTTCATTATCTCAACAGTGTGCGCATCGTGACATATAAAACAGACACGATTCTTTCCATTAATATATAGAGGATATCTAGTGTTTTTGAGTGGATACCGAAATTTACCTCATCACTGACCGAGACAAATGTTTATTTTATAATAACCATTTCTCTTCGTCACAAGTGAGATAAGTTTCGATACCCACTCAAAAACTCTACATTTTCTCTTTATTATACGCTTTTTATAAGAATCCGACAATTCTACTCGTTTCAAATTTGAATTGATACATGAAAGTGAACAGCGCATTTAGCATCATACTATATTATTTGTGTATGATACTTTATTATTTTAGTATGATACTCAATAAATTTAGAATCATAGTATATTTATTTGTGTATGATACTTAATTATTTTAGTATGATACTCAATTAATTTAGAATCATACTATATTATTTGTGTATGATTCTTAATTATTTTAGTATGATACTCAATTAATTTAGAATCATACTATATTATTTGTGTATGATACTTAATTATTTTAGTATGATACTCAATTAATTTAGAATCATACTATGTTATTTGTGTATGATACTTAATTATTTTAGTATGATACTCAATTAATTTAGAATCATACTATATTATTTGTGTATGATTCTTAATTATTTTAGTATGATACTCAATTAATTTAGAATCATACTATATTATTTGTGTATGATACTTAATTATTTTAGTATGATACTCAATTAAATTAGAATCATACTATGTTATTTGTGAATGATACTTAATTATTTTAGTATGATACTCAATTAATTTAGAATCATACTACATTATTTGTGTATGATATTTAATTATTTTAGTATGATACTCAATTAATTTAAAATCATACTATATTATTTGTGTATGATACTTAATTATTGTAGTATGATACTCAATTAATTTAGAATCATACTATGTTATTGTGCACGATTTCGATTGCAGCATAAATAAAATAGCATGATACTGAAATCAGGTTCACGTACGGGAGGGTCATAATTGTTTTTTTAGTATGATACTCTAATTATTTGGTACGATGCTATATTATTTGGTATGATTTCATAAATGCTGTATAAATAATTAAGTATGATACTCAATTATTTGAGTATGATACTGAATTAATTCAGTATCATACTATATTATTTGGGTGTCATACAATATTAATTGAGTATCATACTCTTTATTTCAGCATCATGCTTAATTCACTGATTTATGACCCTGTTCGTACGTCATAGTGAACAGCGCATTGAATCATCGATACGCGGAAGTGACTCGGAACACACAGCGTCTTGCAGTCTGATTCAGCTGGTGAGGTTTTACTCCAAACGTGGCCTGAAAATCCGTAATATAAGTTTTTGGTTTGGTACGTCCTTTCAAAGGACGTACCAAACCAAAAACTTATATTACGGACTTTCAGGCCATGTTCGGACTTGCGGCTTTCATGCATCAATTAAAGGTGAACACGTGTTGAATTATTGCTGGAAAGGATCGGTATTCGCTCAAAAACACTAGATTTTCTTTTCATCAAACGTTTCTAGAACAAATTGATCATTTCCAGTGATAATTTGACTCGTATTCACCTTGGAGTGATTCTTTGAAAGCCGCCATTTGATTGATACCATGAAAGAGAAAATTTCTTTTTCTTCACAATTTCTATCCTTCCGCAATTTCTTCGATAATCCATTGTTTAGCGTATAATAAAAAAAAGTCTATAGGAGATGCGATCTGCACTTTTTCCTGTGAGGGCCTCCAACGTTAAGTGGAATTAATTTACTGTGAAAAGTTACTTGATTTGTAAATGCGGAATGAAAGCATAAGTATGGTGAATTATCTCTTTAGAAAGGGCTCAATTAATATACTGTATAATATACTGGAATTTTTTTCTTGCCAATTATTCCAACTCGTTAGAACTGGCAATCCTGATTACAATGAGACGATCTCGTACTCGCTTAGGGCAAGTATACAAGAAATCGCTCATTCCATCGAAACTTTCTTCTTCTTTCATCATTGCTTTGCAGTTGTGCTTGCACCAAAGACAAAAGTGTTGATAGAGGGCAGGTTAGCATTGTTTTGTGATGTAATTTGAATTTACGTTATCCTATACATTGTTAATTATCACTGGGGCCCCGGCCTCGCAGTATCTGTAGCCCAGGGGCCTACAAAATCGTAATCCGGCCCAGGTTTTAATAAACGAAAACAACAAATAATTCAATTTCAAGCGAAAAAACTTTATCGACAGTCGAGTTTCATAACTATATTAGTCGGGGATGTTGCAAAACTTATATCTCCACCTTCTGGGTACCTAAGCCTTACAAAATGTATTCAGCGTGCCCCAATTGTCCTGAAAAGTTAATTTTTACCCATTTTGCTCCTTTATCTATAGGGTGTACACATGCAATTGTCGTGGTCAGGTAGTGTGGGGGGGGGGGGGGGGAGAGTTCATTAGAACTCACAAATTAACAAATTAGAAAAATATACGAGGGTCGAAGAAGAGACTTTTTACCCTACAAATAATATCCGAGCAACACTCTGCTAGCCCTCGTTCCGACTTCCCCGATCATAGCACGACTTTGACATCTCTTTCAAGATGCTGCCCCAAAAGACTAGCTAATAGAGCTCGTTAGCCCTTTACCTAACACGAAAGGAAGACGACACTTGCAAACAAAATTCTGGAATAATTAATTTCTTTCATTTTTTGCGTCAAAAACATAGCTTATGACATCTCATTGGAACAAGCTCAACGAGCTCGTTCCAACGAGGGGCCATAAGCTATGTTTTTGTGACAAAAATGAAAAAATAATGAAAAGTGAATGGTGATTTTTGTGAATTGCGCTGGCCAGTTTTGTCCGTTACGTTGGGTTAAGGGGTAATTTCTTTTCATATGCACTATAACAAATGGTTTTTCAAACCTGGCACTACTCGATAAGTTGCATTGAAGCCCCGTCTCTCTATACTGGCATCAGATACAAATGTAAGCAGCATATCAATTCCTTCTGATTCGTATAGTTTCTGTGTAATATCATTTCCACATAGCTTGGTTTTTGTGGGTGCACCTATTTAAAGAAATAAAAAAAGACAAAAGGAAAATAAAAAAATAACCAGAAGTCATTAGGATAAGATAAGATAAGATAAGATTTATTCAGCAAATACACCATAACAAAGGCAGATTGCTATGTACACACAAAATCAACATAAACAGAATCATAAAACCCACTAATTCCATATGACATACATAAATCATACTACAGATAAGTCCCTCTTGTGAAGGAAGAGCTGGACCATGTTACAAATAACATTGCATAGCCCTGGATTATCATTAGTCATTATTACTTTAAATTTGTCCATTGTATCCATTAGATGGAAGTTAATTTTTTCGTCAGAAATTGTGCGAAATAATTTTTCTCTCAATGGTGCATAAAGCGGACATTCCATTACGAAATGCCATTCCGATTCCACCTCCCCCATTGTACAAGCTTCGCATATTATGTGTTCCATCGGACGAGGAGGTTGTAAATGCCTTCCACCTTCGATTCACAGTTTATGGTTGCTGATGCGTAATCGCGTGAAATTGTTTCTAGCTTCGATGGAAGAAATGTGAATAAAAGTGACCAAAACGTTATTTAAATGTGTAAGTTACTATATGAAACGCACTGATAATGGTAAAAAAAAACTCATTTGTGAGTTGACTTATAAAAAGGAGTAATTTTACCGCTACAAAAACATAGGAGGTTCGGTTTGGGGGCGCAGTAGCTTTATAAATTATAATAATCAAGCTAAAATCTTGTTTCTGCAATGCAAAAGGAACATCGCGGTTTTACGAAACTCATAAATCTTTGTGTCGTAAGGTATAGGAGTTTCTATCTGTTCAAATAAGCACAATTCTGAAATAATGCTCTTTAAAAAAGCTATTAACTGAAAATATACTACTCAAAGTTTGCTTAGCACCAAGTATATCCAACTACCCGTTTTACGTTTTAGTTGAAATATTCTAATGAAAAGTGGATATAGTTTCTATTTAATTATATCTTTAATGATTTAAGTACAGAAATTAAGATTTTATTTGTGTTTGACATTATTTTTTAGCTTTTGAATACGATAACCAAGGAAAATGGATTTTATTCATAAAGAGGAAATTTTTCAGTTTGCCAAAAAGTTGACGGAGCGAACTGGTATGGGTTCAATATCGAGTATGAGACCCATTACTGTTAATTACAGCTTGACAACGCCTTCTCGTGCTCCCAATCAGGTTCCTTTGTGGGATGTTGTTCCATTATTGGACCAGCATGGCACCAAGCCCCTGAACCCTTCTTGGCTGGACTGGACGGGCTGAAATTGCAAGCTGCAATTCATTCCAGACATGTTCGATTGGATTGAGGTCAGGGGATCTTGCAGGCCAGTCCATACGCTCAATCCCCTCCCTCTGTCGGTACTCCCCGACAGCATGGGCAACATGAGGACGAGCATTATCGTCCATCAGAATGAATCTATCACACATTGCACCTGCACAATCTGACGTGGACATCCAGGATCTCATCAATATACCGTTGTGCAGTCAATGCACCACGTTCAAGGACACAGAGCTCTGTATGTCCATCCCACCTGATGCCGCCACAGGCCATGATTGACCCTCCACCATAGTGGTCATGCTCAGCAATGTTGGCTGCATGGAATCGCTCTCCTGGTCTTCACCGAACCCTAGAACGTCTATCTGCGTGGTCTAGGCAGTACCTTGACTCATCTGTAAAAAGGACAGGTCGCCAATCTTTTAAATTTTAAATATTGATTTTTAAAATCAGAAAAATTCTCCAAAACCCTATCACGTGAGTTCGTTCCAATGACGGGTCACATGATATGGTTTTGTTGACATTTTTTAACAAATATATTTTTTTATATCGCTTAATTTGAAAATTACGCCGGCAGATGCGCCCGATTCGTTGGGTCAAGTGTTAAGGACAAAAATGCAGAATAATAATTTCTAATCATCGCGGGCAAATACATATAGAATAAACGTATAGTTTTTTCAGCTAAAAAAATTATTCTAAGAGTAGGATTAAGAATGAAACCGACGAGCCTCTGGCGAGTCGGTTTCATTCTTAATTCTACGAGTAGAATATTTTTTTTACCTGAAAACACTGTACGTTTATTTTGTTTAACCCATAAATCATTTACTGGACAATGGTGGCGAAATCGTGCTGTTAAACACTACGAGAAGTAAGGAGCACATTGGTCCAATTCGATCGACAAGCAAAACTGCCAAAATAAACAAGGCGCAGTGATACATTTCTGTATAAAAATAATTCCCCCACAAACTTGAGCTAAAGTTGCAAAAATACTTTATTAAATGAACAATGTTTATCTTTCTTATTTTCGTTGTTTATTGTTGTCTTTTTCGTCGTCGATTCAACTTGAGTTTTATAAACAAAGCAGACGACACGTGCATTTGTTTATTTACACTTTCCTAATTTGGAAAATGAAACATCACTCATCACGTCCCCGCCTTTCACTTGTTTGCTTTTCAACGCTTGGTTTCGATTGGTTTACTTTGTGTTTTCTTTGTTAATTATTGTTGGTTTTATTATTAGACAGAGTTGAAATGTGTCATATATTCTCAAACTGAACATTTCAGCGACGGTCAACGTTTGATAAATGTCGGCTCATTTTGTCTTCCGCAAACGTAAAACAGGTCATGACAACGCGAATGCGGTAGAGATCAGAGGTCAACAAGTCCGTCTCTACAAAAAGAATAAATTCTTTCAGTGTTAAACCTGCAGGGAAAATTTATCACCCTACCAGCAGCTGCTAACAGGTGAATAAAGCAAAAATTTATCCAAGACTTTTATTGTTCGAATACACGTCCATTTATGGGATACAAGAAGTTATTAGACCCATCAATTGAAGCTTTAAACAAGCTTAGACATCTGAGGGTATCGTACTGGCAGCACAGCACTGGCACTCAAACACCATATCAACGATTCTCAAGATTCAGTCTAAACTCACCTTTAGACAACCCCACTATAAGTAAGTAATCGAAATAGCATTCATTTGTGCCACGTTCCAGATCAAAGTCCACAATTTCAAAGGTTGTAACGGCTCGTCTTGGTGTTGCGATCGTCATTGTACAATGTGAGTTAGGAGGATAAGTATCAGGATATGAAGGACTCGTGATTACTCCGCTAGGACCTCTTAAAACAGCACCACAAACTGCAAAATAATGACATTATGTAGGTTTGTAGACCAATAAAAACGATTTATTATATACTAAACGTTAGATTATCGAAGAAATTGCGGAAAGAGAGAAATCGTATCCTCCACTGTGAAAATATAGAAATTTTCACTTTCACGCTATTAATCAAAATGGCGGCTTTCAAAGCATCTCTTCAAGGTGAATACTATTCAAATTATCACTGGAAATGACCAATTTGTTCTAAAAACGTATAATGAAATGTAAATCTAGTGTTTTTGAGTGGATACCGATCATTTCCAGCAATAATTCAGCACGTATTCACCTTGAATTAATGAATGAAACCCGCTAGTCCAAACATGACCTGAAAGTCCGTAATATAAGTTTTTGGTTTGGTACGTCCTTTGAAAGGACGTACCAAACCAAAAAACTTATATTACGGACTTTCAGGACATGTTTGGACTAGAAACCCGCCAGCTGAATCAGATTGCAAGACGCCATCTGTTCCGAGTATCAATCAAATCACTTCCGCGTTTCGATAATTCAATGCGCTGTTTACTGTCATGCACCAATTCAAAGTTGAAACGAATGGAAATATCAGATTCTTGTGAAAAGCATATAATACAAAGAAAATCTAGTGTTTTTGAGTGGATACCAAAAATTATCTCACTTGTGACCGAGACAAATGGCTATGTTCGCTTGCGCAAGCGCTCTTGAAAAATAAACATTTGTCTCGGTCACTCATGAGATAATTTTCGGTATCCACTCAAAAACACGAGATATCCTCTATTTCTTCAGAATTCCTGAGAGCGCTATCGTGATAAAACTGCTGTAAAAATACAGCAAAATTATTGGTAACGGACTACTGGAATTGCGACGGTACATTTTACGGGAGTGAAGTTACTGCACACCTGAAATGTAATACGAAATACGAGTGTTCATGTGCATTGGCCATGCCTTAAAATATTTTCCGATTTGTGAGAATCTATTTTGGTTCTCGTGAATTCCTGCTGCAAAGATCAATTTTCAGTTCTTAAATAATTTAGAATTTGAGAGTACTGTTGTATTCTTGTGAGTGCAGCCAGTAGGCCTGCATATTCTATTGTAAAGAGCAAATCTCATATTTATAAATGTACTTGAGTTCAGTAGTTAACGCCACGTTCCAAATTTGGCGAGTTTCTTGTCTCACATGTACATCAAATGTCCCAATATACAGTCTTTTGGTGTGTTTGCTGGTGGAAGTTAAAGTGCCTTGGTAGTGGTGTGTAGAGAAGTATTGGCAGCCAAGACTTCAATAGACACCATCGCTAAGTCAAAGTGTTGCCTTATTATCAGACTTCCCAATCGGTCCTCGGATTCTATGAGCAATCAATGGATTCTCTGTAGCTTTTCGTAAGACTCTATGTTGAAATCGCGTCTTTTTCACCCAGCAGGTACGGTGGCAGAGCAGATTTCTAGCCACCGGAGTAAGATGGATGGGTATGTAGCAACCCCTTTGCATTTATGAAGTAGCAGGATTATCGACTGGCTCAGTTTTTCTGATGGAGACATAGGTTATGTTTTAAGCAAACAAATAGGCAGCACAAACCTAGAGGGGTCTGGTAGAATTTCTGTCTTGTGGACAATCAGGTGGATTGTTAACCAATTTACAGGCATAATTTGGTATAATTTTAGGTGGTCAGCGGAAAGCGAAATGTATTGGGAATGAAAACAATTTAAGTTGGGCACCGAGAATCGTCTAAAAATATGCACAATTTAGACGTCAGTCGATATGGTACACAACAAAAAGTAGTTCCGCAGATTCTCTATGGCCTGTATGGAGGGTTCTCAATGGTTCTGTGCTCGTTCCAACGAGGGGTCACATGATATGGTTTTGTTGAAATATTTTGAAAAATAATATTTTTTCAACTGCTGAATTTGCATATTACGCGGGCGGATGCGGCCGATTCGTTGGGTAAAGGGTTAAGGGCTTGTATAACACAGCGCCCGAAGACTGTTGTCGAGTATAGTATGAATAAGACGAATATACTCGCTAGGGGGGGGGGGGGGTCTTTGTTGGGTACAATACCATGTCATAGGTGTCCTCAAATACCGAGATGAGTCGCAGAGCAGTATGTGGAGTCACTCATTCGAGAAATTGCTCAATAGCTCATTTGCTGGATGGGTTTCGAGTCGTTCGAGCAATGACGTTTTCAGTAACTGCTCCGCTCAATAGCTTAATTGCTCTATGTGATTCGAGTCGTTCTAGTAATACCTGTCCCTGCTCAATTGTCTTTTGGGTTTTAGAATTGAAGATACATTCGTTGCACACAAGGGAGATAACCCTATATGGTTAGGTACAGATTATGGGAAATCAAGCAATCTGAATGGTGGGTTTAAGAGTTGGCCGAGGGCAGAGGTCGTAATAAGGGATAGCCAAGCGTTGATAGGACTAAATGAACCGATAGGGTTAGGGTAGCTAGAATAGTATCTGTAGTAGGCAGAAAAATTGGGATTCTGGAAAAATTGGAACCAGTACTCCAGTTCAATATGAAGTGCCTTATAGCACAGCGTGCTACCCTTGTAAGCCCAAATGGGACTTTGCCAAATCCGTTTCGGTGATTTTAGACAATTTTTGGTGATTTGGGAAAATTTTCAGCTCTAATTGGGTAAATAGATTGACTCTTATTCAAAGAAACACACCTGTTACTGGAAAAAGGGAGGATTCTGGGGAAATCCAAGTCCGATTCGGTAGTTTTGGGTGGTTTGGAGTGATTTAGAGGGATTGTCGGATCTATTTAGGTAATTAGATATACTGTCACTGAATAGAACACACTCTCCGATCATACAGCCGACTTATTAGAGGGTTTTGTGTTACATAGCAACCACGTGTACCATAGAAACCCAGATGGCGGCCTCCAGTATACAAAATGGACGACGTAAACATGTATCTCCCTAACAACAGGCGCTGCGCATGCGCACTTACTCCACATATCACTATGGTAATTACGTCACAACACGGCCGCTCACCCGGGCTATCATAGCAATACAATATGGCGCCACGGGGTCATGTGATATGCTATCACGAGTTCCTCCACCGAGGTCCCTCAACCTATACCTGAGACATACTACTGAGGACCACCAGTCACAGTTCATAAAAACGTTCGTCATTGCAAAAATAATTTACCGTGAATTTTTGACAAACCAGCAGCTGGTTACCACTCATTTACCAGAATTTTTTTTTCCAGTTTGTGGGACACGGTAAACACATTATTTTTTCCGGATAGAATGAAACCTTGTGATTTAATTGGCTGAAAGGTACAATGTTAATAATAATGTCTCCACACTCTCGGAATATTTACACCTTAGTTCAAAAACAAAAAATATGTATACTATGTGATCATTTTAACCCTTTCAACACTGGCGCCCTGGAAGGAAAAATTTCAGTCAATACTGTCAATGGCGAAATGGTGCGAAACCACCCTGGTTTGTTTGGAAAGTTCAGTAATAATTTAATCAAACAACTCTGTCCATCTGTTGGGTGAATTATTAGCGAGCCTTGCTTCAGATTTGTGTCTCTTTATATCGCCTGCTCGTCCACTACCATTTTTTTCTTCACGAAAAAAAATGTACACAGGGTTGAAAGGGTTAACCCTTTACCTAACGTAACGGCCAAAACCGGCCAGCGCTATTCTCAAAAATCGCCAATTAATTTTCATTATTTTTTTCATTTTTTGTCTCAAAAACATAGGTTATGACCCCTCGTTGGAACGAGCTCATCGACCTCGTTTCAACGAGGTGTCATAACCTATGTTTTTGAGACAAAAAATGAAAAAAATTAGTTATTCAAGAATTATTTTTGCAAGTGTCGTCTTCTTTTTAGGTTAGGTAAAGGGTTAAGTTCATAAAAATAGGGCAATGGTATATGTATAAAAAATTAACAAGCCTATTCCTTGAAAAAAATAATCGAAATTTAATATACCTTTATTTTTTATTTTATCCAAGGCAAAATTTGGTCACTAGGCTCGGATTTGACATGGGGAGTGAATATCACGGGGAGATTAGGTGCAAGCGATGTTCGGTGAATATTCACCGATTTTGGGCGAATATTCGCGGACGTTCAGTGCATATTCGCTGAAGTTTGGCGTATATTCGCGGGAAATCGGTGAATGGTCACGGAAGTTCGGAATATATTCACGTAAATTCGGTGTATATTCGCGGAATATTCATGGTAATTCAGAACATACTTGCTGAAATTTGGCGTACATCCAACGATTTGGGCAAATACTCGCGGAAGTTCGGTGTATATTCGTCAAAGTATGGAGTATATTCACCGATTTTCGACGTATACTTACGGAACGAGGTATATTCCTGGAAGTTCAGAGTACATAGGCCGAGGTTCAACGTATATTCACCAAAGTTTGGCGTGTATGCACCGATTTTCGGCATACATTCGCGGAATTTCGACGTAAATTTGCGAAAGTTCGGCGTATATTTCGGCGAAGTAAATTTTTTAGTGACGATTCCATGCTTCCGTATATCATATTCCATCCATAATCATTGAATCTAACTTTGACAGAACGATTCGTTATATCAAATTTAAATTTAGCGATTTTATATTTTAATCTACAAACTAGTCTAATTATAATTAGTGTCAGTGTTTCATACAGAACTGTCACGAATATTCGATTAGTCGTCTATCGATTATTCACGGCATAATCGATTAGTATTTTCCTTAGTCGAATATTCGGTAAATTTTCACCCCCTTGAAATGCTTAGAAATTGAACGCAGCTCTGCATTGAGAAAGTGCATATTTTTTCTCTTCACCCTTTACCTAATATGAAAAGCAGACGACACCTGCAAACAAAGATCTTGAAGAACTCATTTTTTCAGTTTTGTCTCAAAAATATAGGTTATGACCCCTCATTGGAACGTGCTCAGCGAGCTCGTTCCAAAGAGGGGTCATAACCTATGTTTTTCAGGCAAAAATTGAAAAAAATATTGAAAATTGATTGGCGATTTTTGTGAATAGCGTTGGCCGGTTTTATCCGTTACGTTGGATAAAGGGATAACTATTTTTTATAAAAGTTGGGGCACGTTCCTCATGACCTTGGGTTCCTACATCCCTGTAAGTAACAGATACAGGGGCGGCGGAAGGTCGATAAAAATGGTGGGGCACAAATTTACAGTTGAATGTCACCATGGTTCGACCCAAAATGAGAAAGGTTACACTCGTATATCGGTAAATGTACCATGACTCGGTATAGTCTCTCGTTTAGATGAATATGCCGCTGTTGTGGTCACTGCCCTGTCCGTTTCTTCTGCTTCAACCATCTTCCAACCCCACGTCTAGCCTTCGGGTTGGAAGATAGCTGAAGTAGAAGAAATGCACCGAAGCGTCCAAAAGTGGAATTCTCGAGATCTGGCTAAATATTCTTTGGATTTGCAAATACTGTTACAGGAATGGCTGTATATTGACACGTTTGCATGCGCCCGTTTTAACTCATTGTGTAACTGCGAAACATATCAGTGGGGAAAAGTGAAGGGGAACGTGCCCCCTGTGACCCCGTGGTTCCGCCGCCTCTGAACAGATAACCGTCGGAAGTGCTACGCGAACGACAGAAGGAGTCATTTCAACAAACAAACTTCCCCATATCCAACGCCATTCAATATGTTCGTTTTTGTTTAGGGTATGTTTCCTTTTTCTTAACACTTTTAAAGGGTCACCTGGTGTCGATTATAATCGATTATCCCGGCCGATTGATCGTTTGGCAAAATCAAAAAATAGTGAAACCCTTAGTTTGACTACAATTGGTCTTACATCACAGGCATCATCCTATGTAGAAATCGTAAAATGGGATGAAAATTTGTTACTTCATTGCAGCGCTCGAGACTCTCGCATCTCATTAACGTGTAAATGTCTTTAGCCGAATTCCAGTCACTGTAGCTAGCTCTTAGGTAACGGATGTGATGCGTCCGGGCTAATCTACTGCGTGATCAAAAAGACGGATTATACAACACCAGACCAGGTGCTGTCAATATGATATTTTAACATAAATAGTTAGGTTACAAAAATAAATACATAAATAAAATATACAAACGAAGAACTATATTCAAACATCGTGGTAATTTTTAATACTTGTGAAAAGGGCTAAGTTTTTCTGCCGCAAAAAAATCAGTTGATTGAGGTCAATCGGCTATTTATAGTACAGAATTTTCTCACCGGGAAACAAGATGGAATATAAATGCAACAAAGTCGTAAAAAGTTCCACAACCTCGTTTGAGAGGATAGTGACACGGATTCAGAAAAACACACCCTCGTTTTCCGTCACCTCAGACTGAATGGGTCAAAACTGCCGTATTTGATCAATATCTGCATCTTGGGTACGGTAAAGAGGAATCTGAGGGATGGATTTACAATTTACGAATTAGGCAGGTACACCTGGTGTGGGGTACCTATCTGTTTGTTTTTAGAAGTTTCAATCAGCACTCTGACATATCAGCCAAATATCGCCCCACTAATTCGGACATCGGGGCGAATTCGACAGGTTCACCAACAGAATGGTAAAAACAGAATATCACATCAGTCAACTGATCTGGGTTGTCATATTCCGCCGAGTGGACGAGAGCAAATGAGCCAGATCAGACATGGTAATCTGCAATGTTGGCATCGATTCTGGTATGGATTATTTGAAAATGTCACACAAACACCCTCAACGCATATTTTTATGCAGAAGTCGATGAACAAAAATACTATCGAATTATATAAGTTAAACCAAAACAAACCTGAAACATGCTCAAAGGTATAAGATATGTTAAACCCACTCCGACTACGATCCCGATCGGTCCGGAACTCAATTACCATGTTCCTACCACGAGACATGACAATGTCTGGCGCATCTTGACCGCAAAACGTCCCAAGCACAGCTGAATCTGTAAATGGATTTGAAAAGTAATGTTTTTAAATCACAAATTTTCTTTTCGCCTCGTTGCAGGGTGTTGACAAAGTTTCTCGGCGTAGAGGCCAACTTCTTCAGCTGACAAATCTTGAACAGAAAATCGGATATGGTAAGGGAGCGGGTGTCTCCCGTTGTTTGGTAGGTGTGCACGAAACCGCCCCTTATAGAAAATACTCTAAAATGTGTTATCAAATGGAGTTTTCAGGGCCATTCGTCCAGTACGTCCAGTCATATATTTATGATGACAGTTTGTTTAGAATTAGGAGGGGGGAGGCATAGATAGGATTATATTATTAGAGAAGATTTTAGATTATCTCCGTGGCTTAGTCGGCTCAACATTTTGAAGCTCAGAAATCTTGTCACAGTTGCCTAAAGGCGACACCGGCTCGTGGCGGCCGCTTCTGGATGTGCAGCGTGAAACCAGAATTTAAAAAAATAAGAGCCAGACTTGAAGCCTACTTTTGAAATCTAGAAGCCAGATTTACTTCTTATCCGTTCGAGTGCTAAGTTATTGCTGATTGTCAAAGTTTCTTCAGGTTTTTGCCTTGTTACAATTTATGGGAGAGTGCCTCCAGGCACTCTCCCATAAATTGTAATAAAATAAATCCACACAGATGATATAATTTCACTTTAAAGATAATATGAAGTACATTTACAGAACATGAATTAAACCTTTAGGTTGCAGCACCTCCACAACTTCATAAGGCCAAAATATAGGCTTCAGGCACTCAACCAGTTAACTGCAGTTAAGTTACTTTTTGATAATGATTTCTTGTCTGAAGCTTTCATCTGTGTAGGACATACATTTGTGCATTTAATTACATTTTTTGCATAATTAAAGTTATTTCTCAAATGATTGAAAAGTATTTTTATTACACCATAATAACCATTCATGTTCACAATAGTTCCTTGTCAAGTGACAAATGGAAGAAATGGTGTCTTGTGGTTACAAGCCAACTTAGAAGCCAGTATTTAAGATTCGGGAGCCAAATCATAATTTTAGGAGTCAAATTCACATTGGCTCCTTACTAGGTCGGTCCCTGCGTGAAGCCCTGGGGTCATCAGTTGATGCTGCCTTGTGCTTCTTGTATTTTGCTGGTTTGGATTTTTGTTTGTTTGTTTGTTTGTTTGTTTGGGGGTTTTTTGTTAGGGATTTTTTTTTTCCGTTTTTTTTTTTCGTTTTTTTGTTGTTGTTTTGTTCATGTTTTTTTTGTCTCCACAAAATTCAACAAGTTTTGAAATAGGTACAAAATCCACCATATGGGTATTTTAGGAATAAACGCCTCTGCCTATGATGTTAAGTCCCAATTATACAGCAACATTTAATATGGCGCTTAATTATTTATTATTTATTTATTTATTGGTGTTTAAGGTCACATATTTCTGCACAATGGCTAATCATGACCACGACAGTTTTTCGGGTGGAGGAAGCCGGAGTACCCGGAGAGAACCACCGAGCAACGGCGAGCAACTGTCAGCTCCCCAACATACTAACTCCACACAAGCAGGGTTAGCATTGGTTGAAGACAGGTGCACCATCGACGTACAGTACGTCTTAGTACACAGCGTCACCGTGCACCCACACGGGCAATGGGGGTGAAGTGTCTTGTCCAAGGACACAACGCGGTTGCCGCAGGTGGGATTCGAACCGAGGACCTCTCGGCTTGCAGCCTGCTCCTCTACCAACTGAGCCACCGCGCCCCCAATATGGCGCTTTAAATACGACACAGAAATGTAAATACCATGCAAGTGAGGGAAATATTATAAACATAATTTGACACAAAAATAATTTCATTATATATATAGTGCAACTAATTTTAATACGAGGCTCCCCCTTTTCTCCACACGGAGGCGCGGACTGATAATAATTAACCCTTACGTGTAAACATTTCGATTTAATCTGTCATTAATTGTAGCCTTTAATGCAGAATTTTCAAATGTGGTTGTTATTTGTTTGTCGGAAAAAGTGCAGTCCAGGAAAAGGTTGTAGAATTGATTAAAACGTTATCTGTGTGAGAATCAGGGCCGTGACGCAGCAAACCACGGTGCACTTTTGTAAACAGCAAAAGTGGACTGGTAATATACTACCGGTAAATTACCGGTACTGCTCTCCTCCTCCATTCTATAGGGACGAGAGCCATTGGACACCCGACACCAACTACATGGTGGGCAACATCGTTCACTCAATGTTGTTTTAGTCAGTGGTGGGGGGGGGGGGTGACACACCCACCCCAATAATTTTCCAGTCGGGACATTTTCGTCAGGATTGGGATCTAAGATATCAATTCTCTCTTGCTAGTAATCATGTAGTTTCTTGACCCTTTACCTAAAACGAAAAGCAGACAACACTTGCAAATAAAATTCTTTTTTTTAATTTTTTTTTTTTGTGTCAAAAACATAGCTTATGACCACTCATTGGAACGAGCTCGTTGAGCTCGTTCCAATGAGGGGTCATAAGCTAAGTTTTTGTGACAAAAGCTGAAAAAAATAATAAAAACTGAAATTTTGTGAATAACGCTGGCCGGTTTTGGCAGTAACGTTGGGTAAAGGGTTAAAAGACTAGATTTTATACGTGAACTTGTGTCACACACACAGTCGGTCGATACAACGGAAGTATGTAGCACCTGATTCTGACTGACTGGGGCACGCATAACCAATTTAAAGTACCAGTGGGGTACGTGTTATTGAATAAAAAGTTGCGTCTTCACAACTACATCTTTATTTTATTTTTTCACTGATAACCTTCAAAGTATTGAGTCTTTTAATTATAACTCCTGCGGACTAATATTCCAGCTACATCATCAAGCTATGCCTTAGGCATAGCCATGCCTTGATGATGTAGTTGAGACTTGAGCCAAATACCCCCACTCAATCACACACCCCCATCTCCCACCCACAAACGGTCATTTTTTGCGACTGGTCTTAATCAACATGCTTAAAGATCAATAGACGCATTCTCATTATTAACAACTGTCTCATTTCAGTAACGCCAATGTACCTTAGGTCATCATGGCCCTAACGTCGTAAAGTAGTCACTCTTGTTCTCGCGTTATTTTTTTCTGACCAAGAGATTTCAGAACGTTCACTTGCTTCGAATTCAAAAGGAAACAACATTTTATGTGAAGTTAATCTGAAATTTTCGAGCAACAGTGGATTTCAGATCTCGAATAAACCAGCTGGATCGTATGTACCTTCAAAAGATCGAATCGTCGGCACTGAACGATAGGTTTTCGCAAAAATGGGTCCCTCGGACGACGGAAATTCTATGCCAAACTTCAGGTAGAGTTATACCCCCAGGCCCCAACATCATTAATGCCCAACATCGACATAAAAGGGATAGTTCGGACCTGCATGATTGGAGTACGACTATGGGTGTAACGATTATTCATTTTTCCAATCGACCAATCGCACCCCGCTGACCCCTAAAGAGTATTGAGAAATCAAACATCCGTGAAGAAAAAAGAATAATATGGATTAGGTTAGATCCAGAAGTGAACGCAGCCGCAAAGGACCCTATTGTATCGTAAAATTGAAAGAAAATGATTCTTGCTTCCGCCGGTAGTTTTGTCAATTTCTTATACTGGCAGTAAACCTAAAAAGAAAAGATTCGTGGTCAAAAGTAGCATTTTAAAAAATTTCAACTAAAAAAACTCAATTTAATACTGAATTCTAAGAAGCCAGTGTTCAAGTTAAACGAAATATTAACGTCTTTTATTCAGAAAGATAGACGCGGCCGACACACGGTGCGTTCTCTTGTTTTTGTTGCTATTTTTATTTTCAACTATCCCAGAATTCAATATCGAACGAAAAAATGGCCACCCCCGATGTGCAAATCGGAAGACACAATTTTCACTTTGACAGATGTACTGATTCATTGGAAATTGCAGGTTTCTCTCCGTACGCATGTGTGTTACTTATAGAGCTCACTGCGTTCTCTATTACGAATGGTCTACTTTCAAGCCTGGAAATACGCAGTTTGCCATTTGCAAAATAAAGGCCCCAGAGGGTGAATTTGATGATGCTATTCCGTACAGTGGGTCAATTTATCCTCTGAGCGCCACGTTCGGTTTAGGCTTCAGACCATGATTCAGTTTGGGGTTCACAGGGGGTGAATTTAGAGATGCTACCCTGTACAGCAGGGTAGCATCACCACATTCACCCTCTGGGATCTACCCTGCTGTGCAGGGTTGCATCACAAAATGCACCCCATGGGGACCTTAACTGCAGATGATAGTCTACTTATTTTCAGGCTTGTCCACGTTAGTTTTAGGAAAGTATGGTTGTTTAAATGACTCCTTGTGCCGTTGACGACACATTCTGACTGCATGCAGTGCAGTCACTGCAGTATTTCCCCAAAGCGAATCAAGCAATTAACCCTTTACCTAACATGTAAACAGACGACACTTGCAAACAAAATTCTTGAATAACTATTTTTTTCACTTTTTGTCTCAAAAACATAGGTTATGACACCGCGTTGGAACGAGCTCGTTCCAAAGAGGGGTCATAACCTATGTTTTTGAGACAAAAAAATGAATAATAATGAAAATTAATTGGCCATTTTTGTGAATAGCGCTGGCAGGTTTTGGCCGTTACGTTGTGTGAAGGGTTAAAGGCGGCGGTGCTTTCCTCGGGAAACACCGTTCCCCTCCTTTTTCGGGGGAGGGGGTGTGGTGGTTGCTTTCCCCCACTATTTCAAGACTTGGGTTAGTTTAATCTTGACAAATATTTAATATTCTGTGCAGCTAGCAAGACGAAGGAGTGCTCGCTAGGTTCACACAGCGAGTACTCCTTTGTCTTGCTAGCTACATTAAACCCATTTTAGTTATCTGTAAGTTACTTGCTTTCCGAATTATAAAATGATATACAGTCAGATATAAATACACAGAATGACGTCACGAAAGTGACATTCTTGGTAAGTTGCACGCGCGTTTATTTTGTTTTGTTTTGTCTCCAGAGCATTTATACGCTTTCCTCAATAAAACGGAGGGAGGTTGAAGCATCTAAATTATTAGACGATCAGACTAATGAAATTCATTGTAGAAAATGAACGAAAATTCGACGAGCTCGTTCCAAAGAGGGGTCATAACCTATGTTTTTGAGACAAAAAATGAAAAAAATAATGAAAATTAACGTGGCGATTTTTGTGAATATGCGCTGGCCGGTTTTGGCCGTTACGTTGGGTAAAGGGTTAAATAGTAAAGAGTTCCTAAGACTGACGGCACACAGATGTCAGAACTTGTAAAATCTCAAATCTATGTGCGTTCTGGGGCGAACTGGTGAAAGAAAATTTAAGAAGTGTCCCGTAACTTCGTCTTCGTCGTGAGCAGCAGTCATCCGTTTCAACTACAAATGAAACAACTCCTGCACAAAAATCCTATATCAACCTGTATCAACGGGTTTTCTAGGGAAAAACTCCCATAAGAATACATTAATTCAACCTATAGCCTTATATGGGTGCGAAGTCTGGGGATCAGAAATAACGTACGGTAAGCGTTACAACATAGCCTGTGAAAAATTACACACTTCTTTTGTAAAAAAAGTCTTGGGCGTTGGGATTTTTTCCTCCAACAGGCAACAGGCAGTGGACAGTAGACATATTATTACCACTCAATCTATAAGTTACTAGTCGATTAACATAAGTTTGGAGGCCCGTTAAAACTCCATAATTTCAGTGACGTCATTCGACGGAGCCGGGCCGCGGGCGATAATGGTATAAATAGCCATTAGCGGCCCGGCTATTTTTAGATTCCGTGGTAGTAATAGTAATAACATGATTGTTGTCAGGCATCATGATTCATTAGCGGCCCTGCAGCAATGATGAACAGCCCGAGGGTTTATGCCCTCCAAAATCATGTTATTGTTATATTACGACGAGGCTGGCGAAAAATTAAAATAAACCTCCTGGGTATGGACTGAAACACAAATTTTTTTCAAAGTTTAGGTGGGAGTTTCTCTTACGGCCGGATTTGCGAATGTAAAATCTTGTGTTTTTGTAGTGCTGTAGGGAGGGGTATTTTCTCCAAGCATTTTATTTAATCAAATAGCAGGGAGTAGATTACCGCGTTGAAAGGAAGCAAACATTTACCCATTATTCGACTAAGGAAAATACTAATCGATTATGTCGTAAACGAACGATAGTCGTTTAACCTTTTTCCTAACATGAAAAGCAGACGACACCTGCAAACAAAATTCTTGAATAACTATTTTTTTCATTTTATGTCTCAAAAACGTAGGTTATGAACCCTCATTGGAACGAGCTCGACCAAAGAGGGGTCATAACCTATGTTTTTGAGACAAAAAATGAAAAAATAATGAAAATTATTTTGGCGACTTTTGTGAATAGTGCTGGCCGGTTTTGGCCGTTATGTTGAGTAAAGGGTTAAACGAATATTGTTGACAGTCCTAATTATGATAGTACTGACTTGAGGACCGCAAAATCGACAGGGGGAACGATCAAAAAAATCTACGGGTTTGAAGCTTACATGTTCTTTGGACATCAACGACAGGGTTTCCACCGTAATTCACCCTTCGCAAACAGTACAAAAGTAAAAAGTAAGTTTTATTTAACTTTGGTATAGAACAAGCGAGTGAGAGATGGACGAGAGGCAGATAGATAAACACAAATAATATCCACCTTATTTCACTCTTCACGGCGATTGCAAATATAAAAAGTGGACATTATTTAACGATACAGAAAGATCGATTGAGAGATAAGGAGGGATCATGTAGAGTTGCCTGTCTTGTTTATATGAAAAATCCCCGTTGTTGCGCACCTTAAATTACCCTTTACCTGTACAAATTAAGCAGTTGAAATAATCTATTTTTCAAAAAATTTCAACAAAACCACATGTGACCCCCTCATTGGAACGAGCTCGTCAAGCTCGTTCCAATGGGAGGGGTCACATTATGCTGTTTTGTTGAAATTTTTTTAACAATTTTAAATTTAATACAATAATTAAAATAATAGATTTTGATATCATGTGCGTTGGATAAAGGGTTAAGGTGCTTCTAATGTTGTTTCGTCGCTATTTTAAAATTTCATCTTGGCGCGGCTTTATATTTTATACAATGTCCAGTTGGGACAGTCCAGTTAATGTGGCAAATAGAAGAACCAAAACATGTGTAAGTTTGGTTCCAGGTGACCAAATTTGGTTCCCCTACCAGGACAAACTGAAGAACCAGGTTTGGTTTCTGGAGGAACCAAAATTTCTTTGTGTGAAGATACTTTGACGCCATAGAGATTACAAAAGCTGACAAGGAATTCCGACTGGACCACGGGAATCAATATCGTATAATTAACCCTTTACCCAACGCAGACGATATCAAAATTTATTATTTTAAATATCATTTTTTTAAATTTTTCAAAACATTTCAACAAAACCATATCATGTGACCCCTCGTTGGAACGAGCTCAACGAGCTCATTCCAACGAGGGGTCACATGATATGGTTTTGTTGAAATGTTTTGAAAAATAATATTTTTCAAATGCTGAATTTGCATATTAGGCGGGCGGATGCGGGCGATTCGTTGGGTAAAGGGTTAATGCAATACTATATACTCACCTAAACTGACTCCATCAAAGACCTTTATGTAATCGTATTCACAAGGCTCTTCTTCCAAATCAATTTTTTCAAAGCGCAATTGAACTCTGCTGTTCGGTGGAGCCTGTAAAAAGAAAAAATTTTGTAATAGACCAATTGCCAACTGACCTGGGGTATTCATGAATTTGGACAACATACACGCGTACGGTGAGGGACATCGAGGCAGGTTGACAAGAATCACACCCCGTAGAGCAAAATTATGAACTATAGTAACGGCAGTTCTTTAACGCTATGCTAAAAAAGTCCCAACAAACATCTCATCTCTATCCACACATCTTGAATTACCCACTGAAATACAAACAAAGATTACTAAGCCAGAAGGCTGCCCGAGTTACCATCTGAACTACCATCGTACTATAAAAGAAGTTGAGTGAAACAACTCTCCAGGTACACAGTAAGTTGATATTTAGTTTACGGCTAAACAGACCTCCTAGGAAAAGCCAGGACTTTATAAAAAGAATGCCTTAGCCATTTTCGAGTGTGAGTTGGGGAGGGGGCAAACGTTATCTTTGTAAGTCCTTTGGAGCGGATCGGGGGCCTCCACAGTCCTAATTAGGAGCCTCCAATCGTAAAGTTGTAAAATGTAATAATTATTACAAAGTGCAACTACATGGACGGGAAAAACGTTACAAAATGTAATAATTATTACAAAATGCAACTTCATGGACGGGAAAAACGTTGCAAAATGTAATAAACTTTTTTCAAGCGGGCAATCAGAAACTAATTCATGTTATTATACAAATATTAAAATAAATTTGTGTCTCTATGATTCTTCGACTGTCTTAGGGTATATTATCAGCACTTCTACGCGTTTTTGAGCAGGTTTCAGAGATTTCCGAATTTTTATTACAAAATGCAGCTCCATGGACAGGAAAAACGTTGCAAAATGTAATAAATGTTACAAAATGCAACTACATGGTCTGGAAAAACTGTGCAAAATGTAATAATTGCTACACAAATGCAACGCAATTGACTCGGCAAGAGTTGCATTATGTAATAAACTTTTTTCCAATGGAATTATCGGAAAAGTTTTCATCTGATTAATTCACTTACATGTAACCGCGCCATGACTTTGTGTCAATCGGCAACGTATTAGACTCTCCGTTATCGTTTCCATTGATTTTGCAAATCTTTATTTTTCTGCTATTTGAAGCAAAAAGTTGCTGAAAAGACACCAAGGTTCCTGCATACTTGGCGGATTATTCTCGTCCATTGCGGAAATACACGTTGACCATATTGATATTTCTACATGTGAATACATTCACCATAGGACTGCACTGCAAGGTGGACTATTTATTTATTTGGGGTTTAGCGACACTTTCGACAGCCAGGGTCACCTCGTGTCGGACAGATTTACGGGTGGAGGAAGCCGGAGTACCCGGAAAGAACCACCTAGCGACGGCGAGCAACTAACGGTTTTCCCAACGTACTAACTCCACACAAGCAGGGTAAGCATTGGTTGAAGACAAGTGCACCGTCGACGTGCAGTACGCCTTAGTACACAACGCTACCGTGTCCCCATGTAGGCAAATGTGATTAAGTATTTGCCCAATGACATGACGACTTCTCGCCTTGCAGCCTGTATCGCTACCTACTGATCCACCGCGCTCCGCAAGGTGAACTAGTCTGTAATACTTTGTTGACGCGATATTCAACACCCCGCCATCCGACTAGTGTTGAGTCGATTTGACATTTATAACCGGTTAACCACCAGAATTGACCGGATCATAACCGATTAACCACAACAGCAAATCATCACCAGACATCGTAGGTCTGCGATTTATAGAAGTGTCGCTCTTTAAGATATAGGGTGTATAAATCGCGGACCAATATGTACGACGTCGGGTGGACGTAGTGATTTGCTATAGGTGTATTGCTTTTACAAGGTTTTAACTCTCTGTTATTAATTTATTTATTTATTTAGTGGGGTTTTCGTCGGGCAGTTTAACGTGCGGAGGAAGCCGGAGTACCGGGATAAAACCACCGAACAGCGGCGAGTAACTGTCAGACTGCCCAGCCTACTAACCTGAGTTAGCATTGGTTGAAGACGTGTGTACCATCTGCGTTTCATACGTCTTAGCACACTTTGCCACCGTGTTCCCACATGAGCAGACGTGATTAAGTGTCTTGCTCAAGGGCACAACAGAAGTGATTTTCTATTAATAATTGTATAATACAATGAATTAGTTTGATTGCTCTGCTTGAAAATATTTTATTACATTTTGCTATGTTTTTCCAGTCCACGTAGTTGCATTTTGTAATAATTATTACATTTTGCAATGTTTTGCCAGTCCACGTAGTTGCATTTTGTAATAAAACTTCAAACCTCTACGAAACTCGCTCAAATACGCGAAAAAGTGCACACAATATACCCTAAGACAGTCGTAGAATCACAGACATACAAATTTATTTAATATTTGTATAATAACATGAATTAGTTTCTGATGGCCCATTTGAAAAAAAAAAAGTTTATTACATTTTGCAGCGTTGTTTCCCGTCCACGTAGTTGCATTTTGTAATAATTATTTCATTTTGAAACCGTTTTCCCGTCCATTCAGCTGCACTTTGCAATAATTATTGCATTGTGCAACTTTTATTACAAAGTGCGTTGCACCCCCCCCCCCCCCCCCGCCACCCCCTCCCCCACCCCCGACTACACCACTGTAACCACTGACGGGGCAAGACCATGAAAGTCTGACAGAAATTTTGCAATGCTTTCGACCCCCGCAGTAAAGGAGAGTGCTAATCACATCAAATCAAACGTTGTTTTTTTTCTGGTAATGGATGTGGACAAAACAGATATGAAATTATTTTAGAGTTTACAAAGACAATTGTGAAAGGACTAAAATTCCTACAGAACGGTTATTTCCGACAAAATCACTGAAAAACTTTATTTTTGTCTTGTCTGTCACTATCGGTTATAAAACAGTTGTTCTTTTTCACCGGTTAACGGTGAATAACGGCTTCAACGTTTTTTATATTACTTAATTTTAACTCACCTGATAGATGAGTTCAGAAAGATTACATTGACAAGGTCAAGGTCAATGAATCAACAGAGTGGATTCAAACAAAATTGATCCAAACAAGGTCGATTTAATATACCTTACATTTCTCTTACAAATAGCGCATATTTCAACACTATCCAAGTGTCTTCTTTGTGCATATATCAATTTTCAGTTTGGAATTGCATTTCACCTCCGCAGAACTAAATTTTCATGCTTATCATGAAAACTAAAAATACTAATGTGTTGGTTATAAAACTTGCGAGAAAAATTCTGCGCTGCAATAAAATAAGTGTATATTATAATTCATCCATTCGTGAAAGAAAGAAAGAAATTATAGACGCCGAATTACACATTATTACCTCCCTTTGAATGAGCGTGGCAAGGTTTCAAAAGTAACCACCTCGATATCGGTGCTCTGTTTCATCATCTTTGCACGGCTGCCACAGCCAGTGGCGGCGCCAGAAATTTTTTTGTGGGGGGGGGGGGGGGGGCAACTAGGGGGGGCAGACTCCCATGAAGGGGGGCAAATACGTAAAGGATCATATCATTACTTTGTTATGAGGTAGTCGAAAC
Organism: Pictodentalium vernedei; assembly: GCA_031216915.1. Lineage (NCBI taxonomy): Eukaryota > Metazoa > Mollusca > Scaphopoda > Dentaliida > Dentaliidae > Pictodentalium > Pictodentalium vernedei. The sequence goes on from CM062296.1 coordinate 222,738,848, forward strand.
TTGGACCCAAAGTCCGTAATATACTTTTTTGGTTTGGTACGTCCTGTGGACGTACCAAACCAAAAAATTATATTACGGACTTTGGGTCCAAGTTTCGACTAAATGTAATGGTAATTAGCGGTCCTCCTTTCAAAAAATCCTGGATCCGCGTCTGGTGGGTCTGTGCGTGAGAGAGAGAGAGAGAGAGAGAGAGAGAGAGAGAGAGAGACTCATAATGCCCGTCTGTCATAATGCGAAATCCATGAATATTTTTAGACAAGGGATATGGATAGACATGCCTTTGTTGGCTCATAACTTAATTATAACTTAAACTTATAAGTATCTGCATCCGAGTCTTTAAATCTCTACTGCCTGGATGTGTTCATCAGCTAGCCTGAGGCTTTGGGCTAAGTGTGTATGGGAAATTATTGGGAATAAAAAAAGAGAGGGGTGTGTGAGAGAGAGTGACTGAATGCGTTTGTGTGTGAGGGTGGATGGAAATGCATGCGAGATGGTTGGTGGAAGCAACTGGGGGGGGGGCAAAGCCTTCGTTTGGGGGGGGCAAATGCCCCCCCCCATGCCCCTCCCCCCTCCCCGTAGCGCCGCCACTGGCCACAGCCCTCCAAAAATCCACTGAAATGAACCATATATTCTTTCCTAACTACAGTGGTCTTCGGATGTGCAGTGAGCTTCCAACAAATTAGTCTAGGCCTACATGATTATATTTCACAAATCACGGAGGGTTTACTAGTTGTAACTGGGCCAACAGTAATTTGGAAAGTTGACCTAACGAACCACTTTCTAATATACTACTCGAAGTTTGCTGAGCACCAAGTACATCCAACTACCTGTTTTACGTTTTAGTTGAAATATTGTTATGAAAAGTGTATATACTTTTTATTTAATTATATCTTTAATTATTTAAGTACAGAAATTAAGATTTTATTTGTGTTTGACATTATTTTTTAGCTTTTGAATACGATAACCATGGAAAATGGATATTATTGGTAAAAGAGGAAATCTTTCAATATGCCAAAAGTTGACGGAGCGAACTGGTATGGCTTCAATATTGAGCGTGCAGTGACGTCATGCCAACGGTGCACGGGGGTGGGAGGCGGGCCCCCTCAAATATTTTCGGTGAAGGCCTGGGAAGTGCCATTTCCGGCAATCTGGGAGGCATTTTTTGCCAAACTTTTTGGGCACGCTACGCATCAACCGATGGTGGCGCTCCACTTAGATGGTGCTACCGATACCCCCCCCCTTAGATTTTTCCCTAGCATGACTCCCCTGTGAGTATGAGACCCATTACTGTTAATTACAGCTTGGCATAGCCTTCTCATGCTCCCAATCAGGTTCCTGTGGGCCTTTGTGGGATGTTGTTCCATTCTTGGTCCAGAATGACACCAAGCTCCTGGACACTTCTTGGCTGGACTGGGCGGCTGTAATTGCAAGCTGCAACTCATTCCAGACATTTTCGATTGGACTGAGGTCAGGGGATCTTGCTGGCCAGTCCATACGCTCAATTCCCTCCCTCTGTCGGTACTCCCCGACAGCATGGGCAACATGAGGACGGGCATTATCGTCCGTCAGAATGAATCTATCACCCACTGCACCTGCATACAATCTGACGTGGACATCCAGGATCTCATCAATATACCGTTGTGCAGTCAATGTACCACGTTCAAGGACACAGAGCTCTGTTCGTCCATCCCAGCTGATGCCGCCCAAGGCCATGATTGACCCTCCACCATAGCGGTCATGCTCAGCAATGTTGGCTGCATGGAATCGCTCTCCTGATCTTCTTCATACCCTAGAACGCGTACCTGTGTGGTCTAGGCAGTACCTTGACTCATCTGTAAATAGGACAGGTCGCCAATCTTCTCTGGTCCATCCAACGTGGTCCATGGCCCATTCATATCGTGCCTGGCGGTGGTTCTGGGATAGCGGAATGCGAATACATGGTCTTCTCGATTGGAGACCACCTTCGTGCAACCTTGCCCGGATAGTCTGCGTCGAAACATTTACCCCGGATGCATTCTGAAGGTCACTGCAAAGCTGGGTTGCTGTGGCAAAGCGGTTCCTACGAGCTTGAATGATCAAAAATCGGTCTTCAGCTGCAGATGCTGCCCTGTTTCTGCCACCACCATGCCGTCTTACTAGTGTGCCATACTGCTGAAATTTTGCCCAGGCTCTGGTGATCACAGTATGGTGCACACCAAGGGCTTCACCAACCTGACGATGGGTAACCACTTGCTCCACCATCCCTACAGCCCGCCACACTTCTGCTTCATACAAATGTCTTCTTACATTTGCATTTGCCATATTCAATCATTAAATCACAAGGGTTTGCGTTGAAATGAAGAATGAATACCCTACACATGCCATGTACATGTAGACAGTACACGAAAACATCATGAAAATCAAGGGGTACAAGTTTTCCATGACTGTCACGAAACGTCTGCCTGCCAAAAGAGCTAATATAAACACTGGGGACCATCTCAATACATTCCTCAATCATATCCACCAAAAATATCGCAAATATGTCACAAGCAAATTTCACAATGATGTGTCAAATATTTGGTGCTTAGCAAGCTTTGAGTAGTATATTAATAAGCGCTCAGCACTGAAAGCAGACCACACAGTCATTTGAATTTTTCTCTTAATAATTTACGGGGGCATCATATGGGGGAATAGGGGCGATACCCCCCCCCCCCCCCCCCCCCCCATAGGCTATTTTCTCCTGTCGAGATATTGGGTTGGCATCTGATATCGATTCGCCTTCTAACGATACCCTATTTGATGTTTAAACTAATGTCACATCCACAGTCATACAAATGGATCGCTGCTATGGGCCTAACCGATTCATTCATTGGCGGGGAGTGGGGGTGGGAGGCATCATAAACTTGGAGGAAGGTACGTGTTAATTATATAGATGTTGCGTCATGACCACAGCATGAATATTTTATTTATCCACAAATAAATTTCCAAGAAGTATTGACTTTTTCAATTATAATTTAGTGGACTAATATACCAATTACATCATCAAAGCCTGCTATTGACGATGGCATGTCTTGATGAAGTAGTTGAAATATTTTATAGACAGATAGATAGATATTTTATTTAACCCTTTACCCAACGTAACGGACAAAACCGGCCAGCGCTATTCACAAAATTCACCATGCAATTTTTATTACTGTTTCATTTTTGTGAGAAAAACATAGCTTATGACCTCTCATTGGAACGAGCTCAACGAGCTCGTTCCAATGAGGGGTCATAATCTATGTTGTTGACGCAAAAAATAAAAAAAATAGTGCTCCAAGAATTTTATTTGCAAGTGTCGGCTGCTTTTCGTGTTAGGTAAAAGGTTAACGGTATAGTCTACAGGCAATTACATATTTAACTATAAAATACATATAGATAATTAGAAAATTATATTTAATCTACACCGTTGGAAGATGATATAGCCCGATTGGCTGTCTACCCGTCACTTCCGTAATACATTTAACTCCAACACTGACTATATACATGCTCTACGTATTAGGCTCTGATAGAAAGATCCACTAGTATGGGTAGTTGTGAATAGATCTGTAACTTTGACTTGGCGTCCTACCCCATTAATCTACCTCTTTAGATAGACGAGTTTCCAGGTCCATAAAGGTGGCTAAGGTGAATGTGATAGTGGGTATCCCGCCCCCTCCGTGCTAATCCGATAATATTATTATAGTTACCAAACTGGGTGGAGGTTAGATTTAGAAAAAACAAATATGGCACGGTTTAAGTACAGCTTGTCAGTCAAGAAGAACGTAATGGACATAACATTCTGCATAGTAAGTCATCGATGTATCTACAGTTTGGGACACTTAAAGGGGCTGCGGAACCGGGGGAGTGTGGGGGGGGGGGGGGGGGGGCTTCATCCCCGTCACTCTTTTTGCCGGGCCATTTTTTTTTGTATGCATATATTTTAACACAACCAACGACTGGTGAAACAAGGAGCGGATCCAGAGCCTCTCCCATATTTTCGTCAGCTATATTTCTCTCATGGTACTGGTTCAGTTTCGATGGATTTCGGATCATTTTTGGAGTAAGTGGCAGGAAACGCTAAAATGTATACAGTCTGTTAAAAAATCGGTTAACTTTAATAGATCGTAATCTTAGAGACATAAAGTATACCAAATCCACCCCAGACAAGATAATCCACAGACAGTATAATTGCTGTTAACGTCTCTTAAAGCATGCAGGTGAGGTCTATTTATCAGCTTTGGTCGTTTCGACGAAAGCTGATAAATAGACCTCACCTGTATGCTTTACCGACATTTTTTAACGGTGGCGCAGGATTACAGGGGTTAAATTGATGTTCGAAATGATGGAGAAAAATGTATGTTCTTATCAGTGCTCAGCCGACAACCAGTGACTGTCATCTGAACCCCCAGTTCGAACGCAAACCTTGCCACCTTATCAATGCCCTGTTCGCTTGGGACTGTTAGGATTCCTGAAGGAAGGCGCCTGCGGCATACAACGCCAAAGGGTGATCAACGATAATTCACTGAAAAGATTATTTATTTACATGTACGCAGAAATAAAATATGAAACGAATTACTCACAAAATTATCCTTAAGAATACACTGATTACGCGGATAAAAGTTTATTCTTTAGGGCCCTCGGCGTCTCCCGCAGCTAGCTGTGTCCGCTGGATCAACCTCACATCATCTTCATTTTCTCATGGTTTGTGATACATACAAAGTGTCAATTCACTTCTCGTTGCTTCCTCCTCGCAGGGTTAAATTCACAGTCATTCGGGCTAAACACATATAATGTTCTGCTTGTGTGACTCTATCAGCGTTCTCACAGTTCAATCACAATTCAATCGGCGTCTACCACAGTTCACGATCACTTTGCGCCTTGCCTGGCTCTCACGGGTTAAGTTATTCTTCGCCTTCAGATATATACTTAACAAAGCTTACATAAAAATATTCTGCAAAGTGTTCTCAACATCGCCAATTCTTGCACCGCCTAAAACTATCTTATCTCGCGAGCTATTCAAGCGCTTAGTCAAGCTCTTAATGCGGTTTCTAGACCTCAACGTTACAGCTTTTACTTCTTTGGCTACTATGCCACTACGGTTCGCAACCGTTAACAAACTACTATCGGTTCCTTACAGCCCTCACAGGGTTACGATAATACGCGGACTTTCAATCTCGGTGCCTGTGACCTTCGACGGCTAAGGCTAAACTCGGACCTTCTTTGAGTGCCCTCAGGCCAACTGCCCCTCAGAATTCTGCTTCACTCTTTATACAGTCGGACCGTAAAGTTTAAACATATTAATTCTGATTTAACGAGTGCTTTGTATTTCGATATGGATGGAGATATTAATGCGTATTTTGTTTGAGTTACACTCGCTTGACATTCGTGGACACTTTTATTATTATGAGCTCGTGTTCTGTGATGTCTGGCAACATATCTCGGAGCTCTCCTGGCTTGGTAATATATGCCTCTTTTGAAACAACTAGACATTTTAATGATTGTCTGAAACGGCCAGAACACGATTAAACTGTTTACGTTCAAAATAAATATTATTTAATCGAAGGCTCCCATAGATTTCGCCAGCAATCTTCGCCATATTACTGTGATTTGTGGGTTTTTTTCGACAACTCTTAGGACTTGTGTATAGTTTAGTCCAAGTTAAATTACATAAAAAAATAATAAAGTTGTAATCCCAACTCTTGGCCTCAAATAGCGTGACAAACGGCTCTCCGAGTGTGAAATCTTTCAAATACATCTCCTGAAAAATCTCAAATTATCCGCTCAGATGCATGGAAATGGGGGTTTTGGTACCCTAGAATTTAAAATTTTCATGCCGACGACCACCCATCGCCCGATTCAGTCCCCTCACTTTGAAAATCGTTCCGCCGCCCCTAACTTAGGTTATCAGTGTTGTGACGCCTACTGTGGAATGTAACGATCAGGACAGTATGGGTTGTCACACTCATAGCTTTCTTGATGAAGACCGAAGTTTTGTTCTTGGTTTCTCTTTAAATTCTTTTCTATTTTCTTTGTCTCGCAATTCAGGGTCCAGTTCGTTCCAGATTTTCGGAAGGGCATATGAGGGCAGCCTACCTAATGCCTTTGTTCGGGTTTTGTTAATACGTACCAGTCCTGATTGCCTTGTTCTCATGTGTGATTGAGAGATTGGGGAAGTAAAATAATGTTCGAGAGATTCTGGAAGTTTTCCATTTTTCCAATCAAACATAAATAGACTGGCAAGCATGAAGTTTGTACAAATCGGTTACCTTCAATATTTTATTTTTTAAGAATAATGGTCTGTATGGGAATTATACTTTTTGTTGTTTAATATTCGAAGTGAACGTTTCTGTATTTTAGTAATTTATTGATTCCTCTTGAATTTCCCCATATTTGAATACCGTATACTAAGTGACAGTGGACCAAAGAGTAATAGAGCATCTTCATGACATGTGGAGGTAGTAGTTTTGTTTGCCTTCAAAGTATTGTCTGCCCATCGAATTTTAGAACAATTTTTTGATATATGAGTTTGATAAGTGTTCATCAATGTGAATACCTAAAGAAATTAAGAGATTTATCTTCTTCATTTAAACCCACCCATCACAATCAGGACAAATCACCCCCACCCGCCTCCACCCGAAATCGGTCATTCAGCTTCACACGGCCCCGATGACGTGGAGTGTACCGAATTTGGAAAAGCAAAATGACCAACTTTACAATATTAACCACCAATTCAACAATCGGAATATCGTGATTACTCCCAAGCACAATGTTCAGATTCTTTCCATTCAAAATAATAGTGGAGTGTGACAGATGTTTTTTTTAAAACACGCCGGCCTGTTCTACGAAATTCGACTATTTTTAAGTAGAAGCGAAATTTCACTGGAACTTTCTACAAATCGTGTAACGCAATAACAATTTGAATCGCTAGCGACAGCTGAAAATCGTCCCCCGACTTCCAATGTGTTCTATGTGCCAGAATAGGAACATAGAACACGTTGGAACTCAGGGTACGAAATAGTAACACGAGTTCTCCTCGCAAATTTGGTTGGCGATAAAATGTGTTCCTTTTGTTGATAGTTGTCAAATGAATTGCTGAGTGCCCTTCTAATAGTTTTTTTCATAAACGTGAAAACGTGTAATAAACGCAAAACGTCACTCGTGTGTGAATGGATTAATCGACATGGTACTAGTGCCATCGCGGAAGGATAAAACTCGAGGCCTGTGGCCTCTCGTTCTACTCTTCCGCGCTGGCACTCGTGCCATATCGATTAACCCATTCACACAAGCGCATCGTCCTGTGTGTTTCTTTTTTTCAAATTTATCACCTGTGTGTCTTTCTCGACGAAGGTACGAATTTGAAGATTGAATTGTGCTCATTCGTGTTGTACAGTAATTCCTTTGGACCCCGATGGTGTATTCAATGGCAGTTCGGAGCCATCAACATGGTAGAGTCTGTATTCGTCATCTGGGGGAATACTAATCAATGTTTGCAACCTGCAGGTTGAAAATCTTGATTGGTCTACCACACAAACATACGGAGCAACTATCTATTTTATGAATTCAGGTTGAATCACGACCCTGAACTGGAAAAAGGACCTTCTGGATCCAAAGGGTTAGGGACTAAATCAGGTTTAGGTGTTGTTTTCGTAAGGCCTAAGAAAGTCGTGATTTGAGCATCAGTAGCCCTTTTCATCTTCGATAAAAATTGCCATCTTGTACGTTGTACGAGAAATTTGGCCCCGGAAGCCACATAGAAAACAATGGCATTACAAGTGGCAGACGATAAGTTGTCTGAAATTACCCAATAAGTGCTATGGCGCTTTGCTTGCGCCTTTTGGACAAGGGATGGCAATGGGGTTTTTAGACAGATTAGTGGGTGGGTGGGGGTTGGGGCAGCTGGGTTTCTGGTCGATTATTGACGCGCTTTCTGGGAAGTGGTGGTGCCACAAGGCATGAGTGCATTGCCCCGAATAATTGTTTTCCCACATGCTTCCTCCAAAACATACACATCCGCCCAAGGGAGACCCTGCCCATCGCATAAGCAAACATCTGGCGCGGCATAGTTTCCAAGGTAGACTTGGTAGTCGGCGTTTCTTGCCTGGTTTCATTCCTGCACTCGCTGTTACGGTTGGGTCTCGAGCTATACAAATAATAAAACCCCAAAAAGAGATTTTTAAAGGAAGTCGAACTAACGGTTTCTATGGGCGTTTATTCGTCATCATTGAACCATGAATATCACTATAGCTTGCATGCAGTAAGCAGGGTGCATTATATGTCAGAGAGGAAAGTCACAAAATCCTTTTCCAGTGATACATCTATAAGGAAAGGGTCATTTGCAAGACTTGTTATATACCGAGTCAAAAAAAAGTATAATAGAAACAAGCGTGAAAAAATAGCATAAAGGATGAAATATAATAGTTCTAATGTTGCATGTTTGTGGACAAGAAGTCGTGCAAAGAGTTTAATTACATGTTGTTGTTGTCCAACCAACCGCATACAATTTTGCCACGGATTTCAAAATAGCACGTGCTACCCGAGAATGTCAAATTGAATGGGTGACCGAAAATTTTCTTTGTGTTATGTTGTGCTAGAGAGCCTTAATGAGAAAACACGCTGGTTTTCCGACATTTTTAAAAATGCCAAGGTTTACCGAAAAGCAGCGCAATTACTCCTGGTAGAACAAACAATAGAATTAGTGCACAAACTGTCCGCAACAGACTCGCTGAACACGGCATCCGAAGTAGGCGTCCATATCACGGACCAATACTTACCCAACGCCATCGTACCATCAGAATGGAATGGGTACGTCAGCGTGTTCGCTGGACTCAGCAGCGTTGGAGCACAGTTTTTTTTAGTGATGAATCACGATTTTGTCTACGGTGCGCTGATGGTAGAGCAAGAGTGTATTGCCGACGAGGAGAACGGTTTTCTGATGCTTGCGTGCGGGAATACGACCGTTTCGGCAAGAGCAGTGTAATGGTTTGGGCAGGAATTTCTTTGCACCATCGAACGCAGCTGATCTTCATCGATGGTAATCTGAATGGACAGAGATATACGGACGAAATTCTTAACGCTGTTGTTGCCTCGTTGTTCAACGCTAACGTCGTATTGTAGTTATTCCAGCAAGACAATGCACGATGTCACGTGGCGCGTATCTGTCGTGACTTTATTGAGGAGCAGAGCATCGAACTTCTACCCTGGCTCCCACTTTCGCCAGATTTGTCGTCAATCGAGCATCTTTGGGATCAAATGGACCACCGGGTACAACTTCATGATCTTCAGACGTTAGGTGATTTACGTAATGCTTTTAAGGCAGGATTGGAACGCAATACCACAGAGTGACATCCAGAGACGTATTAGATACAGCTAGACTCGAAATAAGAATTTACACTAATTTGTTTGGCACCCAGCGCGCGCTCATCCTATTTATCTGAAAAGAAAATTATTTCCCACGCACTGATACCGGGGATTACGGTATTATCCGCGACAATCAGGGCGTAGCCTGGGGGCCTAGGGGGCCATGGCCCCCTAAAAATTACAGTGGTCCTCCTCAAAATGGGGAAAATTAAAGTAACAGAGGATTCCAGATTCAGTCTCAGGGCATTCAATTTTCGAGCACCCGACCCCCATCAATCGCAGGGAGGTACCGAGGCCTGAGGTGGGGGGTATGGCCCTCCCATTGGCGGGAGTTCGTGGGAGACCCAGAACCCCCACCAATGAGAGGGTAATACTCACCCCACTTCAGGCCTACTGCCTTCAGATATACCCGGATCCACAACTGCGTTCGCTGCAATTTAACGTACGAACCTCAAATAATATAGTATGTACCTCAATAATTATTTTCGAACCTGTTCGTACGCCATAGTACACTGTGTAGAGAAATTAATCTGCCATTTTCAACAATTTACAGTACATGTAAATTATTACTGGGTGCTCGGTTAGTAGCCGAAAAATATTTATAGACAAATTCTATGGGGCTGAAATATCGGGAAGTTCTTGCTAATAACAAGCCAATACTCCATCCACATTACTATAATAAAGTTAAAAAGAAACTACAAAACCTTCACCGCGACGCCTCTTATAATAATATTCATGATGATAATAAGAAAAGGGGATCAAATAAACCGAGAACGTACATAAGGAACGCTTAGACAATTCAAGAAAGCTTACAATTTGAAACGTACTTGACAAACACCGCATCGCCCGAGGCAAAAATTATGTTCACTCGATTACATATCAGTAATCACTGGTTAATGATCGAAAAGGGCAGACATATGTAGCCTCCCACTCCTGTAGACGAAAGATTTTGCAGACCATGTGACTCGGAAGTGGTTGAAACTGAACTGCATTTCGTGATGGAATGTGTGGAATATGGGTTTATCCGGAATAATGTTTTTTACAGATTAGAGCTTGAAAATCAGAATTTCTCTGTGATGAAAGTCGATGAAAAATTCATATTCTTGATAAAAAATAATGAACCCAAGCTGTGTAACATCATCTGTAATATGATCCTGCTTTTCTTTTGACGCGAGCTGAAGCTTCACCAGCAGTAATGGTTGCAGGTAACAGCATTTGCTCGGTAGACCTCGAGTCGTTCGAGCAGTATGTGCGAGTCACTCGAACGAGCAATTGCTTGATAGCTCATTTGCTTGACAGGCTCGTCCGAGCAATGACTTTTCAGTAACTGCTCGATAGCTCATTGGCTTTGGGAATGATATGGGCTTTTGTTATACAGAAGGGAGATAACTCTGCATACAGATTATGGAAAACCAAGCAATCTGTTTGGTTAGTTAGAGCCAGTAAAGTGAACTGATTGGGTGACAAAGGAACATGCCCAGGTAGACGAAAACTACTGCATGGACAGATAGAAGCAGAGAATTCTGAAAGAATTCGAAATAGTACAACTTGTCGGGTTGTTTGTGGTAATTCTACGGATCGGGAAACTACTCTTGTACAATGGAACACACCCTCCGAACATATCCTTGTCTTGTTAGAAGGTTTTAGGTCACATAGCAACCACGTACTACCATAGAAACTAAGATGGCGGCCTCCAGTACACAAAATGGACGACGGAAACACGTATCACCCAACAACACGCGCTGCGCATGCGCACTGCCACCACATATCACTATGGGAATTACGTCACAACATGGCCGCTCACGTGAGTTACCATGCCAATACAACATGGCGCCACTGAGTCACGTGACATGGCGTGACTTCCGGGGTCCCCCACCGGGGTCTCCCAAATGGGTCCTCAAACATACGAGACATACTACTAACGGCTAATTCTACGTATGACAAATTACGACCACAGTTAACCCTTTACCCAAACGTAATGGTCAAAACCGGCCAGCGCTATTCTCAAAAATCGCCAATGAATCCTCAAGTCAGTACTATCCTAATTAGGGTTGTCAACAATATTCGTTTAACCTTTAACTCAACGTAACGGCCAAAACCCGCCAGCGCTATTCACAAAAGTCGTCAAAATAATTTTCATTATTTTTTCATTTTTGTCTCAAAAACAGGTTTCTTAGGTCGAGCACATTTCAATGATGGGCCATAACCTATGTTTTTGAGACAAAAAAAATGAAAAAATTAGTTGTACTGTGTTTGCAAGTGTCGTCTGCTTTTCATATTTTAATACTATCATCACGTATCAGAATATATATTACTCAAAGTTTGCTGAGCACCAAATATTTGACATCACTGTGAAATTTGCTTGTGACATATTTGCGATATTTTTGGTGGATATGATTGAGGAATGTATTGAGATGGTCCCCAGTGTTTACATTAGCTCTCTTGACAGGCAGACTTTTCGTGATAGTCATGGAAAGCATGTACCCCCTGATTTTCATGATGTTTTCGTTTACTGTCTACATGTACAGGACATGTGTAGGATATTCAATCTTCATTTCAACACAAACCCTTGTGATTTAATGAATGAATATGGCAAATGCAAATGCAAGAAGACATTTGTCTGAAGCAGAAATGTGGCGGGCTGCAGGGATGGTGGAGCAAGTGGCTACCCATCGTAAGGTTGGTGAAGCCCTTGGCGTGCACCATACGGTGATCACCAGAACCTGGGCAAGATTTCAGCAGTATGGCACACCAGTAAGACGGCATGGTAGTGGCAGAAACAGGGCAGCATCTGCAGCTGAAGACCAGTTTTTGATCATTCAGGCCCGTAGGAACCGCTTTGCCACAGCAACCCAGCTTCGCAGTGACCTTCAGAATGCACCCGAGGTAAATGTCTCGACGCTGACTATCCGGACAAGGTTGCACGAAGGTGGTCTCCGATCGAGAAAACAATGTATTCGCATTCCGCTGTCCCAGAACCACCGCTAGGCACGATATGAATGAGCCATGGACCGAGTTGGATGGACCAGAGAAGATTGGCGACCTGTCATTTTTACAGATAAGTCAAGGTACTGCCTAGACCACACAGATAGGCGTTCTAGGGTATGGAAAAGACCAGGGAGCGATTCCATGCAGCCAACATTGCAGAGCATGACCGCTGGGTGGGTGGTCAATCAAGGTCTGGGGCGGCATCAGCAGAGATGGACGTACAGAGCTCTGCGTCCTTGAACGTGGTACATTGACTGCACAGCGGTATACTGATGAGATCCTGGATGTCCACGTCAGATTGTATGCAGGTGCAGTGTGTGATAGATTCATTCTGATGGACGATAATGCCCGTCCTCATGTTGCCCATGCTGTCGGGGAGTACCAACAGAGGGATTGGATTGAACGTATGGAATGACCAGCAAGGTCCCCTGACCTCAATCCAATCGAACATGTTTGGAATGAGTTGAAGCTTGCAATTTTAACCCGTCCAGTCCAGCCAAGAAGTGTCCAGGGGCTTGGTGCCATGCTGGTCCAAGAATGGAACAACATCCCACAAAGGACCACCAGGAACCTGGCTGGGAGCACGAGAAGGCATTCTCAAGCTGTAATTAACAGTAATAGATCTCATACTCGATATTGAACCCATACCACTTCGCTCCGTCAACTTTTTGGCAAATTGAAAAATTTCCTCTTTTAACAATAATATCCATTTCCGTGGTTATCGTTTTCAGAAGCTAAAAAATAATGTCAAACACAAATAAAATCTTAATTTCTGTACTTAAATCATTAAAGATATAATTAAATAAAAAATATATACACTTTTCATAACAATATTTCAACTAAAACGTAAAACAGGTAGTTGGATATACTTGGTGCTTTACAAACTTTGAGTGGTGTATTTGTGTATTTTCTTCACATTTTTTGTCATGTATATCATGCAACCAACTTTGGCGTTTTTGCTGAATAAAATTGTTTTCTTATGTTGCTCAGTAAACTGAGCGGAGAGAAATAACGTTGATTCAAGTTCGAAAATACCAACTGATCGAATTAAAGAAATTATAATCCGACCCAAGTTCGATTTGACTTTAATATCAAACGGAGGACTTTTATAGATTCATAATTTTGAACCTTCCGAAGTGTTTTTGTTGTACTACTCATGATTGAAATTACTATTGTTTATATATTGTTTTGAATACATTGCTTCATGACTTTTTCTAGAATAGTAATTCTGCAGCTTTTGGTATAATAATATAGAGACAAAGTGCTTATCTACTTAGAAAAGTATCTATTTTTAAAATGGTTTGCCTTTAAAAGTCCATACAACTATGAATTATAAACGATGGTCTCCCTTGGTCGTTTATTTCTTCTCAACGAGATTGCAAAGTGAGTTTCCCAACTTCACAGGAGAGCCAAAAACCTTATTATTTTCTAAAGTATTCACCTTTCGAGCCCCTTACTTGCGGAAATTCACGTGTAACTGACGGGTCGTCAGTGCCCGACAGTTCGCTCATATTGCCCAACTATTTGGAATATACCTGATTTTTTTTATCAAATACTTACTCAGAGTTATACGCTACAAATATACGGTACTTTTCGCTGAAAAAAGAATTTCATGGCAAGGAGTTTTTTGACAGTGCTGTCCATTTACACACCAGCTAGGTTGAGGTGCCCGCCCAACTATACCGACATATTAAGTCGGGAATTTATTGCACTTATTAATCTGAACCCTAACGCCAGTTAGGTTTAAAACAAGAGGCCTCAGGGGGCCTTAGGGCTCTCACCTGACATGTTATTGCTTGTCTAAATATCGAACCAGGGACTTGACTTGAATAAGCTGCATACGCCCCTCCTAAGAAAACCATACCAGTTTGATGAAGCGATTGTGCCCACACAATACACAGGTTTTTCCTTCTATTTTCAGTTCCTGCACTTTTACGTCCCAAAATTGAGATAAACGCATAAACAACAGATTTCTTTTCGATTTTTGTTCGGACATTTTCGAAGTCCCAAACAAAATATTTTCAGACTAAAATTTGTTTTTCTTCTTAAAATTGTCCAAAACACATAAAAAACCAAAAAACTAATTTCCCTATTTTGGTCCAAAATTTTCTAAATCCCACCCGGACCCCAAATTTTCAGTGTAAAAAAAAAAAAAAAAAAAATTTTTCATCTTAAAATTGACCAAAATGCATAAAAACAAAAAAAAAAACTCATTTCCAGATTTTGGTCCAAAATTTCTAAGTGCGGACCGGGACGCCAAATTTACAGCCTAAATATGAACCCTGGGATTTGGCTTGAACAAACTTGAATCTCACCTCCCTAAGCATGCTGCATGCCAAATATCAAAATATTTTTGAATCTCACCTCCCTAAGCATGCTGCATGCCAAATATCAAAATATTCCTATTGGTAGATCTGAAGAAGAAGATTTTTTAAAGAATATACATCATACTGCACTAACTTAAACATTTGGGCTGCCATAGAGAGCCCAAATATGGACCCAGGGAATTGATTTCAATAAACATGTGAAATAATCTTCCTAAGATGTTATATGTGAAATTTGAAGCTTTTGGAGCAGTGGTTTGGGAGAAAAGTAGTCTTAAATGTTGACTGACTCAGCACTTTTTCAATGTCCCCAAAAAGTACCCCATGATAAAACCTATAGCAATTTTGTTTGACCATTCCATTCTGTTGGTCGTAAGGAAGCTTCACACCAAATAAGAATTCTCAGTGCCGTGTAGTTTTGGAGATATGGGCGTTTTAATCTTTTTCTCTTTTTAGCTCCTGCGGTTCCCATGGGGCGACGGGGAAAAAAATTGGGCATAAATTAAGGACTTAATAAGCCCTCATATAAATTTGGTTCAAATCAGGCTTTCGGTTTGGAAAATATAAATTTTGGGCTTGCCGAAAATTCTTGCCCCTCCCAGAACAAAGGCAACTATTGCCCGTCAAACTTCTCTTGAACAAACTTGAGTCTACACCTCAAATGGAAGCTGCATACCAAATATCAAGTCTCTGCTAAGGCTGGTTCATGAGAAGAAGATTTTTAAAAATTTTGTGCATTTTTCCCCCACCCCCCTCCTCAATATGAGCAGAAACCTAATTTGAAGAAAAACCCAAATGCCCCCATATAACCGCTACTCATGTGAATTTTCATATTGAACTGCAGCCAGTGGCTTGGGAGAAAATGACCCAAACACCACCTTCACGACGGACGATCGACGATTGACAAAAAGTGCCCAGAAAAGCTCATCCTGACTTTCCAGTCAGGTCAGCTAATAAACCCAAATCAACTGGGTTGAGTGATTATGAACCAAATTGGTTCATATTCACTCAACCCAGTAGATTTGGGTTGCGTTTCAACGCAACTGATTTTTGAATGTGTGCACATTTTTCTGTCGGACAAGCAAGAGATTTTGCCCAATTGAGAAGACATAAGCGTGAGTATATATTCGTCAGGCAAACAACGACGTCTGCCCAACTTGATATTTCATAATTTCTTGCTCAACGTCTGCCCAAAGCTACCCGTGATCGATAGATTGGGGGTCACCCTCACACCCCAGATTATCATCTAATATCGAGGGGAAAATAAGGTTTTGATGATTATACAACTTTTCTGAACTAATATGAGATGTCGGGGTATTTATAACATAACGTGACATAACCCACCATAAAACATCCTCGACAGGACCGTTTGTGAGAATACACAAGAAACATGAACAAAAATATTACTCAAAACATTTATGACCGTCTGCAATAATGACGATATTTTCGAGCCGGTATTTTTCGTTGTTTTCATGTTTTACGATCTTTTCTTGGTAAAAAACGATAAACCTCAAACCGATTTTTCCTTGCTTAGTTAACCCTTTTATTGCCACGCCCATTTTACCCATATATGGAGGACCTCTTTGTACGCCTGTATGCGAGGAAGTTTAATAAAATTTATGACATACTTGGAACTCTATTATCTGATTAATTGTTGAAAAGGGCTCTCTGAGCCCTTTCCAACAATTAATCAGATGGTAGGTTCGATCTGCGCATACCAGAACGTACAGATAATCACCATAAAATAGGCGGACAGTGGTCGCTTTCGGCAGCGCGAGTGTTAAGTTATTTGAATGTCCGAGTTGGAGCATATTTGTCAACACAATCTCCAAAACGCGACAATCGCGATCTTCAAAACACTGAAGCATCCATATTGGGGTCCTTTCTAGAGACTGCATTTTGGTGACCAGGGGTGGAGGACGGAACAGACATGTTGAGCTTTGGTTCCTCCTTTTGTCCTCTCATGGCCTTTCCGTCGCACCTCTCGCTTTTCCATACCCTCTTCGTTGGTGGCGATCTGGCGCATTTTGCGCTAGCGCTTCTCTTGTAGGGTTTAACGTCAACTACGAAACTGGCAGGCTTGGGGCTTGGCTTGCCCTTTCTCGGGCAGCTCCTCCATGGCGACGATGGGCGAGCAAGGGGTCTCATGAGGAAACGGAAATACCCATTACAGTGAGAACAGCCCCTGTCATCCATTATTACATAATTCGCCACAGAACCACTCGGCAAAAAAGTCTCTACACTTTTGTGCAGACAGGAGGGGAGGGGGAGGCTGGACGTAGCATTAGAGGCAACAATGCGGGTCTCGACCCTTCGAGGATGCTGAGAATTTGTGAATCCTGCCACTGAACATCTCTGTCTTAAGTAGGTCCGGTACCACCCAGTCCTCCACCCGACCCGTTTTCAATGCAGCCGCATGTTTAAAATTGTATATATTTTTGCTTAGACAGGGGGTGGGTGGGTGTTTGATCATGCATAAAGGCTGCAGTCGGCCTCTTAACATTTGCATCTTGTGCAGGGCGATGCATCACACCCCAATCCCACTCTCAACTTATTTTCAGTGCGGGACAGCTTCTTTTGGTGGCCAGGAGCGTTCTTTTACTCGATACCTCCGTAGCCAATTCACTTGGAACCCTTCCACCAGGCCCCCATGGGACCATTCACCTCCACAACTGACCAACTCTACATTGGCTGTCCTTTGTGCCCCAGGTCGACACAAGGCGCGGGACGCGTCCATGCAACTCCGCTGTTCTCTAAAAGCCGAGGTGTGGTTGACCAAGAGGACCCTTGGGGCACATGTCAAACACCACAACTTTTGTACACGGTCCTCCGTATTTCAAAGCCCGCGAAAGACGCACTGGCGAACGACACCCCAATCACCCACAACGACTGCCATTCCAGGAGGATGCCCGCCAGCCTCGTTCTCGGCATCGGTAAGCCTCTCAATAGGCGTGGCATTGGGTGCGGCGAGGTGCCGGTCCTGGTCGTTTTCAAAGTGCGCGCTTTGTGGGCTAAGGGACACACTGCGCCACAGTAACGCTCCTCTCTGGAGTGTGCATTGAAGTCTGGTTGGTGGAGTCGAGTTCTTCTTTCTGCGCCTCTCGATGTCACCGTCAATGATCTCGTGTAGTGGATCCAACTTGCGCGTACCCCTAGGTTGGTCTGTCAAAAATAAGCACCTGGCCCGCCTGCTTTGCAACGGGTAGACTCAGCGCTAGATCGGGCCATCTTGGAACCTCTTCATGATGTCAAACACGCGGGAACCTCTCCGGTTTGCCTGTTGTGAGGTCCAGGGTGCGGCTTGTGCGTAGAGCTGAAACGGTTAACTGATTAATCAATGATCAACATCTTGATCGATCCAAAAAGTAATTAATCGATTAACCGTTAATTTTGAACTACTGTATTATATGGGTTAACAAAGGAACAAACTTGCTCCAAAACAGGCAAACATTATCACACTGACTCACATCAATTATATGAGACAGAGTAAACCACGCAAGTTACTTGCTGACATACTTGTTTACTTGCATGCTCATCATACTGTATCAGTGGCTGGAAATGGTCATTCTTAATCCTTTACCCATTGCCGGTAGCAGACGATACTTGCAAAATAAACTCATGAGTTACTAAAATTTTTCAATTTTTGTCTCAAAAACATAGCTTATGATCCCTCATTGGAACGAGCTGGCTGAGCTCGTTCCAATGACGGGTCATAAGCTATGTTTTTGAGACAAAAATTGAAAACATAATAAATTCGAATGGAGATTTCTGTATACAAACCAAGTCAGTTTTGTTTTTTACGTTGGGTAAAGGGTTCATGCTGTAAATCATCAACGGGTATGACACTTATTCAGATATCTATTTGGGCAAGTGATTAATCGGTTAATCAAGGTTAATCCGCGTGATTAATCGATCAAGAAAACCCCTTAACCGTTTCAGCTCTACTTGTGCGTACTGCCAGTCCCGGAAGACAGCTTTGACGTCAATACTATAGAAGAAAATGAATAGGAACAAATAAATACGCTTTATGTACATCTTTACCCAACCATAACTAAAGTCCATACAATGGCTGCGAACAAAGGTACTATAAAAGTCTATGGGAGTTTGACAAGGTAGTGTGTGCATATGTGTGTGTGGGGGGGGGGGGGGGGGGGAGGGGTGGAGAGAGGGTTGGGATGGTCAGGCCTGGTTATCTTCTCCACCCATATCGACATATATAGAATACATCGAAGAAACCTTTTTTTCAATCTCTGCTATATGCTATTAATAAACGACCAGTTAACCCCCTGACCAACGTAACGGCTGTTCACAAAAATCACCATTCAATTATTATTATTATTTTTCTTTTTTTTTTTGGTTTCAAAAACATAGCTTAGGCCTATGATCCCTCACTGGAGCGAGCTCGTTGAGCACGTTTCAATGTGGGATCATACGCTATGTTTTCGAGGCAAAAAGTGAAAAAAAATGGTTATTCAAGAATTTTGTTTGAAAGTGTCGTCTGCCTTTCGTGTTAGGTAAAGGGTTAATTCGAAATAGGCAACCATAGAAGCTCGTCGAAAACATTTTTCTTCTTTTTGGACAAGTTTAGGTTAGTGATACCTGCCTTCTCCTTTCACCCATGCCAAAATATATAGAAAATTTGGAAGACGGAATACATCATCAATAGTAGTATGTCTCGTATGTTTGAGTACTCATTGGCCAGACCTCGGTGCCGGACCTCGGAAGTGACGTCATGTCACGTGACGTAGTGACGCCATGTTGTGTTGTCATGGTAACCCACGTGAGCGGCCATGTTGTGACGTCATCTCCAAAGTGATACGTGATGTGAGTGCGCATGCGCAGCGCGTGTTGTTAGGGTGATACGTGTTTCCGTCGTCCATTTTGTATACTGGAGGCCGCCATCTTGGTTTCTATGGTAGCACGTGGTTGCTATGTTACCCATTTTTTCTGCAATGGGACGGGGTATGTTCGGAGGGTATGTTCGATTGAATCGGAGTAAATCTAATTACCACAAACAACCCGACAATCCCTCCAAATCACCAAAATCCACCCCAACTTTTACTATTTCGAATTCTTTCAGAATTCTCTGCTTCTATCTATATATGCAATAGTTTTCGTCTATCTGGCCATGTTCCTTTGTTCTAGAGTAAACTCCAGTAGCGTAGAAGAGCCTATTTGTTGGGACAGTTTACCTTATTATTACTATATTTAGCAATTTCTGGGCTATTCTTGTAACTTCTGACCCTATTCCGTGTCTTGTTGTTTCATTTATCTAGATCCTATTTATAGATCATAACTAACCAATCAGATTGCTTGATTTCCCATAATCTGTATGCAGAGTTATCTCCCTTCTGTATAAAGAAAGACTATATCCAATGGCCATATCCCATGGAATCTCATTTTTGGGAAACACCCGTAGCTATGGGATCCCTTTCTTTGTCGTATGAGGCCATGAGGGCTATGCAAAAGCCCTCAATGAGTCCTCATTTATTATCCCTCATACTCTCATTGAATTTTGAGGTTATGAGGACCTTGAAAAATCCCTAAATGAGGAAGAATTTACTACGACTCTTAGCCTCATTTCAGTATTTAACAGATATATCCTATGGAATCCCATTTTGGAAAACGCCTGTGACTGTGGAATCCCTTTTTTGTCGTATGAGGTCATGAGGGCTATGTAAAAGCCCTCAATGAGTCCTCATTTATTATCCCTCATAGCCTCATTGAATTTTGAGGTTATGAGGACCATTAAAAATCCCTCAATGAGGCATAATTTACTACGACTCTTAGCCTCATCTCGGTATTCGAGAATACCTGACATTATATTATTTGAGGATACTAGTTGGAATTTACATCCGGGAAAGGTATAAAAAGGGTGTTGGCACGAAAATAAATTCATTTGTGTCCTGACCGTCGTCGAGTGAAGACATGTTACCAGTTCGATGCAGATACTGTTCCAAGTTATTTTCAAGATCGGATATTGCCATAAGACGCCAGAAGAACCATCATCGGCGCCACTGCAGATATTGTACGAAGATGTTTACCAGATCATTCAGTGCTCGTAGGCATGACGAACATAACTGTCCAAGAAGAAGAGAAGAGGAGAGAGATACTGGACTGACTGACCAGAATAAAGCACTTTTAGAATTGTTACGGGATGCCGACAAGGTGGAAATCGATGCCGTTCTACGTGCTGCTGATGAAGATTTGATTACCTGTTTATGTAAATGTGCTACCAACATTCTCGAAGATAAGATACCACTGAATTTAGCTGAATTTGATGACCTGCGAAAATACGAACACGTATTGGAGCCGCTAACAGATGATGGAATTTCTCCAGATATTAAAAAATGTATACTACGAAAGAGTTGCTTTCTCTCGGCGCTTATCAACCCAGTCCTAGCTCTGAAAAAAGGTATAAAAGGAGTGTTGGTGTGAAAATAAATTCATTTGTTCTACGACCACGAAAGAGTGAAGTCATGAAAGTCCATTGCTGCAGATATTGCGAAAAGGCCTTTTCCAGATCAGACAACATGCACAGACACGAAAATGTTTACTGCCCTATGAGGAAATCGGAAACACCCAGCAACACTACAAGATTAGAGAGAAATTTAGATACACTGCGAATCCTCTCTGATGCGGATCGATATGAAGCCAAGACTATGCTAAAGATGGCTGGTGATGATTTGATACAATGTTTTTGTGATTGTGCTTCAAACATCTTGACGGGCGCAGTACCTATAACCAAATCTGAGAGAGCTAAGCTGATTCCACACAAGTACGACATAAGGAGAATTGCCTCACCAAAGACAGAACTATCTTATCGGAAAAGAAGACGGATCATACAGAAAGGAAGATTTTTAGGAAAGTTGATCAAACCCGTCATCAATGCACTGTCCGATATCCTATAAAAGGGTCGTGCTCATAAGAAATTTGTTATTTGTAATCTGACCTTCGAAGAGAACGGACACAATGCAATCCAGCTGTGCACCAAAACACTGGTCAAGAGATTCGGACTCTGATGAATCGTCGGAACTATCAGAAGATATGGAATATGAAGAAGAAGAAGACGAAGAAGAGGAAGAAGACGTTTCTATGATGGGAGGTATCGTTCAAAGTGCCTTTGACAAATACCAAAACGACTTTGACAACCTCATGAACAAATATATCGAAGATGGAATGGATAGTGAAGATGCAGTTGAAACAGCATATAGAGCACTTCAAAAGAATGTTAGAGAAGCCATTAGTGAGAAATACATTCATACCCTTGTGTACATTCGAAATTTTTGCAACGACGCAATTCACAAGAAAATTCAAGAAACTGCCAAGCGTCTTCGTGAAGAAGAGGACTTTGACTTTGAAGAACCCCAGAAATATGCCTTGGAAAAGCGAAGATTTCTGTTCGACAACCCTATGACAAACTACTCATTCCGAGTAGATGATGATGAAGAAGAAGAAGACGATTAGAAAAGTATAAAAGGAGTGTGGTATAAAAATAAATTCATTTCCGTTTTGAACGTCGAAGAGTGAAGATGTCTGTGTCAACAACAGTGCTCAGATTCAAAGATGACTTACATATACAGATCTTCAAGAATGATGCTGGATTAAAGCTGACTTCCCAGGAACTGACCCAAGTGAATCGTGTGGTAAATGCAGCCAAGAGAAAACATCTAGACATGGATGCTGGTGGAAAGAAACAAAGATGTGTGGATACTGGCCGATCAGTAAACAAAAGAATAAAGACAGAAGAACTGACTCCCAATACAAACAGGAACGAAGTTACTACTGCGAACAAAGTTTCTACATGAACAAAGAAAGATGTTTCCATTAAGAACGAAGTTTCTACTGAAGACAAGAAAAAGATGCCAGCTCCCACAAAGAAAGAAGTTTCCACAAAGAACGAAGTTTCTACTGAAGTGAAGAAAAAGATGCCAGCTCCCATAAAGAATGAAGTTACAACCAAGAACGAAGTTTCTACTGAAGTCAAGAAAAAGATGCCAGCTCCCATAAAGAATGAAGTTACCACTACGAATGAATCACTACTGAAGCTAAGAAGGATGTTTCCACTCAAACCACAAATGAAGTTACTACTAAGAAGACTGAAGTTACTACTATGAAACAGCTAGAGAAAGAGGAACCCAAAGATGCCAGACAGGAAATTAAAGCAACCAACAAAGCCAAGTTATCAAATGAGAGAATGTGTTTTATCAAGAACCTAGCCATGCGATGGGAAGAAGCTCCAACCCACAAGAAGATGAAATGGTTAGCCCATGCAAGAAGAACTACAAAGAGAAATGCCTTGAGACATTGAATTGTATACATGAATAAAAATGAATGAAATGTTATATATTGTTGTTTGATTTTTATCTACTACCCCAACAGAAGTACCCGGATGTAGTATGAAGTACCCGGATGTAAATTCCAACTAGTATCCTCAAATAATATAATGTCAGGTATTCTCGAATACCGAGATGAGGCTAAGAGTCGTAGTAAACTATGCCTCATTGAGGGATTTTTAATGGTCCTCATAAACTCAAAATTCAATGAGGCTATGAGGGATAATAAATGAGGACTCATTGAGGGCTTTTACATAGCCCTCATGGTCCCATATGACAAAAAAGGGATTCCACAGTAACAGGCAATTTCCAAAATGGGATTCCATAGGATATATCTGTTAAATACTGAAATGAGGCTAAGAGTCGTAGTAAATTCTTCCTCATTGAGGGATTTTCCAAGGTCCTCATAAACTCAAAATTCAATGAGGGTATGAGGGATAATAAATGAGGAATCATTGAGGGCTTTTACATAGCCCTCATGGCCTCATACGACAAAAAAGGGATCCCATAGCTACGGGTGTTTCCCAAAAATGGGATTCCATGGGATATGGCCATTGGATATAGTCTTCCATTATACAGAAGGGAGATAACTCTGCATGCAGATTATGGGAAATCAAGCAATCTGATTGGTTAGTTATGATCTATAAATAAGATCTAGATAAATGAAACAACAAGACACGGAATGGGGTCAGAAGTTACAAGAATAGCCCAGAAATTGCTAAATATAGTAATAATAAGGTAAACTGTCCCAACTAATAGGCTCTTCTACGCTACTGAAGTATACTCTAGAACAAAGGAATATGGCCAGATAGACGAAAACTATTGCATATATAGATAGAAGCAGAGAATTCTGAAAGAATTCGAAATAGTAAAAGTTGGGGTGGATTTTGGTGATTTGGAAGGATTGTCGGGTTGTTTGTGGTAATTAGATTTACTCCGATTCAATCGAACATACCCTCCGAACATACCCCGTCCCATTTCAGAAAAATTGGGTAACATAGCAACTACGTGCTACCATAGAACCCAAGATGGCGGCCTCCAGTATACAAAATGGACGACGGAAACACGTATCACCCTAACAACACGCCCTGCGCATGCGCACTGACATCACGTATCACTGTGGAGATGACGTCACAACATGGCCGCTCACGCGGGTTACCATGACAACACAACATGGCACCACTATGTCACGTGACATGACGTCACTTCCGAGGTCCGGCACCGAGGTCCGGCCAATGAGTACTCGAACATACCAGACATACTACTATCAATGTCTTGTTTTATCCACATAGAAAACAGATTGTAAAATTTTGTAGAAAATCCATGAAGATTTTGTATGCGCACTCAACATGTCATGTATTCCGGAGCAATTTTATATAAGACTGAAGCTGTTTAATATCAAATGAGAAAAAGGTGCATTATAAAAGTAAATATAGGTGAGGGGAGACATCCAGGGTGGGAGGAAGATATCCTATGATATCCCCACCCCAGGAGATATCCAGATATCCTGCGACACAGGGCCTTCCGGGACGTGGGGTGAACTTTGGTATAGGCTACAGGTGCACCCGCGAGAAGGGCTCCTTGAACTGAGGTTACAAAGTTACCAACAGGAGCGGTTGAGATGGGGATCGAGAAGCCGTCAGTTGTGGTTAAAACGGGATGCGGCGCCATTTCTGCACAGCCACGGTGGTGGTGATGTCACCCTCGGCACCCGGCACAATGGCCCACTTGAAGTCGGCGTTGTCCCACTTCCAGCACAGAAGCTCAATGAGCAGGTGTCTGTCGTGGGCAGCGTTCACTATGGCCCAGTCAAGTTGAGTCCCAACTTCTGGCACTGGTGCACGATGTCGATGTAGCCACTTCCAGAGAGTACGATGCGGCTCAGTCGAAGTCTGTGGCACCCAACTCCTGGCTTAAACACATGGTATTGGTATGGCCTCTACTGGCAGCCTGTGCCACGGTGTGGTCGAAGTCGGTGGCGCCCCACTGCTTACACATGCGCACAATTTTAATGTAACCATTCCTGACTTCTACCTCTATAGCCCAGTCGAAGTCCTTGCACAGGTGCACATTATCTGCGTGGCAGCCGCGGTTCGCCTCCGCCATGGCTTTGTTCGCTCCCCCACCCCAACTTCCCTCCCCGGATTAAATATCCAAGTTCATAAGATAAAGCCGTCGTTGCAGCCGTATTATTTGTTGTATTAAAGTACCCCTCACCATTCACTGTATTTTGGATGTCGTATAAAGCTTCTCCTCGATTCTTATAATTACAAAAATTATATTATATTATATTATGTACGAACTGTTTTATGTATATTTCAATTCTGCCATCGCAGCATCTCCCCTTGGTTCCAAGAGCAACCTGGGCAATAGGGGGTGCGGAATTGAATATTATCAGAATACAAAGATAACAGTTTTGTTGTTAGTTTCTTTTAAACTCGGTTTTATTACTTAGACTTTGAAGTTCCTCATTCAAATCATAGTATTACAGCGGCTTATTAGTGCCACGTAATTTTTAGTTATTAAATTGGAGCAGCAATTTAGTAAATTGTACCTGCAATTTAACAAAATTGTAGAGGCAATTTAACTAAAGTGTAGCTGCAATTTAGTTGCTAAATTGTAGGTGCAATTTAGTAAACTTCAGGTATACAATTTAATAAACTGCAGCTGCAATTTAACTAAATTGCACCCGCAATTTATTAAACTGTAGCTACAATTTAACTGAATTGCAGCTACAATTTACTAAAATGCAGCTGCAAATTAGTAACTAAAAATTACGTGGCGCTAATATGCCGTCGAACAAATTATTCCATATTCTTGGGAGTGCAAATATGGACAAGTTGCCCAAACACCTTGTTTGAGTTTTCTTTACTCGTATTTGTCCCAATGCCTGGTGTTCATACCGGTAGAGATTTGTTGGATGCTAAAATAATTATTAAAAGGCGTAGGAAGTGTGCCATGCTTCCAGTTAAACAGGAAAAGGCGTGTTTGAAGTTTAAATAAGTCGGTAACTTTAAAAATATTATCATTTAAGAACAGTGGGCCAGCTTAAGAGTTATAATTTTTATTGTTAATTATTCGTAATGAGAGTTTTTGATTCATCAACAGTTTATTAATTGCCCTTGAATTGCCCCATATGTGAATAACATATGCTAGATAGAATCCGTTTGAGGAAGTACCCTTTAACCTTGTTCATTGCATATAGGCACTCTCCCATAAACAAGGCAAATCCAAAAGGACCAAATGATTTCACTTCACAGCTATTCAGAATAAACCCATAATAGCTTGGTGTACCAAATGTTCATCACGAATGGTGAAGTGGTGTTAACCGCGAGCCTTTGGCTCGCGGTTAACACCACTTCACCATGAGTAGTGAACATTTGGTAGACCAAGCTACTTTAGGTATATATTATTTATATCATGACCGTCAGATTAATTGGAGTCGCTATTATTTTTTCTCGACTTTACTGAGCAGCAGCCGTACAAACGTGCGAATTTGTTTTTGTTTACATGAGAATTGGTGGGCGGTACTTCCGTACTTCCGCTGTCAATTTGATCACCGAAACGAAATAGAAAAAGAAACATGGCCTTTTCCATTTTAATAACATAATAACATACTATTTCAAATTATGGATCTTTATTAACATGAGACAATGCATGTTTTTAATTTTTGGTGTTTTATAGGGTAAACTCATGCAAAAACGTAAGAAATAATTGCCACTTTCATTTCACTCTTCACGAGGCGACGTGCGGTAAATTTAGATAAGTTCGCATTCAGGTCGACGTCACCTATAAGGTCAAGGATGTAGTTCCTCAGTAGGTGTAAATTTTAAGTATTGAAATCCCATTGCTGGCGTGTTCACCACAGTTGGTGCATTAAGCTAAAATTTATGTCATAGGCTTTTCATATGCAGAAGAATAGGTAACCATGGTATAAAGCAGAAAACATATCCACGGAGTATGAAATTATTAAGTTGCAGTACCAGCCCTGAATAAAAAAAAACATCCATATCTGCACTTCAGTACTCAAACAGTTAATAAGGATAAATGAAATACAATAATTATTGTCCGCTTAACCCTTTACCCAACACGAAAAGCAGACGACACTTGCAAACACAATTCTTGAATAACTATTTTTTTTCATTTTTTGTCTCAAAAACATAGGTTATGACCCGTCACTGGAATGAGCTCGATGAGCTCGTTCCAAAGAGGTTTCATAACCTATGTTTTTGAGACAAAAAATGAAAAAAATAATGAAAATTAATTGGCAATTTTTGGGAATAGCGCTGGCCGGTTTTTGCCGTTACGTTGGGTAAAGGGTTAATATTTCAGTTATTTTCTACGGAACCAAAGTTAGCGCCAAGAAGGGAGGAAGGTCTCGGGGTGGAGGTGGGGTTGGGATGGATCGGAAGTGGGAAGGGGCAGGGGCTATATCCCCGTAGGGGAAGGTATATCCCGTCGGGGAGACTGCATCCTTTATTGTGTACTTGTCGGGAATACCATAGCCCCCCCCCCCCCCCCCCCCCCACACACACACACACCTTCCCGCTTCTGGGAGCATAACCCCTCCCCCGTCGGTGAAATTCTAGCACCAACCCCGTGCCGAAGAGAGTAAACCAGAGTGTTTACAAAATAAATATAATAAACAGACGCTGTATTTTAATCATTCTTTGTTGAAAACACATGCAAATAAATATACATCAATCAATATTGGAAGCCACCTTAAAAATGCTCAATGAGGGGATTTCAATGTTAATGAGGGATTGCCTGAGACCAAAACCCCTTTTTGTCCTTATCTCTACATTTTGTGACGTAAAATTAAATATGAATAAAATTTTAAAAAGAGATAAAAAAATTAAATGATAGGAAAAATTATCACCTAATGTGTGAATCTGAAAGTGAAACAGACCACGTAGGCAAATCTTCTAAAGGTGTGAAATCAAGAAGGTTGGCTTGACGCAACATGAAAATTTCAAAAAGTTGGCTGAGTGGGAATGAACCGTAACAGCCAGGACATATACCGACCTACTATGTGGCTGAATACCAATTTTGCTCCTAATTTAACCATTGTTTTCTTCTAAATTATTCTGTATTGTGCAGTCGAGTTGCCAGGATTCTATAACAGGGGGTGCCCAAGCCAGTTTTGGGAAGAGGCAAATATGATATTTGGAAGGCCGTTGTGAGGGGGTGGGGTTCTCCCTTGTTCTTAACTAGTACCTTCCGGCTGTTACCCCTTCCCTTGAGGGAAGTGGGAGCGTCCTAGTTGGAACTAAACCTCCCACACCAAGACAATTTTGCAAAATTAACTGCTATAAGAGCGAATCTGGAGCAGTTATAGAGTGTGTAGTATACTGTAGCCCTATATTGGAGACCATTTTAAGTCTCTAAATGTTATGTGAAAGTTGCATTAGTCCAATGTTTGTTTGTTTTGGGGTGTTTTTTTTTGGGGGGGGGGGGTGGCAGCGGAAGGTGTTTTTTTTTTTGGGGGGGGGGGATACTGGGATACTGGTAGTGGGCACAAAATGCAAAATATCTAGCGTAGACTAGCAATGGGAATAAAACTTAAAGCCCGTCTTCTATGACACTGGACAAGACAGAAAACAGCCGAGTGGTTATAAATGCAACTGTTTAAAATAGCATTAATAGCATTAATGTGCGAAATAGTCTACAAGAGAAGAGAGCACATCATCTCCAAGGATAGTTTTCCGGACGCAAAAGAAATCCAGAAGGTTCTGTCGGAACTCGAGCGAAGGAAGACTCGTCAATCATCGCTTTTAAAATTGCCAATACCGGTATTAGCAGCACAAATGTACCAACCCTAAATGTAATACGACACTAAATGTAATAAATTTATTACAGATAGGGTTGGAATGCAACTTGCATCTCAACGCTAAATGTAATAAATTCATTCATTACAAATAGGGTTAGAATGCATCTTACATCTCAGCGCTAAATGTAATAAATTTATTGCAAATAGGGTTGGAATGCATCTTGCATCTCAACGCTAATTGTAATAAATTTATTGCAAATAGGGTTAGAATGCATTTTGCATCTCAAAGCTCCATGTAATAAACTGGTAACTCACACCTAAGATAAGATAAGATTTATTAAGCAAATACACCAAAACAAAGGCAGATTGCTTGTATATACAAAATCAACATAAAACAGTACTAATTCCGAATGACAAACGTATATGTTACATCTTATAGTGGTTGTAATGTAATATTGTAAATGTCACTTCTTGGTGTCAGATTGACAAAACTTGTTCTGGTTGTTTTAAGAATTGCTGGGCCATATTGCAGACGATACGGCACAGCTGTGGCACATTGTTTCTCATCAGGAATATGGATCTCTCGGATGTGTCCATCTCAACAAACTCTTGGTATTCACGTTCAAATTTGTTAAATGCACGTTCTCTGAGAGATGCATATTCACCGCACTCCATAACGAAGTGCAATTCTGTTTCCACTCCACCTGAGCCGCACACCGCGCATAAGCGTTCACTTACGGGGGTGGGTGGTTGCATATGCCTCCCCTTTTCTATCATAAGTTTGTGGTTACTTGTACGCAAACGAGTAAATATGTTTCTCGCCTCGGTGGATGTTGTATGAATCACATAAGGCTCCAGGTGATATTTGTTCTTAAACTCTCGATAAGTTCTATGTCGGCTGATTAGGACTTTGTATTCAATATAGATCACATGCAGAGCTTGTACTATTTTCGCAATCGGATAAAAAAAAAATGCGAAAACAGTGTTCAGAAAATTGCTGTGTTTGAAGCATTTTATACTTCCACGACAACTGTAATAAACCTTTTACCGTTAGGATTTGAATACATCTTTCATCTCAACACCAAATGAAATAAGCCCATTATTCACAACGGTGGTAGTCGTTCAGGACTTGGTTTTCAGTTCCGTTTACTGGTTTGTTTGTGCTTGGCCAATTTCCGCGACCGGGCAGGAAAAGATTACCGAAACTGTAGAACATATTCCCCTAAGAGTTTTGAAAATATATGTGTTTAAAGCGCATCAATGCTTACCACAACAAGCAAAAGTATATGTCTTAAGCGGAGTATAAAATTATTCGCGCAAAAATTCAAAGTCGGAGCTAATCGGAATGGACCTGGCAAGAACAGACGTAAAAGATCCCCTTCCCCTCTCCCAAATTTTTTGGGAACATCAAAAAAAATCCTAGCGAAATTCGTGCAACAGTTTACCAATATATATACTAGTAGTACCAGTATATCAATGCAAACCCCGTACAGATTCGGCGGTTAAATTTAACAAATCAGCCCAAAAGTGCCAAGGCCAAAGAACAAGAGACCACTCCTGCCTCTTCCCAGAGGTTAAGGCCCATAATCAAGGCATTTGGGAGGGTTTAGATCAATCTCTACTAGTGGTAAGGCGGCCGACCACTAGCACACGCGTCGCGGGCTCGCACGTTTGTTCATCACAATCCCTCACAGACTGAGAGGGATGGGGCTAGTGAAGAAGGTTGCTGACCCCGTCAGGATTGTTGCTCATGCTGGGTTAGTGTCGGGGTCATGAAGCCCTGCATCGGGTGACAAGTTCCAATGATGGTTAGGTCATCAGGTTAGGTTGCTAGTTTTGGTGGATAGACTGGGCAGTTAAGCGACTCATTCATCCTCCCAGCCTGTATGGTGCAGCTATTTTTCAATCCTCCACAGAGTGCCTCTGTTCTGAATGTTTTGTTGGCTGGAACATTGCTCCCACCCCCGAGACCCACCCGCCCCTCCGCGTCACTTTTATGTTATCTCGATCTTATAACTTTGTGTTATAATGTGACTTGTCGCGTCTACGGACGAGGGGGTGGGGGTGGGGCGTGGGGGAAAGGATAGAATAAGACAAATATTGAAGGCGTGCTTGTTAGTTGCATTCGCCATCTTGCGCACGCACATGAAAATTGGTAAGTAGGACACTAGTCATCCACATTCGCTCGTAGATAGGTGGCTGGGGTTCGAGAGAGGGTGGCCCTATCAATGATCGTTAGTCATCCTGGGGTTGTGTCAGGGGCATCAGGACCTGTGTCAGGTGGCAGTTTCCGCGGTTGGTAGGACCATTGGAGTGGTTAGTGGGTTGTAGGACCATTGGAGTGGTTAGTGGTTGTTATGTTTGGTGGACAGTCTGGTTAAGTGAAGACGCAACGGGGTGGTTACTGCTTTTTATCGGTTCTGTGTTCTGAGATCTTTGTTTTTTTCTTCTAGCGTTGATGTTTATCCTAGTCCACTTAAATTGATAATCTTGATTAATCAACCCACTCGTAGGAACACAAGCCATTCACAATGCTTTTCCTTATTAATTCCTGTGCATGAAGTGTAAATGTTTAGCCTATATTAAACCCTGCGTACTTAAACTTTCAGCGTTAAGAAAACTTTGTTCAGAATAACCGTCTATCGTCCAGCTCCTGTTAGGTTATGCTATAGTCTACAGACAAGTGAACACACCCCAATATGCTGTGTTCCCCTAAATGTAATACGACACTAAATGTAATAAATTTATTACAAATGGGGTTGGAATGCGTCTTGCATCTCAACGCTAAATGTAATAAATTTATTACAAATAAGGTTAGAATGCATCTTACATCTTAACGCAAAATGTAATAAACTGTAACTCACACCGATGCCGGTTGATTAGGACTTTGCTTTCAATATTGCTCATGTACAGTGCTCGTACTATTTTCGCGACCGGGTAGAAAAAATTGCGAAAACGGATGAATCGATTTCCCTGAGTGTTTAGAAAATTGTTGTGTTTTAGGCACTTTATACTCCCACAACAACTGTAATAAACGTTTTACCGTTAGAATTTGCATGCAGTGTTCCAACCTAAATGTAGTACAACACTAAATGTAATAAATTTATTACAGATGGGGTTGGAATGCATCTTGCATCTCAACGCTAAATGTAATAAACTTATTACAAATATGGTTAGAATGCATCTTGCATCTCAACTCTAAATGTAATAAATATATTACAAATATGGTTAGAATGCATCTTGCATCTCAGCGTAAAATGTAATAAATTGTAACTCACACCGATGTCGACTGCCTGGGACTTTGTATTCAGTAAGCATTATGTACAGAGCTCGTACTATTTTCTCGGCCGAGTAAAAAAGATTGCGAAAACAGATGAATCGATTTCCCTCAGTGTTTAGAAAATTGCCGTGTTTGAGGCATTTTACACTTCTACGACAATTGTAATACACTTTTTGCCGTTAGGAATTCGAATGCATCTTGCATCTCAACACCAAATGAAATAAGCCCATAATTCCCACCGGCGGTAGACGTTAAGGACTTTGTATTCAATTCTGTTTACTGGTTTGTTTGTGCTCATCCCTAAATGTATTATGCCACTAAATGTAATAAATTTAAATGTAACGCGACACTAAATATAATAAATTTATTACAGATGGGGCAGAAATGCATCTTGCATCTCAACGCTAAATGTAAAACCTTCAGTCATTTATTTGGCCTCCCAAAACGTATGTGTATTCTGAACCAACTAAAACTTTTAGGGAAAAATAGTTTCAACAAGGTCTTTGTGGGGAAAACACTGTGGGAGAGGGTGGGTTTACCAAGTATAACGTATGGCACGGACGTGATTCCATTAAACCAAACCGTTATTAAGAAGTTGGAAAGTACTCAGAATGATGCCGGCAGATGGATAACAGGGTCGAGTAATGCTGCAGTTTTGGAAGCAGTAAGGGGGGAGCTTGGGTGGATGAAAATCAAGGACAGGGTAGATTTGGGAAAACTGTGTTACTTTAACTACTTGAGAAACCTGCCTGACAACCGGTGGTGCAAACTGATGCTCGATACCATTTGGAATTCTAATATAGATACGGGATGGTCAAAACATGTGAGGGAACTAATGGACAATTACTCTATAGAGGTCACAAACATAGAAGTAGGAATGAAAGAAGGCAAATGGTTTGTCAAAGAGAGAGTCATGGAAGATTGCAATCGAAACTGGCGAGCAGGGGTTAGCGTGAAAAGATCACTGCAGGGGTTATAATATAAAGAAAAGCCAGCTTTTGAGAAGTACCTAGATGGCACCTTTGGAGGGTCAGTGCTGTTCAAACTGAGATCAAGATCACTGGAGCTTCGGGGAAAAATTGGGAGAGATGGAGAAAAGGGATGCCAAATGTGCCACTCTGGAGTAGTGGAGACCCTGGAACATTTTCTCTTGGAATGCCCACAGTATATACCTCATAGAATAAAATGTACTGGAAGAATAATGCAGAAATGGGGTGAAGAAACAAAGGATAGATGGCTGAAGGGGGACACGAGGGAGAGGGTAGGAATGCTTATTGAAGAAATTGAAAAAGAGGAAGTGAGGGACACTATTAAGCAGTTTATATCTGAATGCTGGGAGGAGAGGAGGGGAAGATGGGGTGGGGTGCAGGGGGAATGATGGCCTTCTCTTATGAGGACCGCGACAAATCAGCGGCTGGCCAAAGAGTTATTATTATTATTCCCCACCCGAAGTCCTGTGTTCAGTGTTATGACATATTGCAATTGTCATTTAATTTCTGGGACTCAGCAAAGCCTTTGTAAGATGGTTATATACACCTTCCCCCACCACAGGGAAGCTCGTTGCAAAGGCCTGCTGCTTAAATTTATCTCTTTAATCTCTGAAATAGTGTTATCAATTTCATGAGGTGACAAACCAATTTCAAAATAGAGCTGGACTATTTCACGCACGTCCGCCATTCTCAATAGTAATACCAGGAAGACTATGCCGGTGCCTGACCGACCAATTACCCACGCCCGCCTATGAGACGGCACTCTGGATTGGTCGAGCCGTAACCCGATATATTAATTTAAGGGGACTTAGATAAAACATCTGCGCTGCGAGGAAGAATCAAAGATCATAG
The DNA here is from genome assembly GCA_031216915.1 of Pictodentalium vernedei. NCBI lineage: Eukaryota > Metazoa > Mollusca > Scaphopoda > Dentaliida > Dentaliidae > Pictodentalium > Pictodentalium vernedei. The sequence goes on from CM062296.1 coordinate 222,772,744, forward strand.
AACACAGAAGCGACAAAAAGCAGTAAACTACCCTGTTGCGTCTCCACCTCGCCAGTCTGTCCACCCAACGTAACAACCGCTAACCACTCCAATGGCACCATCAACCCTGAAAACTGCCACCTGACCCAAGTCTTCATGTCTCTCACTAACCACCATTGATAGGGTCACCCCCTCTCGAACCGCAGCCACCTATCTACGAGCGAATGTGTATGACTAGTGTACGACTGACCGATTTTCATGTGCGCGTGCAAGATGGCAAATGCTACTAGCAATGACGCCTTCAATCTTTGTCTCGTGCTATCCACTCCCCGCGCAACATGCCCCATTCCCGGAGAAGCAAAAAGTCACCTCATAACACAACGTCCTAAGATCGAGACAACATAAAGTGATGTGAGGGTGGGGTAATGTCTCAGCCAACAAAACAGAGGCACCCGATAGAGGACTGAAAAACACCTGCAACATACAGGCTGGGAGGAAGAAAGAAAGATCGGAGATAACAGTACAAACAATAGTAACCATCCTTTCTTTGGCTTAATTGTGCAGTCTGTCCACCAAAAATAGCATCCACTAACCAACCCGATGACCTAACCATCCTCGAACTTGTCACCCAAAGCCGGGCTTCATGATCCTGACTCTAACCCAGCATGAGTAACAATCCTGATAGGGTCAGCAATCTTCTTCACTTGCCACAACCTTCTCAATCTGTGGTGGATTGAGGTGAACAAAAGTGCGAGACTGCGACGCGTGTGCTAGTGGTCGGCCGTATTATCACTAGTAGGGATTGATCTAAACCCTCTCAAATACTTTGATTGGGGGCCTTAACCTCTGGGAAGAGGCAGTAGGCCTAGGGTTCTCTTGGTCTATGGCCTTGGCACTGCTGGGCTGTTGTGTTCATTGTGATTTGTTAAATTTAACCGCCGAATCTGTACGGGGTTTGCATTGATATACTGATACTACTAGTATATATATTGGTAAACTGTTGCACGAATTTCGCTAGGATTTTTCTGAATTTTGATGTTCCCAAAAGATTTCCAAAAGTTCCCCAAATTCTTGAATAACTAATTTTTTTCATTTTTTGTGACCCCTCATCGTTCCAACGAGGGGTCATAACCTATGTTTTTGAGACAAAAAAATAATGAAAATTAATTGGCGATTTTTGAGAATAGCTCTGGCAGGTTTTTCCGTTACGATGGGTAATGGATTAACTAGCTTATTCAGTAATTTTGTTTGCAAATGTCGACTGCTTTTCATGATAGGTAAAGGGTTAACTAAAAATTCATTCGTTTCTCTTCCAAACCATAGTTTATTACGCCCCATAGAATCGCCCAAAGGCCTTTGCTTTTTCCTCATTGATATTCACTCAAAAGGTTGGGGGAAATTCTGTGGTGGATTTTCAAAGCGTTCAAGGGTTCATTTGACCAAACACAATTTTTTTTTCAGGTGAAGGGAGCTAACTGCAATAGATTGTGTCTTTTGTTTGGCTCCTAACTAAATATCTTCGAAGTTAGGATCATTTTAAAACAATTTTGTCACGGTATTTAAAAACCATTATTACAATCAGAAACATATATGAAATTACGTTTGTTATTTTAGCTTTATATACTGAATAAATGTTACTTCAAGCAGATGAACGCATTCTACTTTCCAGGGAACACAATAGTAGATTAAAATGCTTAACCAATCAGATACGTATGTTTCAATAAAACCGTCATAACTCTGATCGGAAATGTTCTCGTCATTTTTCGGTCTGTTGTCTAATAACTCGCAACGTTATTTCTTTCCGCTCATTAAGTTGAGCTTATCGTTTCGTTAAAACAATACAATTTCACTTTAATTTTTTAATAGCGCTGCAGTAATCGACGAAAAATGCACATTTTAACTAAACTGGACAGCGGCAGTGAGCAGGTTTGTGTGCTGTTTTGCTACTATGCAATTATTTACTATGGACCTCAACTGATATTTTTCAGTATGTTGGTGCCTTCTACGAACGAGGCTATCTTTCTCCCGAATTTAATATGCTTTCTATGCCCTGGGGTGAGGATGTACAGGCGAACGACATTTCTCTCTATATATATATCTCACATCCATTCCGTTGGGGGTGATATTTAATTATTTATTGGAGTTTAACGACACTTTCGACAGCTAGGGTCACCTCGTGTTGGGCAGATTTACGGGTGGAGGAATCCGGAGTACCCGGAGAGAACCACCGATAACGGTGAGCAACTGCCAGACCCCCCCCCCCCCCCAACGTACTAACTCCACACAAGCAGGGTTAGCACTGGCTAAAGATAGGTGCACCATCGACGTGCAGTACGCCTTAGGACACAGCGTCACCGTGGCATCACGTGGGCAACCGGGATTAAGTGCCACTGGCGGGGATAAGAAATAGCAAAAAGAAATGCATGCTCGGCCTAGAGTGAAAAAAATCGTGACTTCACGTCTCGTGTGCTGAGAAGATATGCAGCTCACAATATACTGTGTCCAGCTTGATTATTTTTCTCCATGCACATAACTGCATGAACGTACAAGTTAAAAAAAATGATGCTAGAGAAGCGTAACAGTGGAAAAGAGTACATCTGAGAGCTATAAAATGTATAGGTATCATTCGAAAATGTAAAAACAGCGCCAACTTCTGAATCTGTACAAGTAACGTTCGAAATTGCACAATCGAAAAGTTGTGGACCCGGTGATAAGATGAACGCATTTGTAGTATTTCCAAATATTAAATTCAGCTTTATTTACCTAGTCATTAAGAAATCAATGCCACGAAGGAACTAAAGTCTATAATGGGACTATTATTTATCTCTCACAAAAAAACATTTTGGAACAATAAACATACTAGAAGGGATGTCAGTAAAGGGTAAGGTGAGGGTGTGGGTAGAGGCGTGGGGGTGGGGGTGATTGAAAGAATAACCTAAGATGCTGTTTGAATGCCTGATAAGATACTGCTTGGAGACAGTAAAGCCGAGTTACCTCTACTATATACCGGAAGCCTAGAGCGGACTGGGACAAAAAATTCCCGTGGAAATGCATCGAGGAGGGTGGGGGAATGAAATAAAATGAAATAATAATGGAAATTGATTGGCGACTTTTTTAGAATAGCGCTGGCCGGTTTTGGCCGTTAACAGGGTAAAGGGTTAATTTTTCGGAGCACCCTGTGTGAACCCCACATCATCAGAATCATCTTAGGTGCATTTCGTATGGACTGATGCTGCAGCTCGCATCTTACACCCTTTTATTCAGGCTGATGCACGATTCAACGCGCTTTACAGTCACTCCTCAGTTGATTTTTCGGAAGACCCTGATTGATTCATTGCGTTGGTCCTTTATATTGGTAATGGAGTACACTATATACACTATATATAGGAGGGGTCGGGGAAGTTTGTCGAGCTGCAGCTCTTTTGCCGCAGTAGGGTTCTTTAACGTGCACGGTAATTCCAGCACACGGGACAGCCATTTACGTCCTCACCCGATTGGACGAGCATAGCATCATCCCGAACATGGCACTATTTAGGAGCAGTGTGGTTTTGAATCCGCGCCGGTGTGACAGGAATGATAGTCCGTAGGAAAATTAGTCCCTCTGGACTATTATTCCGCGGAATTATAGTCCAAGGTCTAACATTCCTAGGAATAGTAGTCCGCTGGACTACTATTCCTAGGAATGTTAGACCTAGGACTATAATTCCGCGGAATAATAGTCCAGAGGGACTAACGTTCCTACGGACTATCATTCCTGTCACACCGGCACTGCATTACATTACGTTTCCCCGACTGGGGTTCGAACTCGTAAACCTTGGGCTCCGAGCGCAAGGCGTTATGCTCTCGGCTACGGCATCCCTTTTTCGTAACGAAAAAAATTGCTGCACCTGTAATTATCTTACCTGTTTTGGAAATAAATTAATTTCAAGAACTGGATCTTTAAAGAACGTGGCTTTTTGGAGCAAGGAAGCAAGTCGGAGGTTTATCGGATTTTAAAAAAGAAATATCGTGAAGAGGACAACAGTATTTATGGCTTCAAATACTCTACAGCATATTCGGAAAGGTGATAGACTCACCGAGACAAGAAGCGCAGATAACATCGGACGCGAAGGTGAAAGAAATTATATTCTAAATCGCGAAAAATTTTTGAAGAGACTTTCCACATTTCCTTGCTGATGCTATATGAATGCTGAAGTTCGCGATGGTGGAAAATGCATATAATACAATAGAACTTGACACGATACAATATCATAAATATTATAATGGGCTGTGCGAGAGGTATTGTGATAAAGATTTAGAAAAAGAAATGAATAATGCTATCTGGGTGCTTGGGAGAGACAAGTCTGGTTGCACGGTTGATGAAAAAAAACGATGAGTATAAAAATTAAAACGGTAAGGGAGGAAAAGTTACAATTCATACACACAAAAAACTAAAGTGTTAAAACTGACACTTTCAAGGTGTTAAACCCATTCTAACTCTTAGGGTTTGATTTTAACACTCAAAGCGCAATGCTTTAAGCACTTAGACATTACAATCGTCAGACATCTGAAACTCGAATGGAGGGCACTTCCCATGTGTGCTTTGGTGGTTCTTCCAGAATCGTCCATGATTTGATTTGCGCTTGGTGGGTACATACTTAAAAGGACACAACACAGATGGCGCGGATCAGGCTCGAGAGTTCGAGCCTGATCCGCGTCATCTGGGTTGTTTCCTTTTAAGTGTCGCGACATTACACTTGTCAAGTGGTATTATTGTAACACCTGTCAAGTTCTGGGATATCTACACTTGAACAAAGTGCTAGTTCAGCACTTAGTAAGTGTTAAATACAGCACTTCAAGTGTAGTTTTTAACACTTTAGTTTTTAGCGTGTATGTATAGAACTAGGAATAAAATGACGGTACAGGGTTCGAAGAAATGTGTTGTCTGGTGGTAAGACTCGGAACTACCTTTCATCTATGAATTTGGATTTACTAGTAGGAAAAGTGAGCTACATAGTATTCAGGATATTGATATTCTTACACAATCTACAAATGGCATGCTCTCCTCCTCTAAACATACCCACAACAGCTCCTAAAACACCACAGATGCAAATTAATAAATTGCCAATACAAGTGTCGCAACTGCTAACATCCATGGTGAGACGACAACAGAAGAAGTATCAACTGTAAATTACAGTGAAAAACTTTCAAACTTGAGACTAAAAATGGCTTTGTCAGAACTTCAAGAAATGTTTGAAGATCAGAAATTAGCTGACCATAATAAGGAAACAGAACTTAAGAACAGACCTTTGAAATTGGAAAGTGAAGTCTCACAACTGAAAGAAGAAAAGGAACGGCTGAGACCACTAGCAACCACCAAACCAGCGACAAAGGATGTGAGTAGCAATACTGTTTTTGTTCAAGGAAATGTTATGAGTTCGCAAAAGCAACGTGTAGGGAGAAGAATGGGGAATAAAAGAAAAAACATGTTGATAAGGGTGAAAGTCAGCAAAATATCTGCATTGGAGCCCACGCCGATTGTTAATACACAACAGCCAAGTCAACGTTTCGTCAACCCGGAAAGTAAATATGATCGCCCTGTCCACCTTGTTATTGCAGATTCGGTGGTTCGATATGTGAATGCAAGACGACTCTCTGAAAATGGAGATTTTGTAAAGAAGGTGAAATGGGTGGTCTTAGGTTAGCGGGTTTAAAAAGGTTGCTGGGCGATGGGCGAAACGATATAATAGGTCTGAGTAAAGAACGGCAAGCGTGTTATAATGTAAATCTGTGTCAGTCGACAAAGGAGGGGGAGGGGAGGGGGTGGTGGTATATGTGTATTTGTGAGAAAGTTGTCTACTAAGCCGTCTCCAGTGACCGATATCATCATTCAATGAAATGTACCGAATATTTTTTTCATTTTTCAATGACTAGTACAGAAGCAAAACGTAAATTAAGAGTGCAGGCTACACAGTTTGGAATGTTCAGGGACTGACTCAAAAAATAATGACCCAATTTTGTGCGGCTTATTAACCGAAGTGAATTTATCACACTGACAGAAACCTGGCATCAAGATGAAACGGATATTGACATACCGGGCTACAAGTGTGTTGTTTTGTGGCTTCATCATGAACGGCACGGGAGGGGGGGGGGGTTAAAGATACAAAGTACAATGCAAAGAATAAACGGGGAGGTATTGGGTTTTATTTTGCCATTCAATATCGTGCTTTTTTTAAACGAGTTTGTAAGATAGATGACCTTGCCAAATGGATAGAATTTGAAGGTACAATGTTTAACATGTCTTGTAAAATTATATTTGTGTCAGTGTACATTCCACCAAGTAATTCAAGTTATTGAAAAACAGAATATCCGAGTTCATCCATCTTTGAAAAAATAGAAAAAGAGATACTAAATTGTCGAGCGACAGTTATGATTATTCTTGGTGAAGATTTCAACTCCCGAAATGGGGAAAGGTCGGATTATGTCACAAATGACAATGACAAATATATACCACTACCAGATAGTTATACAATAGATTTATCTGAGGACAGATAAAGTCTAGACAAGACAATAAATGGGCTTGGACAACAACTTCTGTCGTTATGTAGGGCAGCGAAACTTAGAATTGTTAATGGGCGTTACCTGGGGGACAGCTTGGAAAACTTCACAAGCTATCAGTATACTGGTGCGGGCATAGTGGATTACGTCGTGATATTTGATCGATATCTCTCGGAAGTAAAATATTTTTGTTTAAATCTCCAAATGAGTATTCGGACCATAGCCAGTTAGCGTTACACATTGAATTTCAAATGACAGATAGGGACAAAAAGACTACATTATACATTCATACGAATCCGAAATTTACCTTGAAATGGACAAAGGGCATCGAACATAAGCAATAGAATCACTGAATAGTCCCTAAATACAGTTTAAAATTCAAAACTTCAAGATGAAGACTTACTCAATTGCCAGGGATGTCACAGAAGATGCAGTCCATGACTTAAGAGGTATTATAAATTCAGTTAATAAGACAGCTTGTAGGTTGATGCCAAATTGTAAAGGTAAACAAAAACCTAAGCGTATGGGGTTTGACTCAACCTGCAAATTCCTTAAACAAAAAATAAGCACAGTTAATTGTTAATGCTATGAAAAAAGACCTGGTGACAAATCATTGTTAACAGATTTCTTCACCGCAAAGAAGGCGTACAAAAAAAAGAAGCAAAACGCAAATCCAGACTGTTTTACAAAAACATGTGCAATCAGCTCGACACTTTAGAATCCGCGGATCCCAAGTCTCACTGGAAAATAGTAAACTGTCTCAGATCAAAAGAAGCGCCTTCAAATGAGCTTGACCCCGATACAACGGTCAATTTCTTCAAAAATTTGTTTTGTAAAGAGGTCAACTGAGAAAAATCATCTTACAAAAACAAAAATTAATTTAAAAGAGACTTTAAATAATGGAAATATACCCGCAGAAGAGATAAATAGTGCTCTCCGGCAACTGAATAACAAAAAGACTCCTGGTGGAGATCAGGTGTCAAATAAAATGCTGAAGATTCTAGTACCTTTCATGACTGACGATATTGTTAAATTGTTCCACCAAATATTAGACTCACGCCCTTATCCTCTTAGCTGGAGGGAATCTACTATCACAACAATCTATGAAAAAGGAGACAGATATAATCCTGACAATTACAGGGCCATCGCCCTGAGCTGTACATTGGGGAGGCTGTTCAACAAAATTATAAACCGCAGAATTAATGATTTTTTTTAGAAGATAATAACTTAATTAGTGAAAATCAATTTGGATTTGGAGAAAAAACGTAATACGATCGGCAGTGTGTTTGTTCTCAAGTCTGCAATCAACAAATATAAGGAGCTAAAGAAACTCTTATACGCTGTGTCTGTGGACTTTAAGAAAGCGTTCGACACTGTGGATCGATCAATACTTTTTGACAGAAAAAAGAATTTGAGCCGCAGGACCTGTTTCACAAATAATAGAATCGCTCTATCGATCAAGTAACTACTGCATAAAAACAAATCGGGGTATTGGACCACCCCTGTTGTCGACAATTGGCGTGAGGCAGGGATGTACCATTTCGACGACTTTGTTTAAGATATTTATAGATGACATCAGTGGGGGTTTTGATAAAGACGGTGATCCAATAAACTTGAACAACCGTAAATTGAATCACTTACTCTTTTCGGGTGATTTAGCGCTGATCTTAGGCTCACAAAGACGACTACAGAATTGACTGAACAGACTAGAAGCGCATAGAAAGCAAAACAACTTGTTGATAAACATAGACAAGACGAAATATATAATTTTTAAGGTCCGAAAAATAAAGAATATCCCAAAATTTTCAGAGTGGGGTAAATAACTGGAATGTACCTCAAAATACACATATCAAGGGTTAACCTTTTCGGAAAATGGCGCCCTGAGACATGCACAGTCTGAACTTAGTCTTAAGGGGCTCAAGGCTCTGTACAGTTTACACAGCTCGTTCAAAATGAAATGCACACTAAGCGTGGTTGTCTTTTCTAAGCTGTTTCATAAACTAATTAAGCCTATATTATTATACAGCAGTGAAATATAGTCGACGGGGCTGAATGTGAGGAATAGAGATACTGCACTGAGTGAAAGAGCTCATATCAAGTTCTGCAAACTGATCTTAAACGTAGATAAACATTCCTCCAACCATACGGTACGCGCGATACAACTAGATGCTTTAGTACAATTCCCAAATTATACTGGCAAATTGCTTACTACTTCCTCGGATACCATTCTGAATGATGCTTTTCTGGAAGCTAAGAGATGTAAACTCCCTCACTCAATAAGTGAACGGCTTAAAGGACTTGGATTTAACAGTTTGAATGAAACTGAAATTTTCAAAAGTAAAATTAATCTTCTAAAGTCTAAACTTGAATCGGACCATATTAAATCATTTAAAGAAGATATACACAATGACAATATGGGAATAGGAAATAACAAAACTTAGGCTTTATCGACTATTCAAAGTAGATTATCAAATGGAACCGTATCTCATTCACACCTTTTTCATTGAAGCCGCAATCAGCGACCATAAACTGTTGATCACACGTGGAAGGCATTTACAACCTCCTCGTCCGATGGAACACAGAATATGCGAAGCTTGTACAATGGGGGAGGTGGAATCGGAATGGCATTTCGTAATGGAATGTCCGCTTTATGCACCATTAAGAGAAAAATTATTTCGCGTAATTTCTGAAGAAAAATTGACTTCCCTCTAATGGATACAATGGACAAATTTAAAGTAACAATGACTAATGATAATCCAGTGCTATGCAATGTTATGTAACATGGTCCAGCTCTTCCTTCACAAGAGGGACTTATCTGAAAAATGATTTATGTGTGTCATATTGAATTAGTGTGTTTTATGATTCTGTTTATGTTGATTTTTTATGTACATAGCAATCTGCCTTTGTTCTGGTGTATTTGCTGAATAAATCTTACCTCCTTATCTTATCTAAGTTATCTTGTGTGTAAGGTGACAGTGCATGTAGGGATAAATTCATGTAGGAATGAATTGAAAACAGATGAATTGGAAGTTCTGGAAATCATATTCGTAGCATATATCCTGCTGCGACTGTGAGAATTCCATCAGTCTTGCCATCGTCGAATAGGAATGGGTGTTAATAAAATCATTTGTGATACAAACGAGTGCTATCAAATTGTTTGTCAAGATATGGGTTGTATATTTATAGACAATTCATTCGTTTTTGTAGAAGAAAATAGTGACCGTGGAATCAATCAGTTTTTTCATGACAATTGGTATCCAAACAAAGAAAGTGTTGAATTGTTGGAAGAAACCTTCGACATGGTACTGATAAGATATTTTTACCACGCTCGTCGGCTCGACATGTCACGAAGGACATAATTGTAGTATCGTGGCATTGTCAAATGCAATCTCCTCTGGACCAGTGGCAAATAAGCGATCTATGGTTGTCGATTCTCAAATATCGGTTCGAGCTATTGCTATGAAGCGCGAACTGATGAACTTGAGGGCCTTTCTACATTTGAAATTGACTGTCCTAAGTGATATAACTGCATACAGGTACAGTTAACCCTTTGAACCCTGGTGGTATCTCCTGTGTCAGTTCAATGGAAGAAATTGGAAGAGTCTATATTTATTATTATGTGGTTGACCAATCAATATTTTCAACGTGCAGCCTTAGGGCTGCTCGTTGAAAATATTGATTGGTCTACCCCACCCTTAACTTAGCAGGCATCCTACTTAATGAAAGTATGACATACAAAGTGGCCTCTGAGACTCAAAGGGTTAAGATTATTCATTGTCAACACACCAAACTTCATTGTTTTTGTTTAGTAGAAAAATCTTCTTCCAGTTGCATATCGTCTACGATAATTTGAATATTAGTAACACAGTTATATGAGTTAATCTATTATGGTAAAATCTGTGACGTCACTTATTAGATTAATCACTATCAAACTTTTTATTCTAATGTGTTTGGCAATTGTGTAGTATTGGTTGTGCTTGTTTGTATAATTAAATATATCATATTGCACACATGTAACTATATTAACGTTATGCCTCAATATCAATACTTAACTTTAAAAATAGTTTAGATTTGTGGAGTAGAGTAGAGAATCATAAATGAATACAATATGACTAAAATTCCATTTGAATACGGATAAAACTAATAGCTTTATAAGAACTTTTGGCGGCTACTAGCTCCATCTGCCTTTTCATTACATGAGATAATCATGCCAGAACAAGGGCGTATTGGGCGTAACGATTTTTGCACATTCAGATATGCGTCTTGGAATGCACAGGGGGCGAATAATAAGATTAATGACCCCATATTTTTTAATTTAATATGTAAAACCATTTTATTACACTTGATGAAACTTGGTACCAGAAAGATGGTGACATCGATATTCCAGGTTATGAATCTATACAAATGTGTCGCAATGACGACCATAAGCAGAAGGGGGGTATCACATTTTACTATGAGAGTAAATACATAAGATTTTTCATAAATAGTTACACTGTAAGTGAAATTGCTATATGTGTTGAATTTTCCGGGAAAATGTTTAACCTAATAACCTATTAATCTAATATCGTTTTTGTATCGCTGTATTTTCCACCAAGCAGTTCTACTACATTCTGGAAAACCAAAAAATAAAGACAAAGATTTATTTATTGAATTTGAAAATTCTCTTTCTTTTGAAACATGATGAGAACAAAATGATTATTATTGGTGGCGATTTGAATTCTCGTACGGGGGAATTGTCGGATCAGGTTTCAATTGAGAATGATAAACATGAAGCCTTACCTATGAATAATTGTAATATGTCAGAGGATGATAGCTTGCGCTGTAACATGGATGATAAGGTGAATGCCTTCGGTAGACAGCTTATACATTTTTGTCAAATTTTAGTGTTAGAATAATAAATGGTCGAGTGCCTGGTGATCGACGTGGTCACTTCACGAGCTATCAATATAATGGAGCAAGTGCTGTTGACTACATTCTTATCACAGAAAGATTTTATTACTTTCCCAAGTGTGATGTATCGGGATTTCCCGGTTTGATTATAAACGATAACTTAACAATTGAATTATGCAATCAACAATTGGGCCATGAATCCGAGCGCGCAATCGAAGACACTTTGATGTGGGTGTAATGGGAACTTCATTGTTTTTGTTGTTTTTTTAACCCATTACCTAACATGAAAAGCAGACGACACTTGCAAAAAAAATTCTTGAATAACTTATTTTTTTTTTTTTTTTGTCTCAAAAACATAAGTTATGACACCTCATTGGAACGAACTCGACGAGCTCGTTCCAATGAGGGGTCATAACCTATGTTTTACAGACAAAAATGAAAAAAATAATGAATATTAATTGGCGATTTTTTAGAATGGCGCTGGCCGGTTTTAGACGTTACGTTAGGTAAAGGGTTAAATAATATAATTATTGTTAATAATTATAAGTAATAAACAGAGTAATCGCTTGACTGGACTGGTTACGGGAAATAATTCATTCGAGGCGAGGGACTATATTGTAAAACACTCATGCGCATTCGCGCTCTCGTGTTTGTGCAACGTCCCTCGCCTCCTTATATGATTCAAGTTATTATGTCACAAAAACAAGCAAAGGTTTAGGACCGCCAACATTATCAACAATACGAGTTCGCCAGGGATGTATTTTTTCACCCAACTTATTCGATGCAACTTATGATCCAGTTAAAATATGTGAAGTGTCCTTTAATCACATCATTCTTGCTGATGACCTTGTATTAGTCTCGGGTAGTCCTGACGGTTCAACAATGTTTGGAGAAGTTACAATATTATACCCATATTAATGCATTATCTGTTAATACGAATAAGACAAAATACATGGTATTTAGAGCGCGAGCAGCAGAAAGAGACCCTACATTTTCCATAAATAACACAACCTTAGAAAATGTTTATGCATATAATTATCATGGAATAATGTTCAAAAATTCAGCAACGTTCACTCAAGCAATTTCTGAACAGGGTGCGAAAGATCGGAGAACAATGTTTTAATTACTTGGCACTTGTCATAGAACTGTCCCGCTTCTGTCAGAACCTCTCTCAAAATGTTTCACAGACTAATAAAGCCCGTTGCTTTATATGGTTGCGAGTAATGGGGTATGGAAATAACTAAGAAGAGTACTAATCGTCTTGATTGTGAAATACTACACATTAAATTCTGTAAACAATTATTAGGAGTTTGAAAACATCCATGCAATTATGCTGTTATGGCTAACTGGGTAGTTACCCATTATCCATTGATATTCTTTGTCGTATGGCATCTTACGTTAAAAAATTAGCATCAGTTACAAGTAACACACTTTTGAAAAATGCTGCTACCGAACTCAGGAATCTAACTTCAAACAAATCACTTTTCAAAACTTTGGAATGAATACGCATATTAAAGGTGATAGTTTAGCAACCTGTAATATAAATGTATCAGCATACAGAAATTAACTTTACGCAAAGCATTCAAATGATTTTAATGTTCAAATACACGCGGATAAAAGAAAACTAACTACATATTGTTTCTTTAAGAGCAATATTGAGCTAGAACCATACCTCGTGTATACGAATTCAATTGATGATAGGTCCATATTCACCCATCTCTGAATAAGTAATCATTGTCTTGCTATCGAAAAGGGATGGAATCATCAGCCTCCACTTGAACTTGAAAATAGGTTATGCTGCGTTTGTTCAATGCGAAAAATTGAAGATGAGAAACATTTCATAATGGAGTGTCCTGCATATGTCGAATTAAGAACTATATTATTTGATACCATGCAGAGATATCATACGATTTTTGGTGAATTAAATATATCTGAATAAATAAATCTATTTATATCGAATAATTGTCCAGAAATTGTGTCGAAAGTTAGCAGCGTAATCCGACAGTTCTTTGATACCCTGCAATTGCTGTTGAGTACTTTATAATCATTTGCACACTGAGATTTACCTGTCACGTATTTGAATTATAATTCATGTGTGTTCTTTTCTATATGTATATGTTCATCGTTGTTATGCAATCTGTCCATATGGATGTTTTATTGCTATTAAATTTGTCTTTAGAGGGCATTTCTATGGCATTTTGGGCAAGTCTTGATAGTGCATGGTCACGCTGCTGAGGGGTGTTATACAGGTGATTCCGAGCACCCTTTCTTTTTGACAAAAGATGTACATTGCCTGTAGAGGAAACAAAATTTATATATAAAAAACAAGGTAACCTGTCTTGTTATAAAAAGAGGAATACAGCAACAAATTTCAACAAGGAAACGATCAACAGAAATAAAAATAACTTAAACCTTTGAACCCTTGCGGCCGCTTTTCCGGCCAGGAACATGATACACCATAACGTTATTAAATATTGTGGTTGTTCAGTCAACATGTGAGGTAGACCAATCAATATTTTCAATGTGCAGTCCAGAGGCTGCTAATTGTTGCCATTGAACTGGCATGGAAGATACCACCAGAGTCCAAAGGGTTAACGGAAACAGAAAATAAAAATTCTAAGTGACACTGAGAGGTTGTTCCGCCAATATATGTTATTGGTGTTGCTTGCTATATCGATTTTGAAGCCTTCCGTGCTCTTTTGAACCGTCAAACGTGAAAGTTGAAATGCATATATAGAGCTGGCCCAAAAGGTAATTTTGTTAGTTACTTAGGCCTATATGCGTATCATCTTTCACGTTTGAGAGTTCAAAAGATCACAAAAGGGTCTATATTTCAAAATCGGGAGGGTTCCTCACCCGGTTATTCACTGTCTGATGTACCGACAGTCCATGCAAACAGATCCAATTTGCCTTTTGGTTACTTTCACGAATTTTTATGCATGATCCGGTGTTGGACTGCATAAAATCTTTTTTTGTTGGGTGGGGGGGGGGGGGGGGCAATGGGGGAGGGGCGGACCGGTAAATGCCCCAGCGAGCCACACGGCTAGTCCGACCTTGCAGGAACCCATTCCCTGTTTGGTTGTGGTTGGAAAAAATAATGATTTATTGATGAGTTTTCCTTCGTTATTTATTTATTTATTGGGGCTCAACAACACTTTCGACAGCCAGGGTCACCTCGAGTCGGACAGTTTTACGGGTGGAGGAAGCCGGAGCACCCGGAGAGAACCACCGAGCAACGGCGAGCAACTGCAAGGCTCCCCAACGTACTAACTCCACAAGCAGGCTTAGCATTGGTTGAAGACAAAGGCAGTACGTCTTAATACACAGCGGCCCGGAATAGTATGTCATGTACCCGGACAGGTATGGTTTGGATGACCTCGGTGGATGACCTCGGAAGTGTTCAAGTAACGCCATGTCATGTGACCCAGTAGCGCCATGTTGTGTTGTCGTGGTAACCCGCGTGAGCGGCCATGTGGTGACGTCATCCCCATAGTGATATGTGGTGTGAGTGCGCATGCGCAGCACGTGTTGTTAGGGTGATGCGTGTTTCCGTCGTCCATTTTGTATACTGAGGGCCGCCATCTTGATTTCTATGGTAGCACGTGATTGTTATGTTGCCTAAACCCTTCTTATAGGACAGGGGTATGTTCGGAGGGTATGTTCAATTGAACAGGAGTAAATCTAATTACCACAAACAACCCGACAATCCCCAAATCACCAAATTGACTTTATTTACTACATATTCCCCATTTTGTCGGTATAGCACGTAGTGCTATAGTACCATTTGGGTACAATGGGTGCGTTCGATTGAGTAGTGGTAATTTTCTGGCTTAGAATTTCCCGATTTGTAGAATTACCCAAATAAACCCGACAAGTTTTACTATTTCGAATTCTTACAGAATTCTCTGCTTCTATCTATATATGCAATAGTTTTCGTTTACCTAGGTAGATTCCTTTGTTCTAGAGTATACTCCAGTAGCGTAGAAGAGCCTACTAGTTGGAACATATTACCTTATTATTACTATATTTAGCAATTTCTGGTCTCTTCTTGTTAGTTCTGACCCTATTCCAAGTACTCTTGTTGTTTCATTTATCTAGATCATTTGTATAAATTATAACTAACCAATCAGATTGCTTGATTTCCCATAACCTATATGCAGAGTTAGCTCCCTTCAGTATAATAAACGCCTATATCCAATGGCCATATCCCTTATTGTGAAACGTCTCTGGTTATGGAATCCCTTTTTTGTCGTATGACGCCAAGAGGGCTATGTAAAAGCCCTCAATGAGTCCTCATATATTATGCCTCATAGCCTCATTGAATTTTGAGGTTATGAGGACCATTAAAAATCCCTCAATGAGGTATAATTTACTACGACTATTAGTCTCATTTCAGTATTTGAGGATACCTATGGCCTGGTATTGTATTATTCAAGGATGCCTATCGAGGATACCTTTCGGAGAACCCCTTTTTGTCGTATGAGGCCATGAGGGTTATGTAAAAGCCCTCAATGAGTCCTCGTTTATTATGCCTCATAGCCTCATTGAATTTTGAGATTATGAGGACCATTAAAAATCCCTCAATGAGGTATAATTTACTACGACTCTTAGCCTCATTTCAGTATTTGAGGATACCTATGGCCTGGTATTGTATTATTCGAGGATACCTATCGAGGGTACCTTTTGGCGAATCCCTTTTTGTCGTATGAGACCATGAGGACCATTAAAAATCCCTCAATGAGGTATAATTTACTACGACACTTAGCTTCATTTCAGAAAAAGGGATTCCACAAATGGGATTCCAAAAAAGGGATTCTACAAATGGGATTCCAAAAAAGGGATTCCACAAATGGGATTCCGTTTCCATCTTGTCGCCAAAGCTCCAAGGCCACTATAGGTCTATGGTCTATCTGTCCTATCATTAGCTTCTACAACAGTCTTGTACCAGTACTATTGGCTTCTGTTATTCTGCCCCATATCTCATCCATTACTTCCTAGCTATACCTATCTCAGTCTCGACTATAACATTGATCAAGGTTGAATCAGATTTCACCTGTATACATATAAGGCATTCCGTAATTGAGATTTCTATCCGAGTCCGTCAAATTTGGATTCCGTGATTTGACATCAAGACTCAAGGGTATGGAAAGGGATTGATATCGCCTAATTCAACAATACTACAAGACTCTGAACAGATACAACCAACCACTACAAAACAATAAAGGTACAGATTCAACAGAACCAAGATCGAAGTAATATAACAAAGTGAAAGAATGTCAAACTAGTCAGATTGATCGAACTAGTTGGACAGACTGAACAGATCTGATCCAACACAACTACGAGTGAACTATTCGAATAAAGTCGTTGTGAACGAAGATCCAACACAATTAAGATGGAAAAGAACAGAACAAAGTGAACAAAGATCCAACACAACCAAGATCGAAGTGAACTGACCCAAAGAAGGTATCGACGAAATGAATTGACCATAACAAAGTTTTCAACTGAATGAACTATAACCCATAAATATAACACAGTGTAAACCCCTTTGAACTAAGTGAACTATATTTTTGAACCATAACGTAAATAAATATTAACACCCTTTGAACTGAATGAACTATAACCTAATGAAAATATAACGAAGGTGATCTGAATTTTAACTGAATGAACTACAAGCCATTGAACTGAATTCTTCTAATAGGGAAAGGGAATACCCTCGACTATATATGTCAAATCACGGAATCGAAATTTTACGGACTCGGATAGGAATCTCAATTACGGAATGCCTTATATATACAGAGGAAATCTGATTCAACCTTGATTAATGTTATAGTCGAGACTGAGATAGGTATAGCTAGGAAGTAATGGATGAGATATGGGGCAGAATAACAGAAGCCAATAGTAGTGGTACAAGGCCGCAATGGAACAAGACTGTTGTAGAAGCTAATGATAGGACAGATAGACCATAGACCCATAGTGGCCTTGGAGCTTTGGCGACAAGATGGAAACAGAATCCCATTTGTGGAATCCCTTTTTTGGAATCCCATTTGTGGAATCCCTTTTTCTAAAATGAGGCTAAGAGTCGTAGTAAATTATACCTCACTGAGGGATTTTTAATGGTCCTCATGGCCTCATACGACAAAAAAGGTTTCTCCAAAAGGTATCCTCGATAGGTAACCTCGAATAATACAATACCAGGCCATAGGTATCCCCAAATACTGAAATGAGGCTAAGAGTCGTAGTAAATTATACCTCATTGGGGGATTTTTAATGGTCCTCATAACCTAAAAATTCAATGAGGCTATGGGGCATAATAAATGAGGACTCATTGAGGACTTTTACATAACCCTCATGGCCTCATACGACAAAAAAGGGATTCTCCGAAAGGTATCCTCGATAGGTATCCTCGAATAATACAATACCAGGCCATAGGTATCCTCAAATACTGAAATGAGGCTAAGAGTCGTAGTAAATTATACCTCATTGAGGGATTTTTAATGGTCCTCAAAAGCTCAGAATTCAATGAGGCTATGAGGCATAATATATGAGGACTCATTGAGGGCTTTTACATAGCCCTCATGGCCTCATACGACAAAAAGGGACGTTTCACAATAAGGGATTCCATGGGATATGGCCATTGGATATAGGCTTTTATTATACTGAAGGAAGATAACTCTGCATATAGGTTATGGGAAATCAAGCAATCTGATTGGTTAGTTATAATTTATATAAATGATCTAGATAAATGAAACAACAAGAGTACTTGGAATAGGGTCAGAACTAACAAGAATAGACCAGAAATTGATAAATATGGTAATAATAAGGTAATCTGTTCCAACTAATAGGCTCTCCTACTCTACTGGAGTATACTCTAGAACAAAGGAACCTACATAGGTAGACGAAAACAAACGATTGCATATATAGATAGAAGCAGAGGATTCTGTAAGAATTCGAAATAGTAAAACTTGTCGGGTTTATTTGGGTAATTCTACAAATCGGGAAATCCTAAGCCAGAAAATTACCAGTATTCAATCGAACGCACCCATTGTACCCAAATGGTACTATAGCACTACGTGCTATACCGATAAAATGGGGAATCCGTAGTAAATAAAGTCAATTTTGGTGATTTGGGGGGATTGACGGGTTGTTTGTGGTAATTAGATTTACTCCTATTCAATTGAACATACCCTCCGAACATACCCCTGTCCTATAAGAAGGGTTTAGGTAACATAACAATCACGTGCTACCATAGAAATCAAGATGGTGGCCCCCAGTATACAAAATTGACGACGGAAACACGTATCACCCTAACACAACGTGCTGCGCATGCGCACTCACACCATGTATCACTATGGGGATGACGTCACAACATGGACGCTCACGTGGGTTACCATGACAACACAACATGGTGCCACTGGGTCACGTGACATGACGTCACTTCCGAGGTCATCCACCGAGGTCATCCAAACCATGCCTGTCCGGGTACATGACATACTACTGCCCGGTGCCCCCACAGGGGCAATCGCGATTAAGTGCAAAGTTTTCCCTCGGCCCAGGGGCTTATTCGTCTGTCTATATGGTAAAATGTTTTCTACAAACTATATTACCCGGCATTATCGTGAAAAAATTTATAATGGCCTGTCCTCGTGTCGGTCTTGAGCAGAGCAAACATCTTCAAAAAGATCGTTTTAAAACGAGTTTGTCACGATAATCAAAAACCTCTATTTTAGAAAGAAAAATGAAAATTTAAAAATGTTTTTTACAGTGACTTCCCATATACTGAATAAATGATAATACTGGCGGTTGAACTTTCTCTTTTGATGCGGACACTGTGGGCGACTCAAAAGCTTATGTTGGTACAGTCGGTTTCAGAAACGACTTCAATACAGTAGTAGCAGTAGTAGTAGTAGAATCATTTTTAAAGTGACATGTGCTACCATTACATTATACCAGTGATACATCAAGATAATATAAGCACCTGACCCAAGGGTTCTATATGTCACACATAATAAAATATAAAATACATTCTGTGAGCTCAGAGTTGACTTCGGATGCATTCACTCACTCACTGACTTTTGATTTATTCACTAGCTCACTTACGCATTTATTCACTCTCTCGCTCTCTCATTCACTCAATCGCACAATCCCTCAACCCACCCCACTCCACTCCCACCCCACCCCACGCGGGACACCTACCACCCCCACCCCCCACAAACACACCAACCTTCATTCACAGATTCGTCATTTTATGTATGCATAGACGTGACAACTCTACGTAAAAGAGTACAACTCGCACTTTTTTAACTTCGATAAAACCACACCAACGAACAAGCATGATTACTCACAGTACGTGGAGAGTGTATTTATCACCAAATCACCCGCAGGGCGAAGATTCCACCCAAGCAATAATTGCAAATTTGTTGCAAAACATAACCAGCACCAGAAAAGTTTCAGCCAATGGACCTCCGGGTTAAACCCGGAGGTCCATTGGCTGAAACGTTGCCTGTGTTTTCTGACGATATGTACAAAAATTGAAAGTTATAGCCCGGGTGATAACTCCACTCAGCGGGCGACCTAGCTACAACCCACTCTCCAAGCACTGTAGGTTAATTGGGATAAAAGAAGTGCTTTCGCTTTTTGTATGCCTTAACCAGAAAATCAGCGCATCTACGTGGGTAATTTTGTAGTATCACGGTCATTGAACTACTTTCAAGTGGGAACACTTTGTTCCGATGTTTTTACTGACATACTTTCTAGCAATTGTTTTCTTATGTCATTATAAAAGGGACACTTTAGCAGAAAATGAAATTCATCTTCAACAGTGTGTTCTTCGCACAATGTACATATTCTCTCATGTGACTGTTCGCCTCTAAATCTCAGCGAAGCTGAGCCATTAATGAATACAATAACTCGGTCAAGACTGAACTTATCAGGTTTTGATTCGTTGTTTAATAACTCGCAACGTTATTTATTTTCGCGCATGAATTTGATCTTATCAACAAAACAAGATATACACCTGGAACTTAATTGGGCACCCCATGTATTTTTTCGCAGTGGTATTAATAGAAAATATTATTACTATGCTATCTTTCAGATGGCCAAAAGTGATTGTTTGCGGAAAGAATGGTCTATTGGCAAATGACAACACAATGATGAAAATAGGCAGTATTTTAATGGCACTAATTACATATATCTGTCACTAATGTTTTTTTATGGAGAAATGTTCTCTCGACAAGTCACGGTCCATGATGAAACAATGCCGGTAATTACTGACACAAAATTGTAACTTGTAATCTCCTGAACACAGTGGCAGTGTCTGACATCAGTAGCGAGTGTATCCACCACGTGCCCGGATGACAGTCTGAACCCTCCTTCTAATGCTACCAGTGCGCCTTCTGATACGGTCCAGAGGCAACTGCTTCCACTCCTCATGCAATGCAGTTCCAAATCGGCCGAAGTCTATACAAGCGGATCCCTTGCTTGAACACGAAGTCCAAGAAAGTGCCAGATGTGTTCTACGAGATCAAATTGGGGCCAAGGTATTGTTGTAATAGCGTTCTTCTGAATGATTGTTCTCTCAGCATGGGAACGATGTGGCCTTGCATTGTCGTCCATGGATTCAGGGCACGACAACCGGATTGAGAATGTCGCGATGTACTGATGGCCATTGTGATTCCCATGTACAGTCACCATATCAAGTTTACGATCATGAGAAAGGCATCCCCAGAGATCATTACTGATCCCCCACCATAACGAACAGTAGGTCTGATGTTCCTGGGCACGTAGGCGTAGGCAGTATTTCTGTGCCTCCACACTCTCACGCGACCATCTGTGACGTGAAGCAGGAACCAACTCTCGCCTGACCAATGGACTCTTCTCCACGTCCTGAGATTCCAATGTTGGCGTGCCATACACCACTCCAAACGTCGTCTTTGATGCTGATCGGACAGAGCTGGACGCTTGATGACCCTTCTCGGCCTCATACCCAGTGCTTTGAGACGGTTTTGTGGAGTTCTGTTGCACAAACGCCTGTTGGGAAGCGTGCCAGACTCTGGTCTTCACGAGGAGAGATTTTTTTGAGGTTGTACAGGCCTTGGTTGGTCCTTAACTGGTTGAGTGCTAGAAGCCACTATCAGGGCTTTACAAAAATGAGGGTACCAGAGCAAAATCCAACATTTTCCTTGTTCATGTTTCATATTCAGTCAAGAACAAAGGACTTTTTGTTTATTTAGATTTGTTTTATTACAAATTATTGGAGAGTGCCAACAAGCACTCTCCAATAATTTGTTATAAAACAATGCTGAACAACAAATTCAGGCCACCCAAAATAATTAAGCCCTCAATCAGTTAACAACGTTTGTTTGTCGATGTTTTCGGACAAGTCTGCTGATGACATAATGACTATAGCCTCCCATTTTGTCCTTCTGTTAACCTAACCATGTTGACACAGTATTGTAGACTACAAGACATGTATGCCACACCAAGCTTCCATTTGTCAATTTGTTTCACTGACCCACATCTCACAAGGAAGGCTTCAATGAACTCAACATACTGTGCTTGATGATGTCAACAATTCAAATGGATGGAGTAATGACTGATCTTTCAGTTTATTTGATTTCCATTATTAATAGTTTCCAGTATAAAATGTTGGGTTGCAAATACCAATATTCCAAACTTTTGTCCCCCAGTGTAGTTCATTGGTCTGTTGGAGCACCCAAAACATATCTTATGACCCTCAATGGAACGAGCTCGTCGAGCCCGTTCAAATGACGACCGCTAACCGTCATGATCATTATCTTAGGTAAAGGGTTAAAGATCATTACAGAGGTCGAATGGAGTAAGCGAGAAGCTTCCATGCCTTACCCCCTCCCCCACCCGGGACGTTACCACAGGGGTGTGGGTGTTTCTCAAGTTGGAAATTTCGGTCAAGGTGCTAGTGGAATTTTTCCAAACATGTCTGGAATTTGGCCAAAATATGGAATTTTTTGACAGAAAACTAGTGAAAGTCCTCCAAGTAGTAAGCCCCCACCCCCCACCCCCCTCCCTCCCCAATATTGATTTGTAGTTGGAATTTGTGCTTATCATGAGCATTTGTTGAATAATTTACAGTCAATGAGGGTGTAGAAATGAAATTCTGATCTTAACCCTCTACCTCGACCACATCCTCCCGCGGAAAAAAAAGTTTCAAAATTTCAACAAAACCATATCATGTGACTCCCTCATTGGAACGAGCTCTTCAAGAAGGCCCAAATGGAAATGGATAGTAAAGGCATGGAAGCATTATTTTCCTTGGTAAAATCGTTACGGGAACCTTTACATTGTTTATGGAAGTGCAATAAAGTATTCTATTCTATTCATCGATTGAAACGTGGATTTATTTATTTATTTAATGTTGTTTAATGTCATATACTTATGCACAATGCCTAATAGTGACCGTGACAGTTTTACGGGTGGAGGAAGCCTGAGTACCCGGAGAGAACCACCGAGCATCGACGAGAAACTGTCGGCTCCTTAACATTCTAACTTTGTTCAAGCTCCGCTCAAGCAGGGTTACAGAGGTTGAAGACATGTGCACCATCGATGTGCAGTACGCCTTAGTACACGGCGTCATCGTACCCCCGTGTAGGCAACCGGGATAAAGTGCCTTGTCCAAGGACACAACGCGGGTCGTTAAAACGTGGATAAAATTGTTTCATAAACTAATCAAGCCCATCGTGTTGTATGGTAGCGAAATATGGACTTCATCGATGAACTTAAACAGAATTAATAACGTGCCATGTGAAACGGTACACCTTACATTTTGTAAGTATGTACTAGGTGTAAATAGAAGGTCAGTAGTAGGAGAGCGATGGATCGTCCCTGTTTGGGGGGATCTCATGGGAGATCTCATATGTGACGTCATAGTCACGTGACCTAGTGATGTCATGTTTGGTTGTCATGGTAACCCGCGTGAGTGGCCATCTCGTGGCGTCATCCCTACAGTGAGACGTAGTGTTAGTGCGTAGCGCGTGTTGTTTGGGTGATACGTGTTTCCGTCGGCCATTTTGTACACTGGAGGCCGCCATCTTGGTTTCTATAGTAGCACGTGGTTGTTATGTGACCTAAAATCTTCTTATAGGACAGTAGTATGTTCGGAGTGTGTGTTCGAATGACTAGGGGTAAATCTAATTACCCAAATACACCCGACAATCCCCCAAATCACCAAAATCCGCCCAAACTACCGAAATTGACTTTATCTACTACGGATTCTTCTCAGAATCCTTTTTAGGACCGTCATACCATGGATTTTAATAGTACCACATCACATAGTGTTATAATGCAAGGGGGGGGGGGGGCTTTGGATTATAGCCAACTGACATACAATCTCCATCAAAGCCTTTATCATTCCTAAAGCCATGAATCTATCGAGTAGTTACTGATAAGCCATTACTCCAGCGACTCGAATCCCATCGAGCAAATAAGCTATAAAGTATTTACTCGAACGAGTGACTCGCACATACGACTCTTAGCCTCATTTCGGTATTTAAGGATACCTTAGACCTGGTATTGTATTATTTGAGGATACCAATCGAGGATATTTTCTGAAAAAGCCCTCTTTTGTCGTATGAGGCCATGAGGGCCATGAAAATTCCCTCAGTGAGGTCTAATTTGCTTTCCTTCTTAGCCTGAAGGGAAGTGGGTGGAGGGGGCAACGACAGAGGGTCCTAGTTACGAGTACCCCCCCCCCCCCCCCCCCCCCCCCCCGCTCCCGATAACTTTTTGCAAAATTTAGTGCTCAAAGAGCTAATCTGGGGTATTTGTAGCGTGTGTAGCCACTATATTGGTGACCATTTGGGTGCTCTAGGTTGTGTGAATGGCCCAATGTATTTTCGGGGCAGCGAAAAGTTTAGAGGAAACAGCCAACCACCCCCACCCCCTAGCTACACCACAGGGGGAATCCATTGGCCAAACTAAATTTACTTGCATCTGCATTTAATATGTCATTAGACCTACAAGACGACCTGGGGGTTTTTTGGCATGTAAACTGATACTCTTGAAATTACTTTTGTAATCAAAATGCATGTGTGAAATTAATCTTGTAATCAATATGTATGTGTCTGGAGAAAATATGTGTGCTGGATATGCCACCTGTGCCCGCCCCGGTTTCTCGCCTCTGTCTACGACCACTGCTAGCTTCTACCATCGATGTATCCCTGCATGTCAAACACACAAAGTGGGCCTTTATTGTAAAGCCTGAGAGCACCATGTGGATTCACGGCTCTACACTGTATTATTATTATTATATTTATTATTATTATTTATTATTATTATTATTATTATTATCCTCTCCCGGATAATCAAGTAATGAATTGTGACCAGAGACAGTAGAAGAAACCATCTGAGCGATTTTGGGGCTTTAGTGGACTGCCTACCTATGTCGGTAGAATCGCACAACAGGTGTAGGCCTACATTGTGTAATATGGCATGCTATTGGGGTAGACACTTCCCGCCACGACACCGACTCGGATAGTCGTCGACTCGAAAAGTAAGTTATTTGGTATTGAAGATGCCAAGTGAAACAACAAATAATTATTGTGAGCGTTGTCAAGACTCATTCGCTCACGGATTTCAAATATTTTTGCATTGTTGTCTTAAAAAATTATAGGGCTGGAGATACAACACCACTGCGCCGCGACCCCTGGATTCAGCTGGGAAAAGATAGTCCCGCAGGTTTAGGTTTTGCTGCAAAGGGATTGTGTAGTGGATACGGCAGGCTCGAAGTAGTATTTCCTCTACCCCTAGCCGCAGGATAAAACCACTGTCACATCTACTCGATACCACCAAGATTACTGATGCTGTCTGTTCTGTCCCTCCCAAATTGATTTATGTCTACGCTCAAGCATAGTTAGGTATACGCCATTGGTCTACACAAGGCTGTAACTTACTCAAAATATTGGAGGGGTGTAACAAACTCTTACCCGACGACTAGATGAAATTGTCCATCAGGTAACACGAATAATATTGCGTGTAGCTAGAGAGCACGCATTTTTCTAAACACTTGAGAGACGGGCATTGTTATGTAGGCCTACGCATGTCAATATGTAGCCCACACTTAGCCACCACAGGGCGTTTCACATAAATTTTGTAGGGCGAGCAACCCTAAAAATTATATAACGTCCTGTGGGGCCAATTTTGGACATGGTGACCCCATAGTGATGTCCGCTAATTACCCTGGGCACCTCCTAAATGAATCAGAGTCCCGAAAATAAGTGATCAATTTTATGCTCAGATCAGAAATTATAGCCTTTGTGCACTAACAGAGAATTCCCTGGGTGTCGGGCATCGTAAATCAAATATGACACAGTGCTCAGTGGAATGCATTTGCCATTATCCTGTGTATGTGGCATTATTTTGGCCAACAGAACAGGCGCAAATCATGAAGTAAAAAAGATTGTCCCGGGTTAACAATAATTTGCGTCGGGCAAAACACCGTCATTTGCAGTCATTTTGGGCAATGGTGTCAAATCCTGGTCGAGCGTTTCTCGGTAAAGGGACGTAACTGCATTTTTTATAACGCTGACTTCTCACTTTGAGAATAACATATTTTCTGCACAAGAACTCCATTCTTGCACCAAAACAGCTCCGATATATTGAACTAATAATACAATAGAAATATAAAAAATATAATAGTTTGACAATTCCGCTGTTTTCCGCTTTACGTAGGCTTAAATTAATTATGTTAGTTTAGTTTAGTAATTCGCCCCAAATGCAAACACTACTGAAGACCGTCATACAAATCTGACATATTCATTTGGAAAGGCGATTATTTTGTTCAAGTTAGTCAAAACTACATTTGGTTATGTTTTGACAGTTGGTGATAACTCCCCAATCAAATTTGTCTTCGCTCATTAAAAACATTAATGAGCGTCATAATAAACATGAAGGCAGGAAAAAATTCGGGTTTGTACAAACTGTGTGCATGCTTATCGTGAATCCTCGTCTTCAGCCTCGAACTGTTCAGGGGTTAGTTTGAGATCGTCCTCAGAGAGTTTTGGTATGGTAACTGCTGGATTGAGGCACAGGTGCTTGGAACTGTAGCGTAGAAGACAAACACCCACCCCCCCCCCCCCCTCTAATACTTTTCCCTCTCCAATATATACTGAGTCCAAACAAATGTGAAAAAAGCATAAAGGATGAAATATAATAGGTCTGATGTTGAATGTTTGTGGACAAGAAGTCGTGCAAAGAGTTTAATGACATGTTGTTGTTGTCCACCCAACCGTATACAATTTTGCTACGAATTTCAAAATAGCATGCACGTGCTACCCAAGAATGTCAAACTGAAAGGGTGACCGACGATTTTAAAAAATGCCAAGGTTAACCGAAAACCAGAGGTTGCGTGCCATTGGTATGCATGAGGCCGGGATACCTCAAGATGAACTCGCTGCTGCGTTCGGAGTTACTGTGGCCACTATTTACCTTGTCATTGGAAGTTTAGAACCGCTGGATCTACTGCCGACAGACCGCGTTCTGGTCGACCAAGAGTTACGACCCCTGCACAAGACAGACACATCAGAACGTCTCACTTGCGGGATCGCTACCTTCCGGCGACGAGGACAGCAGCAATTACTCCCGGTTGAACTAACAGTGCACAAACTGTCCGCAACAGACTCGCTGAACACGGCATCCGCAGTAGGCGTCTTTACCACGGATCAATCCTTACCCAACGTCATCGGACCGTCAGAATGGAATGGGTACATCAGCGTGTTTGCTGGACTCGGCAGCGTTGGAACACAGTTCTTTTTAGAGATGAATCACGATTTTGTCTACGGCGCGCTGATGGTAGGTTAGGAGTGCATCGCCGACGAGGAGAACGGTTTTCTGATGCTTGCGTGCGGGAATGCGACCGTTTCGGTAGGGGTAGTGTAATGGTATGGGCAGGAATTTCCTTGCACCATCGAACGCAGTTGATCTTCATCGATGGTAATCTGAATGGACAGCGATATAGGGACGAAAATCTTAACGGTGTTGTTGTCCCGTTGTTGCTAACGTCGGATTGCAGTTATTCCAGCAACGCAATGCCCGATGTCACGTGGCGTGTATCTGTCGTGACTTTCTTGAGGAGCAGAGCATCGAACTCTAGACCGTAGGGTACGACTTCATGATCTTCAGACGTTAGGCGATTTACGTAATGCTCTACGGCAGGAGTGGAACGCAATTCCAGAGTGACATCCAGAGACTTATCAGGTCCATGCGCCGTCGATGTCTTGCCACCCAAGAGGCAAACGGTGGACATACACATTGGTGTTTAAAGTCACATATTTCTGCACATTGGCTAATCATGACCACGACAGTTTTACGGGTGGATGAAGCCGGCGTACCCGGAAAGAACCACTGAGCAACGGCGAGCAACTGTCAACTCCCCAACATACTAACTTCACACAAGCAGGGTTAGCATGGGATGACAACAGGTGCACCATCGACGTGCAGTACGCCTTAGTACACAGCGTCACCGTGTCCCTACGTGGGCAATGGGTTTGAAGTGTCTTGCCCATGGACACAGCGCGGTTGCCGCAGGTGGGGTTCGAACCTAGGACCTCTCGGCTTGGAGCCTGCACCTCTACCTACTGAGCCACCGCACCCACCCGCCCCCCCCCCCCCCCTCTCCCTGGAACTTAATTAAGCACCCCCTGAAATGTTTCATGGTAGTGTAGTTGTCGTTCCTGATTATTCTGTTTTAACGATTGCTATGTTTTGCAGTACATTTGATCTAGTGAAACATGATGTTACTGGTTGATAGCGTACCGCAAACACATCCCATCGTCCGTCCACATTAAGCATGCTTCCCACGAATGTCACAAGACACTATCATCCACATGCAATATCTGGGTATAAAACAAGAAAATTTGCCACTTTTATCAATAAATGTTGAAGTGGCAAGGAGGAGACTGTCAGAGGCACTAAGATGGCAAATCGTTGGCATACATGCAACAGGCATGTCATTTAAAGCTATTGGAAAGCAACTTGGCTATAGTCATTCTGTCATCAACAGACTTGTCCGAAAACATCAAGAAACCAACGATGTTAAGGACAGACCAAGGCCTGGGCAACCCCAAAAGACATCTCCTCTGGAAGATCGGAGTCTTGGGCGGCTCGTTAGGCGTGAACCCTTTGTTTCAAATGGGGCTTTGAAACGCCTTTGGCTCCCCAACAGGCGTTTGTGCAACAGAACTCTCCAAAACCGTCTCAGTGCACTGGGTATGGGCTCCAGAAAGGTCGTCAAGCGTCGAGATCTGTCCGATCAGAATCAAAGACGATGTTTGGAGTGGTGTATGGCACGACAACATTAGAATCTCAGGGAGTGGAGGAGAGTCCATTGGTCCGTCAAGAGTAGGTTCCTGCTTCACGTCACAGATGATCGCATGAGAGTGTGGAGTCATAGAAATACTACTTACGTGCCCAGAAACATCAGACATTCTGTTCCTTATGGTGGAGGATCAGTAATGATTTGGGGATGCCTTTCTCATGATTGTAAACTTGATATGGTGACTGTACGTGGGCATCTCAAGGTTTCCAGCACATCCGGGGCATTCTCAATCCCTGTAGTCGTGCCTCATTTTGACAACCACTCGTGGACTTCTCGCCCTGTATCCATGGACGACAATGCAAGGCCACGCCGTTCCCTCTGCTGTGGGAACACTCCTTCAGAACAACGCTATTACAACACTATCTTGGCCTGCAATGAGCCCCGATTTGAATCCCTTAGAACACATCTGAAACTTTCTTGGACGTCGTGTGCAAGCAAGGGATCCGCCTGTGCAGTCTTTGGCCGACTTGGAAGCCGCATTGCATGGGGAGTGACAGCAGTTGCCTCTGGACCGTATCAGAAGGCTCACTGGTAGCACTGGGAGGAGGGTTCAGACTGTAATCCCTGCACGTGATGGATACACTCGCTACTGACGTCAGACACTGCTATTGTGTTCTGGGGATCAAAAGTTACAATTTTTGTGAGTAATTACCGGCATTGTTCATCATGGACCGTTCCAGCACCATACTTGTCGAGAGAACATTTTTCCATCAAAAACATTAGTGAGAGATGTGTGTAATTATCGTCATTAAAATACTGCATATTTTTATCATTGTGTTGTCTTTCATTCGTCAATAGACCATTCTTTCCGCAAATAATCACTTTTGGCCATCTGAAAGATAGCATGAAAGTAATGACAGTTTCTATTAACACCACTGCGAAAGAAACAGGGGGGTGCTTAAGTTCCATGTGTATATATGTAAAAGAATAGTAACTAGCCCTGTGTTAGACTATAAACCCCTCCCCATACTTATTCACCCTCGTATATAAAAAATAGTGTGGGATGGGAGGTGGGAGACCTAGACACCCCAACGGCCTTCCAAATATCATGATTCCAAAACACTAAGGCGCCCCCTATTATAGAATCCTGTACTCTAAAATCAATTTGGTTAAAATGAACCTAAATCAACTGGGTTGATGAGTTTGAACCGAATTGGGTTCATATTCACTCATCCCAGTTGATTTGGGTTGATTTTCAAGACAATTGATTTTAGAGTGTGGCAACGCGCCCGCTGTCCGGCATCGAAAATCAAATTGACACAGCTGTGGGATGCATCATCGTGTGAGTTGGATTATTTTGGGGATTATTTTGACCAACGTGCAAGCGCAAATCTTTAGAAAAAAAGACTGCTCTGGATTCACAATAATTTGCGTCGGGCAAAACACGTCAATTGCAGTAATATTGGGCAATGGTGTCATGTTTCCTGGGTGAATCTTTCACGGCAAAGGGGCGTAACTGCATTGTTATGCCCCCGAGAACCTCTCAGGTGCATTATGTATTCACCATGTCCGTTCGTCGTCCGGCGTCCGTCCGTTAACTTTTTGTTTCCGTCAAATAATTATAGAACCGCTTATTTGATCAAATCATAATTTTGTGGGATGACCAGACAATGCTTCTTTTCGATTTTGGTCCAGCTAGCCAAATCAATATGGCCGCCATGGCACCCATATTGAATTTGGTTTCCGTCCAATAAACTAATGAATGCAGACCCGAATTATTCTTATTTTTTGAAATTCTGCAGCTGTAAAAAATATGATTTTTCAAAAAATTTCAACAAAACCATATCATGTGACCCCTGTTTGGAACGAGCTCGTCGAGCTCGTTCCAAAGAGGGGTCACATGATATGGTTTTGTTTGAAACTTTTTGAAAAAAATAAAAAAAATGATATTTAAAATAATAAATTTTGAAATTGTCTGCTTTAGGTAAAGGGTTAAAAGTGCTGAAATTCAGTTTACCTATAACCTCTTGGGCAAGATGTGTAATGATAACTCGTCACACATCCAACCGTAGCAGCCATATTGAATTTGGTTTCCGTCCAATAACTGGTGAAGGCTGACTCGAATCATTTCCATTTTTGGATTATGCATTGTTGGTGTTTAGAGGAAGCTTCCTTTCGATTTGGACCAGTCAGTTGAACCAATATGGCCGCCAGTGGCCAATCATTATGGCCGCCATATTGAATTTAGTGACCGCCCAATAACCGATGGACACTTACTCGAATCAATTTCATTTTTTGGTTATGCATTATTGGCGTCTAGAGGAAGATTCCTTTGATTTTGGATGAGCTAGCCAATTCAACCAATTCAATATGGCCCGCCATACCCGCCATATTGAATTTGGTTTCCGTTCATAACTAATGGATGCTGACTTGAATCATTTTTATTTTTTAATTATATATGCATTTGTGGTATCTAGAGAAAGCTTCCTTTCAATCTTGGACCAGTTTTTGGATGAGCTAGCCAATTCAATATGGCGACCATATTGTATTTGGTTCTGACCAATAACTAATAAATGCTAACTCGAATCATTTTTATTTTTGAATTGTACATTGTTGCTGTTTAAAGGAAGCTTCCTTTCAATGTTGGACCAGTCAGCTGAACCAAGATGGCCGCCAGGGGCTCCCATGGCGGCCATCCTGAATTTGGTTTTCGTACAATAACTAATAAATACTGACTCGAATCAGTTTAATTTTTTTGGTTATGCATTTGAATTTAGTTTCTGTCTAATAACTTATGGATGCTGATTCAAATCAATTTTATTTTTTTGTGATGCATTGTTGGTGTATAGAGGAAGCTGCCTTTTGTTTTTGTTTATGCCCCCGAGAGACTTACCCTGACCTTTTATGACACCGTAAGGGGCATATGCAACGCTTCGCGTTGCACTTGTTTTAACGCTGAGTTATCACTTCAAGAATAACATATTTTCAGCACAAGAACAACATTCTTTTATCAAAACAGATTTGATATACTAGAATGAATAATACAATAGCAATATGTAATATATAATAGTTTGTGAACTCAACTGCTTTTCGCTTGACGTAACTTAAGTATCTTCGATTTGTTGTTATCTGCCTTGAATGCAAACACTGCTGAAATATAAATCTGATATATTCATCCGGACTCCCTGCTTCTTTGTTCAAGTTGGTCTGAACTAAATTTGATTAACCCTTTACCCAAGGTAACGGTCCAAACCGGCCAGCGCTATTCACAAAAATCGCAAATTAATTTTCATTATATTTTCATTTTTTATTTCAAAAACATAGGTTATGAGCTCGTTCCATCCAATGAGGGGTCATAACCTATGTTTTTGAGACAACAAAATGAAAAAAATTAGTTATTCAAGAATTTTGTTTCTGAGTGCTGTCTGCTTTTCTTAAGTAAAGGGTTAAATACTGACAGTTGGTAATAACTCCCAATCAAATTTGTCTTCGCGCATTAAAACTAAATGAGTGTGATATTAAATATGAAAAAACGAAACAAGTTCGGATGTGGATTTACACGCTGAGCATGCCCCATCCTGAATCCTCGTTTTCAACCTATCAACCCTATTCTCACTGCTCGGTGTTGGGGGGGGTCTATCTTTCTTTAAGAATTTTGGTGTGGTCGGTACTAGATTGAGGCAGAGATTCATGGAACTATGCCACAGAAGACTGTAACACCATCTCTATACTCATCCCTCACTCCTATATAAAAAATAGTAACTAGCCTATGCGCAAGGCTGTATACCCCACCCCATACTTACCCCCCCCCCCCCCTCCCCATATATAAAAATAGTAAATTTTTATTTTTAAGAGATGGATAAGCATGTAGAGAGGGTTATAGTCTTCTTGGACGTTGTTCAAAGCTTCTGTGATTGAGGTATTCAACTACGCTATGGGTGTTACCTTGAAGAAGACATATTCCGATTGTGCAAAAGTGCCATAAAGTTGGAACAGAGTAGGCTCCACAAAGTAGATCTTCTGTTTCTCATGCCATTTTTGGAAAAACTGCATGTGGGCGAGCGGTTTTTTATTTAATATGTTATATTTGTAATCATTTCTTTGCCATCAAAAGTTCGTGTTCTTGGTTTGTTTTATGTTTTAGGCCTCATAATCTACAGAATAGCTTGGATGGTTGTGAACTTCGTCCCTTGAGTGCAAGAAGGCTTTGCGATGCTAAAGAATTGCAAAGCCTTGTTGCACTCAAGGGACAAATTTATCAATTTTATTAACTTGGGTAAAGTATCAAACATAAACCATATAATTTTTTATTTTTTTAAGTTTGCATTGGTTATAAAAAGAGAGCATGCGGCAGCTAAAAGGACCATGTGAGAGGGCCTGGGAAACAGATTTTTAACTTAACTTTTTTAGGCCTTAGCTACTTCTTTTATTAACCTTTCCGATTGATTTGCCTGTCGGACCTAAATTCACAACAACTTCATGATTCTGAAGTTCCCCGGTTCAACGGGAGAGCTTCCACTTGGTACGTCGACATTTCTTTTCTTTACCAGGGCGTCCCATTTGCGTCCACGGCCACCGTCAACTGTAACTATACACTCCAAGAGAGCCGGGCAGCCACGAATTCTAAATTTCACGGCTTCTGGGTGTAGGAGATGGTGTGGAGTGGTGTTGGTAATACACCCAAGCGTGCGTTTTACATTTAGTCACGAGTTTTTAGATTAACCCTTTACCCAACGTAACGGAAAAAAACGGCCAGCGCTATTCTCAAAAATCGCCAATTAATTTTCATTATTTTTTCATTTTTTGTCTCAAAAACATAGGTTATGACCCCTCATTATTTTTGCAAGTGTCGTCTGCTTTTCATGTTAGGTAAATGGTTAAATGAAAACTGAAAGAAATGTGCTTATGCTTACCTCAAACGTGTAATAACAGTCTATGTTTGATGGGTAAATGATTGGATAGCCTGGTGACGTAAGAAAACCTGAAGATGAATCAGCATACGTCGCATTACAATTCTCTGGCGTTTCAGAATCTGAAACGATATATAAGGAAGTCAAAATCCTTGTAACGCCTGCCCTCAGGCCGTTAGAACCATGTACTTATTTGTAACAAGTTTTATCAAGAGAAAAAAAATAAAAAATTTACATTTTTTTGACAGAGCCCTATAAATTTCATGAACATTTAACCCGTTACCGAACTTGAATATAGAAGACACTTGAAAAAATACTTCTTTAATAACCAAATAACCCCCAAAAATAATTTTTTCTACCTCAAAAACATAGGTTAAAGGGGTAATAAGTATGCAGATGGGACAAAAACATTAACCCTTTACCCAACATAACGGCCAAAACCGGCCAGCGCTATTCTCAAAAATCGCCAATTAATTTTCAAAATATTTTCATTTTTTGTCTCAAAAACATAGGTTATGACCCCTCGTTGGAACGAGCTCGTCGAGCTCGTTCCAACGAGGGGTCATAACCTATGTTTTTGAGACAAAAAATGAAAAAAATTAGTTATTCAAGAATTTTTTTTGCAAGTGTCGTCTGCTTTTCATGTTAGGTAAAGGGTTAAAAACATAAAACTTGAATGGCGATATTTGTGAATAGTATTGGTCGGGTTTGGACATTGCGTTGAGTAATGGGTTATATATGGAAATAAAATGTATACCTTACACTACACAGACTAGATTACCACTCAACCCCTATTAACTGTCCATTTCCGTTATGGACCATAAACCATTTACCCAAGGAATCGACCGCAAATTAAGTAGTTGGATTAAAATATATTATATTATCGAGCTCGTTCCAGTTTCACATGATATGGTTTTGTTGAAATTGTTCTAAAATGTGAAAAAGACAATAATTAAAATAAAAAATGATATCCTGTGAGGTGGGTTGGGTAAAGGATTAAGGGTTGGGTAAAGGGCTAAAAAGCCCAAGCAAAGATTTAACACGGAGGTCCATTTACAGTTTTAAAGATTCTTGTGGATCTGAAACCAAAAAAAAAACACCTCTTCACCTGTGATATTGTGACAATTTTCATGTTGCAGATGAAATCTGAGACCAAACTCCATTTGTTTGGCCCTTGCAGTCAGAAAGATTTGATCCAGATTTTGTACCAAACAACTGTGATAAAGAACTATTTACTTTAGGGTCTACAACAGTGGCGGTGCCACAGGGGGCCTCGGAGGGCCCGACTCCCCCCCCCCCCTAACACTTTTCCCTCGCCCCCTCCCCCAGGTTAAACTTCAAATTACTATCTGACCGTGGTTGTTCCACCCAATATCACACTCGCAAACGGCACACAACAAGACACATCTTGTCAGGTGTTATAGAAATGCTCAGATGTATCTCCCAGGGCGTCCATAAATGAACATTTTTTCTGGGGAGAACCTCTATACTCCCCCCTCCCCCAACGAGAAGTGAACGCCCTCCTCCCTAGTTCACTGATCTGAACGTAGTGGCTACCCCCTTAAGGGGGAGAGTAGCCAACTACCTCCTCCCCTATCCTCATATTGCTCGTGCCTGCGGCGTTCGGGAGATGCTTTCGGCATCTCGACATTGGACCCCCCCTCCCCCCGTCGCATATCTTACTTAGCCCCCCCCCCCCCCTCCAAAAAAAAAAAAATTAAATCCTTGCACCGCCACTGGACAGCAATAATTGAATGAGTTAACTTAAAAGTGCAAACTTAAAAATGAGTGAAAAGCGAAGCTCTATTCTTTTACCGAAATGCATTAATTGTGTTGTACTTAATTCTTTGAACTGAACGAACGCTGCTTTCTTGCATCTGAGTGATCAATAACTGATCCACACAGAGGACATTTGGATGGAATTTCAGTATCATCTTCAT
This sequence comes from Pictodentalium vernedei, assembly GCA_031216915.1. NCBI lineage: Eukaryota > Metazoa > Mollusca > Scaphopoda > Dentaliida > Dentaliidae > Pictodentalium > Pictodentalium vernedei. The sequence continues at coordinate 222,808,284 of CM062296.1, forward strand.
CACTCATTCGGCAAGAATGGTATCAGCACTGGGTGGGGTACGCTGACCCATCGGGCAGACCATAGTTCGACCCAATGGGAGAAAATTTTGATTTTTCAAATTGAAAGAACGCCGTTTCCTTCCTTGTATCTGAGCGATTAGTGGCAGACTAGACTGCTGTTATATCGAAATGTTTTCTCATGTGACCCCTACTGGCATTTCGTGAAATGCTCAGACACAAATTTTAGTCATTTCGTGAAATGACTTAAAATTTTAGTAATTTGACGAAATGACTTATCACCAACAGGCATTTCGTGAAATGACTGAAAGTTTTCGACATTTCACGAAGTGACTAATTTCACAGTTTGACTATAACATATACACACATACTCACATATACATACATACGCCTTCATATATGTAATTCGTGTCCATGAGGAAAGTATACACACTATTCACAATAATTTCATTTTCATATCGACTTAGTCAGGAGTTCCCAAAGAGTTGGTCTGAAAATGATACGTTTAAATCATTCAGCGGACCCCTTCAACAAATCTTAAACATAGTAGTCATCGCGAGTTAGCTGACCCTAAGCGCGTAGCCAGAATTCTTTAATGGGGGTGGGGTGGGAGAGGACGGCGCAACGACGAGGATGTCCTATTTATGAATACCACTCCCCTCCCCACCACATCCAACATTTTAGAGTGGGCCAGTGATATATCTACGCCACTGTCTGGATCTCATCCTCGTTCACAAGTCGAAATTGGACTCCTGCGAAATAAAATTGTGAAACATGTTTGTGATCTGCGAAGCATTTGACGCTCAGCACTTGCAAAACATTTGCGAGGAAAAAAATCATTGTATTTTTGTTTAATTTCTAGCTCAAGTAAATGAGCTGAAAAGAAATAACGTTGTTGAGTTATGAAACAACAGGCCAGAACTAAGAATAATCCTAAAACCGACCGAGTTATGAAATAGATTTAGCACTTACCACTGTTATTATTTAGTAATTAATTCTGTCACGGGGTCAGAGGCATTAACAATGTTCAACTGCCAGTATTAAATTTCTAATCAAGATAAAAGATAAACTATTGAAAATATCTCTCCACATACATTTTCTTATAATTATGGTTTTTGAATAATGCGACAAAGTTGTTTTTAAAACGATCCTAGGTAATGCTTTCATTTTTTATGTAATCGTGTTCATCATCCAAGAACAAAACGACAAAATCAGATGCAGTCATCTCCCTTTACACTTTACCGATCGCGCAGCGAGAATCTTCAAAAACAGTTCGGGCAGTGAACAGAATTTTTTGGACAAGCCTCAAAACAATTTTCTTTTGAAATGTGTGCATAACTGTGTGAAGAATGCAAAAAATCTGTTCGACGCCCGGGACACCCACGATTCATCCCAAAGCGCCTATAACATAAAGGATTGTGAATCATCTGCACAATGCAATACTATGGTAACTTCACCCCCAGTTTCTCATCCAGTTCGAAATGTTTCAGTTGATCCAGCTCTGCGCATTTTCACGATTTTCAACATTTAGATCAAACTGTGCTATTGTGACAATAAATTTGAATTTCCGTACATTGAATATTTATATGCCATATGCCTACTAATTTTAAATTTGTAACGACACTTACGACTGTATAAAATCTCATGTCACTTTACCCAATCGGATCTTCCGAAAACCAGTGTTTCATTTCAGTCGGGACAACGTTAACCCTTTACCCAACGCAGGACAATATCAAAATTCATTTTTTAAAACATAATTTTTTCAAAAAATTTCAACAAAACCATATCATGTGACCCTCCTCGTTGGAACGAGCTCGTTCCAACGAGGGGTCACATGATATGGTTTTGTTGAAATGTTTGGAAAAATATAATTTTTTCAACTACTGAATTTGAATATTACGCGGGCGGATGCGGCCGATTCGTTGGGTAAAGGTTAGGTAGGCCTAAAACACAGGCACACCTATGATAATGTGTATATTATACGCTGTAAGGGAACAAAATTGGACATTCTTACACGTTCTTACTTGTGGGGGGTTTCAATGTTAAACCCTAACGCCACAAGGTAAAAAAATAACCCCACAGAGCAAAAAATAACCCCATAAGTGGCCACTGTACCCAACCCCACAACTACCACTGACCCTAACTTGTAAACCCCACAATGTACCTCTGCTAAGCCTGTCACTACAGAATGTTTCATGGCAAATGATTTGTGAAAGTGTGCATGCGAAGAGGCTTAGGCCAAATGTGTTTTTATACAGACCTGTAGGCCTTCTAGCAAGACGTTTAATAATAAGCGCCTTTCTCAGCTCTTTTGGTGTACACGATATCGGTCAACAGTAATGAAAAATTTGTGGGCCTATTTGCTGAAAACACTTACGATGGAATCCAGTCAGGAGTTCCCAAAGAGCGGGTCTGAAATGATACGTTTAAATCATTCAGACTCTGCACCATTGAGACACGGTGTTCCCTCACGGACCCCTTCAGCAAATCTTAAACATAGCAGTCATCGCAAGTTAGCTGACCACGGGCGCGGTAGCCCAAATTCTTTAATGGGGGGGGGGGGAGGGGGGGTCTACCTAAGTTTTATTTCTGGGGGGGGGGGGGGGGGATCTGAAAGGCCATTGAGTGGGCTTCGACGGGAGGGTTGCCCCCATCCTCCAACGCCCTGGGTGGGGAAGGCCAAAGACCGTCGTTGCCCCATCCTCCCACTTCTCTGGAGGTGTGAGAGGACGGCACAACGACCAGGATGTCCTATTAGGAATACAGTTCCCTCCCCACCACATCCAACATTTTAGAGTGGGCCAGGGAAAAATCTCGGCCACTGTCTGGATTTCAAACCCGTTCACAAGCAGACATCGGACTCGTGCGTAATAAAATTATGAAACATGCTTCATCTGAGGAACAGCACTGGCAAATATTTGCGAACAACATATGTTACTGTACTTTTGTTTAATTAAAAAGCTCAACTTAATGAGCTGAAAAGAAATATCGTTGTTGAGTTATGAAACAACAGGCCAGAACTAAGAATAATCCTAAATCCGACCGAGTTATGGCACGTATTGGAAACTTACCATTGATATTTATTTAGTTAATTCATTCTGTCACGGGGTCATGAGCATTAACAATGTTCAACCGCCAGTATTAAACTGTACGTGACAAATTCACCTCCCACTATAAGCTGTGCCAGTGCATCTGTGTACGTATTGAGGGACTTGCTCAAAATTCTCAACTGTCACTGCGATGGCATAAGAGTGAAATCGACAAAGTACGTACTCAAGTTGGCAACGCGACAACTCCATCAGACACATTTCTGCGTCAGGCTATAAATCCCGGCACAACTTATAGTGGGAGGTGAATTTGTCACGTACAGTCGGCAAGATGAAACGCTGAACAACAAGTAGGTTATCGGACACCTTAGTTCTCGGCCGCTACCGCGGCCTCGAACTAAGTGTCCGATAACCTGTACTTCAACATAGGCTGCCAATTTCTTGAACTCAAAGTCTGTTGAACAACAACATATGTTGTTGTTCAACAGACTTTGAGTTCAAGAAATTGGCAGCCTCCCAAGCATACGATAAATAAGTTATCGTACTCTCCTATTTCAAAGAGACACCGCCGTCATTGACTTTATGAAAACTCAGTGAGACATGTGTACTTATCGAGGGACTCGCTCAAAGTTCTCATCTATCACTGTGATGGCTTCAGCTGACATTGACCCGTCTCGGTGAACGTGCAGCCTATTTGGGAGGAGGTATATTGAATAAAAATCGAGAAACGGTAGTTACGGAACGGTGGAAATGATTTGTATTGAAGGCAAAGACAAGAAGTACAGGTTATCGGACACTTAGTTCGAGGCTGCGGTAGCGGCCGAGAACTAAGGTGTCCGATAACCTACTTGTTGTTCAGCGTTTCATCTTGCCGACTGTACGTGACAAATTCACCTCCCACTATAAGTTGTGCCGGGATTTATAGCCTGACGCAGAAATGTGTCTGATGGAGTTGTCGCGTTGCCAACTTGAGTACGTGCTTTGTCGATTTCACTTTTATGCCATCGCAGTGACAGTTGAGAATTTTGAGCAAGTCCCTCAATACGTACACAGATGCACTGGCACAACTTATAGTGGGAGGTGAATTTGTCACGTACAGTCGGCAAGATGAAACGCTGAACAACAAGTAGGTTATCGGACACCTTAGTTCTCGGCCGCTGCCGCGGCCTCGAACTAAGTGTCCGATAACCTGTACTTATCGAGGGACTCGCTCAAAGTTCTCATCTATCAGTGTGATGGCTTCAGCTGACACTGACCCGTCTCTGTGAACGTGCAGCCTATTTGGGAGGAGGTATATGGAATAAAAATCGAGAAACGGTAGTTACGGAACGGTGGAAATGATTTGTATTGAAGGCAAAGACAAGAAGTACAGGTTATCGGACACTTAGTTCGAAGTCGCGGTAGCGGCCGAGAACTAAGGTGTCCGATAACCTACTTGTTGTTCAGCGTTTCATCTTGCCGAGTGTACGTGACAAATTCACCTCCCACTATAAGTTGTGCCGGGATTTATAGCCTGACGCAGAAATGTGTCTGATGGAGTTGTCGCGTTGCCAACTTGAGTACGTGCTTTGTTGATTTCACTTTTATGCCATCGCAGTGACAGTTGAGAATTTTGAGCAAGTCCCTCAATACGTACACAGATGCACTGGCACAACTTATAGTGGGAGGTGAATTTGTCACGTACAGTCGGCAAGATGAAACGCTGAACAACAAGTAGGTTATCGGACACCTTAGTTCTCGGCCGCTGCCGCGGCCTCGAACTAAGTATCCGATAACCTGTACTTCTTGTCTTTGCCTTCAATACAAATCATTTCCACCGTTCCGTAACTACCGTTTCTCGATTTTTATTCCATATACCTCCTCCCAAATAGGCTGCACGTTCACCGAGACGGGTCAGTGTCAGCTGAAGCCATCACACTGATAGATGAGAACTTTGAGCGAGTCCCTCGATAAGTACAGGTTATCGGACACTTAGTTCGAGGCCGCGGCAGCGGCCGAGAACTAAGTGTTCGATAACCTACTTGTTGTTCAGCGTTTCATCTTGCCGAGTGTACGTGACAAATTCACCTCCCACTATAAGTTGTGCCGGGATTTATAGCCTGACGCAGAAATGTGTCTGATGGAGTTGTCGCGTTGCCAACTTGAGTACGTGCTTTGTTGATTTCACTTTTATGCCATCGCAGTGACAGTTGAGAATTTTGAGCAAGTCCCTCAATACGTACACAGATGCACTGGCACAACTTATAGTGGGAGGTGAATTTGTCACGTACAGTCGGCAAGATGAAACGCTGAACAACAAGTAGGTTATCGGACACCTTAGTTCTCGGCCGCTGCCGCGGCCTCGAACTAAGTATCCGATAACCTGTACTTCTTGTCTTTGCCTTCAATACAAATCATTTCCACCGTTCCGTAACTACCGTTTCTCGATTTTTATTCCATATACCTCCTCCCAAATAGGCTGCACGTTCACCGAGACGGGTCAGTGTCAGCTGAAGCCATCACACTGATAGATGAGAACTTTGAGCGAGTCCCTCGATAAGTACAGGTTATCGGACACTTAGTTCGAGGCCGCGGCAGCGGCCGAGAACTAAGGTGTCCGATAACCTACTTGTTGTTCAGCGTTTCATCTTGCCGACTGTACGTGACAAATTCACCTCCCACTATAAGTTGTGCCAGTGCATCTGTGTACGTATTGAGGGACTTGCTCAAAATTCTCAACTGTCACTGCGATGGCATAAAAGTGAAATCGACAAAGCACGTACTCAAGTTGGCAACGCGACAACTCCATCAGACACATTTCTGCGTCAGGCTATAAATCCCGGCACAACTTATAGTGGGAGGTGAATTTGTCACGTACAGTCGGCAAGATGAAACGCTGAACAACAAGTAGGTTATCGGACACCTTAGTTCTCGGCCGCTACCGCGGCCTCGAACTAAGTGTCCGATAACCTGTACTTCTTGTCTTTGCCTTCAATACAAATCATTTCCACCGTTCCGTAACTACCGTTTCTCGATTTTTATTCCATATACCTCCTCCCAAATAGGCTGCACGTTCACCGAGACGGGTCAGTGTCAGCTGAAGCCATCACACTGATAGATGAGAACTTTGAGCGAGTCCCTCGATAAGTACAGGTTATCGGACACTTAGTTCGAGGCCGCGGCAGCGGCCGAGAACTAAGGTGTCCGATAACCTACTTGTTGTTCAGCGTTTCATCTTGCCGACTGTACGTGACAAATTCACCTCCCACCATAAGTTGTGCCAGTGCATCTGTGTACGTATTGAGGGACTTGCTCAAAATTCTCAACTGTCACTGCGATGGCATAAAAGTGAAATCGACAAAGCACGTACTCAAGTTGGCAACGCGACAACTCCATCAGACACATTTCTGCGTCAGGCTAACCCCGATAACCTGTACTTACTGAACTTTTGTTTAATTACAAAGCTCAAATTAATGAGCTGAAAAGAAATATCGTTGTTGAGTTATGAAACAACAGGCCAGAACTAAGAATAATTATAAATCCGACCGAGTTATGAAATAGATTTGGAACTTACCATTGTTATTTATTTAGTAATTCATTCTGTCACGGGGTCATGAGCATTAACAATGTTCAACCGCCAGTATTAAATTGTATTCAAGATTAAAAGATAAACTATTGAAAGTATCTCTCCACATACATTTTCTTTATAATTATGGTTCTTTAATAATGCGACAAAGTTGTTTTTAAAACGATCCTAGGTAATGCTTTCTTTTTTTTGATGTAATCGTGTTCATCATCTAAGAACAAAACGACAAAATCAGATGCAGTCATCTCCCTTTACACTTTACCTGTTGCGCAGCGAGAATCTTCAAAAACTGTTCGGGCAGTGAACAGAACTTTTTGGACAAGCCTCAAAACAATTTTCTTTTTGAAATGTGTGCATAATTGTGTGGAGAAATGCAGAAAATCTGTTCGACGCCCGGGACAACCACGATTCATCCCAAAACGCCTATAATATAAAGGATTGTGAATCATCTGCACAATGTAATAGGGTAACCCGGGGCAATATGGACCCTTTAAGCATTTTTCAATTTTTTTCTGTGTTCAAATAAAATGGGGTAGAAGAAAAGTTGCGTGTAGGTCATCCATGTTTAACTGTTTCATATTTCTTTTCCATGATTCCTCCAAGCTTTTACTGAAAACCAAAATAGGACATAAGTGTCCATATTCCCCATGTACTTGGGTAATATGGACCCGTGTGTCCATATTACCCCATGTGCTTTACCCAACTCAAATATAAAACCCGATTATATAAATCTTCAACCAAGAAGGCGATATTATATAATAATGTTCAAATGGTGGTGGGTGAAGGTTGAGGGTGTTGTGGGGGTGAATGGTTGGGTCGTGTCAATATATAGGATTTCGGATGGGAGGAGTCCCACATTTTAAAAATGATCATTGATGCAAAGCAGCATCATCTGATCCACGCAATGATGACTTCCATGTAGAAAATTTGGGAAAATGGTACCCCAGTGTGACTCGCTGGTCAGCATCTTTCAACAACCACAACGTTTCCAATGAAAATATGTTTCCAAGGAAAAGCCAACACATGACTGCACACATAACTTGAGACCCTCACAGGAGAACTAGCTAGGCATGGAGTACGGTATTATCCGGGATAATACATTGACTTCGTGTGTTATGGCGGATAATACAGTGCCCTCTGTAACAGTTGTCGGTGCTTGTACAAAAGAAGTTACAAAAATGTTGGAAGAGGGGTGCCTGTTATGGCTTCTTAATGTTCATATATATTTATTTATTGGTGTTTAAAGTCACATATTTATGCACAATGACTAATCGTGACACACACAACATGGAGATGAAGTCATGTTTAGTCAATCGTTTATACCCCATGTTGCCCATTTTAGAGGACTTCCACTCCAAGCATTGGTGACTGGGTCCTATCTTACCAGTAAAGCAGAACTTGTTAATGCCCCCACTGCTCGTTTGCCTTTAAGAGCAAAAATTTTCGATGGTTTATGTCAAATCATGTAGCCGGATTCATCAACATTGTAAATGTGCGCGTCTGGTATTTTTGGTTTGCCTTCAGTGAACATAACCGACCCCAAGACGCTGAAAAACAAGTTCACTTTTGTTTTATTAAATCCCAAAGCCCTCATCATTGAAGTTGCCTCAGGTTTTCTCACTGAAAGTTGTTTGTGTCGTTTCAAAAATGAGCCGGCCCAATCGGCTCCTGCCATTTCGTTCTCGTTGTTAAAGGGATGTTTTATTTTACGTGTCTCACTGTATCTGAAAACTAATCGACGAACGTCGGTTACTATCATCCCGAACAATTTTTCTTCCATATCCAGAATGACAGAAACCAATTCCATTTCTTCACTATCTGTCAATACCGTACGTCTCCCTAAAATTTTCTTCACTACAGATCCATTCACGAACTTTTCACAGTGCCTTCTAAGGGTATTTCGTGGAACACAATACTCCCTAGCGGCGGTCTTTAATCCCTTTTTCTCATTTACAACTGCCTCTATTGCTTTTTTCATACTTTCCTCGGGCCACTCTCCACGCAAGTTTCGTCTTTGGTAAGCACGTACCATTTTCTGAAATTATAAATTATCAAAACATTAGAATGCTAACCAGCAGTGGCGTGGGAACCAGGGCCATCAGAGGGGGAGGGGGCATGTGGGCACTCCCCCCTCCCGTAAATTGCACTAACAATATGGTACCCCCTGTGGCCCCCTGCCTGTCCCCTCTGCCCTTTTGATCTCCCGGCGGCCTTGGTGGGAACCGGGGGCGGGCGGTGTAATTACCCCCTCTCCCACCAAATCAAATAAAAAGTTCAAAAATGTGTTAACCCATTGTCCCAATCAAACGCGTGGAGATGTTTGAAGACAGTTCAAAACAAAACACAAACGAAGAACCTTGCCCACAGAAATAACTTAAGAAGCGAGTCTGGTAACGGGGGGAGCAGAGAATTCAAATTTGCTGTTTCCATAGGTCCTCGTGTGGTGAGTCAGTCACAGCATTTTCAAAATCCTCAAGAGCACGAGTTTGGATCCTCATTTTTTCGTGTTTTTTTTTCTGGACGCCCCCGACACGGAGAAGAGGGACACCCCCTCTCGTGCTCTTCTCTTGATGCTGCGCGCCTTGGGTAATGCTGCGCATCCTGAGCACTGTGAGCGTGATGACGTCCCCTTTGCACCCCCCCCCCCCCCCCCCCCACAACCACCACACACACACAAACACACCAATTTGTTTATCTTCCTTCATCCTTGCTACATCCTTGCTAACAAAAACAAGATTCGGGGTAATATGGACCCCTGTCCATATTACCCAACAATAGGGGTCCATATTACCCCAGTGTGAAACGTTAAAATAAGGGAGCTAACTCTATTAAAATATAAAAAGGACGCTGTTGGCTCGATTTTAGAGAACGCATGGTTAAATACAAAGTATGAAGAAAGATTCAGATTCCATCCATCCAGTGGAAATAGTAATATAGGACAAATCTACGTAAAAAGAATATTTTAGTAATACATATAGAAAAGTCTTACCTCTTATTTTTCTTTTATATTCCGCAGTTTTAATTCTTGATTGCGTTGAATCTCGCAGACGACAGAAGATCTTCAAAACATTAAAAACCCGGAACCGTAGTTTTCGTTTAGCGGAACGAAACGAGGGGTGTCCATATTACCCAAGGGTCCATATTACCCCGGGTTACCCTACTAGGATAACTTCTCCACAGTTTCTCATCCAGTTCGAAATGTTTCAGTTGATCCAGCTCTGCACATTTTCACGATTTTTGGCATTCAGACCTTACTGTGATATTATGACAATAAATTTGGATTTTCTTACATTGAATATTTATATGCCATAGGCCTACTAATTTTCTAATTTGTAACGACACTTCCGATTGCATAAAATCACATGTCACTTTACCCAAGGCCTAGGCCTACACCAGTTAGAATTGAGTAATAGGATCTTCGGAAAACCAGTGTTTCATTTCAGTCGGAACAACGTAAGTAGGCCTAAAACACAGCACACCTATGATAATTTGTTCATTATACGCTGTAAGGGAACAGAATTGTTGCTACAGATGTTTCAGGCAAATGATTTGTGAAAGTGTGCATACGAAAAGGCTCAGGCCAAATGTGTTTTATACAGGCAGGCCTTCTAGCAAGAAGTTTAATAATAAGCGTTTTTCTCAGTAGGTGTACACGATTTCGGTCAACGGTAATGAAAAAATTGTAGGCCCATTTGCTGGAAATATTTACGATGGAATCCAGGCCAGTATGCATGCATTTTGAGCTCAGACTGGCAAACCCTGAACGTTGAAATCAATGAATTAATGGGAGCAAGAAGATGTTCCCAGTCAAGGTACCAATATCGGTGTGTCTATTTTATTGGTACCGTAGTCTCTGTCACACTTGTAAGGGCTACCCCTCACCTCAGACCTGTCAGCTTTAACCTTTTCACACAAGAGTGAAAATCATGCAGCATGACGCTACATCTAGCCTAATGATTTCTACTCAACAACTCAGGCCTACCTGGGCTACGAGCCCAGATAGGCCTGGGTAGTTGCGTAGAAATTATTAAATATAGGCCTAAGCCTATCCAAATGCTGATATTTTAGGAGGATTAGAAAAGTTGTCTCAGTTGCTAATATGGTGCTCCCTAGGTTTGTAGGTGCGCGAGCGCGATAGCGCGCGTAAAGGGTAAGGGTAATTTTTCACAGTGTACGTAGTACCAACCTGAGAAGAATCTTGGTCCTCCTCCATTCACTCGGTAATGTAGTTCGAATCCAGCTAGCTCGTACGACGCATCAGATACAAAATAAACATACAGTATGTTCGAAGACGATGTATACGAGACTGGTCTTTTGCCACAAAATCGTCGTAGTCCTGGGCCGTAGGTGGCATCACTACCATCTCTAATCTCTAAATAGTCCCACCTGAAAAACAACGTGGTGTTTAACTCGAAAACTTCTTTAGATTCAAATGACTGAGGTTATGGATTGTTCCTTTGATTGAGGTTGTTGCGGACAATGACGTACAACACGTATTCTGGCATAGCTGGAACTAACGTCCATGGCTCTTTTGAAAAGTGTTGGCGCCACAATGAAGGTCCCAATAGATTTGCTTCATGTCCAATTATGTGCAGACATCGTTGGGACCAGATAAGCAAAGGCGTCTGCGCCTATGAATGTCCCAGACAAGGTTGACGCTGTCGCGTGGAAAAACAACTGTCACCTGTCAGTTAGGGTCGCTCTATTCGAACATTTATTTTCCAAAACAAATTTTTGGTTAGGAAGAGGGAGGCCTGCCTTCAGATAGGAGTTGCGATAAGAGACTTTCTCACAAAAAGGTCGTAATGTGAAGTTTCGCATCGTCACACTTATGCTTGACGAGTAGTAAGTCATGTTCTCGGTGAGGAAATTCGAATGATCCTTGTGGTGAACTCTGGAAGTGACGTCATGTTGTTGTGTATTGTGGGTGTCACGCGTGTTATCATGGTAACCCGCGTGAGCGGTCATGTTGTGATGTCATTACCGTGATGATGGGTGGAGTCAGCACGCAAGCACGGTGCGTGATGTTAAGGTATGCCTGGGGCGGCCATCTTGTTTCTATGGTGGCAAGAAGTTGGTATGTGCCCCGAAGTCTTACTATAGCTTGGGATGTGTTTGATTCAATGTGAGTATATTTAATTACCCAAAAGGACTCGACAATAGTGAAAAATAACCAAACGGGCTTTATTTGGGTCCATTTCTTCCAGAAGCCTTCCGGTATGAGTAGTACGTAGTGCTATACGCCCTTAAAAGATGTGTTCGATAAGACGAGAGGTATCTTTACTAGCTATTCCTGGCTACCCACCCTTGCTATGATTCTTAACATCTTCCATTGTTGTCCAAATCTAAGGATGTCCAATCAGATCGCTTTACCACAACTAACTAACAAATCAGATGACTCCTTTTATCTAGGACCCTCAACCCACCACCACTATAACTATATATTGTGTCTAGACCGCGTCTTGTCAGTCCCTCGTCCATTATATGAGGCAATGGGGGAATCACCCATTGAGATCTAACCTTAAATCACTTTCATCCTCATGTGAATTTTGAAAGGCCCTTGGATATATTGGTATAATTTAACAGTGTCCGTACAGTGTTCTAGTTTGTCGTATGAGGCCACGAGAGCCATGAGGGAATCACTCAATGTGGTCTTACTCAAAGTCCATCATATCCCCATCGGGTATTGATGGGGCATAGGACATACTGGAAAGCCTACGTGTGTTAGATCAGTCTTACAGTTTGTTGCATGAGGTCACGAGTGCCGCGAGGAAATCCCTATCGTATGAGGTTTAGCATCCTCATATCCTCATTTAGATATTGGGCGGCTCCATTCCATAGAACCCTTTCCACAGAACCCCAATCTAGTATCTGGCAGCATTCAGACTGGGGCTATAGAATCACTTTCCTGTCATATGAGGACATGAGTCCTATGATATTCCTCAATGAGCTCCAATTTCAACTTCAAATCCCTCATATTCTCATCTGGGTATTACAAGTAGAGTTGGAATTTTGAGTTCGGTATCGGATTCGGAATTTTTGTGGGGGTATACCGCGGTATCGGTTCGGTATTCGGTATCTGACTTGACCGGGAATAGCTGATAGTACCAAAGGAGAATTCACACCAGGAAATTACAGAATAAGCTATTCTGTCATTTTGCCACAGCGCCACAAATGCCATTGAGCTTAACATTTGCATTCTTTTTCTACTACTTACTGACAACTGGGAGCACTGCTTTCTTCGACATCAAATACATTTGAAGTTAATGTTATGGTGTTTTGTCCGACTGCCTCGATGACCCATCGACAATGACTTTTGCTTGGATAAAATTCAGGATATGCAGGTGACAAAATTATCCCGTTTGCTTTCTGCAGTCTTCCTCCACATTCTGTAAGTTATATGAAAGGAACATTCAATAGCTATACTACAAACATAAAAATAAGACTTCCTAATGTTATGGTTCGCGCTTAGTGTGAAAAATGCCAAGGAGGGGTTGTTCAAGTAGAGATAAATAACGAGTTGATGTTGGATAGGCGAGAGAAAGCTCTCCGTCGAGGGCCCTTAGGCCAGAGATGGGGTGCTTTTTCTCGCCTATCCAACACCAACGAGTTATTTATTCTACTTAAAAACGTTTTTGTTTTTGGATAGTTCAATAGAAGTAAAATACGCAACAGTTACCTATTGGGGCGTTGGACGGAGTGCCCCTCTGTGGAGCACCGGCAGTATGCTCCGTTGAGTTGATCCGAGAATGTCATGGAGTGATCAAAGGCCGTGTTCGCTTGTGATACGGGGTAATAATGTAAGTCAGAGAGCACTGCGGTGGATTCTAGACGTTAACATTGCATTATTATTATTATTATTATTATTATTATTATTATTATTATTATTATTATTATTATTATTATTATTAACTTTGGTAAAACCAAGAAGCGCGCGCAGGTGTGAGTAGGTAATAAAGGCCGTTTCTGGGACACGTTGTACATGTACTGTACGGTACACGAAACATGGTGCGTTTACCATCGTAGGAGTCAGTGTTAAATCACATGCTTGTTCGCAAAAAAATGTTGTTTTTTATGGTGTCCCAGAATCGGCTGTTATTTTGAGACTCCTAGATCGCACTTTTAACGTTCAAATACCCGTTGGCGAACGTGTCGAATGTAAAAAAAGTGAAAAATGTACGAAATTGTACATTTTATTTTACATAAAAATCTTTGTTTACGTTCCCATCGTGGATTAGACCTTCAATCTATCGTTGGTGAACGCGTAAAAAAAACGCTTTGCCGATTCTAAGACAGCATCAAAAAGGTGGTTTGCCGATTCTGGGACAGTGTCTCAGAATCGGCAAACGGCTTTTGAGGCGGGGATTTTTCCCAAACTTAACAGACTACTATTGGGCGCTCTCATTTCTGACGTAAGTGTGCGTGTGGGGGGGGGGGGGGGGATACCCATAGTGGATTTTTCCAAACTTAACAGACTACTATTGGACGCTCCCATTTCTGACGTAAGTGGGGGGAATACCCGGATTTTTCCAAACTTAACAGACTACTATTGGGCGCTCTCATTTCTGACGTAAGTGGGGGGAATACCCATAGTGGGATTTTCCAAAACTCAACAGAAAAAAACTAAGTTTTTTTTTGAAAATCCCTACTGTATAAACTTACCGAGAACGCCATTTGTCACGCTCAAAATGTATTACGGGGTTTTATTCAAATGAGCGTCAATTGTCAGTTAAATGGTTTAACTGAAAAACTATTCTACAGATGAAAGCGGAAACAGTTCAAAAGATTAATTGATATGATTTAAACGCGTTTTTGAAAGCGTTACATTGCTGATGTGTTTACTTGTGATTTTGATTATTCGAGTTTTCCTTGTGGTGAGAATAAGCGCGGTTGCGATTTAACACTTTCGAGAGCAAAACTCATTTAGAGAGGTTTATTTTGTAAATGTTTTTTTTTCTCAACTGGAATCGGTTTTGAGGCGAGGAAATAAAAAAAGTGATTGATATATATATAGGAGAGAATAAAAAATATAAATAAATAGTTATTTAAAAATAAATATATCAAATCGAATAGATAATAAAAATACGTAAATCATGAACGCTTCCCAGGCTATTAGAGCAAGGGTTCTTTTTAAAATGCTGATGAGAGCCTACGCATTCTGCGTGAATGAACAACTAGGTCGCCTCTTGTTAGAAAGATGCGTCGGATGTCGGGATCACCTAGACTTCGATCATGAGAATCATTCGTGTCTGACGATGGAAAGGGAAGATATGGTCGTCAAGTATTTCGAACCGGCGTTCGAACGCGTTCAAATCGATGAAGTGATCGCGTTTTGGAAGAGATTACTCTTCTGTAAGGATCGAAACAAGCCCACAGTTTCGGAAGAACTGAAATTGGCGCGTAGTAGAAGTCTGACTTTAGAAGACAAGGGATGCATCATGAAATTATTGTCCAATGAAGCATACGTCTAAGTTTTCTCGTTGATATAAATAAGGGAGAATAGAAAATAAAAATAAATACATGCATAAATTTTTTTTATCTAATATTAGAAAGAAAGAAAAAAACACAAAATGAGAACCAGAAATAAATTGTATCCGACGTTAGATGACGACGAGGATGAGAAGCCGAACGGCGTTTTGCCGACGGCACCGTCGCTAGAAGAAAAAGAAAGAGGAAAGAGGTATCGCATCGATCAAATTAGTAGAATCCAAGCGTATCTAACTCAAGAGAGAGATTCTCGTCGTTCTCTCAAGAAGAAGTATTCGCGTAAATTCATCAACGCGATCGACACGACACTCATCACGATTGCCATGGGTTTACACGCGGCCGGCATCGGATTGTTGTCGACCACGGTCGGTATTCCGATCGTGTTAACCATAGAAGGAGTGGCTCTCGCCGCCGGATTGTTTAGCACGCTCGGAAACTTTTTGAGTAGGAAATTATATCTGAAGGCGAGGAAACACGACAAGATTCGCGTCTTGGCTGACTCCAAGATCGACACGATATCCGAAATGATCTCGATGGCGTTGAAAGACGGTAGGATATCGGACGGAGAATACTTCGCGATATTGGGTGAGAAAACGAAATACGAAGCCATGAAAGAAGCCGTGAGAATCAAGACTCGTCAGATCATCAAAGAAGAGATGAAGGATTCTCTCGTGGAAAAGGGGAGGAAAGAGGCCAGGGAGGAATTCAGTAAGATGATAGAACTCAAGAGCAGCGATTGAAAAAATATATATATATAATAAGAACAGAATTTAAAAAAAAAAAATATTAAATTTATATATAAAATAAAAACGAAATTAATTTAAATAACTCTTAAAAATGTATTGCGTAAAGTGTAAGAGAGTTACCGAGACGAGTAATTCTCAAGAAGTACTAACTAAAAACGACAGACAGATGCTCCGCGGAATTTGCGATGTGTGTGGTTCTATCAAGACTCGATTCGTCAAAAAAAAGAACGCGAGCAAAGGTAAAGGCATCGTGAATAAAATGATCAATAATCTACCTTTCAAAATGTATCTGCCTGGTCACAGTTTCACGGGACCTGGAACGAAATTGAACAAGAGACTCAACGCCAATCTGACTCCTAAATCTTGGAGCAAACCTGTGAATAGTGTGGACGTGGCCGCGTATGATCACGATCTGTGCTATGCCAGACATCCTGACACCAAGACTCGCAACGATGTCTGCGATAAAAACATGTTGGGGAAATTGAGAGTCATATCAAATCCGACCAGGAGAGAGAAGATAGAACGTTCGCTGGTCGGCAATCTGATCGGTGCGAAACGTCAATTCGGATGGGGCGTTCCAAAAAAAAAGCGCATCTGAAAAGAAGAAGAAACGATTATTGACGAGCGAATTGGCCGAGAAGTTACACAAACCCATCGTGCATAAATTTTGAAAGAGAAGGGTGTTCGTGAAGCGTTTGGATGATATTTGGTCTGCCGATTTGGTTGACATGAGATCGTTTTCGAGGTGGAACGAGGGTGTCAAATATCTATTGACGGTCATCGACATGTTTTCCAAATACGGTTGGATCAGAGCTTTGAAGAATAAATCAGGACCTTGCGTCACCGAGGCTCTCAAGAGCATGTTCGACTCGTCTTCTTGAAAAGCGAATAAATTGTGGGTGGATAAGGGAAAGGAATTCTACAACAAGCACGTTCATCGATTGGTCGACCTCTACTCGATCAAAAACGAAGAGAAAGTCAGCATAGTGGAACATTGGAATCGAACGATGAAGGAAACGATGCATAGATACTTCACGGCGAATTCGACCAAGAAATACATATATGCTCTGAACGGTCTGGTCAAAGATTACAACAACACACAACACAGATCGATCAAGATGACTCCCGTGGAAGCAAGCGATCCTCGAAACGAAAAACGGGTCTACGCGAATCTATATCCTGAGAGATCTAAGATCAGGAAGAAGTCTAGAATGCCAAAATTTGTGGTCGGCGATCGAGTGACAATCTACGCTTATAAGAAGCACTTCGAAAAGGGTTATACTCCTCGATGGACCTCGGAAATCTTTGTGATAATCAAAATATTTCACACTGATCTGGTGACTTACGAAATTGAAGCTTTGGATGGGGAAGAGATCATCGGAAAGTTTTACGAACAACAATTACAGAAGACAAAGTTTTGATAAAGAAAAACAAATTTCTTTTATTTACTCTCTTTAACATTTTTCTTGTTTACACACATATATATATAGGAGAGAAAAATAATAATAAGAAATAATTAAAACTATTTTTAGATAAAAAAAAGCAAGCTAATTAATAAACAAACAAAAAAAACAAAAACCCTTTAAAAATGGCAAATATACTAGATATAGCACAAAGCATAGTGAAAGATGAAAGTATTCAAGAATATGAGGTTCACGAATATGAACCGGTAACCGGAACGAGTTTGAACAATGTGGGAGAGATAAGAATCAACGTCGAAACTCAAGATCTATTCATCCATCTTAGCGAGAGTTACATAGTGGTGCAGGGACGTCTCACCAAGGAAGATGGGAGCGACTACACCGACGATGACACGGTTACTCTAGCCAATAATGGAATCATGTATCTATTCAGTAATATAAAATACATTCTATCCGGACAAGAGATAGAATCTGTGTTTCATCCCGGTCAGGCCACCACGATGTTCGGACTCTTGATGTATCCTGATGATTTTTCGAAATCCAGAGGACTTAATCAGTTGTGGATGAAAGACACTGTCGGCCCTGCTAGCGCCGGCGCCGCCACGATATTCGACTACGTCGTCAAGACGTCCAGACCTAAAGGAACATTTTCGTTCAGGATACCCTTGAAACACATCTTCGGATTCGCGGACGATTACAACAAGGTCATGTACGGATTCAAACACAATCTGATGTTGATTCAAAAAGGAAACAACAATGCAATAGTGAGACTCACTGCGTAGAATCCAAGAGTAAATTACCTGTGGGATTTAGAATGAGACAGTGCGACACGGCTAGCATTCCACCCTCCACGAATCACTTCGATTGGAGATTGATGGTGAAATCTGCTTCCGAGAGACCGCGTTTCATCGTGATTGCGTTTCAAACCGATAAGGACGGGTCTCAGGAAAAGAATGCGTCGCTGTTCGATGACTGCCATTTGAGAAACATGCAAGTGTTTCTGAATGCCACGAGATATCCAGCAATCGATTACAACGCGTCGTTGGACAAGAACGATTTCTGCAGACTGTACGGCGACGCCGCTGATTTTAGAAAGAAGTATCACAGTCTAGACGAATTGATGAGCAACCCTAACATATCTCCTGGCGAATACAAGTCGATGTATCCCATGTTCGTATTCGATGTGAGTAAACAGAGTGAACGACTCAAGAGTAACGTCTTAGACATTCAGATCAAGATGCAATTCGATAGGAACGTGCCGAGAAAAACCGAAGCCTTCACTCTAGTCCTGTCGGACAGAGAATTACAATTCGAATCGGATGGAAATAAGATGTCGATCATTCGATGAGAGACGTGTGTGAAAAAAAATAAAAAACAAAATAAAAAAAGTAATGAGTAATTATTAAAAAACAAAAAAAAACACAAAAAAAAAAATAAATAAAAGTAATGAGATCTAGAGAGATTGAACATCTTTCTAAATCTCATTACTTTTTTTTTTGTTTTTAATAATCACACATTATTTTTTTTTTAATTAATTATTTCCACACATTCACAGTTTGTTCAAAGGATCTAGTTCGATCAGTAGACTCACCACGGAACTGGCGGCTTCGGGATTATTGGTTTTCGTAACAAAATTAATCCTGTTTCCGGCATTCACTTTGAGAGGCTTGCCAAATGTGCTAACATTCGTGTGTTGATTCTCAGTCTTTTCAACGCTGTATTTCTTATCGCTCTCTACTTCATTCACCACCAGATTGACGACCGCTCTGTTAATCCGAGGAAGCCAGAGCCATTCGAATGATTTCACCTCCCAACGGCATGGGATATCCCACCTGACCATGTTTCAATTCACTACCTCCGTTTCCAAAAGACCACTCGGTTTTTCCCTCCTCTAATGTGCCGGCCTCCTCGGCCCACACGGTGATCAATTTTCTAGCATATTTGAGTCTTTCCACCACCGAAATCAGGGTGCAGGCGTCCGTCATGTTCACGGGATCCAGTAGATTCGTGAACGCGTGTCCATCCATGTCTTACCTTAGTTTACCTTCCATGATGTCTCCCTTTCTCCAGACCGAGTTGTTGTCCACGTACTTCCTGCTGACCACGCTGGAATCGAATTCGGGATTGTGATTGAGTCCGAATAAATTCTCACCGTTCATGTTGATACCACCCTCCATGGTTCCGCCAGATTGTTTGTTCAGGTAGAGATCGTCCATTTGCGATTCTATGTATCCTTGTGATCGTATCACGGCAGAATCTACATAGCCCTTGTTGACTGCGGTTGAGTCTGCATCCTTGTCGTCAACCTTCGACAGATTCAGTATCTTGTTGAATCCCGCATTCAGATCCGATTTCATTTCTCGTCTGTCAGACTTTCTCTGTTCTAGATCTACGTAGTGTTTGGTCGCCACGCCCTTGGGATTCGTGGGAGTGGCCACGTTCGTTATCTTGTTAGAATTGGCGTTCAATTCCGAGTGCATCATTTTCTGAACATATCTATTTCTCAGGTGTTCGCTGAATCTCGTGTGAGAGTCGTCCGCGTATTTCTTGGTCGCGGCATCGGTGGGATCTATGGGATTTGCGACGTTCACCAAATGTTTAGATTTCAGATCAAGATCGTCGGTCATGGCTTTATCCACGTAATTATCTGGCATGATTCGTTCGAAATCCACGTTCCCCCTGTCAACGTATTTTTTAGTCGCAGCATCTGCAAGATCTATCAGCTCGGGAAGATTGTAGAGCTTCTTATCATTCATGTTCAAAGGTTCCTCTTGAGATTCGTATCTCCGAACGTAACGTTCGTCCAAGTTGGCAACGCCGTAAACCATCACCGACTTCGAGCGTCTTCCTCTTCTTTTTGGGTTGACTTTCGTCGTCACTTCTACCAAATTTATCAACTGGCATGTTGTTTTGAGATTTTTGTTTTAAAAAAAATATATTTCAAACGCAGTTTATTAAAAAAACGAATTATTTCACTTATTTTATTTTTTTCGCTTTTATTCGATTAAATTTTTTTAAATAATTTTTTATCTTTATACACTATAAAAAGAATCTCTCTCTAATGTAAATCATTGAGAATGTCTTGAAACTGATCTCCTTCAGACCATCTCTTGAGAACGTAGAGACATAAGTGACCACAAAACACTTGATCTGGTGATTGCACTCGTTCTGTGTTGTAACGAACCATCGATTTGTTGAAATAGTTCTTTATTTCTTTCGGCAGTGAGATTCCGTAGCTGTCGAAATAATAATTCTTCTTCCCGTTCTTGAACCATGCCACCCAGTGAGTGCCTTCACCCGATAAATCGTCTAGATTTAAAATTCCGCATTCCGATTGTCGAGGTCTTCTCTTTGGCAAGGCATCTCTGGAAAACACGCCTAGAAAATCTTTGATTTTCAAATCCTTCACCGCATTCGACAGATTGATGTTGGATAGGGGTTCGTTAGGTAAGACGACACCTTCTATGGATATCTCTACTTTCTTATTCATAAATGCGTATATTTTTTTTAAAATTTATTTTATTTTATTATAATTCACTAAAATGACGTTATTTTTTTTTTTTTTCTTTTTCTTTTTAAACTAACTCTCTCGATGTCTCTATCGATTTCCATAATCTTGAATCCGTCTAATTCCTCTTGATTTTCTGGAATCCTATCATCCACAATCATATCTGAAATCCTATCGTCTAAAATTAGATCCAAAGTCCAATGTCCGCATGCCAAAGTGCTTATTTTATCGTCTAACACGAATCTCTTATCATCGTCGGCCATCAGCGAAACCGTGTTGACTATTTCGGTATACAAGTCGTGATTTTCGCTTCGAATCGATTTCATAGTCTTATACACTGGACCACTTCCTAACAGACAATCTTTATACTCTTGGAAAGAGATGTTTTTCTTCACCACGCACGCTTTAACTCCTTTGCACTTCTTGATCTCTTCATCTTCTAGACGATAAGCATACAGTTTGGGTCTCAAGCCCACGAATTCAAGGATTTGTTTACCACCACTCTCGTCCTTAAATTTACCTAACGCCCTCTTGTTGTCGTTCGATTGAATGTTGGATGGGTGATCGACGGGATAATTGCTCATGTCGAACCACGTGGCCACGTCTGGAGATATATCTTGGTAGACATCTTTTGTCTCTATCTCATAAACTAAACTGTCCATGTCGTTGAACAGTAGTTTGGCTTTATCACCAAATTTTCATTTGACGTAATCATAGTGAAACTCGTACATCAATCGCTTGCTGATATCTAAGATGATCGGTCCGAGATAATACGGTTTGTCGAACTTCAGGTGCGACTTTTGCATGTGAACGGCCACTAGATTTTCGTCAAATATGGTTCGGTGTTTGTAATTGGGTTTCACCACTAATTTTTTAGCTCTTTTCTCAGACGTGACGAGTCGAACGTCGGTTCTCTTCCTGATGTTTTCCATCGATTTACCGTACACGCAGTTGTTCATGAGTTTGAAGAAATCTTTTTCGAAATTGTTCTTGGCTCGAATTCTGAGATTCGTGTTGAGATCGATGTATTTTTTCATCCAAGGCTCTTCATCGAATCGAATGATGCGATGTATGTTGACTAATTTCATCCCGTAATCTATGTATTGTTTCAAATTCTCACTGTAGACGACGTAGTTACGTTTGTTAAATAAATTGGGAATGAGTTTTTCTTCGTCTCCTTCGTTCGGTTCCATTCGTTCGGGAGCTAGCGGATAATCGTTGTGTAGATCGTGTAATTCTTCCAGATAGTTCAAATCGACTTCTAAAATGCAAGGATATTCTCTCCATTTCTGCATCTCTTCCGGTTCCATTACCCATTTGAAATTTCCAATTGGTAAAGGATGACTCATAGCCCAACCGTACAGATTATTAGCATCCCAATACTGTATGTATTTATTCAACCGTTTCGAATCGAAACCTTCTTTCATGTAGGGATTGTTAGCTTCAGAATATCTGTGGGAGATCATCGAGACGCCACCTCTCGTAGCTCTTTCGAACATGAGCAACATGTCCACATCGGATTGGACTTCGGTGGTCTTCAGCAGAGCGTCCCACGCCAGACCGGGTGCGGTGAAATACCAAGCGGGATCCAGATCGTAATTTCGATGACAGACATCTTGAAAATTTTCGAACATGTCTGCCAAGAGCGGAACGTCAGTCTTCAGATAGAGATCGTGATAATCTCTCATGGTTTTCATATCGAATGATTTCCACACGTTTTTAGCGTGTTCGTAATTCTCGTCGGAAATGTCAGATTCGTATAATTTTGAATAAAAATCTTCTTTTGAAGGTAGTGCACAGTCGTTGAATCTCTTTAGATCATTCATGTAATAGTAAGGATAGACTCCTTTCCTCAACATGACGTCTACTCATTCTCCGAAATGTTCGCTTGTGATTTTAAATTTATCCTTGCTGATGTTATTGACTAATTTTTCCAGACCGGTTGACATGAATTTAAAACTGTTGATGAAACGTATGCTTCTACGAATGGATTTTGTTTTTTCTTCCAACGTCTCTCCGTCGATTACTCTTTTCTTCTCCATGAGCTTCCATTTCGTGAAGGAAATGTATCTTTCTTCGCTGTTCATGATGCAATTTAATTCTTTGTGGGAGGTGCCGAGATTTTTCACGAACAGATGACTGTCGTAACCCGAGAGATTGTGAAATATCACTGGATAGAGAACGGTGTCTCGATATTTTAAATTACACTTGCTGTGAGCCGGACCGCGATACAGACCCAGTCTACTTGCCATCAACAAACTCAATCTCTGAGACAGAGCGTCAGAATCGCTTGGAATAAAAGTGGTTTTCACCCCTTTGCCAGTCTTCGATTCGTCGTACTTCTTATTCATATCCCATATGGGTTTCACCACTTTCGTCCACTTGTAACCTCTATTGGCTTTGGGTCTTGTCTCTCCGGCATCGTTATTTCTCTTCATGGCGTTGGTCTGAAACAGAATGTCGCCGTAATTGTCGAAATCCTCTTCCATGTAATCTTTAGGCTTGTCAAACCAAAGCAATTCGCGCAGTCAGGGGGTTAAATCATACCAATGCGGACCGACGTATATATCATAATCACTTAGCTGCACGTGGGTGTCACCCACATAACTCCTACCATCCGATCCTTTGCGAATTCCAAACAACAGATCTCTCTTACCACCATCATCGGACGACGCGACGCTACTAGTAGTAATAGTCGAAGCTGTAACATCGCTCTCACTCAAATCGGTTTCGATTCTCGTGGGAACGTAATCCGGTGTAGATTGAAAGGAATACTGATTTGTAAAACTACCGGGCAACGAACCCATTCTCAAAGAACTCTCTTTTATGGATCTCAATTCTTCAACTATCTCCTTCTTGCTTCGCTCTTGAACCTCCGTCACGGGTTTAAATATTTTTGTGGCCTCGCGTTTGAGTTCAATCTCTCCAAGACGTCTGCTTCTGTCAGCCGATTGAATGCCCTTCTTGGCACGTTCATATTCATTTAAAAACCGATCTCGGCGTTTAGCGTCCATCTGTAAAAACATTTTTTTTTTTCGTTTTCTAA
Source organism: Pictodentalium vernedei (assembly GCA_031216915.1). Lineage (NCBI taxonomy): Eukaryota > Metazoa > Mollusca > Scaphopoda > Dentaliida > Dentaliidae > Pictodentalium > Pictodentalium vernedei. The sequence goes on from CM062296.1 coordinate 222,832,102, forward strand.
ATTATTAATATTTCCTTTAGAGTATGCTAACTTGAGTTATTTATTATTTTCAAAATTAAATGTATAATTATTTTTATGTTTTATGTTTTGAGTAAATAAAAATCTTCTGTCTTTAATATAATAACTAAAAAACTAGTTGAGGAAAAACATTTTACATGATAAACCTCTATAAATGCGTTTTGCCTCTGAACGCGTTAAAATCGCATCACAGATTATTTCACTCAATGACGAACTGGAGAACTTTGAAAAGTTTGAAAGTTTTAGTACATAAGAAACCGGTTTCTAATTTAACGCGTTTGAGAATAATTACATCTGTTAAAAGGATTCATTCATATCTCAAATTATTCACTAAGTGACAAACTGTAGAACTTTTGAAAAAAGTTTAAAAGTTTTAGGGTATAAGAAGCCAGTTTCTGATTTAACGCGTTTGAGAATAATTACATCTGTTAAAAAGGGTTCTTTCATGTCTCCGAACATTATCACGAATATATTAAAAATTATTTACCACTATAACCTAATTAAGTGGAAAATGCGTTTTTATTATCTATTATTAAAACGATCCATTAAACGAAAAACCTTCATTCATACCAGAATAAACATGAGTGTCAGGCGTTCTCGGTAAGTTTATACAGTAGGGATTTTCCAAAAAAAACTTAGTTTTTTTTCTGTTGAGTTATGGAAAATCCCACTATGGGTATTCCCCCCACTTATGTCAGAAATGAGAGAGCCCAATAGTAGTCTGTTAAGTTTGGGGAAATCCGAGTATTCCCCCCACTTACGTCAGAAATGGGAGCGTCCAATAGTAGTCTGTTAAGGTTGGGAAAAATCCCCGCCTCAAAAGCCGTTTGCCGATTCTGAGACACTGTCCCAGAATCGGCAAACCACCTTTTCGATGCTGTCTTAGAATCGGCAAAGCGTTTTTTTTTCGCGTTCACCAACGATAGATTGAAGGTCTAATCCACGATGGGAACGTAAACAAAGATTTCTATGTAAAATAAAATGTACAATTTCGTACATTTTTCACTTTTTTACATTCGACACGTTCGCCAACGGGTATTTGAACGTTAAAAGTGCGATCTAGAAGTCTCAAAATAACAGCCGATTCTGGGACACCATAAAAAACAACATTTTTTTGCGAACAAGCATGCGATTTAACACTGAATCTTACGATGTAAACGCACCATGTTTCGTGTACCGTACAGTACATGTACAACGTGTCCCAGAAACGGCCTTTATTACCCACTGGCGAGGTTTTGGAAAAAAATCAAAACCAGTGGAATCAACGGCTAATTTTATCTGGATGAAAGAAAGAAAATTGAATGTGAAAAGAAAACTAGTTTTTTTTTAAAAATCGTTAGAAAATATTTTTTCTCAAACGCTTTCTCAAACGCCTTCTGATTAATGAGATCAGGCATTCTTCGTCATGACATACTATTGTCCTAATGGCAAATTCACACAACATAAACAGAATAATCAACTCGTTATAACGAGTTGTGAAGTCGAACCGTTCAATCAACAGGGGTGCTTCCTAATTTGCGAAGAAGACGGTCCTCCCAAATACACTTCATGCTAGAAACTCGAACCAGTCCAATTCCGTAAACAATCCGACGTTGTTATGGGCTGTTTGTTTACCAACTTATCGCGGAGCTTGCGCGTAGAAGACCGTTTATGAAATGTGAAGTTGCTTCACTCACAGAGGTATAGAGATATTCTTTCGTGCTCCAGTTATAGATATTCTAATCAATAAGTATTAATTCGCCTTGAAACTATCAAGATATTAATACAATTGGTGGAATTTCGCGGCATATCATGAAACTGCGAGTGTGAAGGGTCAACATGTCTAATAGTGACGTCGTCAAAGATTCAGTCAAACCAAATCACTATTGTGCAATATTTCTTGCATCGATTTAACGAAACAGAATGTTAATGGGTGTTTGTTTTTTTTTAGATTAAATCGTCTGGAATATTTCAGTTAGTCGGAAAAGCGAACAGTAGGTTAACTTTTCCGACAAACTGAAATATTTCAGACGTGTACATCTCAGCATAGGCAATGGACTATTTAAGGACTAGACTAGACTGGTTCCAAGTCATGACAGCGTCGAATTCATCACATAATTTGACTGCTGGCTGGGAGCTTGGTACATGATATCCTCATCACCTGAAAATAGGCTTACGGAATGACGATAAAGCAACAATACGTAATGTGTTTGTTAAATTTTATGGAAAACCGCCACAGGATGGAAAGTCTTGAGTCTAGTAACTATAATCCCGACTAATTAATAATCCAACTGCATCAGCAAGGCATGCCTTCGACGAAGACGCGCCTTGACGATGTAGTTAGAATATTAGTCAGCCTGTGTTGAGTCATCACAATGGATAATACAAACACAATCGGCCATCTTCGCGATGTCCCTGTCCTACGGTCATTTTACTGATCCTCCTCAACCCTTTGTTGTTCACTGAATGTTTCCCTCATCAACCATCAAATCGATTGAGATATAATTACGGCACTATTATCTTCTGTGTCAGTTGATTAAATATAAAATACAAAATGACCCCGTATCAATTCAATATACCCATACTGGCGGTATATTAATTGTCGCTGCCCTCCATTTTGTTTTTATCGCAAAAGTCATTGTCTGTATTCGACTAATTGGCACTTTAGAAAGTTTCTTAGTTCAAGACGCCGGAAAGCAGTCAGAATTGCTCCAAAAATGTCGGAGATAATAAGACGATAATTGGATCAACCCCCTTGCATTGTATCACTATACTCGCGTGCTTTTGAAAACAAATGAATGCCGATAGGAAAATTTAGCGGTTTGCAAACACTTCGAAGACTGCCGCAATAAATACGTTACGGGGCGTTTAGCGAGGGTGGGGGGGGGGGGGTCCGGTATCACATGAGGCTCAGCGAAAAGATATTAGGCCCTGGCTAAAGCCTAGCCTAATATTGCTCTCACTTCACCTCATGTGGTGTGACACCATATCCGCCAACTAAACGTCCCGTAACTTATATTACCAGGACACTGTACCTTCAATGTACCTTCTCAGTTGGTAACAAATACTGATTACATCCAGTCCTATTTGACAGTCATATAAAAAAAAATTATTCTAATTTTACTGCAACGTTCGGTACATTTATAACCGATTCTGGCATAACACTCCTCATACATTAAGTGTTACAAAGGAGAAACGGACATCCTGGAATTCGATGTAATAAGAAGGTGCAGAATTTCCTTCACGCTACCGGTTAGGAGTATACAGCATAGTATCCTATGGGTGAAGTGAAAACAGAATTCTATGTAAATTAGTTGCTGCATATTTTTTTATTTTTGGTGATCTGAATTTGTTCATCAGAATTTGTTTTATTACAAATTACTGGAGAGTTCCTAAAGGCACTATTCAATAAAAAAATTTATATAAGCAAAATAATATTTGCATTTAACTGAATATGAAACATGAGCAAGGAAAATGTCGGTCTTTTCTTGGGTCCCCTCATTTTTTAAAGCCCTGATAGTGGCTTCTAGCACTCAACCAGTTAATGTCCGTATAAACGAAAATACCCAATGAACGGGAAAAAAAAAATTCTCTAAGCTCATTCAGGGGACTAAAACGTACCGGCAACGGGACAAAATTACCTCCACCCCCAGCAGAATTGTGGTTCCATATCTCATATCTCAAAAGTTGTATGAATGCGAACAAAGGCAGAGGGGGAGGAGGGGGGGGGGGGTAAGAGAGAGAGAGAGAGAGAGACTCGCATTTCCATATTGGGTTTTCTTTGTGCTGTGTACAATAAATCAGAATTATTGCAGAATGTGGCCCGTTGCATGTTGAAAAACAGTTATAGTTTTATCGCATCGACCTTGTCGATTGCGACGCCTCCAGAGGGCAGTGACCAGAGAAGAAAGATTTAAAAGGCGGAACAACACACTGTACATACCTTGTTTGTACCTGTCCGATTGACCTGTTGCGTCTGCGGTGAAACAAACAATATACATGAATAGAAGAATAAAAAAACGTGGTAATTTTCCCACAGACGACATTTTCATTGATGGAAACTCGTTCTTCTTTACAAGTGGAACATTTGTAATAGTGGAAAGATGTTTCTTGTTCAGTGCACTTGACTCACAAATCGATGAATGGTACACTTTCAATTGGTCATATCCGTGAAAATCTTCCACTTTCTGTCTCAACATTAACCTTTCATCTGATGAATTGACCAAATCAGTCCAGTGTTATACACTACAATTGCCATTCCATTCTGTTGGGAGACGCCTAATTTGAACAGCAGATGTTCGACAATTAGAGTGAGCTCATTGTGCCTTTCCCAGGGGAGGTTAATAAGCTATCATTTGTGTTCAAATATTGTATCGTTAAGTATTTGTGAAAAACATGGCAGTATCGCCAGTGTACCTAATAGGTTATGAACCACTAAATAAATCCCAATTGACCACAGTGTTAAGCTTCCACTCTCTGTACAACACACCAAGTTGTTTTGAAAAAAAAATACCTATACATTTACAAAGTACACCATCTCTTGAAAAATTAAGCCTGAAAAAAATATATGTTGCCACATCAAATTTCAGTTTAAATTTCGAATTTTCACAACTACCGTATGGTCTTGCACTGAATGACCTTCACACTTTTTTCCCCATGCCTCATGTTTTTGAGAGATTCTCACACATTCCGGCACCAAATTACAAACAATCTTATTAATCCTTTCTAATGTGGAGGAATCAAAATTTTAATTAATGGTTTCAAAGTCAAAATATATTTAACCAATCAGCTGATCAGCCCTATTTAATCCTACTCACAACATTTGGTGTCAAATGCTCCAAGTCACGTGTTCACTTATTTAGTGGTTCATGACCTAAATTGTAACACTTAGGCTTTAAAAAATTAAAAAATGGTTTCTCAGCCCCTCCCCCCCCCCCCCCGGCATGGTTATTTTGGCTGCCGCATACTCTCTTTTTATAACCAATGTAAACTTTAAAAAAATAAAAATTAAATTGTTTATGTCTGATATTTTAACCAAGTTAAAAACATTGATAAATTTGTCCCTTGAATGCATGAAGGCTTTGCAATGCTTTAGCATTGCAAAGCCTTCTTGCTCTCAAGGGACGAAATGCACCACCACCAATGCTATTCCGTAGATAATGAGGCCGAAAATGTAAACCTAGAACATAAACTTTTGATGGCAAAGAAATAATAACAGAAATATAAAATAAAATACAAAACCGCTCGCCCGCATGCAATTTTACAAATAATGGCATGAGGAACAGAAGATCTACTTTGTGTGGCCTTATTGAAAACTGCATAGTTTTCAGATAAGGTCAGCGAAGCTTAACATTCCACAGTACATCCCTATAGGGTACTTCAGCTGTCTGTCTGTATTGTCTTGTACTGTCCTGTCTCGTCCGATCGTCCACCCGTTCGTCCGTTTGTCCGTCTATCGGTCTGTCAATTATTCCTACACCTCCAGGAGATCTGTCTATGGTCTGTTTCAGATTCATAGAAGTAAAATCAACAATTTCACAAATTAGATTTTTTTTTCTCGATTAAAACTATCTGGAATACTTTCAAGTCTATATATTTTCAATATATTTATTGTCAGTGCTATTTTTTTATCTGTTTTGGAGACTTTTTTCAACTTTAATTTCAGTTCACAAAATTTACACATGAAGGACTTACAACAGCTGTTATATAAACACCATTTGTGAGAGAAATAACGTGGCTTAGCTGTTGAAAATAATTCTAGTGTAACGGTTTACCCCCACCCCCGTGTACCCCGCCTCCGTGGCAAGATAACGTAGTTTTTCTTCCACAGTCCTGTATATCCCCCACCTGAGCGTTTTCATCTTTCCGTTTAATCACAGGACTATCTTTATAATTAAAGGAATTCACGTTGGTTCCTCTGTGTTATAGGGAAAAAATTCAAAAGGGGTGTGTATCTGAATAATCAAAATTATCAAAAATTGTGATCATCGGGTGTTGCATTCGTTCTGTACAGTTTGGTGAATTTCCGACTTTGTGAGAACCGTGCACGCGCAAAATGCACCACGCAAATATCTTCAATCACAAGTATATTGCTTTTTATTTTTTGCTAGTCAGTGAATTCTCGCAAAATACCTAAAAGATATTTCTCGATATATATCGAATCGAAATATTTCTCTGCTGCTTTCTAAATGACGTCACGCTACGCCGCATCACATCGCCTTGAAGGAACGATCAGCCGATCTTTCTTATTGCTTTGAAACGTACGCATTTGGGGTCGAATTGGGCTGAATATTGAGCAATAAAATGCCCCGTAGCATATAATAAAAAGAAAATCTACTCTATTTTAGTGAGTGTCGAGAATTATCTCGTGAGTGTGGACCTGGAAGTTTTATTTTTCACGAGCGCTTGCGCTCGTGAAAAATAAAACTTTCAGGTCCACACGATGAATTTTTTCAAGTAGCTTCCTAAATGACGTTACGCTGCGGCCCATGATGTCACCTTGAACGTCGCCTTGAAGGAACGATCAGCAGCTTTTTGTTATTGTCTTGAAACTGTTTGCAGTCAAATTGGGCTAAATATTGTGCATTAAAATGTCATGTAGCATATAATAAAATGAAAATATACGCTGTTTTTTACTGAATATCGCCGATATTCACTAAAACCGCGTACATACCCTCGATTTATCAAAAATTGTGATCATCGGGTGTTGCCCTCGTTCTGTACAGTTTCATGAGTTTTCGACTTTGTGCGAACCGTGCATGCGCATAACGCACCACGCAAATATCTCCAGTCACAAGTTTATTGCTTCGACTTTATCAGGACATTTCGGGTAGTTTTGAAGTCAAAGACCATTTCTAGATGGATACCTTCTTACATAACATGTAAGACAGAGTACATGGCTTAATTATATGTGATGAGTTGATGGCTTTTGTTTAATTTCAGTAGGTTATTTGCCAATAAAAATGGCAAAAATAGGGAATCTGAAAAACACTGTAATTCGATCACAGTAATTCCATCTATTTTTTTCGAAAACATTTATCATGGTAAAATACAGAGGCCGACAATTAAATGCAAACAGTATTTTTACTTCAGGCTTCGAACATTCCATGGTATTAATCTGACATATTGAGGTCAACTTTAATAGTTTTAATTAAAACGGTCGTGATAGAATTATAGGTAAAATTGTGACGGAATGACACTGCTGCCTTTTTTCATGCAAACGTTCCTAATTAAAGATTTACAGAAATATATCAGTGGGCTTACGGAATTGTATGTAACATTCATTTGTGTTATTCCGCTATATTCTCATTAAAGGGCTCTAAAATGTGTTGGAAGTGCAAGTGTCAATACGCTCAGTTTCATGTTAAGATACTACTCTAAGGCTAAAAATGTGTTTTGATTCTCAGGCAATCCGTTATTGAATTTGAACCCCATCATCGGACATTTTTATTGCCTTTTATTGCCTTCCAATATCTGTACAAATTCAGGGCGACTCAAAACTTTTTACATGTTTTGATTGACGGATATTTATTTTGTTTCGTCTCCAATGTGTTTGGCCTTCTTATAATTTATGAGACAGTGCCCATATGCACTCTCCCATAAATTGTAACGAGGCAAATCCCCATAGATTAAATAATTTTACTTCAAAGATAATATGAAGAGCATCGAAAGAATATGAAGCCTTTGAATTGCGGTACCTACAGTTTGTTTTCAGGGGAGTGTTTTATTTTTCAAATTAAAAATGAATTTATTTGCATAAATATCCACTTTCTATATTTCTGTGTGTAAAAAAAAACAATCAAAATCCTCTCCATGTTTGCTCACTTTTTGCAAAAGACGAACAAAAATTAAAAATAAAATCCGCCCTCCCTCACAGATTAGAAAAAAAAATTGCCTGAGAATCAATTAATTTATTTTGTGTGGCCTAAGGAATCCAAATTAGAATTTGTAGTGATTGTCTTTAAATATTTACATCATGTACTCAGATTATGGATTTTAAATAAACATAAAATTATTCCATTTCCTTTGATACTTGAAATGCTCAGAGATCCTGATTTGCGTGATGGATTTTGCGCATGTGCGGTTCCACGAAGACGAAATCTTACCATCCTGTCCAGAACGAATTCAACACCTGATGCAGGGGGGGGGGGGGGGGGGGACCAAACATTTGCAAGACGTGACGTGGGTGGGTCTCTTGAGTGCGCCAAAATTGTGTATTTCCAAATTGTGCAATTTTTTGAATTTTTAAAAATGTGAGAACTACCTTGTGGAACTACTACGGCCTTAGTATACTACTCAAAGTTTGCTAAGCACCAAGTAATCCAATTATCTGTTTTACGTTTTAGATGAAATATTGTAATGAAAAGTGTATATATTTTTTATTTAATTATATCTTTAATGATTGAAGTACAGAAATTAAGATTTTATTTGTTTTTGGCATTATTTTTTTGCTTTTGAATACGACAACCATGGAAAATGGATATTATTGGTAAAAGAGGAAATTTTTCAACATGCCCAAAACGTTGACGGAGCGAACTGGTATGGCTTCAATATCGAGTATGAGACCCATTAATGTTAATTACAGCTTGACAACGCCGTATGCTCCCAATCAGATTCCTGGTGGTCCTTTGTGGGATGTTCCATTCTTGGACCAGCATGGCACCAAGCTCCTGGACGCTTCTTGACTGGACTGGACGGACTGAAACTGCAAGCTGCAGGTCATTCCAGACATGTTCGATTGGATTGAGGTCAGGGGATCTTGTTGGCCAGTCTACACGCTCAATCCCCTCCCTCTTTCGGTACTCCCCGACAGCATGGGCAACATGAGGACGGGCATTATCGTCCACCAGAATGAATCTATCACCCACTGCACCTGCATACAATCTGACGTGGACATCCAGGATCTCATCAATATACATTGTGCAGTCAATGTACCACTTTCAAGGACACAGAGCTCTGTACGTCCATCCCAGCTGATGCCGCCCAGACCATGATTGACCCTCCCCCATAGCGGTCATGCTCAGCACTGTTGGCTGCATGGAATCGCTCTCCTGGTCTTTTCCATACCCCAGAACGCCTATCTGTGTGGTCTCATATGTAAAAAGGACAGGTCGCCAATCTTCTCTGGTCCACCCAAGGTGGTCCATGGCCCATTCATATCGCGCTTGGCGGTGGTTCAAATGAACCATCGAGCAGTGACTGGAAAAGATATTGCTCGAACGACTCGAATCTTTTGGAGCAAATGAGCCATAGAGCAATTGCTCGAACGAGTGACTCCACATACGACTCTGGGTGCCGAAAGTGGGGCTCTGCTACAGATGGGATTTTTCGTGGTTTTTATGCCCCTCGTCTATTGACGGTCCTACAAATACAACAAGCAGTTTGTAGACGTCCTGTCTGATGTACTCCTTCACTCATAGGCCAACTTTGTGGGTTTTTAGTATATTGTCTTTCAATACCAAGAGGAGTATATGAGGGATGTGAAGTTAAGCCTCATATTTTCTTATAGCACTCATATAATGAAAATTTGTCTATAGCCACAGACGCTTTCTTGGAAGGATTCAGTTCGTGCATTCCGTAATTTGGTATAGCGGTTTAACCCTCTGCGCTCCGATGTCAAAATATAAAAATTGCAAACTTCAAATGTTTCCCATAATGCAACTAGGAATTTAACAAATTCAGTCTTGTATGACAGAGCTCCTTGAGATCTGTCAAACAAGACTGAATTGGTTAAGTTCCCTGTTGCATTATTGAAACAAATGATTCTTGAAATTCAGTATTTTGACATCAGAGTGCAGGGGGTTAATGGGGATGAGGAGAGATGCCGGTCGGCCAAACCGCATTACTGTTCCCCAGAATATCTCTCTTCGTGTAATGAAGATATCCAGTACTATAAATATTAGCTATGTACATTGTAGAAAAGAAATGAGAAAAAATTCACATTCAGATGGCCATCCTACAAATTCCACGTCAAAGTTGTCCTGAATGTGAATGTTTCAAAGTGGACGTGTAGCTAAATAATAACGATTATCTAAACATTGTGACACCAGGCAAGGGGGGGGGGGGGGGTGGGGGGGGGGGGCATTAAAAATTTGCAAGATGTGACGTCCTATTTTTTATTCGGCTCCTTTTTACACCCACCCACCCACACACTACGTGCAAATTTTCTACTACCGTTCTCAGACACCCACCCCACTCTCCCATTAAAATCCAAAATAAACTTGCCCATGTGGGGGCACGATGACGCTGTGTGCCGAGACGTACTGCACGCCGAGATGCACATGTCTTCAGCTAATCTAACCCTGTCTGTGCTGTGTAGTACGCAGTACCGCTGTGCAGTGTGTAGTACAGTCGTGGGTTATGACGTTGAAGAGCTGACAGCTGCCCATCGTTGCTCGGTGGTTCTCTCCGGGTACTCTGGCTTCCTTTATAAATAAATCAATTAATAAATAAATAACTTGTGTTGAATTTAGTGCATCAGAGAGAATTTTCCCAAAATATTGTCTGCACATTTTTTACATTTCGAACAAGACACCCACCCCCTACTAACGTGTGACATTTTCCCAGATTAAGCCCAATATTCTGACATATAAAGCCTCCAGATGTTGTATTTATATTAAGAGTGTGATGTACAACATCATCTTTAAGGTTTGAAACACAAATTATGGTATATATTAGCTGATATATTGATATACTCTAGCACAGGACTGAACGGTGGTGGCCAATAGTAATGGTACAAGGCAGTATGATGACTGGAAGGCTGATAGAACACCAATGGTGAATACAGTGGAAACTACTCACACGGCAGATGGTGGTGACTATGGACAAGTGGTGGACTTGGGGCTATGAAGGTGGTGGTTGGTCTAGACCTAGGAGCTGGATATGATCTAGGAGCTATATAGGAGTTAGGAGCCCAGGTTCCGTAGGTATCCTCAAATACCGAGATGAATCGTTGAGCGGCATGTGGATTCACAAATTCGAGCAATTGCTCGATAGCTCATTTCCACGATGAGATTCAAGGTACTTCGGGGCTCCTTCCGGCACTTCAATTTTTCGCCCCACTACAGCTGACAGTCTGGCCATGGTACGGTAGGCACTATGCCACAGTACACAGCCCTACATCCATTTTGCCGGTCTCCTGAAGAATTCTACTCACATCTTGACATATTATTTACTTAAAATAATGTACTGTATATAAATATATATAATAGAACAAAAGTTTGTCCACACATGTATGACATATAGGAAAAGGATTCTAAAAGATACCGGTTTCAAACAATTCTTTATTATGTCTGTATTATTCATTGTAATCCACATTTACATAGGATACAAAAAATCTTTGGTCATTTTTGATGAGACTTCAAGTGTCGAAAGTACTTACCGAAGTTTTTGTACATAGTGTAAAAATGACCAAAGATTTTTTGTATCCTATGTAAATGTGGATTACAATTAATAATACAGACATATAAAGAATTGTTTGAAACTGGTATCTTTTAGAATCTTTTTGCTAAATATATATATATATATATATATATATATATATATATATATATATATATATATATATATATATATATATAGTGTACTTATGAGAGTATATATATGGATAAATACATATGTACATGTATCGCTACTTTAACCATTGAAGCCCTAAGGCGCTGGTAACAGTGTTTCGGCCAAAAAAATAAAAAAATTGGCGGGCTCCCTGTCCCTGTGGACCGGGCCCCTAGGCTTCAGCCTAGTCAGCCTTATGAATAATACGACCCTGAGGGGGACTTGGAATAGGTATGAAAAGTTGTTCGAGCAAGCAACCGGCATTCGACTGTTTCTAGTGGTGGAAGACAACTTTGACAGCGATATGAACTGGGACCATTTGTGGCAGTGGTTTACTGATAGCCGTCGTAGTGCCACAAGTAGTTAATAATGGTGAAATACTTCAGCACAGGACAGGATAGCGGTAGCCAATGGTAATGGTACAAGCCAGTAATGGTACAAGACTGGAAGGCTGGTAGAACACCATAGGAAACGTGAATACATGTACCCGCTTATCATAGTATCATAGGACAGGTAGTGGACTTTGAGCTACGAAGGGTGTGGATGTGGTCCAGAAGCCAGGCGCTGAATAGGGTTAAGAGCCATACTTCGTTGGATGACCTACGGAAATTCACTTTGCGATTTCAAAATCATCTAGTTTGGAATTGGGACTCTTGTGAAGTCATGGGCGTTTTTTGCTGAAATGTGTTTTTGAGTCCTGGACTACAATTTCTGAAGAGCGGCGCAACCTAAACCACAACAAGCCATTATATGTATGTAATAGTCCTATGTATAATAATTTCCATTGTGCCACTTACATAACAACTCAAATTCGCGGATCCGTATTCGGAGATACATGATTAATGAAAGTGTCAGTGACACTGTAGCTCAACTTGACAAACCTGAACTTGGCGAGTTAAAAGTGAAATGGAAAATTTGAAGATCATTGGCTCCAATGTTATTTGGTGAAACGTCAACATAACAGTATTGTGTGTGCACGATATCAGACCAATCCATGTATTTTTAAATGTAAACTCTAGGGCTGGATAAAGGAAGAATGTTGATACACAAATGCAGTAAGTGTAAGCGTCATTGTGAACGGCAACTTGTTTTCATAGAAATGAATGCTAATCGAACGCTCTTATCTAAAGGTCTCGCCCATTGAGCACACCAAGTTCTAGAACAATCCTATAATAAATGCGCTCAGAGGACCATGTCGAAGAATGTGGATGCACAAATGTAAGGCCTTTGCGAACAGCCCAGCAACAGTTTTTTTTAACAAAAATGAAAAGAAAATCGATAACTCCTATCCGGGTCACCCGATAATGAATGCGCCCTCCGAGGCATGCCAAAGGAAAATGTTAATGCACAAATGGACTAAGTTTGAAGGTCTGCAATTGTTTTTCCTTTTGTGATATAAATATGCCCTGTAGGGAGTGCAAAAGGGCTGAGTTGCTGCACAAATGCACTAAGTTCAAAGGTTGGTGCTGACAACTTTTTTTTAATGGAAAAATCAAAAGTTCCCATATAGAAGTCACCCCGAACACGCATACCAATTGAATAAGTTGATGCACAAATTTTAATCGTCATTGCTGCCAACAAGGGTTTTTTTGACGGAAATGGAAGAAACTCGATAGCTCATATCTAGAGGTTACCAAACATGCATACCAAGTTTCAAACTGATCCATTCATAAATTCACCCTGTAGGGCTTTCCAAGGAAAAATGCTGATGCGCAAATGCAATGAGTTCAAAGGTCATTACAAAGGCCACGTTTTTCGAGAGAAATGAAAAAAAAATCAAAAGCTCCCACCTGGAGGACACTGTGTTTCAAAGCGATTGAAATCGAAAACGTGAACTGTGTAGTGTTCCAAAGGAAATTGTCAACAGACAAAACGACAAAGTTGTTAATATTTTTTGACAGAAATGGACGAAAATCGAAAGTTCTTATCTGGAAGTCATCCAAAAGAAGCATATCAAGTTTCAAACCAATTCATTCATAAATGCACACTACAGTGCGTGCTGTTATAGCCCCCATATTATATTGAGATTGATATATCCTTAGTTGTTGATTATATGAGATAGATATGTTTTATTTCTGCATTTTCTGACTGGTCTGACTCATTTGCACTGAGTGACCTTTGTTTACATCTTTGTTACACTAATATATTGTACATATAGCTGTTGATTGTTTAATTGTTTAAGTAGGTCAAGGACCTTGTTTACTTGAACTATAACAGAATCCCCTAGAAACTGATAGACATTGTAGAATTTTCATCTTCTGGAACATTCAATCTGGTTACTATATAAAGGTTTGTCAACAGAATTAAAAAAACCTCATTTTTAGAAAGCCATTTCAGAAAGACTCACTTCAGTTGTTTCCATTGGAGATTATTATTGTTTCAGAACGGTGCGTTTATTATAGAAGAACTGCTTCTTTGTGAATTTGGAAGATTGATTCCAAAAGAGAATTTTGAAGAGAATTTGTTCGTCTTGGAAAAGAGAATTTATACTTTCTGTGAAATAGAATAATATTATTTTGTGAAAAGCCAGGATTCTGCTGGATTATTTGGAAATTACCTGTGGTGCCAATACTTCTTGGATTTTTACTCCATTTGAATTTTACGGAGCATTTTATTATATTTTATTGGAGACTGCTGAAATTTCTAAGTGAAAATTTTATTACAAATCTACGGGATACTGTTTCTGAAGAGACACTCTTGGATTTAATATTACCAGCTGGCAACTCTTCACAAGATTCTTCACCACTGGATTACTGGATTCTGTCAAACTGTATTTTGGACTAATTCGATAATTGATAAGTACCACTGTTTTTATTTTCTGTAAACCAATTAGTGTAAAAGATCTTTGTATCATTGTTTTTTTTTATATTAAGTTTTTTTAATTAAATTTCAGAATAATTAAATTCATAGTTATTGTTGCTGATTCTTAGATTTCTTTCCGTTACCAATATCATTAATATTTCCACACCGTAACAGAAATTGGGGGCTCGTTGCCGAGATTGAATATTAGATAACGAGAAAGCTTTATTTGCATATTGCAATTATTATTTTGGCTCACTTTCAAAACATTTCAATTTTCTTAGAAAATTTCAGTATTATTATTTACCTTATATAATCTAGGAACCAGCAAACCTTTTCATCATGGTGTTTATTGTGAAAGAATTTATATCTGAATTTGAAAGCTCTCCTAGTTTGGCCCTTTTAGAATCTCTTAAGAAGGAGGATTTATTCCAACTTGCTCATTATCTAAAATTACGTGCCACCCCTGGTCTGAACAAACATAAACTTAAACAGCTCATTGTTAATCATTATATGGAGGAAGGCCTTTTTCCTCAGTCTGAAACTCCCCCCTCTGAACCACAACCTACTGATGCCCTTGAACTCAAAAAGTTAGAATTGGAATTAAAAAAGTTAGAAATGCAACAAAAAATGAGGGAAATTGAAATTCAGGCCCAAAAAGAAAAAGAAGAAAGAGAAAATGAAATTAAATTAAAAGAATTAGAAGCTCGACAAAAAGAAAAAGAATTAGAAGCTCAAAAAGAAAGGGAACAAATTCAGGCTCAAAGAGAGGATAGGGAATTAAAATTATGGGAAATTGAAACTCAAAAAGAAATGGAACAAATTCAGGCTCAAAAAGAAATGGAACAAATTCAACCTCAAAAATAAATGCATTTAAGAGAACTGGAAATTCAGGCCCAAGGAGAAATAAAAAT
Source organism: Pictodentalium vernedei (assembly GCA_031216915.1). Lineage (NCBI taxonomy): Eukaryota > Metazoa > Mollusca > Scaphopoda > Dentaliida > Dentaliidae > Pictodentalium > Pictodentalium vernedei. The sequence goes on from CM062296.1 coordinate 222,847,365, forward strand.
AAAAGAATTGGAATCACAACATCAAGGGTCAAATGTAATTTCCCCAAGTAGATTTGATGCAACTAAACATGTTAGGCTAGCCCCCCGCCCCCCTTTCAAGAAAAAGAAGTTGACGAATCTTTTTCACATTTTGGAAAAGTGGCAACAAGTTTAAAATGGCCAAGGGTTGTCTGGACTTTGCTATTGCAAAGTGCTTTAAAAGGGAAGGCCCAGGAAATCTATTCCGCTTTATCTTCTGAGCAAAGCAATAATTATGACACTGTTAAAGAGGCTATACTTAAGGCATATGAACTTGTTCCAGAGGCCTATAGGCAGAAATTTAGAAATTATTACAAAAGCGAAAATCAAACTCATGTGGAATTTGCCAGAGAGAAGCAAAATTTATTTGACAGGTGGTGCCATTGAAAAGAAACAGGGAAAGATTTTGCAAAATTAAAGGAAATGAGTTCAAAGGAAAGATACATTCAGATATAAAGGCCCACCTGGATGAACAAAAAGTTGACACATTAAATAGAGCAGCAGAACTAGCAGGTGACTATGCCTTAACTCATAAAATGAGTCGTAACACCACAATTTTTTGGCCCCACAAGAATTCTTTCCAAAGTGGACCTAGACCAACTTCAGATAAAACTCATCCTTCCAATCATCCAAACTTTTCATCACCTAACTTTAGTAGGAAGCTTAATGAGAATAAGTCATCTAATGTCAGCCCTGCACCATTACGACCCAACAGTCCAACTAAAACTTGTAATTACCGTAAGAAACCAGGGCGTTTATTATCTGATTGCTGGCTGTTAAAAAGGAAAAATGAGGCCTCTACTTCACAGAATGCACTGGCATGTACACCATGCCATGAACATTATGTCATAAAGTAAGATGCTTTAGAAAATTATAAGCCATTTATTTCTGAAGGCTTTGTTTCCCTTGAGGGGGATAAGCACTGTTCCTTACCAATAAAAATACTGAGAGACACAGGGGCTACTCAGTCTTTAATGTTAGAAGGCATTTTGCCATTTTCTGAAGAAAGTGCTACAGGGGCACAAGTTCTGGTATCAGGTATTGAGTCAAACTCTTTAAATGTCCCACTTCATAAAATAAATTTAAGAAGTAATTTAGTAAACGGGACTGTGACAGTAGGAATCAGACCTACTCTACCCGTAAAAAGGTATTTCTTTATTATTGGGAAATGTCTTACCTGGTGACAAAGTTACTGTAGAACCTCAAGTGGTGGATAAGCCGAGCACAGATGAAAGTATTATTAATTTGAAGGAATGTTTTCCTTTTGCCTTTCCAGCATGTGCTGTGACTCGGTCCATGGCAAAGAAAGCTGAGGTTGATAAAAACCTCAATTGTGTTGATTTAAACAGCAAAGCTGAGGATAAGAACAGTCACAGAATTATGGATTCTGAAGACACTGATTTGTCTCAGACATTTTTGCGTCAGTGTGATGACTGCTCCAGAAATTTTAAAGAGGCCACTACACCTGAGAGCGATACGGGGACCTCCTTGAATGTCATTTCCCGGTCTTCTTTAATTCAGGAACAGGAAAGTGATCCTGACCTTGCCGAGCCACGTGAAAGGGCTCTAACAGAGGCAGAAGCCCATAACTTCCCCGTCTGTTATTTAAAAAAATCTGATGTACTCATGGGGAAATGGCGACCACCAGAAGTACCCTCCAATAGTGATTGGGAGGTTATTTATCAAATCGTTGTCCCCACTAAATACCGTAATGAAACAATAAGCCTGGCTCATGAAAATCCAATGGCTGGACATTTGGGAGTTAGGAAAATCTACTCTCGTATTTAACAATGTTTTACTGGCCCAAGCTTCGACAGGATGTTGTCGAATTGTGTAAAACCTGCCACCCCTGTCAAATTGTAGGAAAACCCAACCAGAAGATTCCTCCTGCTTCCCTTCAACCAATCCCTGCTTTTGAGGAGCCATTTAGTAGAATTATTATTGATTGTGTTGGTCCATTGCCTAGAACAAGATCTGGAAATGAATATCGTCTTACCATCATGTGTGCTTCTATACGATTTCCTGAAGCTATTCCTCTAAGAAATATTAAAACTAAGACTATAGTTAAGGCCTTGATAAAATTTTTCACGACTTTCGGTCTACCCAGGTCAGTGCAATCGGACCAAGGCTCAAATTTTATGTCAAACATTTTTCAGCAGGTGATGTATGAGCTCAAAATTAAGCAGTACACATCAAGTGCCTACCATCCCGAAAGTCAAGGTGCTCTTGAACGCTTCCATCAAACACTGAAGACCATGATAAAGGCCTGTGGGGAGGATAATGAGAAGGATTGGGATGAAGGAGTACATCTCCTCTCATTTGCAGTCCGTGAGACTGTACAGGAATCTCTGGGGTTCAGCCCTTTTGAATTAGTGTTTGGACACTCAGTGAGGGGTCCACTCACTGCTTTGAAGGAGAAATGGCTCGAGGAAGAGCCACCTGAAATTTCTCTTCTGGACTATGTGTCCACTTTTAAGGAAAAACTGCACCAGGCCAGAGAAATGGCAAGTAAACATTTACAGAAAGCCCAGAGTCATATGAAGACCTGTTATGATAAAAAGGCGAAATTTCGCACCTTTAAACCTGGGGACAAGGTGCTAGTATTATTCCCTTTAAAGGGCAATGCTTTACAAGCAAGATATTCAGGCCCTTATATTGTTAAGCACAAGATCAGTGATACTGATTATGTTGTTGAGACTCCCGATAGACTCAAAAATACTCAGCTGTGCCATATAAATATGTTGAATACATATTATGAGAGAGAACCAAACTCTCTATCAGTCTCAACATTCACCCACATGGATGAGCTGGAAAATCCTGTGGAGGATGTTCATGAAGGCGGTGAAAATGTACCTCTTAAGTTACAGAACTCAGATGTCCTGAGAGATCTACAAAATAAAATAGATTATTTACTGCCTGACCAAAGAAACGATTTAGTTGATTTAATTTTCAAATATCAACACTTATTTCCCGATGTGCCTAGTAGGACATCTGTTATTTTTCATGATGTTGATGTAGGAGAGGCAAATCCCATCAACCAGCATCCATATAGATTGAACCCTTTCAAAGCTCAGATCATGAGAAAGGAAATACAGTGTATGCTGGACAATGATATCATAGAACCTAGCCATAGCAACTGGAGTTCGCCCTGTATACTTGTCCCAAAACCTGATGGGAGTTACCGATTTTGTATGGATTACCGAAAAGTGAACAGCCTCACCAAAACAGACAATTATCCAATTCCAAGAATTGATGACTGCATTGACAAACTTGGCCATGCTAAAGTTGTGACAAAATTTGACTTGTTAAAGGGTTATTGGCAAGTCCCTTTAACAGAAAAAGCAAAAGAAATATCTGCTTTTGTTACCCCATTTGGATTGTATCAATATAAAGTTACCCCTTTTGGCATGAAAAATTCTCCGGCAACGTTCCAGCGCATGGTTAACCACTTAATTGCAGACCTAGATCACAGTGAAGCTTATATTGATGATGTTATTTTCCACACAAGATACAAATTGGGCTGATCATCTGAAGCATATTCAATAATTTTTTGACAAAGTGACCCAAGCCAACCTAACTATAACTTGGTAAAATCAGAATTTGGCAAAGCAACTGTAAATTATTTAGGTCATGTTGTGGGTCAGGGGCAGGTGAGGCCGATTGTGGCAAAAGTTGATGCCATTGTAAATTTTCCAGTACCAAGCTCTAAAAAGAGCTCATGAGATTCTTGGGCATGGCTGGATATTATAGAAAATTTTGTTTAAATTTCTCAATGTTGTCTCCCCTTTGATCAGTTTATTGAGCAAAAGGGTTAAGTTTGTTTGGACCGAGGAGTGCCAGAAATCCTTTAACAGAATAAAAACTTTATTAAATAATTCCCCTATCCTGGCCAGTCCCAATTATGAAAAGCCCTTCAAATTATTTATAGATGCAAGTGACAATGGAGCAGGTGGGTATATTGAACAGGAAGATTCCCAAGGCATTGATCACCCTGTGTGTTATTTCTGCAGAAAATTTCTCAAACATCAAAAGAATTACTCTACAGTAGAAAAAGAAACTTTGGCTCTAATTTTGGCATTAACCCATTTTGATGTGTATCTAGGAATCACCCAATGCCTTTTTACAGTTTACACCGTTCATAACCCCTTAACTTTTATCAATAAAATGAAAAACAAGAATCAAAGATTATTGCGGTGGAGTTTAGCCCTTCAAGAATATAATTTAGAGATTAGGCATATTTCGGGAAGAGATAATGTTGTAGCTGATGCTCTTTCCAGAATATCCTAATTTAAAATGATATGATCAGTCCCTATTCACTTCAAGTGTATATATGTTTATTAAAAAAAATTGTGAAGATAATGGTGTGTGTGTATTGTAAACCAGTCAGAGTCTGCTAAAATTATATAAAAAGTTTTCAGTACCTTCAAACTTTTTCTTATAAGACGGGGGGTGTTATAGCCCCCATATTATATTGAGATTGATATATCCTTAGTTGTTAATTATATGAGATAGATATTCTTATTTCTGCATTTTCTGACTGGTCTGACTCATTTGCACTGAGTGACCTTTGTTTACATCTTTGTTACACTAATATATTGTACATATAGCTGTTGATTGTTTAATTGTTTAAGTAGGTCAAGGATCTTGTTTACTTGAACTATAACAGAATCCCCAAGAAACTGATAGAACATTGTAGAATTTTCATCTTCTGGAACATTCAATCTGGTTACTATATAAAGGTTTGTCAACAGAATTCAAAAAACTCATTTTTAGAAAGCCATTTCAGAAAGACCCACTTCAGTTGTTTTCATTGGAGATTATTATTGTTTCAGAACAGTGCATTTATTATAGAAGCAGTGCTTCTTTGTGAATTTGGAAGATTGATTCCAAAAGAGAATTTTGAAGAGAATTTGTTTGTCTTGGAAAAGAGAATTTACACTTTCTGTGAAATAGAATATTATTTTGTGAAAAGCCGGGATTCTACTGGATTATTTGGAAATTACCTGTGGCGCCAATACTTCTTGGATTTTTACTCCATTTGAATTTTGTGGAGCATTTTATTATATTTTATTGGAGACTGCTGAAATTTCTAAGTGAAAAATTTATTACAAATCTACGGGATACTGTTTCTGAAGAGACATTCTTGGATTTAATACTACCAGCTGGTAACTCTTCACAAGATTCTTCACCACTGGTTTACTGGATTCTGTCAAACTGTATTTTGGACTAATTCGATAATTGATAAGTACCACTGTTTTTATTTTCTGTAAACCAATTAGTGTAAAAGATCTTTGTATCATTATTTTTTTTTATATTAAGTTTTTTTAATTAAATTTCAGAATAATTAAATTCATAGTTATTGTTGCTGATTCTCAGATTTCTTTCCGTTACCAATATCATTAATATTTCCACACCGTAACAGTGCCAAAGAAAAAAGTTGATGTAAAAAAGGTACAATTCAAAGATAATTGACAACAGCAACGTTTCTTGGCAGAAATGGAAGAAAATCAATAGCTCCCGTCAATCCAAACAAGTATACCAAGTTTCAAAGCGCCACAATCATAAATGTGTGCCAAATGGAAATATTGATGCATAACTAAACTAAGTTCAAAGTCATTGCAAATGGTTATGCTTTTGGACAGAAATGGAAGAAAATGGATAGCTCTAGAGGTCACCCCAAACAATCATACCAAGTTTCAGCTATCCGATCATACAATGAGAAATATTGATGCACAACTGCACTAAGTTCAAAGGTCGAATGCCAGTGGCATCGTTTTTTGACAGAAATGGAAGAAAATCGATAGCTGCCATCTAGAAGTACTCCAAACAAGCGTACCAAGTTTCAAAGCGTTGATAAATGTGCCCTGTAGGGTGTGCCCATTGGAAATATTGATGCATAACAAAAGAAAGTTCAAAGGTCATTGCCAATGACAAGGTTTTTTTTACGGAAATGGAAGCAAATCGAAAGCTCCTATCTAGAGGTCAACCTAAACAAGTATACATTTCAAAGCGATCTGATCATAAATGTGTCCTAAATGTGCCCCATGGGATATGCCAAAGGGAGATATTGATGCACATCTCTACCAAGTTCAAAGGTCGAATGTCAACGGCAACGTTTCATTAACGGAAATGGAAGACACGAGGCGTTTCCGACTAGACAGCTCCGCCGAGGATCACTGTTTTAGGGGAAGCTAAATACAAGACAAGAATTCAATTGTCACTGCTTGTGACCTTAACCATCATGATTTGACAATGGGACAAGGTCATGACACACGGTTAGGTTATGGGTAACAATTGTGTGAAGTATGAACAAGATCTGTCACACTGATTCAATTATAGAGGCCAGACAATGGATGCATAACAATATCAAAGTGTTGTTGTCTGTGGCCTTAATGGTATGACCTTGGATCAAAGTCGCGACACAATTTTGTGTCATGAGAAATAATTGTACCAACTTTGAATAAGAAATATCAATCATTCAAAGTTATATGAACCAGACAAGGGCTCTATGACAAAATAAACGTTTTTCTGCCTGTGACCTTGACCTTGATATTATCTTGGATCAAAGTCATGACACACCTTTGAGTCATGAGTAATAATTGTACCAACTATGAAAAAAGATCTGTCGATCACACCAAGTTATATGGACCGGACAAAGGCTGAATAACAATATCCAAGTTTTGCTGTTTGTGGCCTTGACCCTGATATGACCTTGGATCAATATCGTGACACATCTTTGAGTCATGAGCAATAATTGTGCCAAGTATGAACAAGATCTGCCGTTTGGATCAAATTATATGGACCGGACAAACAAAATGTGATGGACGGATAGACGACGGACAGACGGGCAATTTGACATTAGAAAGGCTTCACTGACATTCTGTCAGACGGAGCTTATATTCAGTGCTAAAGAAATTATGGCCAAACAAATGTCAAAGTATTTATAAGTGTCACCTTACCATAGGGCCTGTGACCTTGAGGGCACATACCATATTATAATTCGCGACACACTGTCTTTTGATATTACCTATTGTTATGAAGTTTCATTGAAAAATATTCGGTGATTAAGAAATTATGGCCCGGACAAACAAATCTCAACGTTTCTTCTTCTAAGTGTCACCTTGTCATAGGGTCTGTGACCTTGACCTTAAGTTTGAGGGTCACATACCATACTATAATTCGCTACACACTGTTTTTTGATATTACATATTGTTATGGAGTTTCATTAAAAATATTCAGTGGTTAAGAAATTATGGCTTTATAGTTTTTCTAATTGTCACCTTACCATCGGGCATGTGACCTTGACACACACATACCATATTATAATTGCGACACACTATCTTTTGATATTACATATTGTTATGTTGACGACGGACAGACGGATGACAAAAAAAAAATTCAGTGAAGTTTGAGTAAAATGCCCATTCTCAGCTCCTTCAAAGTATTGTGTTATGTGTCGGGTCACCCTGAACACAGAAATCCCTCTTAATATTTAGTTATTTATTGGGGTTTAAGGATACTTTCGACAGCCAGGGTCACCTTCTGTTGGTCAGTTTTGATATCTTTTGATATTACATATTGTTATGTTGACGACGGATGTACGGATGACAAAAAAAAAAAATTCAGTTACGTTTGAGTAAAATGCCCAGTCTCAGCTCCTTCAAAGTATCGTGTAATGTGTCGGGTCGCCCTGAACACAGAAATCCCTCTTAATATTTATTTATTTACTGGGGTTTAAGGATACTTTCGACAGCCAGGGTCACCTTCTGTTGGTCAGTTTTATGGGTGGAGGAAGCCGAGGTACCCGGACAGAACAAAAGTCCCCTCTCCATGAAGATATCGTGTCGGGTCGTCTTAAACACCAAAATCCCCCTTAATATTTATTCATTGGGGGATAAGGATACTTTCGGCTGTCAGGGTCACATACTGTCGGACAGTTTTACGGGTGGAGGAAGTCGGAGAACCAGGAGAAAACCACTTAGCAACGGCAAGCAATGGTCTGCCTCCCCAATGTACTAACTTAAGACAAGCAGTGTTAGCACTAGTTGAATACAAGTGTACCACTGACGTGCAGAACGCCTTAGTACACAGCGCCACAGAGCAGCCCCCCCCCCCACCCCCCATTTAAAGCCCAAGATCCGAACGAAATACAATTAAATAGTTTAGGGTCGTTTCAGCCAACAACTGGGTGAAAATAAAACAATAGAACACTTCAGTGAAATTTGTGTAAAATGCGCGGTCCCCTCTCCTTGAAATTATATCAAAGAATCTTAGTCGATTTTGTACCACTGACTAATTTCTGACAAAACTGCTGGAAGAGGTGCACCCTTCTTTTTCTGTATCTATGCAGCTGGATAAGTAAATTACGCAATACAAAAATCTCCCGTCAAACTTTTTTTTGGCGGGGAATGGGTTTCTCCTATATCGACACCATTGAATTAATACACTGTGCATTACATGTGTTTTGACAAGGGAGTTTTTTCTGAGTTTTTACTTTCAATAAAAATATTGGAATACCAATTACGTCAATTCCCCATTAATGTTTCCTTCTAGTAACTGCAGTAAGTTCAAAAGTCGAATGCCAATGACAGAGTTTTTTGACGGAATGGAAGAAAATCAATAGCCCCCATCTAGAGGTCACTCCAAACAAGTGTTTGACCACCGAGGTGGTATTAGTCCCCTGCGGCGCTTTTGTGACATAAGGTGTTTTTGTCACAGAAGACACTAGAGTATATAAGCATCTTGGAATTTGAAAAAAAAATATTGAGCGTGCATAATCCCCTCACAACCCTTTATCCATGTACCATATATGAAAGGCGTAGCTTGAACCATGTTGGAGGGAGGGGTGGTAACATAAAATAGAGAAAAAAGCTTAAAAAACACAACAAAAATGGCCGCCATTCTGCCATCTTGGATTTTGAAAAATAAATATTGACTGCATCATCCCCAGAACCATTTATCCATGTACCGAATATGAAAGGTGTAGCTTGAAGCATATTAGAGGGAGAGGTGGTAATATAAAAACAGACAAACAGACAGACAGACAGACGGACAGACGTTAGATTTTGAAAAAAAAATATTGAGCGTGCATAATCCCCTCACAACCCTTTATCAATGTACCATATATGAAAAGTGCAGCTTGAACCATGTTGGAGGGAGCAGTGGTAACATAAAATAGAGAAAAGGGCTAAAACAAGAGGCCCCACGGGGCCTGAGGGCGCTCACCTGATACTGGCCGAGTCATATCACCAAAATAGCAAGGGATTCTGCCTTGTGGTTATTATCAGTTTTTCAACATAAAAGTGTTTTCTCTACTTAGTAACCCAGAGTGTTCATATGTTAGATCCCCATATTGGGTACTCAATAATTTATCTATTTATTTATTGGAATTTAAGGTCACTTTCTAAGGCTACATCATTACAGAGGCATAATTATAATATCAGGTTTGGTCAATCGTTTATGCCTATTACTGCCCACTTTACAGGGCTTTCAACGCAGGAATTGGCTACTGGGCCCAATTTTATCAATAAACCAGAACTTGAACAAATTTCAATTTGCCGCTTCTAAGAAAACTAAAAATCAAATATCAAAAGATTCTGAGAGGAGTATCAGAAAAAAAAGATTTTTTAAGAATATTTCTCATACTGAATTAAGTTATACATTGGGCTCCCATAGGGAACCCAAAAACAAAAGCTTCTGAAGCAGTGGTTTGGGAGAAGAAGATTATTCAACGTTATTCCCATTACCTACAGTGTTAAAAAATGATGACTCGGCACTTTTAGTCCTGGAAAAGTACTTATGATAAAACCAATGGCATTTTTTTCACCATTCCTTTCTCCCGGCCCTAAGGAAGCTTCACATTGTATAAAAATTCTCAGTGCCATGTAGTTCTGGAAATATGGGCATTCAAAAAAAAAAAAATTTTTCAGCTCCTGTAGTTGCCGTGGGGGACAGGAAAACAATTTATGGCATAAATTAGGTATTTGTGACCCAATAAGCCCTCATATCAAATTTGGTTCAAATCGACTTTTTGGTTTGGAAAATAAAAATTTTGGTATAATTTGGGCTCCCACAGTGAGCCCAAATATGAACCCAGGTACTTGGCTTTACCAAACTTCACTCTCAGCCCCTAAGAATGCTGTACATCAAATATCAAAACATTTTGACTGGTGGATCTGAAAAAAAAATTTTTTTTAAAGAATATTCCTCATATTGAACTAAGTTATAATTTGGGCTCCCACAGGGAGACCAAATATGAGCCGAAGGACTTGACTTGAACAAACTTGAATCTCACCTCCCTAAGCATACTGTATACCAAATATCAAAAGATTCTGACCGGTGGATGCGAAGAAGAAGATTTTAAAAGAATATACCTCGTATTGCACTAAGTTACAATTTGGGTTCCCAAAGGGAGTCCAAATATGAACTCAGGGACTTGGCTTGAACAAACATCAATCTCACCCCCCTAAGGATGATGCATAGCAAATATCAAAAGATTCTGATTTGTGGATCCGAAGAAGAAGATTTTTAAAATATATCCCTCATATTGCACTAATTTGAACATTTGGGTTCCCATAGGGAACCCAAATATGGACCGAGGAATTTGATTTCTACAAATATGTGAATCAATGTTCCAAAGATGTTATATGTAAAATATGAAAGCTTTTAGAGCAGTGGTTTGGAAGAAAACAATTCTTTATTTTTTTCCCATTGCCTACTGTGTTAAAAAATACTGACTCAGCACTTTTTCAGAGTCCCGAAAAAGTACCCTATGATAAAACCGATAGCAATTTTTTTTTACCAATCCTTTCTGTTGGTCCCAAGAAAGCTTCACACCACATAAAAATTCTCACTGCCGTGCAGTTTTTGAGATATAGGCGTTTTAATTTTTTTCTATTTTTAGCTCCTGTGGTTCCCACGGGGCTACAGGAAAAAAAATTTCTGCATAAATTAGGTACTTATGACCCAATAAGCCCTCACATAAAATTTGGTTCAAATTGGCCTCTCGGTTTAAAAAATAGAAATTTGGGGTGGGGCCAAAATTTTTGCTCCTCCCATAACATCGCCAAGTATAGACCTACAAACTTCTCTTGAACAAACTTGAGTCTACACCTCAAAAGGAAGCTGCATACCAAATATCAAGTCTCTGCTATTGCTGGTTCTTGAGAAGAAGATTTTTTAAGAATTGGAGCATTTTTGCCCCACCCCTCTGCTCAATATGAGCCGAAACCTAATTTGCCCAAAAATCAAAATGCCGCTATATAACCCCTACTCACATGAAATTTCATTAACATGCGGCCAGTGGTTTGGAAGAAAAAGACCCAAACACCACCTTCACGCCGGACGACGGACGACGGACGCCGGACGACGGACGACGGACGAAAAGTGATCAGAAAAGCTCACCCTGACTTTCAGTCAGGTGAGCTAAAAACACAACAGAAATGGTTGCCATGGCGCCATCTTGAACTTTGGAAAAAAAATATTGAACGTGCAACATCCCATTACAACCCTCTATCCATGTGCCAGATATAAAAAGTGTAGCTTGAACCATGTTGGAGTGAGGCGTGGTAACATAAAATAGAGAAAAAAGCTTAAAAAACACAACAAAAATGGCCGCCATGCCGCCATCTTGGATTTTGAAAAAAAAAAAATTGAACGTGCATCATCCCCTCCCAACTCTCTATCCATGTGCCAAATATGCAAAGTGTAGCTTGAACCATGTTGGTGGGAGGGGTGGTAACATGAAAATAGAGAAAAAAGCTTAAAAAACACAACAAAAATGGCCGCCATTCCGCCATCTTGGATTTTGAAAAAAAAAATTTTGAGCGTGCATCATCCCCTCAGAACCATTTATCCATGTACCAAATATGAAAGGTGTAGCTTAAAGCATGTTGGAGGGAGAGGTGGTAACATAAATAAAAAACAGACAGACGGACGGACGGACGGACAGACAGACGGACGGAGTGCAATCCTATAGTCCCCTTACGGTTCCTATAGGGGACTAACAAGCAGTTTCAAAGCGATTCGACCATAAATGTGCCTTGAAAGGCGTGCCGAAGGAAGATATTGATGCATAATAAATCAAGTTAAACGGTCGTTGCCAGCGGCAACGTTTTTGGATGGAAATGGTAGAAAATGGATACACCTCATTTAGAGGTCACCCCAAACAAACATACCAAGTTTCAAAGCGATCCGATCATAAATGTGCCCTACAGAACCTACAAAGGGAAATATTGATGCATAACTAAACTAAATTCAAAGGTCGTTGCCAGTGGCAACGTTTTTTGACGGAAATGGAAGAAAATGGACAGCTCTCATCTAGAGGTCACCCCAAACAAACATACCATGCTTCAAAGCGATCCGATCATAAATGTGCCATGTAGTGTGTGCCCAATGTAAATATTACAAAAAAAAAAAAATACTGCAAAGTTCAAAGGTCGAACGCCGGAAATGGCAGAAAATCAACAGCTCCCATCTAGAGGTCGCATCAAAGAAGCATTCAAAGCGATTTGACAGTAATTGTGCCCTGTAAGGCGTGCCAAAGGAATATATTGATGCATAACTAAACTTAAGTTCAAATGTCGTTGTCAACGGTACCATTTTTCAACGGAAATGGAAGAAAATAGATAGTTCCCATCTAGAGATCACCCTAAACAAGCATACCAAGTTTCAAAGCGATCCGATCATAAATGAGACTTGTGCGGTGAGGCAAATAAAATTGTTGACGTACGTACACGTACGCCGACGGACGCTATGTGACAGAAATTGCTCAGCTTGACTTCGCCAAGTCGAGCTAAAAATTGAACCCCATTATTTAAATTGCAATTAATACGGCGGGGGGGGGGGGGGGGGGCATAACCTATGGTACTTCCTAACCCAAGAAGTTACAGATCTATAAAGATCCGATTTTCGTTAGCGAGGTTATACATGTGCAAGGCAACGATTACAGCGTAACGTGTTCGCGGGGCTTGTCAAACTGGGGTACTAATTGGCAAAAATATGATTCGCATTTCTATAATAATTCAGACCCACACTGCACAAAAATGTCGCCATTGCTTGGAGCATGAACGCATCCAGTGTGGGTGAGGCTGGCACATGGTGTGCATAAACACTTGGTGTGCGAGCCATAAGCGGTCGTTAGCTTTCCACAATCGCACTCAGACGCATACTCGACTGTCAGTTATATTTAAGAGGGTATACTATGTACTGCTACTAGAATAATCATTCTGCAAAATTGACAAACCGTCTCTGATAGAATACACTGGGAGTCAGGGGACGAAATATCAACGATCAGTGTTACCTGTCTGTTCCAGTCTATTCCTTCGTGTTTCTTCCCGTCAATCGTTAGGAAATGGGTCGAGTAACGGGTCGTACATGGTACCATGCCAAAGGGGTAACATCAGAGGGTAGGACATAGTATCTCCTACCTAGGCCTTGTTATCTCTTCCATGGAACTCTGTATCTCCTACGTAGGACTTAGTACCTCCTATGATGTGGCACGTTTTCATTTCCTACGCAGGAGATAATATCTCCTATATAAAAGTTAGTACCTCTTGTGTATATCCTACGTAGGACATTAGTATCTCTTGTGTATATCCTACTTAGGACATTAGTATCTCTTGTGTATATCCTACTTAGGACATTAGTATCTCCAACATGGGACTTGTCTCTTGCATATGACTTTCTCTTACATAGGACCTAGTGGTATTGGTAGTATGTGCGGTTTTTTGGGGCCACGTTGGCTTTCCTTAGCAAGGGTTCTCAGAGGAGAAAGCTTACCACTTTGCACAGCAGGTGTCGTGTTGATTGTCAAAATAACGCGCGTAAGAGGTCACGTTTTTACACCACTACTAACGTAGTGGTGCTTGGTGTGGACCACACGCGCAATACATGTTGCCTAATTTATGTCGTTCATTATCAATGACCGATGTGGCTACACTTGCTTAGAGAGCTGAATCTTGGATGCTTCAGTACGAACGTAGGAGGGAGACCTTGACTATATGTCAAACAAAACCTCATCGGGTGGGGGGGGGGGAGGGGGGGGGGGGGTTAACAACATCCGAGAAACACAACTTATTGTTGCCAAATGCAAATGGGAACCCAGACAGTATTTTCTGATAATTGTGTTACGCAAAGTGGTGAATAGGGAAAAAAAAATCAAAAAAGAGTTTTCAAGGTTTCAAAGTTACGTCTTAAAAGCTTATGACATTTTTGCTTATACTTGTATTCGTGGAGGTACATTACTAGTTTAAATATTGGAATATAACAAGAGGCCCCACAGGCCTGAAGCGCTCTCCTTGAACAGAACACAATATAAATAGTGTCCAAGAATGAATCTACATTAAGCAATAAATCTCCATAGGCCACACTGTCAATCCTTGAGTCCCTCAGGAGTGACAAAAATAATCCGGGCATCATGCCTTTTCTTCAGTTGATAATAATGTAAAATGTAGAGCTCCCCTATGAAGCCACTTGATACAACCTATGTGGATTAATCTTAATTAAACACCTCTAGAGGGTACTGAATACAAACTTTTTAAATCTTCAGCAAAATGGCCAATTCCGGCAACCCATATGGAGCCCAAATATTAACCCAGGCTCACGATTTAAACATAGTTGAATCTGACCTCCCTAGAAATGTTGTGTACCAAATATGAAAGCATTCTGACTGTTGGATCTTAAGAAGAGAAATTTTGAAGAAATTTCTTCATATTGAACTAAGTTAAAATTTGGGCTACCATAGCGAACCCAAATATTACCTTATGGATCTGATTTGAACAAACTTGAATCTCACCATCATCCCCCAACTCCCCCCCCCCCCCCCCCCGCCACCCACCCCCAAGATGTTGTATACCAAATATGAGAGCATTCTGACTAGTGGATCTGAAGAAGAGGATTTTTGAAGAATTCCTTCATATTGTACCAAGTTATATTTCAGGTTCCCATATGGAGCCCAAATATTAACCCAGGCTCTTGAATTGAACAATCTGGAATCTGACCACCCTAGAGATGTTGTGTACCAAATAAGAAAGCATTCCGACTGGTGGATCTGAAGAAGAATAATTTTAAAGACATTTCCTCATATCGCACTAAGTAAACATTTGTCTACCAGGCCTGAAAATAAGCAGTCTGACATTTGCAGAATGAGGTCCCCAGAGGGTAGATTTGATGATGCTATCCCATACAGTGGGCCAATTTATTCTCTGGGTACCTCTTTCTATTTAGTTTTGAGACTTTTATTTAGATTGAGGTTCACAGTGAGTAAATTTAGTGATGCTGCCCTGCTGTGCAGGGTAGCATCACAAAATTCACCCTCTCGGGACCTCATTTTGCAGATGACAGTCTGCTTATTTTCTGGTTTGTTGTCTACCATAGCGAGCCCAAATATATACCTAGGGATCTGATTTGAACAAACTGGAATCTGATCCCCCTACAGGTGTTGCAAACCAAATATGAAAGCATTCTGCCTGGTGGATCTGAAGAAGATTTTTAAAAATTATCCCCCATATTGAACAAAGTTAAAATTTGGGCTTCCATGGGAAGCCCAAATATTAACCTAGGGACTTGGTTTGAACAATCTTGAATCTGACTCTCATACCAATGATGTATATCAAACATTAAAAGATTCTGACTGGTGGTTCTGAAAAAGAAGATTTTTAAAGGATATTCCCAATATTACCCTATGTAAAAAATTTGGGCTCCTATATTGGGCCGAAATATGAACCAATGGGATTTATTTTAACAAACTTGTATCTGACACCCCTATGAATGCTGTATACCGAATATCAAAAGATTCTGATGATTGGTTCTGGAGAAAAGATTTTTAAAAAATTTTGCAAATACGCTGACTAAGCATTTTTTTCGATGCCCATTACAGTACACCTTAACATAACCGCTGGCAATTTTTTTTACTATTCAATTCTACTGGTCCTAAGGATACTGCATACCAAATAACAGCTCTCTATTCCATGTGGTTTTGGAAATTTGGGCGTTTGAAAATATTTCTATTTTTAGCTCCCAGGGTTCCCATGGTGACTTGGGAATTTTTTTTTTTTTTCATGTGTCAAGTAATAATGACCCAATAATACCACATACTAAATTTGGTTTAAACCGGACCATCGGTTCAGAAAATAGAAATTTTGGGCGGCGCCAAAAATCTTATCATGAACTTTGAACAAACTTGATCCTACACCTCAAAAGGAAGCTCCATAGCAAATAAATATCAAGTCATTGTACACACTGGTTCATGAGAAGATTTTTAAAAATATTTTTGGAGCATTTTTCCCCCACTCCCTCCCTATGGGGCTGAGCATGTTGAGTTGAACAAAAATACAATGCCCCTTCGGGATCATCACTCACACAAACTTTCAATTGAATTGGCCCAGTGGCTTTGGAAGAGAAGACCAAAACATGGTGTTGACGGATGGAGAGTGATGAGATTAGCTCAGCTTGACTTTGTCAAGATGAGCTAAAAATCTGTGGAACTCCCTGCTACAGACCTGCAGTCTTGAGAGGGTTAAATTAAAGACATGCACACAGGAATCAGATAAATGTTTCCAGCATATAAAGGGTTCATTCAACATGAAATCAGTAGAGAAAGACACACTGAAGTCATGAGAGGGTTACAGACATGAATCTGATCAATTTTTTTCCAAGGAACCAGAAAAAACAGTATTGAAACGTTTTTTGTTTGTTCATGTCATCAATAAAAATCTTTGGAACCCACACTGCAGCCTTGAGAGGGTTAAATTAAAGACATGCATACAGGTATCAGATGTTTTCCAGCATTGAAATGATTCATTAAACATAAATAAGAATCTTTCTAAAACAAACAAAAGTCCCCCCCAACAGAATTGACAGATTGTATTTTCAAGATGAAATGTTCATAGCACAATTTTTGTTTATTAACACAATATGTCAATCAAACACATCTGTGAATGAAATGCTCCAGGGATGAGATTACCTCAGCTTGACTTAGTCAAGATGAGCTAAAAAAGGAAAAAAAGATGATGACCCCAATCTATAAAACTGGATATGCATAAAGGTTTTGTAATTATGATTCGGCCCTGAGTGGCACCCGTAGCGCCACTTTTGTTAATCGAGAATCGGTTTCCAGCAAAAGGCTTCTAGGGGTTTTAATTCAAAATGCTGTAAGTGTGTTCATGTGTTCAGGTAGGGTCTCTAGATGTGCATAAAGGTTTCAGATTTTTCATTCGGACATATGTGGTACCCACAGCAATACTTTTTTCATTAGAGAATCAACTTTGCGGCAAATGACTCCTAGGGGATTTAATTCAAAACGTTGAAAGTGCGTTCATACATCCCAGTAGGATGTCTAGATGTGCATAAAGGTTTTGGTTTCTTTTAATTCAGCCCCATGTGTTGCCCGTAGCACCACTTTTGTCGTTGGGGAATCTGTTTCCGCTAAAAGCTCCTAGGGATTTCAATTCGAGATGCTGAAATGTTGTTCATATGTTCCGGTAGGGTGTCTAAATGTGCCTAAAGGTTTCAGATTTTTGATTCGGACCCAGGTGACATGTGTAGCATCACTTTTGTCATTAAAGAAGAATCAGTTTCTGGCAAAAGCCAAAGGCTCCAAGGGGTTTTAAATCAAAATGCTTAAAGTGTGTTCATATGTTTAGGTAGGGTCTCTAGATGTGCATGAAGGTTTTGAATTTTTGATGCAGCCCCATATGGCTCCCAAAGTGCCACTTTTGTTGTTAGACAGTCGGCTTGTGACAAAAGGCTCCTAGGGGTTTTAGTTTGAAATGTTGAAGGTGTGTTCATATATTCAGGTAGGGTTTCTAGATGTGCATAAAGGTTTCAGATTTTTGATTCAGCACCATGTGGCACCCATAGCGACATCTTTGTCATTAGAGAATTACTTGCTACAAAAGGCTCCAAGGGGAGTCAAATCAAAACATTGAATGTGTGTTCATAAGTTCAGGTAGGGTCTGCAGATGTGCATAAAGGTTTCAAATTTTATATAATACCTTTTCATTTCTGTCTGTATCAAGCATTAACCAATAATCAAGAATTCAAATATGGGGATATACTATAGTGTGATTTGCACACAAATGACACCATTGAGTTCTGTTTTCTTTTTGTCATACAATTGTTTATAACAACCTACTGCGAGGCCCTATTAACTCCCCTATAGGGTAGAATAGCCTCAGAATCGGTCAATAGGGACAACTAATAAAAGCAGGAGGCCCCATAGAGTCTGGGGTGCTTATCTGACAATAGTTGTTTAAAGAAGGATTTAATTAGCATCTATAGCTTGTTAACACAACAGAGGAATGAAGTTATTTAATTATTTATAACTCTGTTGTCCATGCCAGATGATTTTTTTCTAGTACTGGGATGCTACCACAGAAATAATGCCCCCATTTCCAGTAATGGAAAACTAGGGAGGCCAAATATCAACCTAAGAACTTAACTTGAACAAACTTCAGTCTGAGGCCTTCCCTTCCACCACCAGGATCCTGTATACCCAATGTGAAAGCAGGCTGACTGGGCAATCTGAAGAAGATTTTTAAAGAAATTTCAACATATTACACTAAGTTGAAATTCGGGCTACCATAGGGGGCCCAAATAGTAACCCAGGAACCTGATTTGAACAAAAACTTGAATTTCACCCCTTCAGAGATGTTGTAGACCAAATACAAAAGCATTCTGACTGGTGGATCTGGAGAAGATGATTTTTTTAAAGAAATTCCCTCATATTGCACTAAGTTAAAATTCAGGCTCCCATAAAGAGCCCAAATATGAACTTAGGGACTCGATTTGAACAAACTTGAATCTGAGCCCCTTAGAGATGCTGTATACCAAACATAAAACACTCTAAGGAATGGCTCTGGAGAAGACTTTTAATGAAATTCCCTCTTATTGCAGCATGTTAAAATTTGGGCTCCCATAGGGAACTCAGATATTAACCCAGGAGCCCAATTTGAACAAACTTGAAATCTTACCCAACTGCAAATGTTGCATACAAATGTGAAAGCATTCTGACTGGTGGATCTAGAAAAGACTATTCCCTCATACTGCACTAAGATAAAACTTGGGCTTACATAGGAAGCCCAAGTATGAACCCAGAGACTCGATTTTAACAAATTAGAATGTGACCTCCCTAGAGATGTTGTATACCAAATATGAAAGCATTCTGACTGGTGAATCTGAAGAAGATGATTTTTAAAGAAACTCCCTCATACTGCAATAAGTTAAAATTTGGGCTACCACAGGGAGCCCAAATATTAATCCAGGCACTCGATTTAAACAAACTTGAATCTCCCCCCCCCCCCCCCCCCCCCCCCCTAGAGATGTTGTATACCAAATATGAAAGCATTCTGACTCATGGATCTGAAGATTGTTAAAGAAATTCACTCATACTGCACTAAGTTAAAATTTGGGCTCAATATTAACCTAGGGACCCAATTAGAACAAACTTGTATCTTACCCTCCCCCTCCCCACCCCCCCCCACCCCCCACCCCCTAAAAATGTTGTATACCAAATATGAAAGCATTCTAACTAGAGGACCTGAAGAAGATATTTAAAGAAATTCCCTCATATTGCACTAAGTTAAAATTCGGGCTCCCATGGGAAACCCAAATATTAACCCAGGCACTCGATTTGAACAAACTTGAATCTGACCCTCCTAAAGATGTTGCATAACAAATATCAAAGCATCTGACGAAGAAGATTTTCAAAGATCATTCCCCATATTGCCCTAAGTTGAAAATTTGGGCTCCTGTATTGAGCCCAAACAGGAACCAAGGGGCTTCATTTAATACATCTGTATCTGACCCCCCCCCCCCCCCCCCCCTCCTATGGATGCTGTATACCAATTATCAAAAGATTTAGATCAATGGTTGTGGAGAATTTTTTTTTCATTTTGCAAATTGCTGTATACCAAATATCAAAAGATTCTGATCAATGGTTGTGGAGAAACTTATTTTAAAAAACTTTTGCAAATATGCCGACTCCGCATTTTCTGACTCCCCCCACAAAGAATACCCTAGCAAAACCGATGGCATTTTTTTCTACAATTCAATTCCACTGATCCTAAGGACGCTTCACACCAAATAACATTTCTCTGTTCCATGTGGGCGAGCATTTTTTTTAATTTTTCAATTTTATTTTTTGTAATTATTTCTTTGCCATCAAAAGCTTATGTTCTTCGGTCTTTTATGTGGGTGGTGGTGTATTTTGCCCCTCAAGTGCAAGAATGCTTTGCAATGCTAAAGCATTGCAAACCCTTGTTGCACTCAAGGGACAAATTTATCAATTTTATTAACTTGGGTAAAATATCAGATATTTATGGTTATATAAAGAAAGCATGCGGCAGCCAAAATGACCATGTACGGGGGTGTTGGAAACAGCTTTTTAACCATTTTTGGGGCCTAATGGAAGTGGTGAATGTACAGTTAAAACTAGAAGTCCTGTCATGAAATGCGCACAAATAGCACGTTGATATGCGCATTAATGTACGCGTTATGGCCTAAGTAAAGCTATCAAATTCTGTACATATGGCCTGTGCACAAGCAATGTTTCAGCCAATGGACCTCCGGGTAACCCGGAGGTCCATTGGAAGAAACATTGCATGTGTTTGCTATGAGTAACCAAGAGAACCTGCCGTGCTTTGGATGCCATTCGATATGGCAATTGCGCGCAATTTCAACGCGCAATTAAGCCTACATAAGCGCACTATTCGTGACAGGACTTCTAGTTTTAACTGTATATCAGCAGAAGTGAATGCATTTTCTTCAAATTCTAGAAAAATATTTATTAAATAATCCATGAAAAATAAATAAACAGAGCTTTAACAAAAAACAATAAGAATATTTTTACAACCAAATAACTGGACATACTTAACCATTTACCAAAAAACTGTAAACACTGCCAAAATATAGAGTACTGAAGATGGCCAAACATCAAATTCGAACCTGATCTGCACTTTTTTGTGGATTAGGCCATTTACTAAATATGACTTGGCTGTTTCAATTCAATTAATATCCAGAAACCTAAGATTATGGAAATTTCTAAGACTAAAGGGGCAATAATTTCACAATCGAATGTCCCACAAATGTCAAAATCAAACTTTATCTACTTTCTGCGGGTAAAGCCATATGCTAAATGGAGTAAAGCTGGAGTTATCACCCAGAGAACAAAAATCAAGGAAATTCAAGCCAATATAATGCAATACTTCCCTGACAAAATATCTGACAAATTTCAAAATCAAACTTGATCTGCATGTTTTGCAGATAAGTTGATAAGTTGATACACGGAATATGGATTATTTATTTATTTATTGGTGTTTACAGTCACATACTTATGCACAATGGCTAATCGTGACCGTGACAGTTTTACGGGTGGAGGAAGCTGGAGAGAACCGAGCATCGACAAGCAGCTTTCAGCCCCTCAACATTCTAACTCTGTTCCAAGTTCCGTTCAAGCAGGGTTACAGCTGTTGAAGACATGTGCACCATCGGCGTGCAGTATGCCTTAGTACACGGTGCCATCGTGCCCCCATGTAGGCAACCGGGATAAAGTGCCTTGCCCAAGGACACAACGCAGATTGACCCGGATGGGGATCGAACTCGGGACCTCCAGCATAGAAGTCCGAAGTCTATCACTAAGCCACCGCGCTCCCTTCAGAACGGAATATGGATGTAATTTGATAATTATAACAAGAAGTTTAGGGAGATACGAATGCACTGACAGACTCTGTTCAATAACATACATGTAATACGACACGTTTTCATCAGGCATACAAACAGTTGAGAAAATGCAAACATGTTCATACACAGGTATTAATGTAATATCCTGTCTGCAATTGTATATGGATTTAACTGCATTTGGCAAGAGAACTTCACCTTTGGCCAATTAGGTCTGTTTCCTGTACTTAACCATTTTCTAGCCTTCAGTTTGGAAAATGGTTGAAGTTGAAGAAATAGACTAAATCGTGACCAGACAACTGCATGCACAACAAAAAGAGAGACTATTGGGTACTTGTACAGTGCCAATATATATAGTACAGCATATAACAAAGTGTACAGTACAGGCTGGTCATATTCCATGCATGGGTAGTGATGTTCACGCATGTGTTTACCAGGTAATAAAATTCATCAGCAGCAAAATTTTAATTAATGAAGCAATGGGTTGTACCCGATGCTTCATTAATTAAATTTTTGATGACTATTCCTATAATTAGTGTTTGCAATCTAACATTATTGCATCCGTGGAAATTCTGCCCACCCCGTGGAAAGTGACCAGTCCACGCTGGCCATACTGTAAAGTACCATTAGGTGATATAACTGATATTCTGTTGTTAATAATGCCATATATGCACCTTATTATAGAAATATTCCTATTTTGCTACCGTGATACTTTCAAATTTATATGGAGAATATCGCAAGAAGAATGCACCGATGACATGATATTTTCACTATAGTCGTTCGTAAATTAAGGGATGAAAATCACTGTGGGGCACATTTTCCTTACCTTTCAATTTTCAACACCGGCTTGTAAGTTGTATAACAATTCTATCACAGACACACATGACATATTGGATGTTAATATGTTTTGTGCGGAGAGTCACATTAACAAGTCTGGTTGGTGACTTACTGACAAATGGAGTCTTCGGTAGGTGAAATTGACTGACTGCTATAAAAAATATCACGATATTCAAGTCAAAATGTGGAGAAAATATTGCATTAATAAGGTGCTAATAGCACATGCAAGTTTCCACTGTCCTGTGGGCTATGCTGTAACTATAACTGACTATAATACTCAACATGGCAAAGCACAAAACCATGGTGCAAGCTGTGTCAAAGATATAGAACATTTATCAGTGCTTCCCACATCACCCTCTCCACACACACCTCCTTTAAATACCTACCAACAATCATGCTTGTCAAGACCTGAGAATGTGTGAAATGGTATTTCTGTGGATCAATTTTTCAACTTTTCTCCAAATGGACTGAACCTTAGTAGATAGGGCTGCATGGTATATCGATAAACCTCTATATACCGGTATTCAAACCAATATCGATTGAATACTGGTGTAATTACAAAAATATTGGTTTATTGTCATTATTTATTTACCCACAATTTAATTTTCAAGATGACTTGAGTTTTTTAACTGTAGCCCCGAATGAATAATATTGTCCCTTTACCCAAGGAATCGTCTGCATGCGCCCACGTAATACACAAATTCCCCGGTTGAAAAAATAATTTTCAAAAATTTCAACAAAACTATATATCATGTGACCCCTCATTGGAATGAGCTAGTTGAGCTCATTCCAATGAGGGGTCACATGATATTGATTTGTAGAAGTTTTGGAGGAAAATCTGATATAAACAGATTTTTAAAATAATAAATTTTGATATTGTCTGCATTAAGTAAATGTTTTTCGAACTGCATCATCAAGGCATGATGATTTGTTCCGACTGTGATGCCTCAAGTCTGGATTGTGGTACCTATGTTCATACACCTGAGCAGTTTTCGATATACCGGTATACCGCAGTATGTTTTTGAATACCGATACCGGTATTCAGTTTTGGATATCGTGCGGCCCTAATAGTAGATCTGATATATCTTACAAAATTATGCCCATCCAGATTCATGGAGCTTCCACTGCCTCTGGTAATGTACATGTACAAGTGAAATGGCCACGATTCTAACCCTTAACTGGTAGAGTGCTGGAAGCCCATTTTTGGGCTTTATATTGATGTGCAGGTACCACAGCTTAAAGGCTTCATATCCTGTGGATGGGCTTCAGTTAATTCTTGATGTGATATTATTTAGTTTGGGGAGATTTGCCCCACTACAATTTATGGGAGTGTGCCTGTAGGCACTCTCCCATAAATTGTAACAAGGCAATAACATGTGAACAAATTCTGACAACCAAAAAAACTTAGCACTCTACCAGTTAATAAGATTGTTTCCTTTAACACCAACCTCTGCAGAGTATCCAGGATTCTTAGATTGGGTGGTGGGGGGAGGGCACCACATTTTAATCATTGGTTCTGATGCAAAGCATAATTCTGTGCCTGTAGCACCATGCATGATGGGGGGGGGGGGGAGGAGGGAGGGGGGGGGGGGGGGGGGGTCCCATTCTCATCAGCAGGGTCTGGTTGTCTCCCTCCTAACAAAACTGCCAAACTAGGTAAACCTTTACAATGGTGGTGTATATATTTCAAACTAGTTTTCTTCCTTGACAATTTGAGTGTTCTTGCTGACCTCCATTGAAGCACAAGCATTGGGGGCCTGAATGGTGATAGATTGGAGTGTTGTTTTTTTTTTTTTTTTGCTTCCAGATCAATTTTGGTTTTGTAGGAAACCAGAAAACCAAACGGCAAGACCCAGCAACCACTGGCCAAATGTTTTTGCTGCTGTGTGTGCGCAGTGTATCAAATGATCAAACTACCTTTCCGAGAGGGACGTGGACTAGTGTCCCCTTTGATGTTTGGACTCTCGTCATTTAGTCTATCCACAAAGTGGTGAATACGTAGTGTTCTCATTGTCCCATTTTCTCTCTTACTGACTTGTCATCATTCATATTTTCTTATTTTTCCATGTTTTGCATCCAAAACATAGCTTATTTATTTATTTATTGGGGTTCAAAAACACTTTCGACAGGTAGAATCACCTTGTCTCAGACAGAAAAAAACAGAAATTTTTTGGGGCATCAAACAAAAACTAGAAGTATAGCATCAAGCCTGAATATACATGTAAGCAACCTGTCATTTGCAAAGTGAGGTTCCCATTTGACTGAATTTGCTGATGCTATCCCTTACAGTGGGCCAATTTATCCTCTAGGTACGTCTTTCTGTTTTAGCTCGAGACCTTGATTCAGATTGAGGTTCATAGAGGGTAAATTTTGTGATGCTATCCTGCTGTGCAGGGTAGCATCACCAAATTCACCCTCTGGGGACCTCATTTTGCAGATGACAGTCTGCTTATATTCAGGCTCGTGTAGCATATGTTGGATCTAAACACCTGTAGCATAATGAACGGTTTACAAAATCTCCATAAAAAAAGGAAATAACCACATGTAATATCTCCATCTCCAGGAATCAAGGAAAACTGAAATTCTAAATACTTCCAAGTTTAAATTAAAGTTAAGTAACTTTGTGAAAACATCAACCAAGCTCAGTAAAATTCAAGTACTACTAGTCGGAGCCTATGACAAAGGCATATACTGAAACCAGCATACAGCGAAAAAAGTTCAAATTAAAGTTGAAGGTGAGTAACTCTGCATAAAGAATAAAAGTTACTAAATAGGGGGCCTAACTCAGTCCCTAATGATCGGACTGGGCTGGTTTTCAAAACTGAACTGCAGATTCCTTGGTTACGCTGAAATACCAAATATTTGCCCTATCAATCAAAGTTTGTTGAATTATCACACCAACAGATGAAAAATTGGCTAAAATCGACTAAGCAGGAGTCATAACGCTGCCCCTAATTATCAGACTGGGCTGGTTTTCAAACTTGACTTGTAGACTCTTCAGCACAACTCAAATACCGGATGCTGCCCCAATCAATGAAAATTGGTTGAAGTTATTGCGCTAACAAATGAAAATTGATTAAAATTGACTGATCAGAAGCCATAACATGGTTTTCGAACTTGATCATAAAAGTGTTAAGAACAACTCACAATTTCAATATCAAGCAATCGGGTAATGTCTGCTGAAGTGCAAACAAGCACATTGCTGAGGAATGAGGTAATGACAGATGGAAGGACAAGGGTAACACTATATGTCCCCAGCCATGTTATGACAAAGGCATAAAAAATGAAAGTAATATCAGCTATCCACGTTACATGAAGGTGGAGTAGTGTGATCATAAAAATAGTATTTCTCTCAGACTGCGACAAGCCTGAAAATAAGCAGAAAGCCATCTGCAGAATGAGGACCCCAGAGGGTGAATTTGGTGATGCTACATGTACCCTGCACGGCAAGGTAGCATCACTAAATTTACCCTCTGTGAACTTCATTTTGAATCATGGTCTCAAACCTAAACTGCAAGAGGTACACAGAGGATAAATTGGCACACTGTATGGAACAGCATCAGCAAATTTATCCTCTGGGGACCTCATTTTGCAAATGACAGATAGCTTATTTTCAGGCTTAGACTGCGATCGGGTTCAGGTTGTGACACATTTTTATATGAGTGGGTCAAGATTTCATAAATTATTGTGAAATTGTGACCGAATCAGGAAAAACAAACAAATGTAGCATCTCAGATTCAATGTTCTCGCATTTTTCCAACAGGCGAGATGCAACAGTGCTATGAGGAGAAAAGCAGAAAGATAATTTTGACCAGATCCCGACCTAGTAGTGATCCGATCGAAATTCTCTCTCTGCTTTTGAAGACACAGTACCTCTCAAAGGGCTAAACATGCTTCTTCAAATGTCTGTCAAATGAGGTCTTCTGAATACATGCATAATCACACTTTGGACAATGGAATCCCTTCTCACCTGTATGACATTTATAATGTAACATTAAATTATAATTGTCCCTAAAAGATTTATCACAGTTTGCCCATGAACAAACAAAATTTTTGTGTTTTCCCTTAATATTTATAAGTTTATCATTTTTGTTATTTCTGCTGTCACCAGACCATGAAGTTATTTTATGGACATAGCGGAGATGATCGGTCAGGGAACCTTGCAGCTTAAATGTAGCTTTACAGTTTTCACTCAAACACTGGTAAGGTCTATCATCATTATGAGTCTTCAAATGTCTTTTCAGGGCAGAGTCACTTAAAAATATCTTTGAACAATGCAAACAATTTTTTTGCTTTGGACAATTTTCATGTTTTTTCAAATGTAACAAGAAAGTTCTTTTTTGCTTACACTTATACGTACATTCAGCACAGTTGAACATATGAATTTTCACTGGACGGTTTTCATTTGGTGTCTTGTGCAATTTGACTGATGTCTTAGATTTAGGTTTGCGCATGACTGTACTATTTTCAGAAGATACTGACAGTGTGGCCTTCAATTCTTTATGAACAATTCCATTCTTGTTAGACCAACATGTACCTCTATTCAATTTCTGTGTGGGACACATGTCTGAGCTTTCATTGCAAGACACATCACGTGAATCTAAATTTGCTGCGGGTATTTCAAATGTTTTACTTTCTATGCCTCTTCCTTTGGCCTCAACTATCTTCACTGGAAGATAGTTGCTACGAGATTGAGCCTTGGTAACTTTCAATGACAATTTGTTGTTTGCAAGAAATTCATCATCCATTGTCCTTTCCACTGGTTTGTTATCATCTATGTATAAATTACCTCCATCTGAACTGTGGTGTTTCACAGCTGGCATCACTGAGTTTTCACTGGTTGTTTCAGAAACAACTTTCATATCAGTGTCCTGTGAGATACTACTGTTGTCAAGAGTTTTATGTTCTGCTAGGCAATGCTCATCCAATAAACATTCGTCAGAAAACATATAAGCACAATGGGAACACAAATATATGTTCTGACTACCTGCGTATGAAATATTCTCATCAAAATTCTTATAGTCTTCCGATTTTGAACAAGTGCTAAGAGGTCCTTTTATAGCTGTGACATCATGTCTTGAAACTTCTGTATTAGTTGCACTTGTCTTGGATGCATCTATTTGTTTAACTACTTGAGGGCTCATGTTTTCTTTGACAAATGATTTGCAGTTATTCTTGTTAACATGTTTTGAGGATGATGTGCCATGTTCACTATGCAATCTTTTGCAATGGCGTGTGAGGAGTCTCTTGTTGACAGATTGGTACTTACACATTGAACAGGCATATGGTTTGGTTATTTTATGCTCATATTTCATGTGTTTCTTCAGTGAAATCTCTGTTTTAAAAATATTTGGACAAGACGAACATTCAAAGGACTTTGTTGCATCTTCCTTTCCAACTCCATATAGTTGTGATGGAGGGAATGATATTTTTAATTGTACATTTTGTCCAATCAAAGAGTGAAATGGTGTTTCCTGTGATGTTTCAACAACATACTGTCCATCATCTTCACATTCTAAGTATAAGTCTTCTGGCAAGTCTTCCACAACATCAGATATGTCTACTGAATCAAAGACACTAGATATGGGATCGAATGTAGGATAAATATCTGTTGTATTTTTCACAGTGTTTGCTAATTCTTTTTCTGTGAATGGGATGCAGTCTCTGGACATGATTTTGGTGATGTTAATTCACTATTCCTGAAAAAATGTGTATCAAAATTCAGATCAAAACTTGAAAATTTAAGAGGTTACAGTTAAAACTAGAAGTCCTGTCCTGAAATGTGCACAAATAGCATGTCGATTTGCGCATTAATCTACGCATTATGACGATGGTAAGGCTATCAAATTCTGCACATACGGCCTGTGCACAAGCAAAGTTTCAGCCAATGGACCTCCGGGTAACCCGGAGGTCCATTGGCAGGAACATTGCTGGTGTTTACTATGGGTAACAAGGAGAACCTGCCTTGCTTTGGATGCCATTCGATGTGGCAATTGCGTGCAATTCCTACGCGCAATTAAGCCTAGATAAACGCACAATTCGTGACAGGACTTCTAGTTTTAACTATATGCATGTATGCTTGCCAATATTCATGTATAATAAAAGGTTTCATCAAAATCACTTCACTGATATAGGACTAATGTACCCAAGAACAAAAGTAGACATATGGGAGAGAACAAATAAATTTTTCCCTTGAGTTCAACAAGGTGCAATGTGCAATTCTAATACATTGCAGCTTGTACCTTACTCAGGAATGGATCCAGAGTCAATTTGCTACCTGTTACAGGTATGGGCGCCCAAACTGTTGAGCCCAAATGTCCCCTAATCCCTGCAGGAAAATATTCAACTTTGATATCTACCAGTTTGAAGCAATTATTTCCAATAATTAGTAAAAATCTATGCACATGCAGTTGATAAAAAGCACTTCAAGACACATGCAGTGGTCTAATCATCTGTATTAAGACATCTCAATTTATTTGGGGACATCCACAATTGCAAAACAGGTGTCCCCAAAATATTCCTGGATCTGTCCCTGGCCTTGCTGCACTCAAAGGATGTAATTAATCTAAGTTCAAGGGGAGATAATTCAGCAAAAAAGTATAAGCATACGTTTACTTGCTTGCGAATATGAATGAGAAGTTGAAGCGAAATTGATTCATAAACCACACACAGGAACTTCATTCAAAAATCAATAAGAAATCTGTGTTCAAGAGGAGATAATTCAGTTAATAATTATCACAGCTTGAAAATGCGGGAACATGCAAATTTCAAACTTCTCAAACATAATAATAACTGGAAAGCATACATTCCATGTATTCTTTACAGTGATCATGTAGTATGAGAGGTTCAATAAACCTAGGAACAATGTACACATACACTATGATGATTACATGAATTGCCCAGGTCCGAGGAACTTTATCTCAAGATCACTCACAAATTGCCGAAGATTGCTGGCGAGTATTTCTGTGATCTGTCTCTGGCATTTGAATAAAAACTTTAACAGTCCAAGACAAATGGATTATCAATTTGCGAAAAGAAATTATGTATAATATTAATAGTAAATAAGGACCTTACATGTATCTCGACCTTCCCTGCCTTTTTTCACCTCTTTGCATAAAAGCTTCTAAATTTATTATTACTGGTTATTTTTTATTTAACGGCAACCATTCAACTGATTTTTTTTTCCAAAATAAACAGCCAAAAAAAGGAGAACTGTGTACATGTAGTCTACTCTATTTAAAATGAACAATACACCCACTGTCACAACAGAGTCTGACTAGAAATAATTTAAATTGAAACTGTTGTTCGCTTTGACATTAAAGTATGATATAATATTACAGTATGTGGAGAGTGTATTATCACTGAATCACCCACAGCGTGAAAATCCACCCAAGCAATAATTGCATGTTTGTTGCAAAGCATAACAAGCACAAGCAAAGTTCCAAACAATGGACCTCCGCTTTAAACACGGAGGTCCATTGGGCATTGGCTGAAACATTGCTTGTGTTTTTTGCCCATAAGTACAAAATTTGAAAGTGACGCCGTTGGTGATAACTCCACTCCATGGGTGATTTAGTTACAATCCACTCTCCACAAACTTCATGTGGACATTTTTGTTCTCAACATTTTAAAACCGTATGTTAATTCAGAGTTGGGTGGTTGAAAAATTCAAGAAGAATTGTCAGTATAAATTATTGCTCATTAATGTTATCTTCATGCTGAAATTGTAGATGGAATAAAATATATGTACGCACATGTCTTTGTACACTTGGAGTTGATGTACAGAAGTTAATTCCTGCTAAAGCTTTACTCAACTATTGGCGAGATTACGCAACGCGTGGTAATCCTTTCCTCTGTAAATGGCTCACTGGATTTAATTATTGCTTACACAGTCAGCATAATATCGGACAGCAGGCCCGTCGGAACGAAATTTATATTGCGGGCAAAATAAAAAAATCTGAGCAAATACATCGTCAATAAGGAAATACGTCAGCTCTCTGATCAATTCAGCGTGATTTCCGAGCAGAATGACAGGAATAGTGAACATGCAATGAATTACCCTGTGGTTGGTTGGGGTTTAACATCGCTTTCCACAATTAGGCGAAAACACGACTGTCAGTTTTATTGGTGGAAGAAAGCCCACATGGAACCCACTCAATCCAGTAATTATTAACAGCAATGTCGGAATATGGTAACCAGTGGGCATCCTGTGTGGAGAAACCACCAACCCAGCCCAGTAAAGTCTACTTTTGACAAATTTGTGGGGCTGGGGGGAATAGTGCTTCCTGTTAAAATGTCTGCCACCTCTTTCCTCACAACACTTTAAAACATGACACCAGGGACTGGATTTGAATGAACGTGTAAATTACCAAAAAGAAAGGGGTGCCTTCTAAGCAGGGTTTGCTCTAGGGGTAAACTGTTGGGGTCCTTTGGTGCCTAGGGAAAACAAAAATAAAAGATGGAATGCACCCCCAGCAAACAATCTGACATTGAATATGTTGTACATTTCATCTTGTAAACTGCTTTGATGGTATTAAATATATTGTCGCAGGAAAATTTAATCTCAGATAGAATGTCTGCAGGCTCAATGTTATGTCTACCATCCTTACATGATGGGCTAAATAAATGATGGGCTAAATATGTTGGAAAACATCCTGTTTTCTCCCATATTTACCCCAACTGTGAAAATTAAACACACACCAAAGATTTTAATATGAACATTTACCTCATAATTACCTGATGAATTTGCTGCTGCCTCCCACGTACTAATACTATGCAAATTCAGCAGTCGAAAAAAAAAAAATTTTTTCCAAAAATTCCAACAAAACCTTTTCATACAACCCCTCATTAGAATGAGCTTGTTTCAATGGCAGGGGTGCAGG
The DNA here is from genome assembly GCA_031216915.1 of Pictodentalium vernedei. NCBI lineage: Eukaryota > Metazoa > Mollusca > Scaphopoda > Dentaliida > Dentaliidae > Pictodentalium > Pictodentalium vernedei. Next base: position 222,878,777 of record CM062296.1, read on the forward strand.
GTTGTTAGTGCACGATATAGTTGGTTTTGTTGCATTTGCATTTGGGGGAAATTTAGAAAAAATAATATTTAAAATAATAAATTTTGATATTGTGTGAAAGATTAAAAATTAAATGAACCATATTAAAACCAGAGGCCCCAAGCAGTCCTGGAACAGAGATGGGTGCGAGTGCAATTGCTCCCGGCAGCATCCGTGATTTCTATTTTACAGTAGCTAAAAAATGCACTCGTTGAAAAATATTGTGGAGCACTAATATACTATGAGGACATATAAATGTGTGTTGTTTTGAGAAAGCAGTAGGGCCTACACTGTGGCCAGTGGCAAGTTACTGTCATAATTCAGCAATTCCTTATACATTTAACCCTTTAGACACTAGTGGTATCTGCCATGCAGTTCAATGACAGCAATTAGAAGAGTCCATATTCATTATTGGGGGTAGCCCAATCAATATTTTCAACGTGCAGCCTCAGGGCTGCACGTTGAAAATACTGATTGGTCTACCCCACACACTTACTGAACAGCCATCCTATTTAATGACATTATGACGTATCATGTTCCTGGCTGGAAAAAGAGACCGCTCGGGTTCAAAGGGTTAAGGTTTCTGGTGCTTGGTGACAGTATTCCATCGAAAATTAATATACGAATATTTTACGGGTGCAAATTACTCTCGTCTCTGATTTCACGGGAGCTTAAAACTGCACCCGTCTATTTTGTTCATTTCCAGCACTGCTCAAGTGGATTTAATCATTCATCTGGGTAAGTTGTTTAAAGATTCTGAGTGGTGGATATGGATAAGAAGGTTTTTAAAGGATATTCCTCAAACTTGTACTGCACTATGTTAAAATTCAGACTCACATAAGAAGTCCAAGTATGGACCCAGGGACTTGATTTGAAACAAATTTTAATCTGACCCCTTTAGGCCGATGTTTACCTGGGAATGACATGTAACCCATCCAAGATTTCCATCAGAGTGGTGTACAGGTCCAAATAATGGTTTTCAAAAGTACCAGTTACACTTTTGTAGAGGTTTCTTCACTGTCTACTTTCTTAACCCTTTACCCAACGTAACAGCCAAAACCGGCCAGCGCTATTCTAAAAAATTGCCAATTAATTTTCATTATTTTTTTCATTTTTGGTCTCAAAAACATAGGTTATGACCCCTCATTGGAACAAGCTCATTCCAACGAGTGGTCATAACCTATGTTTTTGAGACAAAAAATGAAAAAAATTAGTTATTCAAAAACTTTTTTTGCAAGTGTCATCTGCTTTTCATGTTAGATAAAGGGCTAATAATAGAGAACAGTGTTGTTCGGTTATTTTTGTTATTGTTTTCACATATTTACAGTGGCAAATTAAGTTCCTAACATCTTTGCAATTATTGCACATCAATGCAAGTGGATTTAATCTTCAAATGATGTGGTTTTGCCACAATGTTATCTGGTGATTTCAGTCACACTGGCACCTCTCATTTTATTCCTGTCAAGTCCAAACATGGCCTGTAAGGCAGACTAGGCAGTAAATGATCTTTTTTCATTTGGTATGTTCTGAAGGATGTGCCATACGAAAAAAAAAGAAAACAAGTAAGAAGTTGGCACAGCCAACAGATGCTCCCCAAAATGCAAATTTATGGAAACAAGATAGATTTTTTTCAAATGCAGAACTGTGAAATGGTTCATTTATTTACTTATTGGTGTTTAAGGTCACATTACATACTTATGCATAATTGGTTAATCATGACCGTGACAGTTTTACGGGTAGAGTACCCAGAGAGAACCACCGAGCATCAGAGAGCAACTGTCAGCTCCTCAACATTCTAACTCTTGTTCACGCTCAGCTCTAGCAGGGTTACAGTGGTTGAAGACATGTGCACCATCAACATGCAGTACGCCTTAGTACACGGGCGTCATCATGCCCCATGTAGGCAACTAGGATAAAGTGCCTTGCCCAAGGACAATGCGAGTCATCCCGGATGGGGATCGAACTTAGGACCTCTAAGATAGAAATCCAACAGTCTGCCACTAAGCCACTGCGCGCCCAAAACATAGTGAAGAGACTTATGAAACAGAATCTGTGCTAGGGGAAACTCCCCTCTGAGTGTCGTAATTAACCTATGCCGCCTATCATCTCACATACAACGCATGGAAGATAAATTATTACCCTTACAATGAAGTCCTGCAACCAAGAATGTAACAAATTTGACACAAACTCGCCAACAAATCGACTGTGGATACAGAACTCACACCTCACTAAGTCTATTGAGCTTGCACAGGTGACGATGATAATGATAATTACAATAGTTTGTTCTGTAATTAAAACCAGTGACAATAATCTTTTGATAAGACATTTATGACAGGTGTATTGGCGACCAGTAACCTAATCAAATGGCTACTTGTTATTGTTTAAAGCTTTGTTTGTTCTTGGACACTCAGCAGCCTATTGTTTTGGACATGTTTACTTCAAATTAATATTCCAGCAGAATCACTTGGAAATCATGAATGTGAATAACCTAACTCTACATTCATTTAACAGAGAAGTTGCACCTAGAAGAGTGTGGTAATTTCTTATTTTTATTTATTTATTTATTATTTTTTGGAGGGGGAGCCGGAGGGAGGGGGGGGGGGGGGGGGGGGGTCTATGTCACTGATTATGGAGACTAATTTTCACAATTTCTGGGTAAAATCTGGCAGCCATTGAAAAGACGACTACCTGATATGTTTTTATTGAATTTTTTTGAAAAATGCTTTTTTTTTAAAGCCCAATTAATAAATTGCGTGAATCAGTGTGGCAGATTTGTAAATAGAGGGTCAACCCGCAAACAAGTCAGACAAGCGGCAATGTCATGTCATGGTTTTCAATATTGTGGATGTGGGTGAAATCTTCTCCACAACAGTTTAAGTAACTAGGCAAGAATGAAGATTATCAATTTACGCCAAACAACATGTAGCATTCGGTCAATTGAGAGGGAGTGAAGACTACGGTCTGGAAACTCTCCTTCAATGGCATCATTGGCATGAAATGGATTTGTTTGGGTGGGAGTGGGCGTGGGCAATATGCGAATCTTCACACGGTGATGACCATTGCAAACAGTCTTTCGGTTTTGTAAACTGCAGGTGCGCCAAGTGTGGCTTGTGCCATTTCTAATTTGCAGGCGCCGTTTTCCCAACTTACAAAATGCTCAGCTATTGTGAAAAAGTTATGGAAATGACGATGTTTTAATAGAATACGTTTGTTTGATAGTGACAGACCATCTATCATACACATGCTGTATTCTATTAAAAAACATCCCCGTTTTCATTGTGATGTTAAGTCACGTTTATTGGGTCATAACAATAAAGTAAAGATCACATGTTCATTATTTTGAACATTCTTTTTCTAAACATAAATCTGTAAACTAAACTGAAAAACACGCAAAGAATCGAAAGCAGAAGACACAGTTTGAATAAGGAAAAAGCGGAACCAGGAACAGTAACTAGAATAATATGGAATGAACCAATTTCATCATGTTTAAATTGGGACGCTCTGTGACATCGACTGTTCATGTGTTGGCTTGTTTGAAGTTGCAACATAGTTTCCAGACTTCTTTTGAAAGTGAAACGTACACCGCGATTGTACCATGTAGTTGTATATTGCTGCATAAGGCCATGCACACATGCTACTGATGAGCATTAACCCACTTGTTTTAAGGTAATTGAACTCCAGCATTCAAACAAGTGATCACATAGCACGCTGCTTTTTGCCAAGGTGTGCCATTAGTGGCGTGGAGCTTTTCAAAATTATGTGCACGATGGTGTGCAAGTGCGATGATGCACCTCAAAATCGAAAGACTGATTGCAAAGCATGTTACATGGGAAGTGCATTTAGGTAAAATGCGGGAGGGGGCGGGGTGAGTGGTGGTCATTCAATGACAAATTCATCACTTATTTATAGGGAAGTGGAGGTAGGGGTGGAACAGAATCATGTCATATTTAGTGATGAACCGATTATCAAAACTTGCCATCAACCGATTACCGGTTATTTCTCTGCCGATTATGCCGATTCCGATGGTAGATGTAGGACACTTTAGAAAATCTGTTGGTGCCTGTTATAATACAGAATTTCGTTGATAAATCATCAATTACGAAAGCTTAATACCACATAAGTTTTCAGAGTATGCTTATTTATTGCTGAGCAATATTAGCCAAAATAATATTTGCATTTTGGTTGGAGTGTGGGGAAAAGATCGTTATTAACGATACAATCACACGATATTGTTCTCGTGAAGATTGTGTTTTATTCCTGTATATAGTGTTAATACGGTTTTGTATAAGGATACAATACACTTGGCTGTATTAACCAGGAAGATACTGAGCACACATAATTTGTGTCTTAAATGAATAATAATTTTGATGTTAATGTGTGTTGTGAATTCGTATGACGACATATGGTTTAAACGTATGTCAGCATGTATTATTCAATGTTCTTTTTTCGACCTGTTACCTCCCCTGATGTGTTTCTCTAATGTTTACATGAACTTTACAATCTTCGGGAAATGGTAGCGATCTCGTACCGATTGCAGTTGGTAAATTCCGTAATATCTCTGCTCTGCAAATCCCTAAATTTTCTGCTATGCACTACACACATTTTTAATGGAGAAATTTTATTGAAATGGCCAGATATCAAAGGGATTTTTAATAGTCAGTGTTAAAAATAGAATAACCAGAAACTGACGGTTTTTAACAGCCGGTTGTCATAATCGGCCGATGCCCCATAACCGGCCGGTTGCGACTACCGATTATCGGTTCATCACTAGCCATATTTCAAAGGGCTCTGAGTCGCTGACGTTGGTTTTATTTTCTCAGTCCTTGTTTGTTAGCATATCCATTTCAATTAAAAAAGGCAATCTCCTGACAGAATAGATCATGCGTTCTGTGAAAAATGCATAGAAAAATATAAATTCATATTAAATATGGTTGTGCTAAAGTCCCTATTTACATGTACTATTAATATATATATGTAATCTTGTTTTCACAACTATGGGGAAATTTGAGTGTTTATTTTGAAATGGTTGTCATTTAATTAGATCAGTAATAATAAATTGTGAAGCGTTTTGCAAAGAGGTAAAAATGATTGGCGTATCTTTGTTTAGTACTCATATTTTTTATAATTTCTTTTCACAACTTTGGGAAAAGTTATTCCTAATTCTTAGAAAAGGTTGCCCTGCAAATCTTTCGGCAATAATTGTGAAGCGTTTACACATACTGTAAAGCAAATATCACCTAATCAGTATGGTTCGCAAAACCAATCAAGTCAATAATCCATTTGTCTCGTACTATCCAAATTTTGAATCAAATGTCGGACACAGATGTTATAGCCCCCATATTATATTGAGATTGATATATCCTTAAGTTGATAATTATGTGAGAAAGATTTTTTTTTATTTCTGCATTTTCTGACTGGTCTAACTCTTTTTGCACTCAGTGACCTTGTTTACATCTTTGTTACACTGATATATTGTACATATAGCTGTTGATTGTTTAATTGTTTAAATAGGTCAATGACCTTGTTTACTTGAACTTTAACAGAATTCCCCAGAAACTAATAGAACATTGCAGAAACTTCCTCTTCTGGGACATTCTATCTGGTTACTATATAAAGGTTTGTCAACAGAATTGAAAAACTCATTCTTAGAAAGCCTTTCAAAAAGACTCACTTCAGTTATTTCCATTGGAGAATATTATTGTTTCAGAACAGTGCTTTTATTATAGAAGCAGTGGTTCTTTGTGAATTTGGAAGATTGATTCCAAAAGAGAATTTTGAAGAGAACTTGTTCGTCTTGGAAAAGAGAATTTATACTTTCTGTGAAAAAGAATAATACTTTGTGAAAAGCCAGGATTCTACTGGATTGTTTGGAAATTACCTGTGGCGCCAATACTTCTTGGATTTTTACTCCATTCGAATTTTGTGGAGAATTTTATTATATTTTATTGGAGACTGCTGAAATTTCTAAGTGAAAATTTTATTATAAATCTACGGGATACTGTTTCTGAAGAGACATTCTTGGATTTAATACTACATCTACCAGCTGGTAACTTTCTTCAGAAGATACTACACAACTGGATTACTGGATTCTGTCAAACTGTACTTTGGACTAATTCTATAATTGATAAGTACCATTGTTTTTTTTATTTTCTGTAACCCAATTAGTGTAAAAGATCTTTGTATCATTTTTTTTTATATCAATTTTTTTTTTAATTAAATTTCAGAATAGTTAAATTCATAGTTTTGTTGCTGATTCTCAGATTTCTTTCTGTTACCAATATCATTAATAATTCCACACCGTAACAACAGATCACAGAGATACTCTCAGACAATCGTTGGCAATTTGTGAGTGATCTTGAGACACAGTTCCTCGGACCTGCGCACTTCACATAATTGTCGCTTGCAGCGTAGTGTAGGTATGAAGGAATACCATTTATCATAGGACTCGTCTGTTTTGTTCACTTTAAAACATTTGATATTTTGTTTTCATATTAATCAGTGATAAATAAAGCCTTCCGTCAATTTCTTTGGTCAGTTTCAAAACTAGACAATTTGATTGGCGGAACAAAACACAACTGGGCCACATTTTCATAATTTGAGCTTGTTCCAATGAGGGGTCATAACCTATGTTTTGGAAGCAAAAAATGAAAACTTTTAGTGGTACGAGGATGTTTTTTCCAAGTGTCATCTGCAACTCAAGTCAGGTGATGGGTTAAAAGGGTCATACTAAGTGGCTAATTTGTGTGTGTGTGTGTGTGTGTCATATGATAAATAGAATATGAAATGAGTGTTTTTCTCATATAATATACCACCGTAAATTATCTGCACTTATCTCGGAATCGGAATCTCGATCTCATTCGCGTAGAGGAGATTATCAAACCCGGTCATATTCGCACAAAGGAGGTTATCAACCCCCTATGTGCAAATGCAATCAAATTTCCGATTCTGCATCGATGAAAAAGTCTCTTCGTTTCGGCGCCATTACCGGGTTATTGTGTTTATTGTTTTATATTTATACAAAAACATGGACGATTTCGAAACATTCGTTGCCGCTTCAAGAGTATTAAAATAACAATAATTAAAGGATGAAACATAGTTTGGATCAATAAACTCTGCACAAATGTAACTGTAAGGAAATATGTGTACTACAGCTGGTAATAAGAGCAAAAGCTTGATTAGTCTTTGTAAGACTGTTAACCCGGGGCCCTCCTGGCCCTCACAGTCTTTGAGAGACCCGTTCAAATCTAGTCTGACTAAAAACGAAAGAAACTGACCGCATTTGGGTCGACTCAGTTCACGCTTCATATCGAAGACACAAATCACATAATCAACATTCTACTTGTCGTACTCAGCCCAAATATAATTTATTTACGTGTCTGCATCATTTTTTAACGCAAACACAGCATCAAATTCAAGAAATGTTGAAAAATATCCGACTTCAACACGTAAAATAACATCATGTTTCAAAGATAAACAAATTGTACTACGCATGCGCACAGATACTGTGCGCATGTGTAGTACAATTTGTATATCTTTGAAATCGGTGTTTTTTGACGTGTTGAAGTCGGATATTTTTCAACATTTCTTGAATTTGATGCTGTGTTTGCGTTAAAAAATGATGCAGACACGTAAATAAATTATATTTGGGCTGAGTACGACAAGTAGAATGTTGATTATGTGATTTGTGTCTTCGATATGAAGCGTGAACTGAGTCGACCCAAATGCGGTCAGTTTCTTTCATTTTTAGTCAGACTAGATTTGAACGGGTCTCTCAAAGACTGTGAGGGCCAGGAGGGCCCCGGGTTAACAGTCTTACAAAGACTAAAGCTTGATAGATATTCCCAATTTCGAGTTCACATAAAAACTTGATGGGAACTTTTTCTATAGGATTGAATGGTAAGAATCTGAATATAGAGGGGTAACCACTATGTTCGCATTGCTGAACTACCTTTGTCTTTGAATCATGCATTGGCCATTGCTTACTTTACTTAATTCTTCTTAGTGATTTTGCTTTAATTTGTTCTGAAAGATGTTGGGTAATTAAAAGTATTCCACCAATAATGAGAAACAGTGAACCAACTGCCACTAGTATGGATCTGTAGATTATCGTATAGTCATATATCTTCACTTCGGTGTCTGCAACAGGTATGGCAGCTTCCTTTGGAATCACAACCAAAATCACCGTGAAGAGCACCGCGAGCAAAAGAATGGCATAACCTGCGTTTGCGATAGCATTTTGAGAGCGGGTTAAAACCAGGCAGCCCAGTAGGCACATAACCCATACGAATGCTATCAAAAATAGTCCGATTCCTACACCTAAAACAGTGGCCATTTCAAAAAGTTAATAAGTCTGTCAGATTGTAAAGTTGACTTTTCTGCCTCTCTCTCGACAAGTCTCAACAACAATTTTTGCTCAGCGCTCATGTCCAAGTGATTACTACAAACGAGGCAAAGAGTCGTTCTTTGTCTTTCTGGAGCAACCCGGAAGGGTTTACACTCAATCGTTCATTAATCGAACCGTCCGCTGCAATTTTACCCAATTCGTCTGTTGCAATTTTACCCAACTCGTCCGAAACTCGTCCACTGGGGATAAGTATTGAAGTATTGTATTTTGAATCATTATTTATTTGTATAATGATTTTATTGTATATTAATACTAGAAGATCCTAAGGTATCCTAAGGTAAGGTATTATCTATTGGGGAGAGGGTCTTTTCGGTCTAAGGAAGATTCGGCCTCTGTTTTAAACCAGGAGAGACAAAGAGAGACGAGGTTGAAGATGAGTTTAAAAATCTTTGTTACAACCAAAAACAAAAATGAATAAGCGTAATACGGCGTAATATACAATATAAAACAAAAACCTTTATTATAAGCAAAAACAAAAATAAATACAGCGTAATGTACAATATATACAATATAAAATACATTTAACATTAACAGATATATTGACATATACGGACGGAATGGTTTCGTGCACCGAAGGCGCGCAGGGACGGTTTGGGGAAAGCCCTTTCGGCCCTCTTTAATTGTATATGATTTAGCTTTAGCTTGTCTGGCCGTGGTAAAGGAGGAAGGAGTTAAGGTAGTCAGCGGCGTCTGTGTCTCCTGTGGTTTTTCTTTGGAGGAGGAGGATGTGACGGAGAGATAGTTGTTGGTGGGGTTGTCGGATCAGGCGGAAGAGTTGGTTTTACTTTGGCGACATAGGCCTGATCCTTGCTGCTGTTTCTTGAGATTGTCTGTACCCTATGAGACAGCTTGTGAGGATTCTCCTGATTGAGTCTGTTGGTAATTTTCTTTCCAGGAAATAGTTGTAGTTGTCCTGGGTCGTGGTTCGGACAGTCTCGTCTTGAATCTCCTCCCCAAGGAATGCCTCCACGGACTCCGGGGAGCACTCCTCCTGGTCGGACTCCTGGTCCAAAGAAGCTGGAGAAGCAAGAGCTGGAGGGGTGGAAGGTGCGTCATCTGGGACAGCTTCCTGTACCATTGACAGATCCTCCTCCTCCATCTCCTCTTCAGATGAAGAGTCTGATGAGCTAGAGAATGAACTGTCACCTGACGACCCACAGTCCTCCGGACCCTCCTCCTGGGGGGGGGGGGGGGTACCGAGCTGGACAAGGGTTGTTCAGGGGTGACAGGAAATGACCTTTTGATGCCCTCACTTGCCTCCTCTTCCTTTTCCTTCCTTCTTCTTCTTCTCCAGGAACTCCGTCATTCGGCGGGCATCTCGTCGTCTGGCTGAGGGTCCCTTCTTTCTCTTCCTCTTTTTCTTGGTGGTGGCTGTAATTATGGTTTATTGCCATTTCATAAATTCCCATTTCATCAACTGCCTCTAAAATTATATTTTCCCATTTGACCAATTCTCACTTCTTCAACAGAATGAAAATATGTTTTAAGAGACAAATTAATTTAGAAACAAATTAGTTTAGAATGCCTACTCTCAAGTAAATTGTCTTTTTTGAGTAACAAATCAGTTTAGAATGCCACTAGGCATTCTAAACTAATTTGTTACTGAAAAGAGACAAATTAATTTGGAAAGCCAACAGGCATTCTGAAGTAATAGTGAGTATGTTACTAGAGTATTGTGCTTTAAATGTTACCTTCTGATAGATATTTAAATGTTATATGTTACTTTTCCCCACTTATTATGTGCAGTAATCCAGTTGCTCTGAATAAAATATTTAAAGTGTGTTAGAAAGATAAAATTACAACTGTGTCTGCATGCCTATCTGGTGTTAATATGCAATAAAGTAAAAATAAGAAACTCTATTCTCTTTGTGGTGACTAGTCATTGTATAACCACTATCCAAACATTCGTCTGACAAATGTCTGGAAAGTGGTTATACAATAAACTCTCAAAATATTGATTTTTCATCAACTGGCTAATTGCATTTTTAAAATGTATAATATGTAATTATAAAACACACCTGGAAAAAAAACCTGTTGATGAAGTGGGAATTGATGAAATGGGAAAATATAATTTTAGAAGTAGTTGATGAAATGGGAATTGATGAAATGGGAAGACACCCTGCTCCGGTGGTCCTCATCCAGCTTGTCCGTTTCACAAGGAGGGTGACCAGTGTGAGAGGAAATCCCCTCACGAAAGGTGCTACACCTACCCAAGGACGGCGGTTCGGATTCTTTATCAAAATCCACTGTCAGGTGAATTTTACCCTTGAGCACCTGGATACTCCAGGTGGTTGCAAGGGTAGCCTTCACTCTGACAAGTGTTTCTTGGATCACAAGTGGGAGCTCCATTGATCAGTTGTTAGCACCTCGGAGTCCAAGGTGCGTGTGAAAAACGAAGGTTTACATATACAAATACAATCACACTTTATAGGTACCGAGAGGTACGGAAAAAAAGCTTTTTAGAAATTATTTTCACAATAAATTGAATGCAGACGATATATTTCATGCATTTTATGCATTTATTTCTGGAAATGTGGCCATTAATGATGCAATTTGTCGCGATAATCATACTTTGGAGTTATTTATTGAGTAGCGCGGTTGACCTCTCGGTAAATCGTGTTTTCTCGGTTTGACAAGAGGCACAGACAGGTACGCAAAAAAAGCTTCTTGAAAATTATTTTCACAATAAATTGAATGCAAACGGTATATTTCATGCATTTTATGCATTTATTTCGGGGATTTGGTCCTTAATGTTGCAATTTGACGCGATAATCACAAACAGCTTTTTATAAATTATTTTCACAATAATTTTAAATTGAATGCAAACGGTATATAAAAAATAACGTAAAGTAAAATTATCAATGTTTGTTTTTATTCTATATGGATCACCATTGATCAAAAACTGTCCTTTAACAAACACACCGACGACATGGCGAAAAAAGCAACCAAACGCATTGACTTACTGAAAATGCTAAAGGGAACTTCATGGGGGCGCCAACCAGTCCACCCTACTCAAACTATACAAAGCCTTTGTGCGCCCAGTACTCGAATACGGGGCAATCATCCAAACTGACCTCAACCAAACCAATATGGGTAAACTCCAGAAGGTCCAAAATCACGCGCTAAGAGTCGCCCTCCGCGTCCCATGGGACATACCCATCAAAACACTCCACGACAGGGCCAACATCCTCACCATCAAAGACCGCCTAGCCACCCTGGCCGCGAAGAACCACGATCGGCTAGCCGATAGCCAGCTAATATCCGAATTGCAGGCAATTTGCAATAGTAGACGAAAACCTCAAAACGTCAAAAGCTTAAAAAACACTAAAATAGGAAATAATAAGGATTTAAATCAGGCAGAACGCAAACACAACATGGGGAAAGATAGGGAGGCCCAGCTATTGTCAGCAACACTACTGCGACCCTACAGTACGATATGTCCTTTTTAAGGCATGCTACAATACGCGGAACCGAACTACTCTGCCCCCCACACAACATATATTCAATCACGCAATCAAAACGGAGAAAGCCTGGGGAGGCTAAGCTATTGTCAGCAACACTACTGCGAACCTACAGTACGGTATGTCATTTTTTAGGCATGCTACAACAGCTGAACCAAACCACTCTACCTCCACCTACACTTACAATGGGGAAAGATAGGGAGGCCAAGCTATTGTCAGCAACACTACTGCGACCCTACAGTACGATATGTCCTTTTTAAGGCATGCTACAATATGCTGATCCGAACTACTCAGTCCCCACACAGAACATAAACTCCGCAATCACGCAATCAAAACGGAGAAAGCCTGGGGAGGCTAAGCTATTGCCAACAACACTACTGCGACCCTACAGTACGATATGTCCTTTTTAAGGCATGCTACAATAGCTGAACCAAACCACTCTGCCTCCACCCACACTTACAATGGGAAAAGATAGGGAGGCCAAGCTATTGTCAGCAACACTACTGCGACCCTACAGTACGATATGTCCTTTTTAGCTCACCAACTTTAGTTGTGTGAGCTTATGGCATGGCTCGATCGGTCGGCGTCGGCGTCAGCGTCGGCGTCAGCGTACGTGTCCAATAATGTTAAAGTTTCTGTTTAGGCCACTTAACCGCCCTATTTCCATATCATTGCTTTTATAATGCTGCCCTATGATGATTATTGTCATTTTACCATGATTTAACCCCTCATGCCCTACATTTTTCTTGACATTTTTAGTTGCGTTTAGTTTTCTGTTTAGCTCAGAATTTCATGTTTAACTAAGTGTTTAGGTCAGCTGCTGTGCTCCTTCTCTTCCAATGGCACTTATATTCACCGTACATGTTCCTCAGTATCATTGTTCCATGATTAACCCCTCATACCCTGCATTTTAAACATTTTTCTTGACATTTTTAGTTGCGTTTAGTTTTCTGTTTAGCTCGGAATTTCATGTTTCACTTAGTGTTTAGGTCAGCTGCTGTGCTCCTTCTCTTCCCATGGCACTTATATTCATTATACATGTTCCTCATTATCATTGCTCCATGATTAACCCCTCATACCCTGCATTTTAAACATTTTTCTTGACATTTTTATTTGCGTTTGGTTTTCTGTTTAGCTCAGAATTTCATGTTTAACTAAGTGTTTAGGTCAGCTGCTGTGCTCCTTCTCTTTCCATGGCACTTATATTCATCATACATGTTCCTTAGTATCATTGTTCCATGATTAACCCCTCATACCCTGCATTTTAAACATTTTTCTTGACATTTTTAATTGCGTTTAGTTTTCTGTTTAGCTCGGAATTTCATGTTTAACTTAGTGTTTAGGTCAGCTGCTGTGCTCCTTCTCTTCCCATGGCACTTATATTCATTATGCATGTTCCTCAGTATCATTGTTCCAGGATTAACCCCTCAAACCCTGCATTTTAAACGTTTTTCTTCACATTTTTAGTTGCGTTTAGTTTTCTGTTTAGCTCAGAATTTCATGTTTAACTAAGTGTTTAGGTCAGCTGCTGTGTTCCTTCTCTTCCCATGACACTTATATTCATCATACATGTTCCTCAGTATCATTGTTCCATGATTAACCCCTCATACACTGCATTTTAAACATTTTATTTGCGTTTAGTTTTCTGTTTGGCTCAGAATTTCATGTTTGACTTAGCGTTTATGTCAGTTTCTGTGTTTGACTTTTTAAGAGGTTGTGTTTAGGTAAGCTTTGTCGCATGTTATGAGCCTGTTTGATACAGTTCTTGTGTTTGCCAAAGTTACTATCAAAGAGGAATGTTGGTGAGCTATAGGGCGTTGGCGTCCTTCTTGTCAATTAAATTTCGACAATATACCTAATCTGCATTTGTTCTCATCCCCAAAGAGAACAAAGGTTGGGTGTTAGAAATTTGTGTATTTTGCGATGTTATATTTCATTCCTATCATTTTCATGTTCGTTCCGACATTCATTACAACTCTCAGCTATAATGTACCTTCGGTTTCTTTAAAACTGGGAGCGCAGTGGCTCAGTGGTAGACTTGGACTTCTATGCTTGTGGTCCCAAGTTCGATCCCCATCTGGGATGACCCGCGTTGTCTCATTGGGCAAGGCACTTTATCCCGGTTGCCTATATGGGGGTATGATGACGCCATGTACTAAGGCGTACTGCACGTCGATGGTGAACATGTCTTCAAACACTATAACTTTGCTTGAGCGGAGTTTGAACAGAGAATGTTGAGGAGCAGACAGTTGCTTGTCGATGCTCAGTGGTTCTCTCAAGGTACTCCGGCTTCCTCCACCCGTAAAACTCACGATCACGATAAGCCATTGTGCATAAGTATATGACCTTAAACACCAATAAATAAATAAATAATTCTTTAAAGCTAGAATGTTAGGCAGGCACACAATCAGATCTTGTTTCAAAAGAACGACAGCAATGACAAAAAATATTTTTAAAGTGGAAGCAAACGATATCAATGTAGCGTTCAGTACAGTATAGCAGACATGGGTGCAATTTTTAGTAACAAAACTGAATGGCTGGTTTCTACGGGCATATCAAGTCCTCTTGAAAATCCTTGAATTTGGTTATTGAAAAGCCTTGAAAAATCCTGAAGAATGTCAAGAAATATCCTTGAATAGCCTTGAATTTTATCAGTTCTTTCATGCAAGAACCATGCAATTTGAAGGTGACTTTGAACATCAGATAATTAATATTCACAGTAATATCTCTGTTTACCACATGATTAATGGCAAATAGCCCATTATGAAAATACCATCCATGATGTCAGAAGTAAATGTGACATTGTTAAATTGTGAGCAAGTTGGTTTGGGAAGTAGAACAGAATTAACCTTCCCCGTTTTTTAAGTTGTTATGTGTTAAATTACACATTGTGTGGTAAATAGAATCTCAAGTTGGTCACGATTTGAATTATTTCATTTGTGTGGACCTGAAAATATTATTTTTCACTCATGCAAGCGCTCGTGAAAAATAAAACTGTCAGATCCACACTTATGAGATAATTCCAGATACTGACTAAAATATAGATTTTCCTTTATAGCTCACCAACTTTAGTTGTGTGAGCTTATGGCATGGCTCGATCGGTCGGCTTCAGAATACGTGTCGAATAATGTTAAAGTTTCTGTTTAGGTCACTTACTCGCCCTATTTCCATATCATGGCCTTTATAATGCCGCTATATGATGATTATTATCATTCTACCATGATTTAACCCGCCATACTCTGCATTTTAAACATTTATCTTGACATTTTTAGTTGCGTTTAGTTTTCTGTTCAGCTCAGAATTTCATGTTCAACTTGTGTTTGAGTCATTTGCTGTGTTCCTTCTCTTCCTACGGCACTTATATTCCTCATACATATTCCTCATTATCATTGTTCCATGATTTAACCCTTCTTCAGTGAATTCTTTCAAATTTTTCATCAAATTTTGAATTTTAAGTTTTCTGTTCAGCTCTCACTTACATATTTTCAATGTGTTAAAGTTTTTTTTTAGTTCAGCTGTCGACACCCTTTTCATCCCATTGTCATTATATTGCTTCTATATGGTGCTTATTATCATTCTATCATTATTTAACCCTCGCCCAGTGCATTCTAAACCTTTTTTACCATTTTTAGCTACGTTTACTTTTCTGTTTAGCTCAGATTTTAGGTTTAACTTTGTGTTCAGGTCAGCTGCTGTGTTCCTTCTCTCATGGTGCTTATATTCCTCATACATGTTCCTTATTATCATTCTAGCATCATTTAACCCCCGTCCACTGAATTTCTTCAAATTGTTCATCAAATTTTTAACGCTCACACTTTCAGTGTGTTAAAGTTTCTGTTTTGGTCAGTTGCCGACACCATTTTCATCCCATGGCCTTTATATTGCTTCTATGTGGTGCTTATTATCATTCTACCATTATTTCATCCTCACCCACTGTGTTTTTAACCTTTTTCTTAACATTTTTTAGTTGTGTTTACTTTTCTGTTTAGCTCAGAATTTCATGTTTAACTTAGTGTTTAGCTCACCTGCTGTGTTCCTTCTCTTCACATGGTGCTTATACTCATCATACATCTTCTTCATTATCATTCTACCATGGTTTAACCATTGTTTAGTGAATTTCTTAAAATATTTCTTCCAATTTTGAACATTTAGTTTTCTATTTAGCTCACACTTCAACATTTTCAGTGGGTTTAAATTTTTTATTTACATTGACTGCTGACACCCTTTTCATCCCATAGCCTTTATAATGCTTCCAAATGATGCTTATTATCATTCTACCATTATTTCATCCTCACCCACTGCATTTTAAACCTTTTTCTTAACATTTTTTTGTGATGTTTACTTTTCTGTTTAGCTCAGCATTTCATGTTTAACTTAGTGTTTAGGTCACCTGCTGTGTTCCTTCTCTTCCCATGGTGCTTATATTCCTCATATATATTCTTCATTATCATTGTACCATGGTTTCACCCTTGTCCACTGAATTTCAATTCAAATTTCTCTTCAACTTTTGAACGTTGAGTTTTCTGTTTAGCTCACACTTAGACATTTTCAGTGTGTTAACGTTTCTATTCAGGGCAGCTGCCGACACTCTTTTCATCCCATGGCCTTTATATTGCTTCTATATGGTGCTTATTATCATTCTACCACTATTTAACCCGAACCCTATGTGTTTAACTTTTTTATTTATTTTTTACTTACGTTTAGTTTTCTGTTTAGCTCAGAATTTCATGTTTAACTTAGTGTTTAGGTCAGTTTCTGTGTTCCTTCTCTTCCCATGTCCTTTATATAAATCATACATGTTCCTCATTATCATTCTACATGATTTAACCCTCATCTGGTCAATATTTTTCAAATTTATTTTTACATTTTTAACGTTAAGTCTCTGTTTAGCTCACACCTAGACATTTTCAGTGTGCTAAAGTTTCTGTTAAGGTCTGGCAACACCATTTGTAAAACATCATTTCCGAGGTTCCTCATATGACCAACAATTAATAATCTAATTGTGCCATGTTGATTTTCTTCACCAGTAATTACAAATGATAGTGCACAGAAAAGGCAGTTTCCATCACCACATATTTTTTTAAAACAGAGGGTTCTTCCATTTCTCTATGTGGTGTTCTATCAGGTATCTGATAAGTCACAGCTTTTTGAAAGTTTAAATCAAATATAGTACACTGAAGCATCTGCCAATGAAGGCTGGTTGGTTCAAAGTAATACTTCTCACTTAATAATGTGGCCATTAACCCTTCTGCTGTTAAAATTGTTATTTTTTCAGTTTTACTTTTAAGAGGTTGTGTTTAGGTCAGCTTTGTCGCATGTTATGAGCGTATTTGATACAGTTCTTGTATTTGCCAAAGTTACTATCAAAGAGGAATGTTGGTGAGTTATAGGGCCTTGGCGTCCTTCTTGTTAAGGCATGCTACAATACGCAGAACCGAACCACTCTGACCCCTCACACAACATAAACTCAGCAATCACGCAACCATCACAGAGAAAGCCTGGGGAGGCCAAGCTATTGTCAGCAACACTACTGCGACCCTACAGTACGATATGTCCTTCTTAAGGCATGCTACAATAGCTGAACCAATCCACTTGGCAATCCACTAACACTGACAAGGAACACCAACTCAACAGTCACGCTCATCATAACCAGAACACGTACAAGCATTATACACATGCACACAAACACCGACACATTTCTCTCATCCTTTAAATATTATAATAAAACATTACAATTATCCTTCTATATCTTTTTACCTTTTTATATCTCACACATTCCAATGAAAACTAATTCTGCCTTCTTCTTTTAAGCAGGTACACAGAAGATGCTTTTTGACCAGCACCCCAATAACCGCTATGGACACTATAACCGTTATGGCAACAGTAACCCCCATGGTTCCTGAACATCCTCCACTCCATCCCTAAAAGTGGTCGACCACTTTAAGGGAGGCGAGCGTTGGTCCTGCGTCCCGCCTCTGCCCCTTTTTGTAAGTGCACTGCGCATCTTTTGTCCCAACCTAATAGGATTACAATGCAGGCCTGAGCCCGAACCAGGGAAGTTCGGGTCTTCTTTTTGGTGGTCCCCGAAAGGGGTCGTTGTTGTTTTTCTTCAAAGAGTCCAACCAAACAGAGACAGCCTGAGGCAGATTATACTTGCCAGTGATGGCCATCACTCAAAATCATCCTCGAAGTGGCAGACTATTCTTGCCCGAAAATCCAGATCGACTGCACCCTCGGGTAGAGGTAGTACCTTTGTGAGAGGACCCAACCTCTAACACTGGTCCTCACCCGAGGGTTCAACCGACATCAGCCAAGAGACCATCACGACGCAACCGGTGACACCTGCCGAGTACCTGAAGCCGTTCCTCCTTCAACACGCCTAGACATGCGAGAATTAACCATCTACAGTCACTGAGGGTCGAAAGGGGCTTGCTCCCCATACCGTCCCCGCGCGCCTTCGGCGCGCGAAACCATTCCTTTCGATTCGATTCAAGCTGTCAGAAATTTTGCTGTTTGGGGTCAGATCAGTCGTCATGTAAACAGCAGAACAAAGGCGTTAAATAACGCTTTGGATGAAATCTGGAGCGAGTATGAAGGGCAACATAAAACACTAAGACAAACATTGATAGAAATAAGTTTACTGATAAGCAAACATTAATATGTAATGCTCCAACAGTGTTCACTTATTTAATGGAAGGATCAACTATAATAATTATATTATTACAGCAAAAGTTCTTAAAGTATATGTATGTTATATTAAGTCCCGCAACATTATAAGTTGTTGTGATGAGCCGAAGGTAACTTGGTCTGAAGGTTGCCGTTCGGATCATATGTCCAAGCGTCGAGGTTGAACATACGCTCCGAGATGCAAACCTCAGACCATGTTACCATCAACTCATCACAATAACGTATAGATAAGATAAGATAAGATTTATTAAGCAAATACACCAGAACAAAGGCAGGCTGCTTTGTATACAGAAAATCAACATAAATAGCAACACAAAACAATACTAATTCCAAATGACAAACGTAAATATCAAGGCTTATATAATATAATATAATATTGTTAATGTCACCTCTTGGTATCAGATTAACAAAACTTGTTCTCGTTATTTTAAGAATTGTTGGATCATACCACAGACGATACAACATAGCTGTAACACATTGTTTCTCATCAGGAATATGAATCTCTCGGATGTGTCCATCTCAACAAACACCTGTATGGGGCGCCATCCCTCTATTTATTACTTATTTAATGATATCATTAAATGAATTAGTGATATCACTATTTCATTTAATGATATCACAAATTATTTAGTGATATCACAAAATGATTTAGTGATATCACTAATTCGATTTTGTGATATCACAAAATGATTTTATGATATCAATAATTCGATTTAATCATATCACTTAATGTTGTAGATTTGGTGATATCACTTATTCGATTTCGTGATATCACTAAATCATTTTGTGATATCACTAAATCGAATTAGTAATATCACTAAATCATTTTGTGACATCACTAAATATGAAAACGGCATATCAGCCCATTTCATTACCAGATTTAGTGTTATCACTAAATTGAATAAGTGACATCACTAAATCGCTAAATCGACATTTAGTGATATCATTAAATAGAATTATAAATTTACATTTAAATTTAATTTTTTAAAAATTACACAAAAAGCCTCAAGCAAATGGAATCGTGATCCTCGGAGGAACAATCTTGTTGCGGTGATAGATCACATTATGTGTCTTGTACAAAACTATAAAAAAAACAATTTTACCTACTAATTCATGAATTATGAGTGAAGTTGCAGTCAATTTGTTAATTAAGGGTTAGGCAGTGAGGTGTGTGGATTATGGAGATTCTTATCAATCCATTTTCCAATGTTTGAGAAAAAGAGAATTAACAGTACCAAACGGGTAAATTCCCTCCACTCATGGGTATGGTTTTTGACATATCAAAGCTACGTGAACCAAAAAATTAGTTTTCCTGAAATGATATTCTTTCGTCAACATTATAAATTACATTTTGAATTTCTATGCATCGGAAAATATAATGCAATAGGAATTCCAACGCAATTAACCCTCTTAAATGCTGTGTATAAACCCCAAACATGTTAAAAATAGTTACAGCATACATGTACATATATTTTTATGTCCGACTCTTGTGCTATTAGTATAGGAAACATTACATCTATAGTTTATACCGGTAATGGTTATTCTTCAACTCATTTGACTTGTACTGTATATGGACAAAATATTATTATTAAACACGCGACACTGCTATTAACAGACGATTTTCATAAACTTTTCAGGGGGCCACGCCCCCTCCACCCCAACCTCTTTCAGCTGGAACACATGTGTGTTATGCTTGAAAATATTTGTATGAGTTGGTTGTTTGGATGCCCAGGGTTTGCATTTTCACTCACTCAGACATTTTTGTGTCATTTCAGTGATATATCCATAGTTTTGTCACTCGTCAACACAACAAAACCATGATGCCGAGTCTACCTTCGCTTGTGGGAAGGGGTTCATTGCTGTATTCGTTTCACTAACAAATCAATGTTATTTTGCCCTGTCCATCATTAAATGAAGTGTTGAAAGTGTGCTATTTTTTCTATCTTTATTAGTATTAAATCGAAAATGCACATTTTCTCGTTTCAAGCGAAACATTTTGGTTGTTTCTATCACATACGTGAGTCTTGACGGATAGTCTGTTCGAATCGTTAACCCGAAGCTACCGCTGACCTTGCATATCATAACGTCAAAGATGGCTGATCGGCAATGGGCTTATTCAGTTCTAGCCTATGATAGTAAAGAAGGGATTTGGAGATAATTTATTTTTGATACAAACTTAGCGAACTGTATTTTGGCGTCTATGTGCAGTGGATACTGTCCAAGTTCACCTCTCACTGCATGGTTCGATGATTTATTGTTCACACCCAGGACTAACCTACAGAACTGAATATGAACGTTTCACATGGCGATTTATCAATATTAGCATCCTTGATTTCCGTGGCCCATATTTTACTGCCGTATAAAGGGTGGTTTTACCAGTATGTTGAATAGTTTTAGGTAAACCGAAACCGGCGAAAGGCACTTTCTCTTAAAGTTGTTATTCACTTTTAACTATCACAGGTTTAGTAAATAAACCTCTCGTGTTTCCGCGTCAGCACTTGATAAATAATCAATAAATCGCATAAACTCATTCCATCTTATTTCAAGTCGTAAATCGGCTTGTAATTTAAATTACACTTCATCCAGAACACCGTCTGCTGCACACGTGAAACATCCAGAAACACGAAGCGGCTTGCTAGTCACTCCGTTGATGAAGCAGTTACGACACGGGCGACGTCATTCCAAATATTTCGCGTTGTGACGTCAGA
Source organism: Pictodentalium vernedei (assembly GCA_031216915.1). NCBI lineage: Eukaryota > Metazoa > Mollusca > Scaphopoda > Dentaliida > Dentaliidae > Pictodentalium > Pictodentalium vernedei. The sequence goes on from CM062296.1 coordinate 222,900,055, forward strand.
CGATGACATTTGCAACTTGAACCGTAAACATAAAATATACTAAGGGAGCTCTCGTCCATTCAGAGGAGGGGGAGTTTAGTCTTATTGGAACAGAGATAATCTTATAATTTTGCAATTATTCTTTGAAGATCGCCACCGGCGCTTTACAATGAATAATCGCAAAATTATTAGCGAATGTATTATAAGAATTAATTTTATTAAGAAACGCATACAAATTTATGTTATATTAAGTTCCGTAACATAATCTTATAATTATGCAATTATTCATTGAAAAATATTTGCTATGCTATGCTGTTTATTATCTTGTGAATCTTGTATACTGAATAAATATCATTATTTTATTTTCCATGTTTTGTGATATTCAAATCCTTAGCGGACGAATTGGGTAAAACTGCAAGCAGACGAATTGAGCAAAACTGCTAGCGGACGATTCGGCGCGTTGGCGGACGAAATGGGTAGAATTGCAAGCGGACGATTCGACTAGCGGACGAAACGTCCGTATACCCCCGGAATACGGTTGGAGCCATTCGAAAACATGACAAAAATTCGACGACTAGTCGGACCATGTTCAAGAGGACGTAATCAGGAAAGATGGGGTCCGGCGAAATGCCGAGCCAGATCGAGCTGAAGGTTCCATTCTCTTTCTACAATGTTACGAGACCCAATTTATGTATTTTTTTAGGTTATGGAGGCAAACCTTTGTTCTGGTTATTTCTGATTGTTCTTTTTTACTGAGTCGTTGTTACCCAGGACCACTCTGACATGTGTTGAAGCACCAACCAAAGTGTCAGCCAGCAGTTGTCAGGTTTGGTCCTTAAAACGTTTGAACGATCTTTAAGTGAAGCGCGAAATTTACTACTTCCACCATAGCCTTATCAGAAAGGGATCGTGACGTTTCGGTCTTGAGATGTTTCGGCCCTGGGACGTTTCGACCTTCAGACGTTTCGGCCTGGGACGTTTCGGCCTTGTAGAAAGAAGGTGGAGAGACAACGTAAATAAAATAGATTCAACCGAAGAATGCCCCGACAATGTGTGTACCCTGCTTCTCTGCCTGACAATATACTTGTGCAGCGAAATCGAGCATTCTTCGCAAGGAGTGGGTTAACAAATACAAAAAATAAAACATGTAAATTCTGTCGCTATATATTACATAGATTTGTGCGAATTAGTCAAAAATAATCTACGCCTGATACAAAAAAGTGACGCCAGAAGAGTAATTTTCATCATTAGATACTATCTAATGGCGAACATTTATAACAGGATCTATTGTTCCCGTGTTTCCCTGGGCTTATGCCATTAGTTTCTATTTTTTGACGCCACTGATTACAGTGAAAACAAGTCGTGGCTTAATTATTCCATTGGTTGATTACTGTTGTTGGGGAATATTGGAACAGTGGAGACTCGAACTGAATGAAAACAAGAGCAAAGTTATGCTAGTGGGCTGCAAAGTGGACCCCCCGCTCGAAGGTGGAGAGTGGGGGAGTTCTATATTCCGGAAGGTAGCAGAAAACTTCTTAGCGTAGGAGACAGTTGACTACGAGTATTTGGGGGTAAATATAAACATCACAGGAAGAGGCATCTACCGAATACCGAAACTACACTGATAAATTCATTCTGAAGGGGTGGCGAATCCTTAACCAAATGAAACGTATAGGGAGAAACAGTTTCAATAAGGTTTTTGTGGGGAAAGCAATTTGGGAAATGGTGGGTCTGCCAAGTATAACATATGGTACAGAAGTGGTACCCCTAAACCGAGCGGCTGTAAAGAGCTTGGAAACCATGGAGAACGATACAAGCCGATGGATAACTGGGTCGAGTAATGCCGCGGCACTAGAGGCAATCAGGGTGGAGTTTGGGTGCATAAGGATCAAGGACAGGATAGACTTCTTGACACTCGGTAATCTTAATTATTTTGTCAATCTCCCCGGCAGCCGATGGTGTAAAGTATTGTTCCAGAGTATTTTCATCTCAAATACCAAGACAGGATGGATGGTCCAAGTGAAGGAGCTAATAGAGAACTACTCACTGGAGATCTTGGACCTAGACATAGGGCCAATTTAAACCAGGGTAAAAATCGTCAGAAGAAGGATCATGGAGGATGGAAACCTTACTTGGCGAGAGGGAGTCAGATCAAAGAGGTCTCTGGATGGTCTGAGTGATAAAGAGATGTCTGGTTCCGAAGAGTACCTTGATGGCTCCTGGGGGGGGGGGGGGGGGGGGTCACTGTTGTTCAAGCTGAGATCGCGGTCCCTGGAGCTGAGGGGAAAAGTTGGGAAATGGGGTTAGATGAAGCATTTCTCATTTTATAACTTGTATAGGACAATGTTATTCTGAGATAAAAACAAAACAAAAAGTCCTTAAAATCGTGTGTGGAATCCATGTAAGCAATGGCTTCTGTGGAAATGAAGAAAAATAAAATCATAAATAAGTCCAGTATAATACTTCAAAATACAAAAAAAGAAGAAGCATAGTACAAAATGTTGTTTAAGTGTTAAAAAATATAAAATGTAGGGTTTTATTCCAAACCCTACGATATTTGGTACATTTGTATAATTTTAATTTTCTGAAACTTATTTTGTTTTTCTGTAAATGGATAATTATTGGATTTTCTGTACCGGTATGTGTATAAAATATTTCGGAAAGGGAGGTCATCAACATTTTGCTGTCACAATTTTTATTATTTAAATTTTGCTACAATTTCATGAAAACGAAAGCTACTAATAGGCGAGTGTGGTTAAAAATTGGGCGAAATTGCGGAGGCTGCTTTGGTTGGAGGTTGATTTGGGTATAATTCTTGTATTCTGCACTCGTTCGTTAGTGCGCGGGACTGTTGAATCTGAACTGAGTAGCAGAACGCGTTTTCTACATCCGGGCGTTTTTCTCTCAACCATACAAAAATGGCGACTGGCCTTGGTGAGAAAGCATTTATGTGCGAAACAAACAATTGCGTCGAGCTTGTTTTTATCGAGCTATATGCGCCCAAATTCTAAAGTTTGAAACACACTATTTTTTCTTTGAGAGAGTCGAATAAACATTCACCTTGATTTGTCTGGTTATCAGTGACGAGCATCTATCGTCTAGACTACCCAGACGAAAAAAACGTTGCGATGCGAGCCAAAACACTCTTGGAATGGTTCAACACAACTCTGTACGGCTAAACGTTTTCTCCTCCAATTTTAAAGAAATGTTTTGCTTTATTTATTGACCGTACGTATCGTGAAGTTTTGGAGATTTATTACCTCGCGATGTTCCAATTTGTTTTGCGGTACCTGTGTTTTCCCAATTTGTTACACCACGTGGTCCCCGTCCAAGCCGAACAATCTCCACAACAGGCACAAGCTTATCAATATAACGTCGTTGACAATGGCTGTAACTGTATTGAAGTTGAACCGTAGTTTTTAAAATTTTCTGCAACAGCACATGAAAAATGTGATTACTGTTATGTTTGAAATAATACCAGTACGATATGTGAGGTGCTATATAAGTAAGGGAAATTTGTTTACTGTGAAATTCCACCCATGATATTCCATAAATTCAAATTAAAGATACACATAATGATTTTATACACCAAAATGAAGGTTGTGATGTATAGAAAACGGAAAATATATGCAATCAACTCATAGAGTTGACAACAGGCACCAATGATTCCTGGAAGTCTGCGATCGCATTTGTACCTGTACAGCGTTGTGGTAACCAGTTCCCGTCAGATCACTGAAGTTAAGCAACATGGGGCCTGATTAGTCCTTGGATGGTTGACCGTCTGAGCGATTGATTCGGACTCCCTTGTGTCCTTGGGCAAGGCACATAACCCCGATTGTCCACATGGGGGCAGGATGACACCGTGTACTAAGGCTAACTGCACGTCGATGGTGTACATCTTCAACCAGTTTAACTCTGCCTGTGCTGCAGTGCAGAGTTATGGTGTTGGGAGCTGGCAGCTGCTTGTCGTTGCTTGATGGTCTCTCTGGCTTCCCCCCACCCATAAAACTGTCACCAACGCGATACGACCTTGGCTGTTCTAGAGGCATTAAACCTTAATAAACAAATAAATTATATCGGTACCAGAACTGATGATAAAATAATATTTCCAAAACAACTTGTGGCCAAGTATGCTTTATGCAAATTCTTGTTAAGACTTCCACTAAGCTTGTGTGTTGGAAAACATGGTGTACATGTTCATGCAGGACAAGGAACTCCCCACTGGTAGAACTAGGCCCTTTGTGGTTAAACTGTAGTAAATATATACAACTCACAATTGCTAAGGATCTCCCGCAGCTCATCAACATATTTGTATCTAGTAAATGGGAGGAGAATGTACAATTCTGATCACTATCCGCTGTACAGATACACTTTCACTTGTGATTTTCTGTGTGCAATCATACATGGTAGAGGTGGGTCGGTGGTGAATTTTCAAGTCGGTGTTTTTTAAGAAGTAAAACTGCTGTGCGGTTATCGGTGGTAGAACAGGCAAAGTTCATTCATCGACTTTAGGATGATTTTGCAAACTTGATCACCCAGTGCAGTGTGCGAACAACGTCAATTTGTCGTCAGTCTTTGACAAAGATAAATTAATAGAACTGAAAATAATGTTTGGACTATTGATGTGTACTGTAAGGTTCAAATTATGCACAAATTTGTAGAGTTCAGGTTGGGTTTTAACTTTCCGTTCAGCAGAAAAGCAGACTTTCCTTTGAGTGTCTTTCTGCTCCAGGAAAATGGAAGAAGGTATAAAATACTGGCAAATTTAATATTATTCAAAGTGAATATGGAAAGTGTTAGTTATGGGAAAAAGTATTCTGTGTACAGAATGAATTTCCTTAAAAATCGAGGTTTTTTCTCCTAGTAAATATATTTTTAAATTTAGACTGAAAATACCCACAATGCATTGTCCTATTTAAAATATGGACAGGAGAAGGCAAAAAAGTACCCAATAATATTTCACTTGGAGCTGGAGGTTTTGTACACAGGCCATTCATACACAGCAATTTAGGACTTTTCGTACTCAAACTTTTAGGACGTTTCATACACAAGCTAGCACATTTCGTACTCGGGGCTATGACTGTCTTTGGCCAAGTAAAAATAACAATCCATATGTAAAAATAAATTTATCGCAAAGACATTTATATAAATACACAGCATACTGGAATGATATAAAGTTCTACAGAGACAAGTCTGACATTGTTTTTGCAGTCTACAAATACATGTAGAACATACTGAAAAATATTTATTATAATTATAAGTAGGCCTAAGTGTGTGGGAATTAGCTCTTAAAACATAACTTTTAACATTGCTGGAAGCATTTTTTGCATCCTATGGGATTCCATTGCATGCAGCAGTACATCCAGTGGTGTTAAAAATTACGTTTTCAGTGCTGACTCTCATTGAGTGGCAATATATATTTAACATTGCATGGTGTAATCCCTACATGATGATATACAAGTTTCGTACATGGTATTTATGAGCCAAATGATGATAACATAGCATATTTCTTCCACAAAGAACATAACCCCCCCACCCCCCTCCCATCCCCCCTCTCATCCTAGATTAAGTAAGACAAATTACTGAGACGTCATGAAACGATACATCATGTATGCTAAGGATGGGGCTAAGGACTTTCAATTGCCAAGTCTCTTCCTTAGCATAGGTGGTGTAATCCCTACATGATGTCTCAGTAAGTTGTCATACTTAAACTAGGGCTGAGGCAGAATAGGGGGAGGGGTGTAGAGAAATCTCTGCATGATGATATACTGTGTATTTAACACTGCAGTAATAAAAAAAAGTGTTGTACAGGTGCTGAAAATTAATCATTTTAATGTGTTCAGTGTGCTAATTATGACTCCAGTGTAATAACGCTATGATTACCTATAAGAACTGATCAAAGCTGATTAATCATCAATGAGCTCACATGATATGTTTTGATTTTTCATCAAAAAAAACAAGTTTTTACAGTCTTCGGTTCATTTTATTTCCTAACAATGTTTTCAAATGTATGACACACTGTGGTGGTGTGGGACGCATTAACTTCTGTTCCGTGATATTTCAAATGTGGATTTTTTTATATTGGTTTATAATAGCTCACAAAAGTAAGTAGTCTATTATTTCATATAAAAAAATATTTAAAAAAAACCATAAAATTTGCCTGTGTACGAAACGTCCTTTGAGATATGTACGAAACATCTTCTTTTGTATACGAAACAGCCGGTGTATGACTCGCCTGTGTACTAAACAACACTAATCCTGTTTTGCTGACATTTCAGCCTTTCTTTAAACCCAAATGTCTCCGAGTCGGAGGAAATCCTGTGAAATTGTTTTCATGGAGTTATTGGAAACAATGCCAAACAGTAACCCACAGACTTTTAGCTTGTTCTGCCATTGTTAAATATCAAAATAATAAAAGTACCGAATGGAGAACAGATTTTACCTGCCACCAGAAATGTCCGTGTTTTCAAATTGATGCGATGCATTTTTTTCCGTGGTAGTCCAACACCAAAACCACACCGAAAATACCGACACCGACCCAGCTCTAATACATGGTGAAGTGAAGGAATGAAATTGGGTCACCATTTTTTCTGAGGATTTTAGTCCTCCTGCAGGACAATTCAATTTATCAAAATGATTTATTCTTGTCGAGAAAAGCAGTTTTGGTACACAGTATGTTCCCCACACCCACCCATCTAGTGTTCAACATTTTTCTGACAGTGTCGCCTCTTTGTTGGACCAATTTTGAAATGCCTGTTGTCGCATATTGTCCTATGCACCATGAACGGCTTGACTGAGTTCTTAAATGGTGTTACGTTGGACGGTATGGGCTCTCCTGTACTCTGGAGCCTATCCCGTGCATGCTCTATTGAGTTGAGGTTGAACTGGCATGCTAGCCACTAGATCCACTCAATTTCTTTTTCCCATCCACTTGATGAGTCACCATTCCGGCGCGATGGGATCTTGCATTATCATGCCATAGCACTTGCTACTCCAACACAGATCGAACACCCCCAGGGCTGTTTTCTGTAAATTTGATCATGGTAAAGCAGCAAGTTGTGAAAATAAATTGAGTATTTCATGTATGCTTTACTTTTTGTCTTTTTTTGTAATTTTTATGTTCAATAAAACTCAAAACATGGTGGTCATGTTGGCTCGGTTGGTAGAGATGCAGACTGCAAGCCGAGAGATCCTTGGTTCGAATCTCACCTGCGGCAACCACATTGTGTCCTTGGGCAAGACACTTCACCCCATTGCTCACGTGGGGGCATTGTGTACAGTACGAAGCTGTACTGCACATCAATGGTGCACCTGTTTTCAACCAATGCTAACCCTTCTTGTGTGGAGTTAGTATGTTGGGGACAGACCTTTAAATTCTTCCCAACTAACGACACTAAACGCTGTGTCCAAATAAGATAATTGTTCCCAAATTATGCCAGTGACGAATGGGAGCAAAATGGAGGCAAGTGGAAAATCGCTCACCTTAAATCAAGTTTGCGAGAGTGAAAAATGTGAGGAGAGACTTTTAAATTCTTCCCAACTAACGACACTAAACGCTGTGTCCAAATAAGATAATTGTTCCCAAATTATGCCAGTGACGAATGGGAGCAAAATGGAGGCGAGTGGAAAATCGCTCACCTTAAATCAAGTTTGCGAGAGTGAAAAATGTGAGGAGAGTGATTTTGATTCAATGTTTGTCTTCATTTTTTTAAGTTGTTAAATTGAAAAATAGTAATACTGATCAGTTAAACTCTTAATATCCTCTATCCTCTATTATCTATACTGGCGGATGAGATAATCCCCTTCACTGTTGACTGTTAATATAGAACCCAAAACGTCCAGGGCTGAAACGTCTCGAGGCCGAAACGTCCCAATACCATTTAAAGTGTATTTTTTTCTAAATTAAGTTAAGTTAATGTTATTGTTTGCTTGTGGTTCAGAATAAAATTGCAAGCTTGAAATCTGGTGTTTGTTTATTAAATGTATTGCCAGGATTCCTGAAATGAACTTTTAGATAATCTAAAGTGAACTATTTTTTATGAAAGTACAAAAATTTACTTCGCAATTTCCATTGACAAGCGTCCTTCGAAACGAATGTTTGAATACAATTGAACACGGATGAAAATTTTGACGGTGAAAATATATGTAACCCACTAAAATTAGTTCTGGATTTTAAATGGCAGATTATTAAAATCGTGGAAAATGAATGTGTAAATTCCAAAGCAGGCACATTAATTCGTGTCACTGGTTAATTGGAGCGACAGGTGTCACGTGTAAATGAAAATAAGGAACAGGGCAACATTCCGCATGTCTTTGATAAAAAAAAAGTACGGAAGTATTAAAACGTTTCTCGGATCTCAGAATGACCACCGTTTTCTACATCTGAACATACGTGTTCATTTTCTGGCAGGAGTAAGGTCTGTGCAAGTTGTCAATGTACAACCCTCTTACTGTTAGCGTGTTGTGTGTGGATGTATAAGAGAACTACTGTGTGTCATGTTCATAACGACGAAAAGGAAATTATTTGGAATTATACTTTAAATGCATCAAATTGTGAGTGATTAAAAATTTCCCAACATCAAAAATTAATTGAATGTTTCTGTTGACGAAACTCAAATGGATAAAAGACACCTAAGAACAGAGGCGAGTGATTATTCGAGCACCTTGAACAATTTTTGCGTGAGTGATATGCGCGAGAGCGATCGCACGTCTTTCCAATGCCTAACTGTAAAACTGCCGCCAGTTCCTAAAGTGAGGCAACAGATTGACCTTCCAACTGCGTATAAAGAAACTAACACAGGGCACGACTTTTTGTTACATGCCGAGCGTGACAATTCTTTTCTGATCTTTGCTAGTGATGAAAACATTCGACTTCTGGCTTATCAGCATAACAGTGAGATACTTAGTTTGTGGTCATGATGTATCTTATTTTCACTCATACCATGCATATTGAGCAAGTCGCTTCCAAGATTTTTCTCAGCATTCACATGGTTCATGATATTGGCATGATCTAATTAGAGTTAAAGATCTGCACATTGGCTGTGATAATATACACATGTATCTCGAAGTACTTTCACATGCTAAAGTTACTTAAAAGATTTCACTTGACCGCATATTACATATACATGGTAATTGAGACTATGCCCAACTCCCTAATGATTTTTACACAATCGAACAGGCTTCACAGCAACTGCCGTAGAAACACCAGTTTTCCACAGCAATTTTTTTGCCGAGGAAACAAGGATGAATTACCAGGACTGCATAACAGAGCAGTGGGTAGAAGGTGGTTTTTGTTTTATGTGGAATCACTTTGAAACCACAGGTCCGCATACGACGAATCATGTTGAAGGATGGCATAGTAAACTGTCAAAGCTTGCAGCTTGCCATCCAAATATCTACAAGTATATAAACTTAAAGACGAACAAAGTTTCAATGAGGCAACAATTCTGCAGTTTCAGAATGGTGGTACTATAAGACCACGAAGGAAGAAATATCGGCGTGTGGACCACATGCTGGATGATGAAAAGAGATGGTTGTAAGACTGTTAATGAATATGGTGATTCTGTAGCACATCTTGTTGGCTTGTGAAACCTTAATTCAAATACTGTGTAGAGCTGGGAGGTTAACCGAAAAAAACTCAGTTTCGGTTATGAAAAAATAACCGACAACCGAGACCGACGATAAACTGAAAAAACAACTTTCTCTGTTATTTGAATGTCACGTGAGAATAACGTTTTTACGTGTTTTTTTCTGAAACAATGGCGGCAATTACAGTCGAGAAGAGCCCTATATGGGAACACTTTATCAAAACTGATAAAACTTCAAAGTCGGCTGAGTGTAAATATTGTCATCAATATATTTCTTGTGAGCATGGAAAGTTATTAACCCAATTTCCGGTAGTGACTCATTGTGTTAGCTACAAATTATTTTTAATTAACTTTGAGTCTTCGGCAGAGACCACAAGAGTTCGTCCTTAAAGTTTGTTTATATTATTTCCAAGTGTCAACGACTCGACAAAGTTTTTACACACTCGGGGAGAGTTTATTCAATCATTATTTAGTTCATACAACTTAATTTTTTTCTGTTATTTTGGTTCAGAATCTGTTTAATAAAAAAACCAAAACCGAAACCGTAACCCGACTCTTTTATTAAAAATCGAGTTGTAACCGAAACCGACCCAAAATTCAATAACCTCCCAGCTCTAATACTGTGTATATATCTTTTATCTATCATTTGCAACTGATAACAAAAATCACCATTTAAATTTTTTTGTCTCAAAAACATAGCTTATGACCCCTCAATGGAACAAACTTGTTTAGCTCGTTCCAATAATGTTGAGACCAAAAATTAAAAAAAATTGTAGTTAGTCAAGAAATATGTTTGCAAGTGTGGTCTGCTATCCACGTTATAAAAAGGTTAAAATATTGCGAAAGAAAATAATTAAATAATTTAATTATCAGCGCCAATCAATCAATAAAACATCATTTCATCCTGAGATATCCATCTGAAAAATTTCAGGAAAATATAGTACAGACTTTAACTTAAATCCCTATTGTCTACCCTATTAACACCTTTTTATGAGAACTATGCCTGATGGCAAAGTGGGGACACCCCTTGAGGAGGGCGATTTATTCGCTCGCCTCCAAAAAAAATGAGGGCGAAAACTACCCTTCCTGGCCTTAGAAAATGATGATTACTATAACTGCCTACTCCTAAAACCCACATCTTTTCAGATCTCTGCTCTGTTAGTGATCTTTGTAAGATGGCCACACTGCTCCTCCCAATCTCCGGGCCTTGTTGAGGCCCGGAGGCGTGGGAGAGGCAGTGTAGCTGTCTCACAGAGACTACCTTGTTAGCAGCAGCAAATAAAATTTACAAAGCCCGCTAGGCAGAATTCATTAGCAGTAAAACTTCATTTTGCCACTTTTAGCTTTCGTAAGCTGGAGGAGAGGAAATCGCTCACCTAGGCCATGCAAGGTAGAGATGGGTGGTATCGGAATTTTGAGTTCGGTATCGGTTTCGGTATTTTTGTGTGGGCATACCGCGGTATCGGTCCGGTATTCGGTATGTGACTTCAGATTCACTGATAGTACCAAACAGGAATCCATGTCAGAAAAATACAGAATAAGTTGTTCTTGTATCATTCTATCACAGTGCTACACATGCCATTGTTGATGGGCTCAACGTTGTCATTCTTTTGTCAACACAGATCATATCGACAGTAATTTGGTGACTTGTTCTAAATACGCCTTAACTTTTCAAGCTCCACTTAAGGCGTCTGTAATCATAGAATGTGTGTCCTGAATATGTCATCTTTACGTGGGCCTAATGACAGTAGTAAAATTATCTGGTCAGTGATTTCTAGCCGAGTCTTGGCTGCCTTAACAGGCAGCCAAGACTTGGCTAGAAATCACTGCTAAGCAACTGGACATGTACAGGTCGTAGACTATTGATAATTTAGTACAACTGCCCTGGTCCTTAAGGCTTAACAGAACTGAAAAATAAAATCAGTCACTTCTTTCAAGAAAATGAACACTTCAACTGCTATCAATCCTCATCAAGGCCTTATAAATAGCGAATGCACAGGGAAAATTGAAAATACCGTTGGTTTCGGTATTCAAAGATTGGGTCGGTTCGGTTTTTCGGTGTCCCCATGATATCGGTATCGGTTCGGTTTTTCGGTATATTGTCCATCTCTAATGCAAGGGGAGCGATTTATCGCCCTCCTGCATTTTTAAAAATGCCAGCCCTGATACTGAGGTTTGAAACGAACTTTAAAACGTTGCAATGTGTTGCATTTTGGATAAATTGTCTCCAAATTCTCAAATAACTCTCAACTTGTTATAGAAATTTGAAGGAGTTGGTCCAAAATAACGCATTCTGATGATGGGCAGACAGTCATACAGTACGTGTGGGGTGTATTATCACTAAATCACCCACGGAGTGGCGATTCCACCCAGGCAATAATTGCAAATTTGTTACAAAGCATAACAAACACAAGCAAAGTTCCAGCCAATGGACCACTGGGAAACCCGGTGGTCCATTGGCTGAAACATTGCTTGTGTTTTTTGTCCATATGTATAGAATTGGAAAGTGATACTTTGGGTGTTAACTCCACTCTGCGGGTAATTTTGTTACAATCCACTCTCCATGTACTGTATGTGGTGAAAATGAATAAACAGAGGGCCCAAATAAGAACCATATGGGTTGGAAAAATATCTCCCAAATTAATAATAGTATGGGTATGATTATTTGGAACACAAGAGTAAGATACTACATGTGTTACATTTGTCTAGAAAAACAATAACAGAGCAAACAGTTTCATGCACAATAAGCCAAATTAAATGCAGAGTGTGAAATTTGAACTCTTAAATTTATGCAAAATCACTGCCTCAATTTACTTAATTATTAGCTGAATCCCCCGCAGGAACCCCAGGAATTGAAGCAGTGCTTGTCTTCTGTGGTAAAGAAGCTCTGTTTCACTGGTAAAATAGGATCCAGTCTCTAATCCTTGGGGTACGAGTCCTCTAAAATAGGGAACATGGTGCATAAACTAGTGTTGTGTGGTTAACCGGTTTTGGTTCGGCTATAAAACCGAAACTGTAATTGTTAAATCAGTATGGTTTTGGTTTTCTCTACAAAATGTCGGAAATTTACTTTTACACTGTTTAGTTTGCATTGGCAACGACTTAAAACTAAATCCGTAATGTCAACTGATAACTCTGTCATGAGTATTCATGTATTCAGACTCCAGAGAAACAAACACTGCCTAACAGGAGTCACTGTCGCATTAGAAGAATGATCACACGTTCCAAGAAATTTTCGTATGATGTATGACAACTCTTGTCCAATTACACAGCACGGTTACAAAAGTAGGTTGGTTTGTTCTGTCAGAAATTCTCAGAATGACAATCTTGACACACCTACAAACTTCAAAATGAGCAACTTGGGGACTTTGCAAGCGGCTTCGTATCTGCACATGTTTGGGTGTATTAATTACCTAACAACAAAATCGTGAATAAAATCAAGGAAAAAAAGTCTTTGTTTCTTTAAATGACAGATTACTGTGAAAAACAAAACATACTTGTCGCGTGGGTTTCCTGGACACATGCTCAGAATTTAACGTTCAACATTGTCACCTCCCTCGATGGTTTGTCCAATGTATGCATGCGATTGCATACCATGATGGAATGTCCCCGCGCATATTTAGTATTTACCTACAGTTAAAACTAAAAGTCCTGTTATAACATGCGCACAAATAGCACGTCGATATGCGCGTTAATCTATGCGATATGACCATAGTAAGGCTATCAAATACTGTAAATATGGCCTGTGCACAAGCAATGTTTCAGCCAATGGACCTCCGGGTAACACGTCGGTCCAATGGCAGAATATTGCCTGTGTTTGCTATGAGTAATCCGGAGAACCTGCCGCGCTTTGAACGCCATATGATATGACAATTATGCACAATTCCTACGCGCAATTAAGCCTAGCTAATCGCACAGTTCGTGACAGGACTTCTAGTTTTAACTGTACAAACTGCAGACCATGCGAACCTGCGAGGCCTAAAATCCCCTGCACACAATTAAATTGAACATTTTGCATCATATAATAAAGAACTGATTTAGTTTCGCAAGCAACAGATGGAAATTGAAAGTGGAATGCCAACTTCGAAAGGCAAACACAAAAGGTACAGTTCAAAACATTACAGATAAAAAACTCGTCAGTGTAAATTATGGTTGTTCTAAAAATCAAACGAGCAGGGCACCTTCTGGCGGTGGCTGGACATGTAATTTAAGAGGAGTGTGTGGGAGTCTGGGTTACCTATGGAAAGGATGTGGTGTAGATTATCGAGCCTAATCAGCACACCCACCACAAATATTGCCTCCCCATTCCAAACTACCAGTTACGGTTTCAAATCTGGTTGCGTAACTGACGCGGGTGGGGGGGGGGGGGGGGGCACACCTGTACTGTGAGCAACCTATACTCTATATCAATGTATCAATGTGCAACTGGTCTTAGAAGTGATCCGTCTCAGGTGGCACAGTTCAGAGTACATTTTTTTCAAAAATATCTTGGGGCGTGGGGTGATTGGCCAGTATTAGGCTACTAGGTCCACCTAGATTTTGAGACTAGTGCCACCGGGATAGCCAGTGGTAGCAAGGAGTCTTCCAATAATACCAGACCCTTAAGGTCGGCAGTAGATTGGGGGAGGTTGTGAGGGAGAATTCCTTGGAGAGACGCAATGCAGCTTACCCTGCCCCACAATTTACTTGTTCCCTCAACTTTTGTTTCCTGCCCCTTTCCTGGCACCGCTCCTGCAGTCCTGCCTTGAGTCTTTTAAAATATTTTTGTGGGGTGGGGTGGTGGTATTGGATGTGTGCACCTATGTAAGAGATTTGTGTTGGTGTGTGTGGGGGTGGGGGGGGGGGGCGGGGGAATAGATGCTAGCCATTACCAGATGAATTATCATAGAAAATATGACAGAATATGTATATTTTTATACTGTACCAATGACCCAGACTTAGCTGGTGCTAACTCCTTAAAATCAAGGGCCAAACACAAATTTTGCCCCCCCCCCCCCAATCGCCCAAAATTTGCATCAAAAACCGAAATTTCAATGTCCTATGTGGTCCTCCATACCTTTTTCCACTGCACATGCGCAGTGTCAAGGAGGTCTCGAAATCGGCACCAATTGTCATTCTTTGTTTGGCCCTAAATTCAGTAACACCTCACTGATATTTGTGCCGTAAATCTCTGTTTAAAAGATGCCAGACACATAATTATGGTTGAAATGGGGGATCTCTGAAGGAAATATAAGGATGAGAGGAAAAAACAGTGGCAGAATATGTATGTAACTTATAATTACGAAATTATTTCGTGTTGCCTATTTTCTAGGCATGGCCCTAATGTTGTCATTTTTGCTATGAATGTACCATTGTTTGTTCAGTGTTTCCTCTTTCCCTTTCCTGTATTCCCCCCTTGCCATTCTCCCATGCTTTTGGTATAATTTTTGTAATTATTTTTACTAAAATTTCTTGGGAGTTTTGGCTTGGTAACAGAATGTCTTTTCTGTTTTTCCCCATGTTTACGTCCTCACCCTTGGGTGTTTAGGCGTTGTGATCTGCATCTACCATCTGATGTACTCCAGTTTCTTCTCGGGAAGTCTGTTTTACATCGGATAGTGTTTAAATTGGTGGCTGATTTTGGGCCATGTTTGCAGTGCCTGGCGTCATGTTTCCGGTTTTTGTACACTTTTGTTTATATTGACAACAGTTGGGAGCGCAGTGGCTCAGTAGGTAGAGGTGCAGGCTGCAAGCCAAGAGGCCCTCGGTTCGAATCCTACCTGCGGCACCCGCGTTGTGTCCTTGGTCAAGAAAGTTCATCTCCATTGTCCGCGTGGGGGCACGATGACGCCGTGTACTAAGGTGTACTGCACGTTGATGGTATGCATGTCTTCAACCAATCTAACCCTGCCTGTGCTGCAGTGCGGAGTTACAATGTTGGGGAGCTGGCAGCTGCTCGTCGTTGCTCGGTGGTTCTGTCCGGGTACTCCGGCTTCCTCCACCCGTAAAACGGTCACGGTCATGATTAGCCATTGTGCATAAATATGTGTCCTTAAACATCAATAAATAAATAAATTGACAACGGTTACTTCTGAAAGTGATTACTTGTCTTCTGTTTAGTTCTGCTCATAGCCAGATATATTAATATTGTGCGTAAGTGTTACATTAATTTTTAAAAATGTTTTAAAATTTTTGTCCACACTTGGGCTTTTTTGGGATCCATTTGGGCTCACTGTTGGGAACTTGGGCTCTTCTAAAAATTTTTCCAAAATTTTTTTTTTTTAAATTATTTTTTCGAAATGTTATAATGGATTATATTATTATTATGTATCTTTGTTTCAAGGGTTAGTGCGAGTACTACTACTGTTTATATTTTTTCACGAACGAATGAAAGAATATTGTTCAAATTGTATTGCGGGGAAATCTTCCTCTGATTCTCATGTTTATTGTGTCTCTTGTAGTCTAATTCTTGCTCAGTGTGTGCCAATTGGGGTGACAAACGTTGGAAACGTGTGTCATGGTATATTGTTAGCGGTGAGGGGTCAATGCCGGTCCTCTCTCCGCAAGGTCACCTTAGTTTATCAGTCTCTTTTTTCAGAGGAACAAGAACAGGGTGATGTTTCCGTGATGTCTTCAACAAGTGCACCTCCGTCGTTGCATTCTAACGAACAGCTAGCGGCAAAAGTGCTCATGGAGATACAACAATTGCCTAAGAGGTCCCTTGTAGGATCGATGGTGTTGTTGTCCACTTGCTCGCCCGGTGTAGCGACCATTCATCGAATGGGTCGGCAGCCGGGTTCACCCGTTGCGGTCCAGGGAAGCAGTTTGGGATATTGCGAGCACTATAAACATCGAACATGCACATCCAGCAACGACGGAACCGAGGATAGTAGGGAGGAAGCCTGTCAGTCCGGTACCTAGGTCGTCCTGGTCCGCCCGGACCGCGAGCGAGAGAGCCCCCCTCTCTCTTATAGCAACATCTGGGACCAGATGTTGTTGTATGTGACGATAATCAATCGGAGCATACGTCCACTACATCTGCTCGGGACGCTCTGTTACATAGACAGTCCGCAGCGACTAGTCTATCGGCTTCCTCATCCTCACGGCAGCACACACGACTGCACTAGTGTTGTACGGTTAACTGGTTTTGTAAGTCGGTTTCGGTTTTGCTTGAAAAACGAAACCGAAACCGTGTAACTGGTAAATGAGTACGGTTTTGGTTTTTTCCTAAATTGTCGGGAAGAGATGTTTTCTTTATTCAGTCTGCACTAACAATTCTGAAATACCGAGCTTTGTCAGGAAATAACAGTGTCGTCAATGCACGCCTCATTCTGGGTGTAAAGGGGTCGTTCCAGCATGTTCAGATCACTTGAGAATGATGTATGACAAGTTGTCAATCACACATCGTTGACGTAAAAATGGGTTGTGTGTTTCTGTGAGAATGACAAAACAGACAGCCAACACGCCTACATTTTACCGATTACAGGAAATACCTTGTGCAAATGGCTTCGTTTTTAAACAGGTTTGTCTGACATAGTCAATCAGTTTAATTAAAATTACTTATCTACAATCTGTTGGGCAGTGAATAATATCATATCAGAAAAAGGTCTTGGTATTTCATTGTCGTATTCAAAAATAACATTTGTCACTTGTTTCCCCACCACGTGTTTCGTATGTTACGGTATGTAGTCTGTTGCCTCCCTTGATGTGCTTATCCGGGAAGAGATTTCACTGCGGTTCAAACTTGGGATGTTCCGACCTGAGAGGATTTGTCCTGGAGGTTTCGGCCAACTAAAAACACGAAACCGCAAGTTCTTATTCTATTTAGTTCAATATATGAAGGCCAAAACGTCTTGAACCGTAATGTCCCAAGGCCAAAACGTCCCAAGACCGAATTGTCCATATCCATGGGAAAAGGCGCTGCGTTCCATAATCTCGCTGTCAGCGTGCCACGGTTGCATTCCCACACAACTAACTTTAAGGGGGGCCACCAAAGGAACAAATCAGCGGTACAAATAGAAAGTGGATTGGCAAGAGGCAAACGCAAAAAATTTACAATATATAACAGTACACCAGTGAATTTGTGAAATCAATTCTGTTGAACTAATACCATTGCGTGCGCAAGGTGTGTGTGTGTGTGTGTGTGGGGGGGGGGGGGGGGGGGGGGTAGATAGACAATAGGTATTTGGTAAAGGTCAGGTATGTTAGGATGGGTGTCTAGGTGACCACTTGGCAACGCTTGTTATTATTTGCAATGCCTGGTAGGGTCACTTTGTTAGGCTGCCCAGGGCCCCACCCAGGAGAGAGCACTGAACAGAGCCCTGGGAAATTGTGAATTAGCTGGTTTCACACCCATGTGTTAATATCAATTCATCATAGACTCGCTTATGCCTGAACTTAAAGACCAGAGGTGGGGGGGGGGGGGGGGGGATGTGCCTAGAATTGGTGAGTGGTGATATTCTACCAACACTGTTACATTTTATTTTCTTTTTTTTATTTTGTTTTGATAATGCCTGCCATTTATACACTTAGCACAAATGCTAGTCACTGCCAATTAAATCATCATGAAAAGATGACAGTATGGGCATTATATCGACACTACATAGTTTCTGTTGGAAACTGCAGCTGTCTTACTATAAAAAACCGAAAACCGACCTATAAACCGAGTTTTTTTTTAAAAAACCAAACCGAAATAAGAAAAATAAAACCGCACAACACTAGACTGCACCTTGGCTACGTGACTGCTGATATCCAGCCAACTTCGCTGACCAGGGATTCCACGTCGACCAGGTCACGCCATCCGTTAGCCAGGGATACGAGGCCTTTACAATCGGGATGAGCGCATAAGAGAATTCAGCGTCCCAGGAGCTTCCAGCGGCTAAATCCTGTAGGACTGCGGCTCCACAGGCCTCTGTAATGGACTTGCTATCGCAGATAGCTCATCTTATCGCAGCATCCCAGCAGCCGTCAGAAACCTTTTCCGATCAGGAATTGTCTGAGGCAGCTGGGTCGGTTCGTTCCGCTGCAGAGTCAGCAAGGGATGACCGAGATTCTCAAGTGGTCCAGCCGGATGGAGAAAGGGATTCAGAGGAGTTGGAATTTTCCCTTTCGGAGCAACATAAGGTAACTGTCGATTTCATCCGGCAATACCTTCCTGATGTTGTTCCTCTGGACCAAAATGCTGCGGTGCCGGATAAGAGACTCACAGCATCGCTGGACACAGACTTTTTCGGCCGGATTAGATTTTCCGACCCAGTCCAGAAATGTCTCGCGGACATTTGATCTTTTGAATGACGCTATTTTCAAACTTGCCACCAAGACGGGCAAGTCCGGTTTATTAACGGCAAATGCTATACAGCTGCCTTTCATCAATTCAAGGAATAGATTTGAAACGGCAGGACATGGCATTCCGAGAGTTCCTCTGCGTCTAGACGACCAGGCTGAAGACCTAGAATTGTCTTTGCCGCCGTCTATGTCTATTCCAACCACGACGTTGGATACGACAATCTTGTCTAACAGGACCCGCTTAGACGCATTATCGTACGCAGATCACCTTACCAGAGCGTTATCAATACATCTCGAAGGAAAAGAATTCCAGGATGTTCCGACATCCTTAAGAGTTCTTTCGAGGGCCATAGCCAGGGGTCAGCCTGGCGGCTGAGTTTAGGGAGAATTGACTTCTCCCTCCAGAGACTTTAGGGAGAAGTCAGGGGTCAGGCGTCATTAACAATTTGAGTTAATTTATTTCTAAGGTAAATGACAAAATATTTCAGTTGTCTCCCTTACCTGCTGTACTGTGTGATGATGCACTATTCTGAAAAATGACAATTTCTGCCAACCATCTTACATTGACATGTGCGATCGGTGCTAAAAGGCCTGCCATTTTTATCCATCTTAATATGTGTGATTTCTATCGTAGCCTTATTGCATTTAACCCCCTTCCAACACAAGTTTTCAAAGAAAAACTTTCAATACAAATTGCGGGGCGAATTTCAATGCAACCAATTTTTCAGTGGAACAGAGCGAAACCGTGAGCAATTTCAACATTTTTATGGATTAACTGTCTGGGGGCACGGTGACGCTGTGCACTAAGGCGTACTGCACGTTGATGGTGCACCTGTCTTCAACCAATGTTAACCCTGCTTGTGTAGAGTTAGTATATTGGGAAGCTGACAGTTGCTCGCCGTTGCTCGGTGGTTCTCTCCGGGTACTCCGGCTTCCTCCACCCGTAAAACTGTCATGGTCATGATTAGCCATTGTGCAGAAATATGTGACCTTAAAACACCAATAAATAAATATAAATAAATAGATGAACTGTCTCCACATTTTTTTTGGTTTTGAAACGGTGGTTAACTTCAATAAATTCTAATTAACACGTTGCGTGTCATGTGCGATTCGTTGTTTTTGCTGGCACTTCTGTTTTTAAATAGCATTTTGTGCTGGTTGCTATCAGTTTGGGCGTATTGTTCGAACAACTTCGCCATTGCCATTACAACTCTTTTCAGAAATATAAAATTGGGCTAGTTTAGGCTATTTTCAGAGCCGTATGACGGATTTTAACAGCAGCCGTGTTTACTTTTTTGTGAATGCGGAAGCATTTTTTTTTGGAAATAAAACATAAGAAAATACAGTAAACTGCCATGTCTCCCAAGGAAGTTTTGGAGGGCGACTTGAATTTCGCCCCCAAATGTAAGCCAAGGCGACTTGAAGAATGACAAGGCGACTTCTTCGCCCCAGTCGCCCACTCGGCTGACCCCTGGCCATAGCATACTCTACATATAACTCCGCCCTTTCAGTGACAAATCTATAGTTAGTTAAACGTGATGCTGCCCTGGCTACATCCACTCGCGTGGATCGTAAGGTGAAAATCTCTCTCCAAGTCGCTCCGGAGAGCTTCTCTTTGATGGCAAGCTTTCCTTGATCTATGATCAAATTACAAAGAAAGCTTCAGACTCTCTGCTGTTCAAGTCCGCTGCTAAAAAGTAGGATTCAGTGGAGAAGAGTAAGACCGGCACTTCTGGGACAAATACATCCAAGGGAAGTTCCTATAGAGGATCTAAGCAAGCTTCTAGGTCTTACTCCAGAGACCATCAGGGTAGCGACACAGGTAGGGGCTGTAATACTGGCCGAGACAACTGGTCAGACGCCCCTAGGTCGGGGCTGTAATACTGGCCGAGACAACTGGTCAGACGCCCCTAGGTCGACGGGGCGAGGTGAGGGTCGTGGAGGACGTGGTTTGTCTTCCCGCATGCCTCGCAAGTCCAGAAAGTGATGGTGCAAACCTCTGTCGTGTTCCAGTGGCGAAAGATTATCAAGTTGCTTAACCAATTGGTTGTCGATTACGGACGACCCTTGGGTTCGAGGGGTGATTTCAGAAGGACAAAAACTGTCCTTCAAAAGAAAGCCTCTGTTAAGTCCAAGATGGACGCAGCTTCCGTCAAATCCTCAGAAGAGAAGTTCGCTTCTATCAGAAGTCCAATCTCTTCTGGAGAAGAATGCGATAGAGGTCGTAGAAAACCAGGAATCTCCAGGTTTCTACAGCCATCTGTTTCTGGTCCCGAAACCAAACCGCTTGTTTCGTCCAGTCATAGATCTGAGCTGGATAAACAAGCTGATCATGGCCCCAAAATTTTATATGGAGACCATTCGATTGGTCAGAGCGAGCATTCGAGTGAACGACTATGCTTATGCTGCGAGCATAGATCTCAAGGATGTGTACTTTCACGTCATGGTACATCCGGCGTTCAGAAAGTACCTCTGCTTCGCTGTCCTAGGAGTCGTTTATCAGTTCCGAGCGATGTGCTTCGGTCTGCACCTAGCGCCCTGGGCTTTCACTCGAATAATGAACTCGGTAATGACTCATTTCTGAGTTCATTCGTCTGCGGGTAATGTCGGCCTACCTGGACGACATTCTTCAGCGGTTCGGCAACGAGTTAACGCTTCAGAACGATGCGCAGAATCTGCTTCAATTGCTCCGACGTCTCGGGTTTATTATAAACGAGAAAAAGTCGGATCTGGTGCCGTCCAAGTCATTCACCCACCTGGGAATGAGCTTCGAGATGCACAACAATCTTGTTCGTCTGCTGTTAACCAGAGCAAAATTAATCAGTTGTTACGCTCGCTTTTGTCTTCACTCCGACAAAGTCACAGCGAGAGAATTCATGCGACTGATAGGTTTGTGCGGAGCCGCCGCAGATCTTATTCCGATGGGGCGGCTACATGCTCGGCCATTCCAAATCTTTCTGACACAGAATTGGAGTGTCAAGATTCATTCGCTCGATACGGACATCGTCTTGCCGAATCAAGTCAAACAAGAGATTCAGACTTGGGCAGATATTCAGTGGTTAACTCAGGGAGTTCCACTACAATCGCCGGATCTGAGTTTTACGATTATGACGGATGCCAGTCAAACAGGTTGGGGCACAACCTTGAGCCCAACGGATTCAAAGTGACAGGGTCTTTGGGATCTGCAGTTCCTAAACAAGCACATAAACATCAAAGAAATGATGTCAATTTGGCTTGCGCTACATCATTGGATGAACATAATTCGGAATGCACATGTGCAAATTCTATCCGACAATTCGACAGTAGTAGCATAGATTCGGAACCAGGGAAGCACTCATTCCATTCCGTTATTCAACTTAATGGAAAGAATCCTTCTATTTGTCCTAGAGCATCAAGTTCTTTTATCGGTCCGTCATATTCCGGGTCGTCTGAACGTTTTGGCAGACTCCCTTTCTCAGAAAGGTTGCATGTTGCCATCAGAATGGACTCTCAACAAACGAGTATTCAATCAGATTTGCTACCAATGGGAGCGTCCGATGATAGACTTATTTGCGACGCATCTCAACAATCAGTTGCAGACGTATGTGTCGCCGTGTCCAGATCCTTGAGCGTTTGCAGTAGACGCTCTCTCGATCTCTTGGGACAGAATGATAGGATATGCGTATCCTCCAGCGCCATTGATTCAGCAGATATCGCTCAAGATAAAGCAATCTCACTGCAAGATTCTGTTGGTAGCTGGTAGCATCTCTGTCACCCCCAGAGACCATGGATAAATCTACTCAGGTGTCTGCTGTGGGACATGCCTCGGAAGCTTCCTCCACGAGAGGATCTTCTTTCGCAGGGGAAATCGCGCACACTGCATCACAACCCGCAAGGTCTCAACCTTCACGTATTTCCGTTGTGCAGATCTTCTTGCATGGCAAGCAATTTACAGGACGAGCAGTGGTCGCGATTTCTAACTGTAGGAGGACCTCCTCTTCTCTGAATTATGCTGCTAAGTGGAAGGTTTTCTGTCGGTGGTGTAGGGATCATTGTGTTGATATTTATGATCCCTCCATTCCAGACATTGCTAATTTTCTAGTCTACCTGTTTGATGAGATCAAACTGCAGCCTGTTACCATTAAGGGTTATAGGTCCATGCTACCTGATACCTATGCACATCATGATAGCTTACAGATTAGATCTAATGTCTCTTTATCTAAGTTAGTGAAAAACTTTCTGATAAATAGACCTAGAACCCTTAGATTAATTCCTAAGTGGAATTTAGCTTGGGTTCTTCTTAAGCTAAAAGAAGCGCCATTTGAGCCTCTTGACACGGTGGACTTCAAATTCTTATCTTATAAGACAGCTTTTCTCTTAGCCTTCTCTTCGGCTAGAAGAGTTAGTGAGCTTCATGCACTATCTGTTGATGATTCTCACTATCGTAGTATATAGTAATACTATTACCTTGACTACTAATGTCGGATTTTTGGCTAAGAATCAGGCTCCTAATAAGTATCCGGAACCTATTGTTATTAAGGCCCTTCCATCTTCAGACGGGCGTAGGCCTTTACTCTGTCCTGTTAGAGCTATGCTCATTTACAAACGTAGATCTGAGTTTATCAGAAAGGGACGTAAACGTTTCTTTCTGTCTCTGCTGCCTAATAAAAGGGACATCTTAGAAATATTGAGTCCATTTCTGGAGACCTGCGTTGTTTAGGTCCGTTATCTGTTGCTCAGAATGTCGTCCACTAAATAGTTGCAACTATAGTTATGCAGGCTTTCTGTTCCAGCAGCGACTCTGTCCTGCTGCCCTCTTCGCTCTGGGGTATTTGACCCAGGGCAAGGGGAAGGGGGGGGGGGGGAGGTGGGTTTTTGTGTTCCCTTAGGTCACCTGCTTTATAGTGAAAAGCAAGGGAATACCTCCTCTGGAGTCCGTAATTCCGAGTCGGTACCGGGATGGTTTTTAAGTGTAAAGCTAATGTCTGTCTCATTCATGTAATATTTTTTAAAGTGTAGCTCGGTGTGAAGCAATTGTATATGTCACGTGTCATACGGGCGTGAATATACAATCCTTGGACACTTTTAATGAGTATAAAGAGTCTCATTTTTCTGGACTTCCTTTATTTATTGGCTTTCATTTTAAAATATTAGTATAACCTCTCCTACAGCAATGCTGGATGAAGTAGTGCTTGTTTATTGCGGTGAAATTGTTTTACTAGTGAAATTGGACCCAGCCACCAATGTTTGGGGTGGAAGTCCTCTACAGGGCTGTTAATTAGCATCGACTTTCGACTGAGCTGAGGCAATCGTTGATGCCAAAAAAAATTGTTTGCTAAACAATAGCCGAGGCCAATATTCACAACTGCCAAATAGTTCTGATCACGTGTGCACCGTACCTGTATAAATAATCGACACGAACACACCTGACACACATTTTTTGTCAATCAGAACTTATTCTTGCTAACAGATCAAATCTCTGTTTTCCTGACTGCTACATATATGCGACCGTTTTACTTGAAACAGTTCGCAAGTTTGCCTGGACATTCCACACCATACCCCCGACGGTGAAAGTGTTTTGAAACTGTTGGCAACACAAATGTGTACATTTTACTTTCACGCGCGATTTGCTGGTAGCTTCAAAAATAGAACCGGGTGGCGCGGAACAACAGTATGTGCATCTCTGTAATATTCAGTGTAATATTCAATTTCACGGTGAATATTACTCATATAGCATATAACCTTATTTTAACAGGACATTTTCAACCCCAGATGTTGGATACACTTGTCTGGATTTGAAAATTCCCTGTTAAAATTGGGGCTATAGCCTTTCCAAAGAATGGATAAATTTGAGAATCAACCAAAGTCACTATCAGAGCATCAAAACTTCAAAAACTTTTCCCCCACCCCCTTCCTCTCGTACTCCCCCCTCCCCCCCCCCCCCCCCCCCCCCCCCCCTCTAGCTGCTGCACACCTCCGATGATTGGTATCACATCATGGTCAAGGCTTTTAGCTGAGGCCACTGAATTGGCCTAGGCTATTTGTCGGGGCAAATTCTAATTACCACCCCTGCCTCAAAAAAGGGCAATATGGGCATAAACAAACATCTCCATGTTGCTGGCATGATCAGCCATTGTGCAGAGTCCTTAAACACCCAATAAATAAATATGCCCACCGGCCTTATGTTTTGGATGGCATATAGTGATTGAAGTGTGCATGCATGTGTGTGTGTGGGTGTGTGTGTGTCAGCAATAACTCTAACACTATTGGGGCTACAGTCGTCAATCTTCACATATTAAGGACAATGCATGGTTGTATCACACACCATAGCCGAGACTGATACACTCAAGGTCACATTTCAAGGTTATACTTGAAATTGGTCTATATCCATGCCTCAGACATGTCTGACATGACCCCAGTAAACATATGGAGGTCAAGTGTGACCTTGACCTTGGTGATGCACAAGAAACTGTGCCGACACATCTTCTGATTGTCCTGAACATTTGTATGAAGTTTGATAATTCCAGTTTGATTTGCTTCTGAGGGGCATAACTCAAACTATTGAGACTACATATATATATATATAATGTATATACTACTCAAAGTTTGCTAAGCACCAAATATTTGACACATCACTGTGAAATTTTCTTGTGATATATTTGCGATATTTTTGGTGGATATGATTGAGGAATGTATTGAGATGGTCCCCATTGTTTACATTTGCTCTCTTGACAGGCAGACTTTTCGTGACAAGTCATGGGAAAGCATGTACCCCTTGATTTTCATGATGCTTTTGTGTGCTGTCTACATGTACATGACATGTGAAGGGTATTCACTCTTCATTTCAACACAAACTCTTGTGATTTAATGATTGAATATGGCAAATGTAAATGTAAGAAGACATTTGTCAGAAGCAGAAATGTGGCAGGCTGTAGTGATGGTGAAGCAAGGGGCTACCCATCGTCAGGTTGGTGAAGCCCTTGGTGTGCACCATACGGTGATCACCAGAGCCTGGGCAAGATTTCAGCAGTATGGTTCACCAGTAAGACGGAATGGTGGTGGCAGAGACAGGGCAACATCTGCAGCTGAAGACCGGTTTTTGATCATTCAGGCCTGTAGGAACTGCTTTGCCACAGCAACCCAGCTTCGCAGTGACCTTCAGAATGCATCCGGGGTAAATGTTTCTACGCAGACTATCCGGGCAAGGTTGCATGAAGATGGTCTCCGATCGAGAAGACCATGTATTCGCATTCCGCTGTCCCAGAACCACTGCCAGGCATGATATGAAAGGGCCATGGACCACGTTGGATGGACCCGAGAAGATAGGCGACCTGTCCTTTTTACAGATGAGTCAAGGTACTACCTAGACCACACAGATAGGCGTTCTAGGGTATGGAAAAGACCAGGAGAGCGATTCCATGCAGCGAACATTGATGAGTATGATCGCTATGTGGAGGGTCAATCATGGTCTGGGGAAGCATCAGCAGGGATGGATGTACAGAGCTCTGAGTCCTTGAACGTGATATATTGACTGCACAATAGTATATTGATGAGATCCTGGATGTCCCACGTCAAATTGTATGCAGGTGCAGTGGGTGATAGATTCATTCTGATGGACGATAATACCAGTCCTCATGTTGCCCATGCTGTCGGGGAGTACCGACAGAGGGAGGGGATTGAGCGTATGGACTGGCCAGCAAGATCCCCCTGACCTCAATCCAATTGAACATGTCTGGAATGAGCTGCAGCCTGCAATTTCAGCCCATCCAGCCCAGCCAAGAAGTGTCCAGGAGCTTGGTGCCATGCTGGTCCAAGAATGGAACAACATCCCACAAAAGACCACCAGGAACCTGATTGGGAGCATGAGAAGGCTTTGTCAAGCTGTAATTGGGTCTCATACTCGATATTGAAGCCATACCAGTTCGCTCTGTCAACTTTTTGGCAAATTGAAAAATTTCCTCTTTTACCAGTAATATCCATTTCCCATGGTTATCGTATTCAAAAGCTAAAAAATAATGTCAAACACAAATAAAATCTTAATTTCTGTACTTAAATCATTAAAGATATAGTTAAATGAAAAATATATACACTTTTCATCACAATATTTCGACTAAAACAGGTAGTTGGATATACTTCGTGCGTAGCAAACTTTGAATAGTATATATTTGGTATACAACATCTCTACTAGGGGGAGGGGGGGGGGTGGGGGGGGGGGGGCAGATTGAGATTTGTTCAAATCAAGTGCCTGGGTTATAATATTTGGGCTCTCTAAGAGAGCGCAAATTTTAACTTATTGCAATGTGAGGAATAATCTTTAAAAATCATCTTTTTCAAACCCACCAGTCAGAATCTTTTGATATTTGGTATATAGTGCTCTTAGGGAGGTCAGATATAAGTTTATTCAAATCAAGTCCCTGGGTTAATATTTGGGCTCTGTTACGGTATGGAAATATTATTGATATTGGTAACAGAAATAAATTTGAGAATCCGCAACAATAACTATGAATTTAACTATTCTGAAATTTAATTTAAAAACAATTAATATAAAAAAAAAACGATACAAAGATCTTTTACGCTAATTGGTTTACAGAAAATAAAAACAGTGGTACTTCTCAATTATTGAATTAGTCCAAAGTGCAGTTTGACAGAATCCAGTAATCCAGTGGTGAGGAATCTTGTGAAGAAAGTTACCAGCTGGTAGTATTAAGTCCAAGAATGTCTCTTCAGAAACAGTATCCCGTAGATTTGTAATAAGATTTTCACTTAGAAATTTCAGCAGTCTCCAATAAAATATAATAAAATGCTCCGCAAAATTCAAATGGAGTAAAAAATCCAAGAAGTATTGGGACCATAGGTAATTTCCAAATAATCCAGTAGAATCCTGGCTTTTCACAAAATAATATTATTCTGTTTCACAGAAAGTATAAATTCTCTTTTCCAAGACGAACAAATTCTGTTCAGAATTCTCTTTTGGAATCAATCTTCCAAATTCACAAAGAAGCACTGCTTCTATAATAAATGCACTGTTCTGAAACAATAATAAATTCCAATGGAAACAACTGCTGTGAAAATAAGTTCTTTTGTAATGGTAATGGCTTTCTAAAAAATGAGTTTTTGAATTCTGTTGACAAACCTTTATATAGTAACCAGATAGAATGTTCCAGAAGATGAAAATTGTACAAAGTTCTAACAGTTTCTAGGTGATTATGTCATAATTCAAGTAAACAAGGTCCTTGACCTACTTAAACAATCAACAGCTATATGTACAATAGATCAGTGTAACAAAGTTTAAACAAAGGTCACTCAGTGCAAATTTGTCAGACCAGCCAGAAAATGCAGAAAAAAAATATATCTCATAGTATTATCAATTAAGGATACATAGATCTTGATATAATATGGGGGCTCTATAACCAGCTCCCTTTTGGAGGCCGAATTTTAACTTGGTACAATATGAGGAATAATCTTTAAAAATCTGCTTTTTGAGATAGTCAGAATCTTTCGATATTTGGTATACAGCATCCTTTGAGGGTACAGATTCAATTTGTTCAAATAAAGTCCCTGGGTTGATATTTGTGTTCTCTAATGGGGAAGGGATGGCAAATTTTAGCACAGTGCAAAATTGGTAATATTCTCAAAATCTTTTTCTCCACCAGTCAGAATCTTTGGATATTTGGTATAGAACATCCTTCAAGTTTGTTCATGTCAAGTCCCAAGGTTAATATTTGGACTAGCTAGTTTTCCATTACTGAAAGTCTGTGCATTATTTCTGTTGTAGCATCCCAGTACTAGAAAAAAAAATCATCTGCCATAGACTGCAAAGCTATAAATAATTAAAAAACTTCATTCCTCTGTTGTGCTAACTTGCCATAGAATGTAATTAAATCCTTCTTCAAACAACTTTGGTAAGGCGAGCGCCTCAGGCCCCATGGGGCCTCTTGTTTACTCCAGTGACATTTCTTGTTCACAATAAAAAGGTTAGTGAATCATTATAAACTGGCTGTGAAAAATTTTAAAAATTTCAGAATGAGAATAATTCCAGTTTTGAAAAATAAAATGCCCACTAAATCGATTAATTGCAGTATTTACATCCAATAGTTCTGATTTTTCATTGGAATTTTATTTTAATTCAAACACCAGTGACTTTTTTTTTACATTTTTCTTTACAGGATATTGGCATTCATTACATTAACTGAAGTTTCAGGAATACCTATTTCCCAAAGATAATGTCTTTCTTGAAAAGATGAAGATTGATCGAAACAAACTCAAGAAGTCTACATCAGATGTGGTGAGTTTTTTCAGATGCCATTTTTGGAGTCTTTCAAGCACAATTTTTAAGTCGGCACACTTTCAGTTGAAATAAGTTAAAAGTGGGAAGCCATGTGGAAATGTCTACCTTTTTTTTAAGAGACAGAGCTTTGGATGTCATTTCTAGAACTTTTGTTGAAGAAATGGTCCCATCAGTAGCTGGAAATGGTCATTCTTAACCTTTTACTCAATGTGGATAGCAGATGATACTTACAAAATAAATTCTTGAATTACTAAAAAATTTCAATATTTTTATACTGTACCAATGACCCAGACTTAGCTGGTGCTAACTCCAACAAAACCAGGGCCAAACACAAATTTTGCCCCCCAATCCCCAAAATTTGCATCCAAAACAAAAAGAAATCATGTCCTAAAGGACCTCCATAGTACGCCTCTACTGCGCATTGCGCAGTGACGCAGTCGTCCCGAAATTGGCGCCAATTATCATTCTCTGTTTGGCCCTTCATCAGTCAACATCTCACTGATCTTTGTGCTTGTAAATCTCCGTTTAAAGGATGCCAGACACGTAATTTTTGGAGAAAATGTGATTCTAAGGAGGATAGAAGGAGGAGAGGAAAAAGAAGTGGCAAAAAATAATCAGGGCTGTACTTAAAATTTTTTGATGAAATTATGTTAAGTTGCCTATTTTCGAGGCATGGGCCTCTTGTTGTCATTCTTGCTAATTGTTGCACTGCTTATTCAGTGTTTCCTCTCCCCTAGCCTTCTAAAGTCCCCCCTGGCAATTCTCCCATGCTTTTGGCATATTTTTGAGAAGTTTCATTTCTAAAATTTCCTGGGAGAGTTGCTTGGTTACAGAATGTTTTCTGTTATTTTCCCCATAGTTACGTTTTCACCCATGGGTGTATAACGTTTGTGTTCTGCATCTTCCATCTGATGTTCTACAGATTCTCCCCTGGGAGTCTCTGTTTTGCATCAGATAGAGTGTAATTGATGACTGATTCCGGGCCAGTTTTTTCAGTGCCTGGAGTCATGTTTTCTAGTGTGTTTACACTGTTTGTTTTCATTGGCAACAGCCTTTTTTGAGGGGGGCTGTTTGCCTTTGTGGTAGTTTATCTCATTATAAGATACATTTATATTATCCGAAAGTGTCTCATTAATTATTTTATATAAATTTAAAATTTTTGACCACACTTTGCCATCGGATCCATCGGGGCTCAACGTTACTTTTCAGCAACTTGGGCTTCTCTGAAAAAATATTTTTTCAAAATTATTTTGTTTTGCAATTGTTTTTTCATTTATTAATGGATCATGTTATTATGTATCTTTGTGTCAGGGGTTTTTGCGAGTAACTAGGACTTATTGTTGTTCTTTCACAATGAAGGGACATTGTTCAAATTGTAATAGGAAGAAATCTTCCTCTGACTTTCATGATCATTGTATTAATTGTAGTCAGTGTTCTCGCATTAATCCCTGTCCTATATGTGAACATTGGGATGAGAAACATTGGAAACGTGTGTCACGATATGTTGTTTCTGGAGAAAGAGCGATGCCGGCTCTTTCTCCACAAGGTCACTCTACTCTCTCAGTTTCTATTTCAGAGGAACCAGAACAGGGTGATGTTTCCATGTTATCTTCTTCAAGTGTGCGTCCGTCGTCACAAATGAATTCAGAGCTAGCGGCAAAAGTGCTCATGGAGATTAGACAAATGTCGTCCGCTAGCTCGCCCGGTGTAGCGTCCATTCACCGAATGGTTCGGCAGCCGGGTTCGTCCGATGCAGTCCAAGAGGAAATTTTGGGTGATGCGAGCACTATAAACATAATAGATGCACACCCAGTGACGGCGGATAGTAAACGAGAACGGAGGAAGCCTTTTAGTCCGGTTCCTAGCTCGTCCAGGTCCAGCCGGGCCGCGAGCGAGAGAGGTCCCTCTCTCGTACAACAACATCTGGGACCAGATGTTGTGGTACAAAATGTGTCTTTAGCGGAGCATACGTCCGTCGCTCGGGACGCTCCGTTGTATAAGCAGTCCGCAGAGACTGTTAAGGCTTCCTCTTCTCGTCAGCGCACACGACCGCACCTTGGCTGCGTGACCTCCGATATTTTACCAGCTTCGCCGATGAAGGATTCTTCGGCGACCAGGTCACACCATCCGGCAGCCAGGGATTCGAGACCGATGGACTCCGGACGTTCGCATAGAAAAAGTATGCGGGAGCCATCTGATGCGGAGCTGCCCTCGGCGAAGCAGCGAAAGACTGCGCCTCCGCAGGTCTCGACGTCGGACATTCTTGTGCAGATAGCACAGCTTATCGCAGCATCCCAGCAGCCGACAGAAACGGTGTCGGATCGAGAATTATCCGACGGCGCTGGGTCGGTACGCTCCGCTGAAGCATCGGGGGCGGACGACCGGGAACATCGGGAGGTCCGACCGGATGGTGAAAGGGATACGGATGAATTGGAGCTATCCCTTTCGGAACAACATAAAGCTGCCGTGGACTTCATCCGGCACTTTCTCCCTCAAGTTGTTCCGTCGGGCCAGACTGCTGCGCTTCCGGACAAGAGAATTATAGCGTCATTGGACTCTGAATTTTTTGAGCGGTTCAGGGACATCGCTCCCGAGTTTCCGTCGCAGTCCAATAATGTTGCAAGAACATTTGAATTATTGAACGACGCTATATTTAAACTTGCTTCCAGGACGGGGAAAGCAGGTTTCTTGTCCGCTAATACTCTTAACCTGCCTTTCATTAATGCAAGGAATAAATTCGATACGGCAGGACAGGGTATACCGAGAGTTCCTCTGCGTATGGACGACGAGGCGGAAGACTTAGAGCTATCATTACCGTCGTCAGCTTCTATTCCAACCGCGGTGTTGGAAACAGCTATTGCGTCTAACAGAGCCAATTTAGATGCCTTATCTTACGCAGATCACCTTACTAAGGCGTTATCACTGCGCCTTCAAGGGGAAGAGTTTCAGGATATACAATCCTCTTTAAGACTTCTTTCAAGGGCAGTAGCTTATTCCACGTGTAACTCCGCCCTTTCAGTGGCAAATCTGGAGTTGGTTAGACGTGACGCAGCCCTAGCTACATCCACACTAGTGGATTCTAAGGTGAAGAACTCTCTTAGAGTCGCTTCGGTCTCAGGAGAACTTCTCTTTGACGGCAAGCTTTCCGCTATTTATGATAAAATTAAAAAGAAAGCTAATGATTCTCTGTTGTTCAGATCCGCTCCTAAAAAGTCGGATACAGCAGACACGAATAAGACAGGCACTTCTGGGTCAAATGCGCCCAAGAGAGGTTCCTATAGAGGTTCCGGTGCGTCCTCTTGGTCTTATTCGAGAGACCGTCAGGATAGCGACTCTCATTCGGGACGTCCTTCAGGCCGGGATAATCGGTCGGACGCCCCGAGGTCGACGAGGCGAGGTGCGGGTCGTGGAAGACGTGGTTTCTCCTACCGCAGGCCTCGCAGGTCCAGGAGGTGATGGCTTAAACCTCTATCGCGTTCCGGTTGGCGGAAGGTTGTCGAGTTTTTCACAAGAGTGGGCGTCGATTACGGACGACCCTTGGGTGAGAGGAGTGACTTCGGAAGGTCTAAAGATATCCTTCAAACGAAAGCCTCCATTAACTCGAAGTCCAAAGTGGACTCATCTTCCGTCAAATCCACAGAAAAGAGACGCTCTGTTATCAGAGGTGCAGTCTCTTTTAATGAAGAACGCGGTAGAGGTCGTAGAAAACCAGGAATCTCTGGGATTCTACAGCCATCTGTTTCTGGTTCCGAAACCAGACGGCTCGTTCCGTCCAGTCATAGATTTGAGCTGGATAAACAAGCTGATCGTCGCTCCGAAGTTTTATATGGAGACGATTCGATCGGTCAGAGCGAGTATTCGGGTGAACGATTATGCAACGAGCATAGATCTCAAAGATGCGTACTTTCACGTCATGGTACATCCGACATTCCGAAAGTATCTACGCTTCGCAGTCCTAGGAGTGGTGTATCAGTTCCGGGCCATGTGCTTCGGATTGAATCTAGCACCCTGGGCTTTCACTCGGGTAATGAACTCGGTAATGATCTACTTCCGAGCTCATTCGTCTGCGGTAACGTCGGCCTACCTGGACGACATTCTTCAGAGGTACGGCAACGAGTTAACGCTTCAGAACGATGTTCAGAATCTTCTTCTATTGCTCCGACGTCTCAGTTTTATAGTAAACGAGGAGAAGTCGGATCTGGTGCCGTCCAAGTCATTCACTCATCTGGGAATGAGCTTCGAGACGCACAACAATCTCGTTCGTCTGCCGTTAACCAGAGCGAAATTAGTCAGTGGTTACGCTCGCTATTGTCTGCACGCAGACAAAGTCACGGCGAGAGAATTTATGAGACTGATAGGTCTGTGCGGAGCCGCCGCGGATCTCATTCCGATGGGGCGGCTACGCACACGTCCTCTTCAAATTTTCCTGACTCAGAATTGCAGTGTGAAAATTCATTCGCTCGATGTAGACGTTCTCTTGTCAGATCAAGTGAAACAAGAGATTCAGACTTGGGCAAACATTCAGTGGTTAACTCAAGGAGTTCCGCTGCAGTTGCCAGATCCGAGTTTTACCGTTATGACGGATGCCAGTCAAACAGGTTGGGGTGCATCATTAATCCCAACGGATTCGAGATGCCAGGGTCTTTGGGATCCGCAATTCCTGTGCAAGCACATAAACATCAAGGAAATGATGTCAATTTGGCTTGCGTTACGTCACTGGATGGACATTATTCACGATGCTCATGTCCAAATCCTATCCGACAATACGACAGTAGTGGCGTATATACGGAATCAGGGAGGCACTCATTCAGTTCCGTTGTTCAATCTAACAGAAAGAATCCTTCTGTTTGCGTTAGAACATCACGTTCTTCTTTCGGTCCGTCACATACCGGGTCGTCTGAATGTGCTAGCAGACTCCCTTTCACGAAAGGGTCGCTTGTTGCCGTCGGAGTGGACTCTCAACAAACAAGTATTCAGTCAGATTTGCTACCAATGGGAACGGCCAATGATAGACTTATTTGCGACACATCTCAACAATCAGTTGCAGACGTATGTGTCCCCGTGTCCGGATCCAAGAGCATTTGCAGTAGACGCTCTGTCGATCCCTTGGGACGGAATGATAGGTTATGCGTATCCTCCAGCGCCGTTAATTCAACAAGTATTGCTAAAGATAAAACAATCTCAATGCAAGATTCTGTTGGTAGCATCTCTGTCGCCACAGAGACCGTGGATAAATCTACTCAGGTGTCTGTTGTGGGACCTACCGCGGAAGCTTCCTCCACGAGAGGATCTTCTTTCGCAGGGGAAATCGCGCCAACTCCATCACAACCCGCAAGGTCTCAACCTTCACGTTTTTCCGTTGTGCGGTCCTTCTTGCATGGCAAGCACTTTACAGGACGAGCAGTGGACGCGATTTCTAACTGTAGGAGGACCTCCTCTTCGCTAAACTATGCGGCTAAGTGGAAGGTTTTTCGTCGTTGGTGTAGGGATCATTCTGTAGATATATTTGATCCCTCTATACCAGACATTGCAAACTTTCTAGTATACTTGTTTGACGAAATCAAACTGCAGCCTGTTACTATAAAGGGTTATAGATCTCTGTTATCTGATACCTATGCACATCATGATAGTTTACAAATTGGATCTAATGTCTCTTTATCGAAATTGGTTAGAAACTTTTCGATAAATAGACCCAGAACTCTTAGATTAATTCCTAAGTGGAATTTAGCTTGGGTTCTCCTTAAATTGAAGGAAAAGCCATTTGAACCTCTTGGGACAGTAGATTTCAAATTCTTATCTTATAAGACAGCTTTTCTCTTAGCTTTCTCTTCTGCCAGAAGAGTCAGTGAGCTTCATGCACTATCGGTGGATGATTCTCATTATCGTAGTGTTGGGAACACTATCACCTTCACTACTAATGTGGGTTTTTTAGCTAAGAATCAGGCTCCTAATAAATATCCGGAACCTATTGTTATTAAGGCTCTTCCGTCTTCAGATGGGCGTAGGCCTTTACTCTGTCCTGTTAGAGCACTACGTATCTATAAACAGAGATCTCAGTTTATCAGAAAGGGACGGAAACGTTTCTTTCTGTCTTTGATGCCTAATAGAAAGGACATTTCAGTCCATTCTATTGCTAGATGGATTCAGTTAACTATCCGTACTGCTTATGAAGATTTATCTTCTTCTCAGCAGTCTGTGCTTAAGATTTCTGCTCATGAAGTAAGAGCTCTTTCTACTTCCTGGGCTTATGCTAATAGTGTTGCTATTACAGATTTAATGAAGGCTGCTTATTGGTCTCAGCCATCCACATTTACGAATTTTTATCTCAGAAATATTGAGTCCATTTCTGGAGACCTGCATTGTTTAGGTCCGTTATCTGTTGCTCAGAATGTCGTCCACTAAACAGTTGCAACTATAGTTATGCAGGCTTTCTGTTCCGGCAGTGACTCCGTCCGGCTGCCCTCTTCGCTCTGGGCTATTTGACCCAGGGCAAGGGGAAGGGGGGGGGGGGGGGCGGGTGTTCCCTTAGGTCACCTGCTTTATAGTGAAAAACAAGGGAATTCCTCCTCCAAGTCAGTATTTCTGAGTCGCTTCCGGGATGGTTTTAAAGTGTAATATTAATGTTTAATTTCATTCATGTCTTATTTTTAAAGTGTAGCTCGGTGTGAAGCATTTGTATATGTCAAGTGTCAAACGGGCTTTAATATACAATACTCGGACACTTTTAAATGATTATAAAGAGTCTCAATTCTCTGGACTACTTTATTTATTGGCTTGCTTTAAAAATAATTAGTATAAGGGTTATACTGGATGTTAATAGAGAACATGAATGTTATTGTGCTCAATTATTAAGGGTAGTGTATCTTTCTAATTTAATATTAAATAAGAAAGATACATGTAAAGCCTAATACTCCTTTTCTCCTTAAGGGGTTACCTCTTTACTATATAGTTGAGCTTATTGGATTTTCCTCTATGTCCTAGGCCCTCCAGCCTGTTTACTATTCAGCTAAGTCTGGGTCATTGGTACAGTATAAAAATGTTAAAAAATTTATAGTAATTTATATATTTTTTATACTTACCAATGACCCAGACGGGGATGGCCCTCCCTGGAGTTGGGAACTCTTGCCTTCCCGCTGAGTACATAGCGCTGACCAGGCACTGCCAGTAAGAATGATAATTGGCGCCAATTTCGGGACGACTGCGTCACTGCGCATGCGCAGTAGAGGCGTACTATGGAGGTCCTTTAGGACATGATTTCTTTTTGTTTTGGATGCAAATTTTGGGGATTGGGGGGCAAAATTTGTGTTTGGCCCTGGTTTTGTTGGAGTTAGCACCAGCTAAGTCTGGGTCATTGGTAAGTATAAAAAATATATAAATTACTATAAATTTTTTAACTTTTGTCTCAAAAACATAGCTTATGATCCCTCATTGGAACGAGCTTGTTCCAATGAGGGTCATAAGCTATGTTTTCGAGACAAAAATTGAAAACATAATGAAATCTGAAGGGAGATTTTTGTATATAGACATGGCCGATTTTGACATTTACGTTGGGTAAAGGGTTAATACTGTAAATCATCAACGGTTCGGCAGTTATTCAGCTACCTATTAGGATAAGTGGTTAATCGGTTACCCAAGGTTAATCCATATGATTAATCGATTAAGAAAACCATTTAACCATTTCAGCTCTCTTCAGGCCTTAGATTCTCAGATTGCTAGGGTGTTAAAAGTCACACCTCGCAGCAAGGTGTGAGTGTGGGTGGGGGCCCTAAATTTGAAAAACTTGAATGGGACCAAGCCTGGAAATAAGCAGACTGTCATCTGCAGAGTGAGGTCCCCAGCATCTCTAAATTTACCCTCTGTGAACCCCAATCTGAATCAAGCTCTCAGGCCCAAACAGAAAGAGGTACCCTGAGGATAAATTGGGGGATTCTAGCGCACTTCCAGGCCTCTTAGATTACCCCAATTTCACACCATTTACAGATGTGCCCAAATTAGAAATGGTCTGAAGACATTAAGAAAAATAAATTCTTCTTTGTGCCTCTTCTACACTGAGAATAACGTCTATCATAATTTGACCACAGACACAAAAAGAAAGACATGGCAATAAAACAACAGGATATTACTGTTATTTCTAGTTTTAATATGCCCAAATTAGGGAAAAATTGTGCGCTCAAAATAAAGGAATTTAATGGCCTGCACTGTATGGGATAACATCAGCGAATTCACCCTCTGGGGACTTCATTCTGCAAATGACAGATTGCTTATTTGTAGTCTTGAATGGGACCCCCCCCCCCCCCCCCCCACCCCCACAATCCCATTACAGGGTTTGTAAGTCCTGGAAAGTGCTTGAAAAATATGTAGTGTCAATAATCTAGCGTGTTTATGAAAAAAAATTGCTGTAATAACTTGTGTAATTGCATAGATTGACAGTGCATAAAGTCGGTGTTTTTTTTCATAAAAAAACAGAGCATGCCTCCTTAATCGTGCATCGGGTATTCCCGGTATTATTTGGCCCATTACATGACCACTTATGGTCAGCATTATGTTATCAGAAGGTCCTGGAAAGGTCCTGGAAGATGCTTAGATAAAGTTCTTGAAAGTCCAGGAATTGTTTTTTTCTCAAGGGTGTGTAAACCCTGCATTAGCCTGTGTACTTTTATAGACACTTGATACAGGGACTCAAGAACCTACTCAATCACCAATATCATAATAATAAAGATTTCTTTGCCCGGTTGGGTCGCATTTTTTTGAAGTATTAAGAGGCTGATTGAACAGATGTGAATCTACTAATAATTATTAAAAACAACCCAACCCAACTCCACGCTGGTTAAAAAGAAATATGTCTCCCGAAATAAGAAAAACAAACTCTTGTTCCTGCAACTACAAACAACCAATATATATTCATATTGTTGACCACCTTATTTATTAAAAATTGAAGAATTAATTCTTGTAGGTGCATATCAGAATGAAAAGAATTTATTTTGCAGTGAATAAAAAGGTTATACATTTATATGTAATGTTCATTAAACAATAGCATTCATGAAAATAGGGTAAATGTTAGGATGAACCCTCCCGATATTTGGGATGAATCATCCCGAGTTTGAGACAAACCGTCCTGTAACTACTAACCACTGACAACACTAGCAATCCCAATGTGTTTTGTTACTGCAGTTGTGGGTGCGGATTATCACTGGTTTAAATTTGGGTGTTTTTCCTTTCTGTACTTAAAGACACTCAGACAGTGAGGCTTTAGAATGTTTATTTTATTCCTAAACTGTTTAACTGGTTT
Source organism: Pictodentalium vernedei (assembly GCA_031216915.1). NCBI lineage: Eukaryota > Metazoa > Mollusca > Scaphopoda > Dentaliida > Dentaliidae > Pictodentalium > Pictodentalium vernedei. Next base: position 222,938,441 of record CM062296.1, read on the forward strand.
GTCTTAAGTTACTCTTAACAGTCACTATTACAATTAAATTAATATAATTATGTCTCCCCTTCCCAGAAGGGAGACATCTTGTTTTAGTGCATATTCTTCTTCTTCTTCTCATACAAACTTTGTCCGGGGCATAACTTTTTAGTCGAGTTTTGACAAAGTCAAACTCGACTTATAGTTTGATGAAGTGGCGGGCGTAAACAATTGGTTTCTGGGCAATAACTTTAGTTCTATTTGTCACACTTTCACCAAATTTACACCACTGGTTACTCCATAGGAAAGGAAGACACCTATTGATTTTGGTGTCGAAGCCTTATGGTCAAGGTCACTGTTACTATAAATAGAATTTTTTTCCAACAAATTGGTTGACGGGCAATAACTTTAGTTCTATTTGTCGTACCTTCACCAAATGTACACCAGAAGTTACTCCATAGGAAAGGAAGACACCTATTGATTTTGGGGTCTGATGCCTTGAGGTCAAGGTCACTGTTACTATAAATAGAATTTTTTTCAACAAACTGGTTTCCGGGCAATAACTTAAGTTTTATTTGTCGCACCTTCACTAAATTTACACCTGAGGTTACTTCATAGGAAAGGAAGACACCTATTTATTTTGGGGTCTGATGCCCCAAGGTCACTGTTACTATAAATAGAATTTTTTTCAACAAATTGGTTTCTGTGGGCAATAACTTTATTTCTATTTGTCGCACCTTCACCAACTTTACACCAGAGGTTACTCCATAGGACAGGAAGACACCTATTGATTTTGGGGTCTGATGCCCGAAAGTCAAGGTCACTATTACTATAAATAGAATTTTTTCGACAAATTGGTTTCTGGGCAATAACTTTAGCTCTGTTTGTCACACCTTCACTGAATTTACACCAAAGGTTACTCCAGAGGAAAGGAGACACCTATTGATTTTGGGGTCTGTTGCCCCACGACCAAGGTCACTGTTACTATAAACAGATTTTTTTTTCGACAAATTGGTTTCGAGTGTTCTGGTATAGAGTGAGAATAGGGCAATGGTAGGAACTGCCTGAAGTAAAAGTTTTTTTAAGAGTGGGGACATGAAAACTGTAGTTATCAGTGTTGGCAAAAATTGCTGTTGCGACAAATAACTTTCTTTTCTGACTTTTCACGAAATTTAATGTCAAAACTCGACTTGTGGATCTGTGATCATCTTGCAGGATTTTTTTTTGTCTTTTGACCTAGACCTTAGATATTTGGCATGTGGATGTATCACCATGAGCCGGTGTGTCGCATACCATAGTGACCTTCATGTGACCTTGACCTGAAGGTCAGATTTATGTGCTTTTTAAGGGAAACTTTGTCCGGGGCATAACTTTTTTGTCTTGACCTAGACCTTAGATATTTGGCATGTGGATGTATCACCATGAGCCGGTGTGTCACATACCATGGTAACCTTCATGTGACTTTGACCTGAAGGTCAGATTTATGTGCTTTTTAAGGGAAACTTTGTCTGGGGCATAACTTTTTTGTCTTTTGACCTTGACCTTAGATATTTGGCATGTGGATGCATCACCATGAGCTGGTCTGTCGCGTACCATAGTGACCTTCATGTGACCTTGACCTTTGACCTGAAGGTCAGATTTATGTGCTTTTTAAGGGAAACTTTGTCCGGGGCATAACTTTTTTGTCTATTGACCTAGACTTCAGATATTTGGTTTTTTGTCTTTTGACCTAGATCTTAGATATTTAGTATGATTGTCAATATTATTCATGTATATATAATTTGCAGTGCATTAAATAGAAAAGAAGGGGAGACATATGTTTTAGTGTGCTAAAACAGTTTCTAGTTAAATATTGGTTACATTGAATTTGAAACAAGTGATTGTGAGAAGACACTTATAAGCATGCACAGTTGGTCACATTGGACATTTCAGCCAATGGCATTCCTTGGATTTACATCCTGGAAAGTTTGCTTGGGAAATCACATGGAATTCCTTTAAAAACACGACCTTTTGATTGATGGAGTCAGTGCATGGACAGATGGATGGGCTGGCATAATCTTTCTCGTTAGTGCGATAACTTCAAAAAATATTAATGAATTTGGTCAGTATTTGGCATACAGTGAGACTTTATAATACAATATCTTGAATGAGCTCGAAACCTTGTACGTTTAGGCCATACTGAGCAGAGTTATGGCCCATAATTAGTTAATCTTTGCCTGTTTTCAGCTCGTTGGCGTGATCATTTGAACAAATATCAGTGAATTTGGTCAATACTTTGTATGTGAGACTTTCTTGATATCTTGAATGAGGTTAAAAACCAGTTCAGTTTGGCCATGCTATGCAGAGATATGGCACTTAATTGATTAATATTTGCCTGTTTTTTGGCTTGTTAACACGATAATTCGAACAAATATCAGTGAATTCAACCCAGCAACAATGCATATAAATGTCGTGTTGATATTTAAAATATTACAAATTGCCAATGGGATATGCCCAAGTGAAAACAGATTATCAGTTATATACCAAAACAACAATAAGTTGATCCAATCCAGGTTTGAGGTATGACAATGTCTGTTCAACAATATAATATGCAGGGGTTACGAGATTGATATTACCTAATTTTGTAATATGATAATTGAGTAAGTTTTGTTCGATGAATTAAAACTAAACTAGACCATCAGAGCTGAATGTCCGGACTGTATTGTGGGGGCAGCATATATTACTGTTATCTGAATGTTTATGAGTGTCCCATTTTTCAGTGAAGATTAGCCTTGATTAAATTCTGAATTGTTGAATAACTATCTTTTGAGTAGTCTGCAGATGACCTGTTTAATGAACTATTGCTGATGTGCCTGTGGGGAATCAAGTTATCACACAGGTCCTTGAATACATTTTCTTATCCGTATTGTGATCTGTGTATCGAGATGTGAAGCGCATCGCAACATGTGCTTATCTTTACACCCCCAATACACAGTATGTCCCACCACTACAGTTAAAACTAGAAGTCCTGTCATGAACTGTGCGCTTATCTAGGCTTAATTGCACGTAGGAATTGCGTGCAATTGCCATATCGAATGGCGTCCAAAGCATGGCAGGTTCTCCTGATTACTCGGAGCAAACACAGGCAATGTTTCTGCCAATGGACCTCCGGGTCACCATGAGGTCCATTGTCTGAAACATTGCTTGTGCACAGGCCTTATGTACGGAATTTCATAGCCTTACTATGGTCACAATGCGTAGATTAACGCCCAAATTGATGTGCTGTTTGTGCGCATTTCATGACAAGACTTACAGTTTTAACCGTAGGTGTCTCTTGTACAAAATTCATCACAACCTACCAAAGTCAAGGTTAGAGATGGAGTTCAACAAATGCAATAAGCTGAACATGAACACATCCAGGGCCTCCCACCAACTGATAAATAATGGGTATTTGAGTGATACCATATGGTATTTATGGCATTCCACAAATCTCTAAATGTAGTCATATAAAATATCCTCAACACTACCACTGGAATTTCCTCAAGATGATGGTCAGTTTTCAAGAAGAAACATGGTTACATTTTAGATTAAGATTACATATTGGTGACACCATGAATGTAATCTACATAACCACTGCCAGTCCAAAAAAAGGTAGCAAAAGAATGTAAAATTCCATAACTATTCATGGAAATAGGGCCCGGTGAATGTTGAGATTCATTTCAGTATCATGCCCCCAAATCTGATTGTTTTGCCCCAAGTTATCGCCATCTGGCGGTGAGCACAGTGCACTGGATTGTACAGTCACAGTGACCGTTGGGAACGGCGAGCGATCGCGCCAGCGCACCATCACGCACCGCTTTTTCGTATACCGCGAGTAATTAGTCGCGCACGTTTATCTTCCGGTCGTGTTCAAAGCCTTCGTCGGAGAAGTGCAAAGTACAGAAGAACCTGTCATGAGCAGGGGTCAGCCGAGTGGGCGACTTGGGCGAAGAAGTCGCCTTGTCATTCCTCAAGTCGCCTTGGCTTACATTGGGGGCGAAATTCTAGTTGCCCTCCCAAACTTCCTTGGGAGACATGGCAGTTGACTGTATTTTCTTATGTTTTATTTTTTAAAAACACACGCTTCCGCAAAAAACAGTAAACACGGTTGCTGTTAAAGTCTGTCACACGGCTATGAAAATAGCCTAAACTAGCCCAATTTTATATTTCTGAAAAGAACTGCAATTGCGTAGTCGTTCGAACAATTCGCCCCAACTGATAGCAACCAGCACAAAATGGCTATTTAAAAACAAAGTACCAGACAACAACGAATCACACAAGACACGCATCAAGTTAATTAGAATTTATTAAAGTTAACCATCGTTTCAAAACAAAAAAATGTATTGGAGACAGTTCGTCCATATCGAAATTGCTTGCGGTTACGCTCTGTTCCACTGAAAAATTGGCTGCATTGAAATTCGCCCCGCAATTTGCATTGAATGTTTTTCTTTGAAAACTTGTGAAGTTTGTTGGAAGGGGGTTAAATGTAATAAGGCTACAATAGAAATCACAGGTATTTGGATGGATAAGAATGGCAGACCTTCAAAGCACCAATCGCACGTGTCAGTGAAAGATGGTTGGCAGAAATTGTCAGTTTTCTGAACAGTGTATTATTAGTTTACCCAGCGCAGCCGGGAAGGGAGACAACTGAAATGTTTTGTCATTTACCAAAGAAATTAATTAACTCAAATTGTTAATAACGCTTAATTTACGAAGGATATCGAAAACTTTTTTAACTACGCTTTTCAACTCAGTTAGGGTATTCAGAAACCATGAATGATCCAGCTTCTTATATGAACTTGAAATTTATTTTAAACACTTTAAATATTTTTTTAAAAAGAATATACCTTCTGTTACAGAGAAGAACACTCTCACCATGGGTCATACTAAATTTCAAATCCACATCGTTGAGGCAAATACAAAATCAACTGCACGGTAACCTTAGTCATCACTGTTAGGCAAAGAGCCTCTTAGGGCCGAAACGTCTCAAGGCCGAAACGTCATAAAACCAATTATTTTGGAAATCGCGCGTTATTAGGCCTACTGATTTCTCAACAGCAATCACCACCAATCCTCGTTATTCCACCTGGGGGCGAATTGGCCCGAGGCATTATTTTAAAAATCACTCTCCTAAAATTTTTCACTCTCGTAAAATCTAAAAGTGGAGAGTGAATTTCCACTCTCCTGCTCTCCTGCTCCCAACGGTCACTGCAGTCATCATGTAATGTATAGATGCAGGCTTGGTTATTTGGATGCCAGATAACTATAACACTCACTGTTAGTGTAATCGGTAACCTTGTAATTTGCATCCAAATCTTCAAGCCTGCGTCTATACATTACGTGATGACGTACATCATAATTACACAAACCATGTACCTTAAAATGATATTGTCTACCCAGCAGGCTGAAACAAAATGGCACCCCGCAAACAATAAATGGCCCTCCTGTGGTCATATTTGTTGAAATCAAAATGGCCCTCCCGGGGTGATTTGAGGCGAACTCTAATGGCCTTCCTGCAGTTTTCAAAATGGCAAGCCTGATATTGATACTGTGTTCACATGGATGATGAACATCACTAGTACCAGGCATCAGAGTCTTCCGCTAATTGGTGGAATTCTGCTATATGTTTCATGAAATGGAGATTTAGAATTTCAGAAACAATCTGTCTGCCTTTTGTGATTGTTTTTTCACCATTCATTTGAATGCAAAGAGAGCAATGAACAGTATGCAATTCGTGGATAGAAAGACCGACTAAATAAAAGAGATTGACAAAGGCGTAGATTCTTACAAATGGAATTGGCTTCTGAAAGCAGATCAAAATATTATATTGTGACTTCATTCCTAAAGTCAAACAGCCTGGAAAAGTGTACCATATTGTGCACGTCCCAAACATTGGTGAAAACGTGGTGCGTCCAATTGCCACAGAGAGCGACATAGAAACGGCAAAACCATTTACAGGTGCCAAACATCTTCAGACACTGGTCACTGAAGTCTGGAAAGGTATTTATTCCTAAGGTTACTGAGTGCCAAAAAGTTACCTTAAGCACCAATAAATAAAATAAATGAATAAGAAAAAATGAAGTTTAGTTCAAGCTGATTGAAGTGCCAGGAAACTGCTAAGATTGCCAGAAATTGCTTTGTTTACCCTTTGGCTTCTGGGTACCTAGGTGGCCCCCCAGACCGTCAGTCTAATGTCACTCATAGCACTCGCTTTACAATTCCAATCAATTTCCTGCTAATTTTGGGGTTGTTCACTCATGCCTGAGTGCAATTGCCACAGTATTGGTACAGTTTGAGAGTGGATTCGGTTTCAGGTTCGATTCAGTTTCAGACCTTTTTCCTGGTTTGATTTGCTGTTTGATTCAAGCAAAAAATTGTGATCTGCCAGGCTACTCATCCAAGTATAATGTAATTTAATATACATATAAAAAACTGTGATAAGTGGTAAAATGGGGTACTAGACGTGAAGGTGGATGGCCAGGCCATTATTCTATCAGATTCGTTTTAAGAACTCATTTATTTCTGAATTTATTTTTTTTTGCAGCCTGCAGATTGCAGAGCACTGATTGATAGGCTTCGTAGCTGCACAGAGGACGAGCTTCATGAAGAACTCAAGTCAATCAAAACATGGACCTTTGGAAAGGTGAGTCTGACATTACCTCCAGCATACTGTGGTGGAAATACCTGCTTAGTATTCCAGCTTATGGTTTAAAATGCAGAGGTACTGCAGGTGGAGAGTGGGTAAAAAAAACCACACAGAGTGGAATTTCCACCCTTTTATAACTCAAATTGTTACGAAAAAAAAAGTAAAAGCAAAGGTAAAGCCACTGGACCTCTAGATTTAACAGTACACAGTCATCCATTGGTTGAAAATGCTTTTGCTTCTCATATTTTTGAAGCCTTTACCTAATACTACTAGAAGTGGACACTTACAAAAATATGTTCTATAATACCTTAATTTTTATACTGTACCAATGACCCAGACTTAGCTGGTGCTAACTCTAACAAAACCAGGGCCAAACACAAATTTTGCCCCCAATCCCCAAAATTTGCATCCAAAACAAAAAGAAATCATGTCCTAAAGGACCTCCATACTACGCCTCTACTGCGCATGCGCAGTGACGCAGTCGTCCCGAAATTGGCGCCAATTATCATTCTCTGTTTGGCCCTTCATCAGTCAACATCTCACTGCTCTTTGTGCTTGTAAATCTCAGTTTAAAGGATGCCAGACACGTAATTTTTGGAGAAAATGTGATTCTAAGGAGGATAGAAGGAGGAGAGGAAAAAGAAGTGACAAAAAATAATCAGGGCTGTACTTAAAATTTTTTGATGAAATAATGTTAAGTTGCCTATTTTCGAGGCATGGGCCTCTTGTTGTCATTCTTGCTAATTGTTGCACTGCTTATTCAGTGTTTCCTCTCCCCTAGCCTTCTAAAGTCCCCCCTTGCAATTCTCCCATGCTTTTGGCATATTTTTGAGAAATTTCATTTCTAAAATTTCCTGGGAGAGTTGCTTGGTTACAGAATGTTTTCTGTTATTTTCCCCATAGTTACGTTTTCACCCATGGGTGTATAACGTTTGTGTTCTGCATCTTCCATCTGATGTTCTACAGATTCTCCCCTGGGAGTCTCTGTTTTGCATCAGATAGAGTGTAATTGATGACTGATTCCGGGCCAGTTTTTTCAGTGCCTGGAGTCATGTTTTCTGGTGTTTTTACACTGTTTGTTTTCATTGGCAACAGCCTTTTTTGAGGGGGGCTGTTTGCCTTCGCTGTAGTTTATCTCACTATAAGATACATTTATATTATCCTAAAGTGTCTCATTAATTATTTTATATAAATTTAAAATTTTTGACCACACTTTGCCATCGGATCCATCGGGGCTCAACGTTACTTTTCAGCAACTTGGGCTTCGCTGAAAAAATATTTTTTCAAAATTATTTTGTTTTGCAATTGTTTTTTCATTTATTAATGGATCATGTTATTATGTATCTTTGTGTCAGGGGTTTTTGCGAGTAACTAGGACTTATTGTTGTTCTTTCACAATGAAGGGACGTTGTTCAAATTGTAATAGGAAGAAATCTTCCTCTGACTTTCATGATCATTGTATTAAATGTAGTCAGTGTTCTTGCATTAATCCCTGTCCTATATGTGAACATTGGGATGAGAAACATTGGAAACGTGTGTCACGATATGTTGTTTCTGGAGAAAGAGCGATGCCGGCTCTTTCTCCACAAGGTCACTCTACTCTCTCAGTTTCTATTTCAGAGGAACCAGAACAGGGTGATGTTTCCATGTTATCTTCTTCAAGTGTGCGTCCGTCGTCACAAATGAATTCAGAGCTAGTGGCAAAAGTGCTCATGGAGATTAGACAAATGTCGTCCGCTAGCTCGCCCGGTGTAGCGTCCATTCACCGAATGGTTCGGCAGCCGGGTTCGTCCGATGCGGTCCAAGAGGAAATTTTGGGTGATGCGAGCACTATAAACATAATAGATGCACACCCAGTGACAGCGGATAGTAAGCGAGAACGGAGGAAGCCTTTTAGTCCGGTTCCTAGCTCGTCCAGGTCCAGCCGGGCCGCGAGTGAGAGAGGTCCCTCTCTCGTACAACAACATCTGGGACCAGATGTTGTGGTACAAAATGTGTCTTTAGCGGAGCATACGTCCGTCGCTCGGGACGCTCCGTTGTATAAGCAGTCCGCAGAGACTGTTAAGGCTTCCTCTTCTCGTCAGCGCACACGACCGCACCTTGGCTGCGTGACCGCCGATATATTACCAGCTTCGCCGATGAAGGATTCTTCGGCGACCAGATCACACCATCCGGCAGCCAGGGATTCGAGACCGATGGACTCTGGACGTTCGCATAGGAAAAGTATGCGGGAGCCATCTGATGCGGAGCTGCCCTCGGCGAAGCAGCGAAAGACTGCGCCTCCGCAGGTCTCGACGCCGGACATTCTTGTGCAGATAGCACAGCTTATCGCAGCATCCCAGCAGCCGACAGAAACGGTGTCGGATAGAGAATTATCCGACGGCGCTGGGTCGGTACGCTCCGCCGAAGCATCGGGGGCGGACGACCGGGAACATCATGAGGTCCGACCGGATGGTGAAAGGGATACGGATGACTTGGAGCTATCCCTTTCGGAACAACATAAAGCTGCCGTGGACTTCATCCGGCACTTTCTCCCTCAAGTTGTTCCATCGGGCCAGACTGCTGCGCTTCCGGACAAGAGAATTATAGCGTCATTGGACTCTGAATTTTTTGAGCGGTTCAGGGACATCGCTCCCGAGTTTCCGTCGCAGTCCAATAATGTTGCTAGAACATTTGAATTATTGAACGACGCTATATTTAAACTTGCTTCCAGGACGGGGAAAGCAGGTTTCTTGTCCGCTAATACTCTCAACCTGCCTTTCATTAATGCAAGGAATAAATTCGATACGGCAGGACAGGGTATACCGAGAGTTCCTCTGCGTATGGACGACGAGGCGGAAGACTTAGAGCTATCATTACCGTCGTCAGCTTCTATTCCAACCGCGGTGTTGGAAACAGCTATTGCGTCTAACAGAGCCAATTTAGATGCCTTGTCTTACGCAGATCACCTTACTAAGGCGTTATCACTGCGCCTTCAAGGGGAAGAGTTTCAGGATATACAATCCTCTTTAAGACTTCTTTCAAGGGCAGTAGCTTATTCCACGTGTAACTCAGCCCTTTCAGTGGCAAATCTGGAGTTGGTTAGACGTGACGCAGCCCTAGCTACATCCACACTAGTGGATTCTAAGGTGAAGAACTCTCTTAGAGTCACTTCGGTCTCAGGAGAACTTCTCTTTGACGGCAAGCTTTCCGCTATTTATGATAAAATTAAAAAGAAAGCTAATGATTCTCTGTTGTTCAGATCTGCTCCTAAGAAGTCGGATACAGCAGACACGAATAAGACAGGCACTTCTGGGTCTAATGCGCCCAAGAGAGGTTCCTATAGAGGTTCCGGTGCGTCCTCTTGGTCTTATTCGAGAGACCGTCAGGATAGCGACTCTCGTTCGGGACATCCTTCAGGCCGGGACAATCGGTCGGACGCCCCGAGGTCGACGAGGCGAGGTGCGGGTCGTGGAAGACGTGGTTTCTCCTACCGCAGGCCTCGCAGGTCCAGGAGGTGATGGCTTAAACCTCTATCGCGTTCCGGTTGGCGGAAGGTTGTCGAGTTTTTCACAAGAGTGGGCGTCGATTACGGACGACCCTTGGGTGAGAGGAGTGACTTCGGAAGGTCTGAAGATATCCTTCAAACGAAAGCCTCCATTAACTCGAAGTCCAAAGTGGACTCATCTTCCGTCAAATCCACAGAAAAGAGACGCTCTGTTATCAGAGGTGCAGTCTCTTTTAATGAAGAACGCGGTAGAGGTCGTAGAAAACCAGGAATCTCTGGGATTCTACAGCCATCTGTTTCTGGTTCCGAAACCAGACGGCTCGTTCCGTCCAGTCATAGATTTGAGCTGGATAAACAAGCTAATCGTCGCTCCGAAGTTTTATATGGAGACGATTCGATCGGTCAGAGCGAGTATTCGGGTGAACGATTATGCAACGAGCATAGATCTCAAAGATGCGTACTTTCACGTCATGGTACATCCGACATTCCGAAAGTATCTACGCTTCGCAGTCCTTGGAGTGGTGTATCAATTCCGGGCGATGTGCTTCGGATTGAATCTAGCACCCTGGGCTTTCACTCGGGTAATGAACTCGGTAATGATCTACTTCCGAGCTCATTCGTCTGCGGTAACGTCGGCCTACCTGGACGACATTCTTCAGAGGTACGGCAATGAGTTGACGCTTCAGAACGATGTTCAGAATCTTCTTCTATTGCTCCGACGTCTCGGTTTTATAGTAAACGAGGAGAAGTCGGATCTGGTGCCATCCAAGTCATTCACTCATCTGGGAATGAGCTTCGAGACGCACAACAATCTCGTTCGTCTGCCGTTAACCAGAGCGAAATTAGTCAGTTGTTACGCTCGCTATTGTCTGCACGCAGACAAAGTCACGGCGAGAGAATTTATGAGACTGATAGGTCTGTGCGGAGCCGCCGCGGATCTCATTCCGATGGGGCGGTTACGCACACGTCCTCTTCAAATTTTCCTGACTCAGAATTGGAGTGTGAAAATTCATTCGCTCGATGTAGACGTTCTCTTGTCAGATCAAGTGAAACAAGAGATTCAGACTTGGGCAAACATTCAGTGGTTAACTCAAGGAGTTCCGCTGCAGTTGCCGGATCCGAGTTTTACCGTTATGACGGATGCCAGTCAAACAGGTTGGGGTGCATCATTAATCCCAACGGATTCGAGATGCCAGGGTCTTTGGGATCCGCAATTCCTGTGCAAGCACATAAACATCAAGGAAATGATGTCAATTTGGCTTGCGTTACGTCACTGGATGGACATTATTCAAGATGCTCATGTCCAAATCCTATCCGACAATACGACAGTAGTGGCGTATATACGGAATCAGGGAGGCACTCATTCAGTTCCGTTGTTCAATCTAACGGAAAGAATCCTTCTGTTTGCGTTAGAACATCACGTTCTTCTTTTGGTCCGTCACATACCGGGTCGTCTGAATGTGCTAGCAGACTCCCTTTCACGAAAGGGTCGTTTGTTGCCGTCGGAGTGGACTCTCAACAAACAAGTATTCAATCAGATTTGCTACCAATGGGAACGGCCAATGATAGACTTATTTGCAACACATCTCAACAATCAGTTGCAGACGTATATGTCTCCGTGTCCGGATCCAAGAGCATTTGCAGTAGACGTTCTGTCGATCCCTTGGGACGGAATGATAGGATATGCGTATCCTCCAGCACCGTTAATTCAACAAGTATTGCTAAAGATAAAACAATCTCAATGCAAGATTCTGTTGGTAGCATCTCTGTCGCCACAGAGACCGTGGATAAATCTACTCACGTGTCTGTTGTGGGACCTACCGCGGAAGCTTCCTCCACGAGAGGATCTTCTTTCGCAGGGGAAATCGCGCCAACTCCATCACAACCCGCAAGGTCTCAACCTTCACGTTTTTCCGTTGTGCGGTCCTTCTTGCATGGCAAGCACTTTACAGGACGAGCAGTTGACGCGATTTCTAACTGTAGGAGGACCTCCTCTTCGCTAAACTATGCGGCTAAGTGGAAGGTTTTTCGTCGTTGGTGTAGGGATCATTCTGTAGATATATTTGATCCCTCTATACCAGACATTGCAAACTTTCTAGTATACTTGTTTGACGAAATCAAACTGCAGCCTGTTACTATAAAGGGTTATAGATCTATGTTATCTGATACCTATGCACATCATGATAGTTTACAAATTGGATCTAATGTCTCTTTATCGAAGTTGGTTAGAAACTTTTCGATAAATAGACCCAGAACTCTTAGATTAATTCCTAAGTGGAATTTAGCTTGGGTTCTCCTTAAATTGAAGGAAAAGCCATTTGAACCTCTTGGGACAGTAGATTTCAAATTCTTATCTTATAAGACAGCTTTCTCTTAGCTTTCTCTTCTGCCAGAAGAGTCAGTGAGCTTCATGCACTATCGGTGGATGATTCTCATTATCGTAGTGTTGGGAACACTATCACCTTCACTACTAATGTGGGTTTTTTTTAGCTAAGAATCAGGCTCCTAATAAATATCCGGAACCTATTGTTATTAAGGCTCTTCCGTCTTCAGACGGGCGTAGGCCTTTACTCTGTCCTGTTAGAGCACTACGTATCTATAAACAGAGATCTCAGTTTATCAGAAAGGGACGGAAACGTTTCTTTCTGTCTTTGATGCCTAATAGAAAGGACATTTCAGTCCATTCTATTGCTAGATGGATTCAGTTAACTATCCGTACTACTTATGAAGATTTATCTTCTTCTCAGCAGTCTGTGCTTAAGATTTCTGCTCATGAAGTAAGAGCTCTTTCTACTTCCTGGGCTTATGCTAATAGTGTTGCTATTACAGATTTAATGAAGGCTGCTTATTGGTCTCAGCCATCCACATTTACAAATTTTTATCTCAGAAATATTGAGTCCATTTCTGGAGACCTGCATTGTTTAGGTCCGTTATCTGTTGCTCAGAATGTCGTCCACTAAACAGTTGCAACTATAGTTATGCAGGCTTTCTGTTCCGGCAGTGACTCCGTCCGGCTGCCCTCTTCGCTCTGGGCTATTTGACCCAGGGCAAGGGGAAGGGGGGGGGGGGGGGGGGAGGGTGTTCCCTTAGGTCACCTGCTTTATAGTGAAAAGCAAGGGAATACCTCCTCCAAGTCAGTATTTCTGAGTCGCTTCCGGGATGGTTTTAAAGTGTAATATTAATGTTTAAATTCATTCATGTCTTATTTTTAAAGTGTAGCTCGGTGTGAAGCATTTGTATATGTCAAGTGTCAAACGGGCTTTAATATACAATACTCGGACACTTTTAAATGACTATAAAGAGTCTCAATTCTCTGGACTACTTTATTTATTGGCTTGCTTTAAAAATAATTAGTATAAGGGTTATACTGGATGTTAATAGAGAACATGAATGTTATTGTGCTCAATTATTAAGGGTAGTGTATCTTTCTAATTTAATATTAAATAAGAAAGATACATGTAAAGCCTAATACTCCTTTTCTCCTTAAGGGGTTACCTCTTTACTATATAGTTGAGCTTATTGGATTTTCCTCTATGTCCTAGGCCCTCCAGCCTGTTTACTATTCAGCTAAGTCTGGGTCATTGGTACAGTATAAAAATGTTAAAAAATTTATAGTAATTTATATATTTTTTATACTTACCAATGACCCAGACGGGGATGGCCCTCCCTGGAGTTGGGAACTCTTGCCTCCCCGCTGAGTACATAGCGCTGACCAGGCACTGCCAGTAAGAATGATAATTGACGCCAATTTCGGGACGACTGCGTCACTGCGCATGCGCAGTAGAGGCGTAGTATGGAGGTCCTTTAGGACATGATTTCTTTTTGTTTTGGATGCAAATTTTGGGGATTGGGGGGCAAAATTTGTGTTTGGCCCTGGTTTTGTTAGAGTTAGCACCAGCTAAGTCTGGGTCATTGGTAAGTATAAAAAATATATAAATTACTATAAATTTTTAAACTTTCATCTGAATTTTCAGACACTTTTGGTTTTCGGACACCATTTTTTTCAGCAAAAATTTTTTTTTTAACCCTTGAAATCTTTGGACGCCCACTCGTAGTTTGTCCTGAGCTGGTGGCGAATCCCAGTAAACAGTAAATAAAAAAAACAAAATGTTTTTTTACAACTGAATATTACACCTTTCTTTCTCTGTTGTATGTTCAAAACATGTTTTGCATGCATAATATATATATTGTATAATGGAAATAGAATCATTAAAACAATATTATTTGCAATCTTGTTAATTATTTTTTGACAGGTAAGTATTGTTTTCCTTATCAGACTGACATGTCAGACGATCTGACCAGTCAGATTTTTGTTTTGAAAAAGCATGCTTTCAACTCCTTTTGGGATATTGTAATGTTGCACAGACCTTATATAATGACAATAATTAAAGGGGTCCTATAAATAAATCCACAAATGCAGTACAGACCAAGCATCAATAACAGAACACATTTGAATAAACACATTCACAGTGCACGGATTAAGGTACCTGGTAAATCCTCATCTCCATTACAGAAATTGGTGTGCAGAAAATGCATGGGTGTTGAACTTGAAGAAATGAATGCGGATTAGTACTGAAATGGTTAACTGGATAATCGGTTTGAAACCAGTTAACTACCTAACCGATTAGAAAAACCGTCAACCAGTTATCCGAAATATCAGTAGTGATCGTCATTCCACGTTTAAAACGTAATAAATCTGCCCCTTCTCCTTTGTGATAGATTACACATCGAAGCCGCGTTGTATATATTGAGAAATAATCGACTTTGGCATTCAAGACTTCGTTAATGATCGGCAGTTTCCTTGAGTAATGAGTAATCGCAGAAACTATTCAATAAAGTGTTTGCAAACGAACGTTGTCGAATACTCGACAACGGTTGTTTGTATACACACTACAGAATAGTTTGAGAATACTACTTTCCAATTCCTATAGTTTTGATCCCATATTCGTTGAAATAATGGCCATGGATAACCAGATATTATCCGGTTATAGTTCTTGGTTAGTCGGTTACGAAAATGAGCCAACCATTTCAGCCCTAATGTGGACCCTAGCTTCAATGCACACCTATCCTTGTATATACTGCAAGCAGAAGAACTGTGCATATATGCATAGGAATTTGAAGAAAATGAATATGGTCCCCAGCTCTCGTACCCAATATCAGAATGCTGTGAAACATCTCTCCCAATTTCCAGGTTTTGGAGTATAAATAACAACTCAAAATTCAAGTCAATAAATTTATTACAAAGTAGAACTTTTTGCAAACTGTTTTACAATAACATCATATATTCTAACAACGTAAGCAATCATAATTTCCATGATAAATTACACAGTGTATTAAGCATCAACAAATTTGACAAATATAAATGCAAACACATTACATAACGATCTCTATGATAAATTACATAAACGAATACAATATATTGAATATCAACAAATCTGACACCTGCACTCAGTCACATTTTATAATTTATCACACATCTATCTAGCCATTGTGCATAAGTATGTGACCTTAAACACCAATAAATAAATAAATAAATATCACACCTATCAGATTCGAGTAAAAAATTTACAAATAAAAATTGCACAACCAGTCATATAAAGATAATTTTGACAATCACAAATAAACATTTCACAGAGTGGTAAACCAGCACTTGGTCATGTTCATTTCAATCACTCAACCCATCTTCATCATCAGAATTAAATATCTGTTTCATAATATCTGCAGTGCTGAGGATTTTATCTCCGTCAATAAACATTTTACTCTGCGGGAACCCCGGAAGTGAAGCAGTGCCTGTTCATTGCAGTCAACAGGCTCTGTTTTACTGGTAAAATAGGACCTAGTCACCAATGCTTGGAAGTGCAAACCCTCTCTAAAATGGGCAACATGGCTTATTAATGCTCACCCCTGGTCTTTAGTTGATACTCATGTTGTCATGATTAGCCATTGTGCAAAAATATGTGACCTTAAACACCAATAAATATATAATAATAAATAAACATTTCACATGCCTCATTTAAATCATCCATGTTTTCAAAGAGAGTTGTTAATTCTTCAAGATATTTGCCATCATTAACACATTTGTCCTCTGCACCATTTAAATGGGTTTTCAAACACACATCTTAAACGACCACCTTATCATTTCAGGGTGTTTTTCTAAATTGTCAACAACAAACCTAATCCAATTCATAATCTCCTTTGGTTGCTAGCTTAATTTGCTGTTCTCTATTAGTCCCCTACGGGAACCGTAAGGGGACTATAGGATTGCACTCCGTCTGTCTGTCTGTCTGTCTGTCTGTCCGTCCGTCCGTCCGTCCGTCTGCCCGTCCGTCCGTCTGTCCATCCGTCCCTCTGTCCATCCGTCCGTCTGTCTGTCTGTTTTTTATGTTACCACCTCTCCCGCCAACATGCTTTAAGCTACACCTTTCATAGTTGGTACATGGACAAATGGTTCTGAGGGGATGATGTACGCTCAAAATTTTTTTTTTTTCAAAATCCAAGATGGCGGAATGGCGGCCATTTTTGTTGTGTTTTTTAAGCTTTTTTTTCTCTATTTTCATGTTACCACCCCTCCCACCAACATGGTTCAAGCTACACTTTGCATATTTGGCACATGGATAGAGGGTTGGGAGGGGATGATGCACGTTCAATATTTTTTTTCAAAATCCAAGATGGCGGCATGACGGCCATTTTTGTTGTGTTTTTTAAGCTTTTTTTCTCTATTCTATGTTACCACCCCTCACTCCAACATGGTTCAAGCTACACTTTTTATATCTGGCACATGGATAGAGGGTTGTAATGGGATGTTGCACGCTCAATATTTTTTTTCAAAATCTAACATCTGTCTGTCTGTCCGTCTGTCTGTCTGTTTTTATGTTACCACCTCTCCCTCTAATATGCTTCGAGCTACACCTTTTATATTTGGTACATGGATAAATGGTTTTGAGGGGATGATGCACAGTCAATATTTATTTTTCAAAATCCAAGATGGCGGAATGGCGGCCATTTTTGTTGTGTTTTTTAAGCTTTTTTCTCTATTTTATGTTACCACCCCTCCCTCCAACATATCTGGCACATGGATAGAGGGTTGTAATGGGATGTTGCACGCTGAATATTTTTTTTCAAAATCTAACATCTGTCTGTCTGTCCATCTGTCTGTCCATCTGTCTGTTTTTATGTTACCACCTCTCCCTCTAATAAGCTTCAAGCTACACCTTTTATATTTGGTACATGGATAAATGGTTCTGAGGGGATGATGCACAGTCAATATTTATTTTTCAAAATCCAAGATGGCAGAATGGCGGCCATTTTTGTTGTGTTTTTTAAGCTTTTTTCTCTATTTTATGTTACCACCCCTCCCTCCAACATGGTTCAAGCTACGCCTTTCATATATGGTACATGGATAAAAGGTTGTGAGGAGATTATGCCCGCTCAATATTTTTTTTTTCAAAATCCAAGATGCTTATATACTCTAGTGTCTTCTGTGACAAAAACACCTTATGTCACAAAAGCGCCGTAGGGGACTAATACCACCTCGGTGGTCAAACACTTGTTTTCAATAATTTTATTTGTACCTGCTCTTATGAACTCTGTCCGTTTTTTTCTTACAGAGGTATCCCTTAACAGGTTTGTTGAGGCTCACGTTGAGTGGCTGTAACTTTGATGTGCTGGAACAGCGTTGGATTTTCTCAGTTGTTTTTTAACAGATTCCGTAATGTGGCCTCTAAGACTGTCCCTGATCAATAACGATCTCTGTTTCTTACTATGTGGCTCAAACATTTCCTTCACCCAGCGTGACATCAATACCTCGTCCATCCATCCTTTTTCTTGGACGCAAACAATGCAATTTTTCGGTGCCTTGAGATTGTTTCCTCTTCCCTTTGAAAATAACCATGGGTGGTAAAACTTTACCACTTGTAGACACTGCCAATACTAAAGTCAAATGACGATTTTCAGCTCTCGTACTTCTGATTTTGACTGACTTTTGCCCAACTGGAATTACTGTCTTATTTGGTATAAGGTCAAAATACACTGGTGTTTTGTCAATATTGATGCAGTCGTCTTCAAATTCATCCTTGATTCTATTTCTTTAACATAACCACAGAACTTGGTGATTTTCTCTTCCATGTCTTTGGGCAATTGTTGCTCCAGTGAAAACTTGATTCTCAGGCTAAGATTATTCTGTGCCATGAACTTTTCTGCCCATCCAAGACTGGAATTGAAGCTTATGTTGGTAGCATCCTTTTTTACAAGTTCCTGTGCATAGGAACATAAAGTCTCTCCTGATACTGGCAATTGCAGAGCTCACTGTATGAGAACCCATTCTGAAATTTTCTCCTCGATCTCTTTCCTGTAGGTGATGGGTCGACTGCTCTTTGCTAGGTGTCCACTTTTCTGATCTCTCATCTTCAGGAAAATTGATTTTTGACCATCAACATAAAGTCAATTTTGAGATTTTTAGCTCAACTTAGGCGAAGCCAAATTTGAGGTATTGTCATGGCCTGTCGTCCATCTGGCTGTCGGTCCGTCCGTCCGCTGTACACACAGCTCGGGCTAGAGGCCGTATTTATGAACGGATCTTTACGAAACTTCTTGGGTACCTTTGTTATCATTGTGAGACGTGAATGAGTGTTTTTGGGTCCCGTCCGAAATTCAAGACGGCTGCTGGCAGCCATTTTGTACAAAAATAGGTGCAATCTGATTTTTGCGTAGAACTTTCATATGAAAGCTACGATTTGAATAATTTTTTGTATGAATGTTTAGTACCATGGGATACATCACATATAATACGGGTTTTTTTGCTCGTGCGTAAATTATGCAAATTAGACTAACTTTGATTTATTTAGTGTTACTTTCAGCACTGTAACTGCAAATGCGAATACGGCTCAGGCTAGAGGCGGTATTTATTAACCAATCTTTACAAAACTTTTTGGGTACCTTTGGTATCACCGTGGGATGAGAACGAGTGTTTTGGAGTCCTGTCTGAAATTCAAGATGGCCGCTGGCAGCCATTTTGTACAAAATTAGGTGCAATCAGATTTTTGCGCAGAACTTCCATATTGAAAGTGCTGATTTGAATAATTTTTTGTGTGAATGTTTAGTACCTAGGGATACATCACATATAATACAGGTTTTTTTCTCGTGCATAAATTATGCCAATTAGACTAACTTTGATCTATTTAATATTACTTTCAGCACTGTAACTGCAAATGCCAATATGGCTCGGGCTAGAGGCTGTACTTATGAACCGATCTTTACAAAACTTCTTGGGTACCTTTGTTATCACAGTGGGTCGAGAACGAGTGTTTTGGGGTGTGGTCCGAAATTCAAGATGGCTGCCTGCGGCTATTTTGTACCAAACTTAGTGCAATCAGTTTTTTGTACAGAACTTCTATGAAAGTTTTGATTTGAATAAATTTCTGTATGAATGTTTAATAACATGGAATACATCACATATAATACGGGGTTTTTTTCGAGCAGAAATTATGCAAATTAGATGAACTTTGATTTATTCAGTGCTACTTATACACAGTAAGTGCATGTGTGAATACGGCTTGGGCTAGAGGCTGTATTTATGAACCGATCTTCACAAAACTTCTTGGGTACATTTGTTATCACCTTGGGATGAGAACGAGTGTTTCTGAGTGCAGTCCAAAATTCAAGATGGCTGCCAGTGGCCATTTTGTACCGAAATTAGGTCCAATCAGTTTTTGTACACAATTTCAATACGGCTCAGGCTAGAGGCCGTATTTATGAACCGATTTTTATGAAACTTCTTGGGTACCATTGTTATCACTTTGGGACGAGAACAAGTGTTTTTGGGTGCGGTCCAAAATTCAAGATGGCCGCCAGCAGCCTTTTTTGTACCAAAATTAGTGCAATCAGTTTTTTGTATAGAACTTCTGTATGAAAGTTCTGATTTGAATAAATTTTTGTAGGAATGTTTAGTAACACGGAATACATCACATATAAAACAGGTTTTTTTCTCGTGCAGAAATTATGCAAATTAGATGAACTTTGATTTGTTCAGTGCTACTTATACACAGTAAGTGCACATGTCAATACAGCTCGGGCTAGAGTCTGTATTTATGAACTGATCTTCACGAAACTTCTTGGGGTACCTTTGTTTTCAACTTGTGACAGGAACGAGTGTTTTTGGGTGCCTTTGTTATCACTGTTCTATGAGAACAAATATTTTTGGGTTTAGTCAGACCCACTCTGGGACTTAAAGATTTCTTTTCTAATTTAGCATCTAAGTGTCACCCCACTTTTACAATACTTTACCTATATATTTGTTTCAGGCTACGGTCAGCATTTATGTACAGACCGTTATAATACTTTACATGTACCTTTGTTATCAGGTCATTACCTAGATGTTTGTCGTTGCTGTGTCACATACTATACATGTACATATCTTAAACAAGTTGAGCTACAGTGTCATTGACACTTTCATTAAATTAAGTGCTGCCTGTCTCAATCGAGTCAATTTTGCTATTTCTACAGCTTCCTTCTTTTCTTTCAGGGAATAATGTAATGCCCACATGTCACCCCAGTTACAAGTTTGACGGTTGATTCTTTTACTATATTCTGATGTAACGTCTTTGATGTTGGGCTTTTGACTATAGACTGTCCTACTTTTGATTCTTTCATGTGTTTCTTCGGTTGTGGGCCGGTTTCAACTGGTTCTTATTATACCCCCACTTTCAAAGAAAATGAGGGGGGGGGGGGGGGTATACTGGATTACATGCGTGCATCCAGCCGTCCGTGTGTGAGTCCATCCGAGAATATTCATAACTTTCATAACTTAAGTAAATTATTATTTTTTTTACTTAGAAAAATTGAATGCACCTTTTCAGTCACCCACACTAGGCAGCATGCCACGGTGGTGGTATACAGGATGACAAACCATTTCTTGTTCTTCCAATTTTCTTTTCTGTGGTCTTTTGTAACAGGTTTCATTGGTGTTAGCATTACCTTTGGCGTGGCCTCTTCAGCAGTTTGTTATTTAACGATGAATTTGTCCATATTGTGATCTACTGATAGATTGAATAAGCAAGGAAACTGAAATGCAGTATCCCATCCAATGCTGTTAGTCATGAGCATGTTTCATTTTGTAAAAAACACAAACTTTCATGAACCCATCGTCACCAAAGTGTCAATAATATTCGGCAGTTGAATACAGATCTCCCCTTCACCAAAATGTTAATAATATAATAATATTTGACACTGCCATTCAGTTCATTTTTTGATCCGTTATGAAAACATGTGTTTGATGTTTTCATGATTTGTGTTGATATTCTCTCACTGTTGCATTCCGAAATTGCTGGAGATTAAATAATCCATACAAGCGAGTGATATTGATAACACCCGATTTTACAGGTACCAGTTTGTGTTAATTATAACCTGTCATGATAATAAATGTTTTGAAAAAACTGCGATGTCGATTATTGTTTCATGTGAAATACGTGCAAACTTGGCTAGATTTATCCCCAATTTTTGTTGTAAACATCACCTGTGACAACATTGCCGAATATTTTCGCCGGTAATGACCCCTTATTAGGATGTCGATGAGATTAATCCAAGAATTGTAAAAATACTAAAATTTGAATGTCAGTTTTTAAGTAGCACCTGTTGTATTTATCTGATATGTTAGGTAAAGAGTTATCCCCTTAACGCACATGAGCAGTCACATGACACAGTTTTGAAATTTGGGGGAAATAAATATACTTTTTCTCAACTGCGTGATTTGTAATTTACTTAGACAGATGCCGCCCATGCATCAGGTAAAGGTTTAACAGAATTTAAAAATGGTTGTCGGGGTAGAAACTATTGCATAAGTGTTTTAACCTTTATCTAACGAATCTGCTGGATCCGCCCGCTTAATTTACAATATGAGCCATTCAAAAACAATCATTTAAAAAAAAATTTAAACAAAACCAGATGTGACCCCTCATTGAAATGAGCTTCTTTAACAATTTTTAAAATAAATTTTGATATCGTTTGCATTGGGTAAAGGGTTATTGGTGATACACATTCCACCTTCTATAATTACAATGAACACACCAGCATGGATTTTGCTGGAAATACCTTGTTAACATTTACTGAAAATTTGCTTTCTGTTTCAATTAATATGCTCCTTGCTGTATATAAATATTAAAATATTTGTCAAAAGAATCGGTTGGCATCCTCCGATATTCAATGTTGCCAAGTGAAACTAAATGAGAAAAAATTGTGTACCCGAGAAGTCTGTGTATATCTGTTTCAATAATAAGTTTGTATTTAATGGATCTGGTATAGTGTTCAACTGATTACCAAAAATGGCTGCTGACCGATTACAGGTTATTTGAGCTCACAATTGGCCAATTACGATCACGATTGTAATACCATGCACTACTAAACAAGTCAAGGCTTGAAAGAACTACATTAAATTGAACTTATTTTACGGGTTTGCAGTCTGTTCACTACCAGGTAAGTCGAGACTCGAAATCGAAAGAACTACATTAAATTGAACATATTTCACAGTGTTAGACTCCGTTGACTCAGGTCCAGTAAAATTACCAGTTGCGCACACTTGGGCAGTAAACATGGCTCTCAGAGCCACATTTACCACCCAACTGCGCTAAACTGTTAATTTTTACTGCAACCTGAGTCAATGGAGTGCCACCTTCATTATTCCGATGTGACCTGGCGATTGCCTCAAGTATGCTCAGTTGCAAGCTTTACATGGTGTTTAACCTGTATATCCCGTAAAGGGGCGGCTAGAGAGGTTAAGAATACACATTGTGGTGTTTTTTCAGCTTTATTGAATGGTATCATTGACCTCATTTTACTTGAACAATTACAGAAGATAATAAGATGTGGTTAATGAATCATAACAAAAAATGCTTGGCAACAATCAATTGAACCGATGTTCCAGGAGCTGTTACTGTTGTTATTTGATTGCCCACAATTTGCCAGTTCGGGTGGCCTTTTCCAATCATCAGTTGAACACTAATCTGGTAGCATTTGGTTATAAAGTTTATTCTTGACAAGCAGTATGAAAAAGTTTTCTATTTTATCTATGTTATACTTATAACTTGTCCTGTTGGACAACCGTATCATAAAAGTTCCTGATTTTCACCTTGTGTGTTAAAGGTATCGCTGCAGTAAATATTTGAATTAGAGTTGCCCTCCTTGAAATATTGCACTCGGAAGTGATGCAATCTCTAAAAATAAACAGCCTTGGGAAAATATATATTTTTATACTGTACCAATGACCCAGACTTAGCTGGTGCTAACTCTAACAAAACCAGGGCCAAACACAAATTTTGCCCCCCAATCCCCAAAATTTGCATCCAAAACAAAAAGAAATCATGTCCTAAAGGACCTCCATACTACGCCTCTACTGCGCATGCGCAGTGACGCAGTCGTCCCGAAATTGGCGCCAATTATCATTCTCTGTTTGGCCCTTCATCAGTCAACATCTCACTGATCTTTGTGCTTGTAAATCTCAGTTTAAAGGATGCCAGACATGTAATTTTTGGAGAAAATGTGATTCTAAGGAGGATAGAAGGAGGAGAGGAAAAAGAAGTGGCAAAAAATAATCAGGGCTGTACTTAAAATTTTTTGATGAAATTATGTTAAGTTGCCTATTTTCGAGGCATGGGCCTCTTGTTGTCATTCTTGCTAATTGTTGCACTGCTTATTCAGTGTTTCCTCTCCCCTAGCCTTCTAAAGTCCCCCCTGGCAATTCTCCCATGCTTTTGGCATATTTTTGAGAAATTTCATTTCTAAAATTTCCTGGGAGAGTTGCTTGGTTACAGAATGTTTTCTGTTATTTTCCCCATAGTTACGTTTTCACCCATGGGTGTATAACGTTTGTGTTCTGCATCTTCCATCTGATGTTCTACAGATTCTCTCCTGGGAGTCTCTGTTTTGCATCAGATAGAGTGTAATTGATGACTGATTCCGGGCCAGTTTTTTCAGTGCCTGGAGTCATGTTTTCTAGTGTGTTTACACTGTTTGTTTTCATTGGCAACAGCCTTTTTTGAGGGGGGCTGTTTGCCTTTGTGGTAGTTTATCTCATTATAAGATACATTTATATTATCCGAAAGTGTCTCATTAATTATTTTATGTAAATTTAAAATTTTTGACCACACTTTGCCATCGGATCCATCGGGGCTCAACGTTACTTTTCAGCAACTTGGGCTTCTCTGAAAAAATATTTTTTCAAAATTATTTTGTTTTGCAATTGTTTTTTCATTTATTAATGGATCATGTTATTATGTATCTTTGTGTCAGGGGTTTTTGCGAGTAACTAGGACTTATTGTTGTTCTTTCACAATGAAGGGACATTGTTCAAATTGTAATAGGAAGAAATCTTCCTCTGACTTTCATGATCATTGTATTAATTGTAGTCAGTGTTCTCGCATTAATCCCTGTCCTATATGTGAACATTGGGATGAGAAACATTGGAAACGTGTGTCACGATATGTTGTTTCTGGAGAAAGAGCGATGCCGGCTCTTTCTCCACAAGGTCATTCTACTCTCTCAGTTTCTATTTCAGAGGAACCAGAACAGGGTGATGTTTCCATGTTATCTTCTTCAAGTGTGCGTCCGTCGTCACAAATGAATTCAGAGCTAGCGGCAAAAGTGCTCATGGAGATTAGACAAATGTCGTCCGCTAGCTCGCCCGGTGTAGCGTCCATTCACCGAATGGTTCGGCAGCCGGGTTCGTCCGATGCGGTCCAAGAGGAAATTTTGGGTGATGCGAGCACTATAAACATAATAGATGCACACCCAGTGACGGCGGATAGTAAGCGAGAACGGAGGAAGCCTTTTAGTCCGGTTCCTAGCTCGTCCAGGTCCAGCCGGGCCGCGAGCGAGAGAGGTCCCTCTCTCGTACAACAACATCTGGGACCAGATGTTGTGGTACAAAATGTGTCTTTAGCGGAGCATACGTCCGTCGCTCGGGACGCTCCGTTGTATAAGCAGTCCGCAGAGACTGTTAAGGCTTCCTCTTCTCGTCAGCGCACACGACCGCACCTTGGCTGCATGACCACCGATATATTACCAGCTTCGCCGATGAAGGATTCTTCGGCGACCAGGTCACACCATCCGGCAGCCAGGGATTCGAGACCGATGGACTCCGGACGTTCGCATAGGAAAAGTATGCGGGAGCCATCTGATGCGGAGCTGCCCTCGGCTAAGCAGCGAAAGACTGCGCCTCCGCAGGTCTCGACGCCGGACATTCTTGTGCAGATAGCACAGCTTATCGCAGCATCCCAGCAGCCGACAGAAACGGTGTCGGATCGAGAATTATCCGACGGCGCTGGGTCGGTACGCTCCGCCGAAGCATCGGGGGCGGACGAACGGGAACATCGTGAGGTCCGACCGGATGGTGAAAGGGATACGGATGACTTGGAGCTATCCCTTTCGGAACAACATAAAGCTGCCGTAGACTTCATCCGGCACTTTCTCCCTCAAGTTGTTCCGTCGGGCCAGACTGCTGCGCTTCCGGACAAGAGAATTATAGCGTCATTGGACTCTGAATTTTTTGAGTGGTTCAGGGACATCGCTCCCGAGTTTCCGTCGCAGTCCAATAATGTTGCTAGAACATTTGAATTATTGAACGACGCTATATTTAAACTTGCTTCCAGGACGGGGAAAGCAGGTTTCTTGTCCGCTAATACTCTCAACCTGCCTTTCATTAATGCAAGGAATAAATTCGATACGGCAGGACAGGGTATACCGAGAGTTCCTCTGCGTATGGACGACGAGGCGGAAGACTTAGAGCTATCATTACCGTCGTCAGCTTCTATTCCAACCGCGGTGTTGGAAACAGCTATTGCGTCTAACAGAGCCAATTTAGATGTCTTATCTTACGCAGATCACCTTACTAAGGCGTTATCACTGCGCCTTCAAGGGGAAGAGTTTCAGGATATACAATCCTCTTTAAGACTTCTTTCAAGGGCAGTAGCTTATTCCACGTGTAACTCCGCCCTTTCAGTGGCAAATCTGGAGTTGGTTAGACGTGACGCAGCCCTAGCTACATCCACACTAGTGGATTCTAAGGTGAAGAACTCTCTTAGAGTCGCTTCGGTCTCAGGAGAACTTCTCTTTGACGGCAAGCTTTCCGCTATTTATGATAAAATTAAAAAGAAAGCTAATGATTCTCTGTTGTTCAGATCGGCTCCTAAAAAGTCGGATACAGCAGACACGAATAAGACAGGCACTTCTGGGTCTAATGCGCCCAAGAGAGGTTCCTATAGAGGTTCCGGTGCGTCCTCTTGGTCTTATTCGAGAGACCGTCAGGATAGCGACTCTCGTTCGGGACGTCCTTCAGGCCGGGACAATCGGTCGGACGCCCCGAGGTCGACTAGGCGAGGTGCGGGTCGTGGAAGACGTTTCTCCTACCGCAGGCCTCGCAGGTCCAGGAGGTGATGGCTTAAACCTCTATCGCGTTCCGGTTGGCGGAAGGTTGTCGAGTTTTTCACAAGAGTGGGCGTCGATTACGGACGACCCTTGGGTGAGAGGAGTGACTTCGGAAGGTCTAAAGATATCCTTCAAACGAAAGCCTCCATTAACTCGAAGTCCAAAGTGGACTCATCTTCCGTCAAATCCACAGAAAAGAGACGCTCTGTTATCAGAGGTGCAGTCTCTTTTAATGAAGAACGCGGTAGAGGTCGTAGAAAACCAGGAATCTCTGGGATTCTACAGCCATCTGTTTCTGGTTCCGAAACCAGACGGCTCGTTCCGTCCAGTCATAGATTTGAGCTGGATAAACAAGCTGATCGTCGCTCCGAAGTTTTATATGGAGACGATTCGATCGGTCAGAGCGAGTATTCGGGTGAACGATTATGCAACGAGCATAGATCTCAAAGATGCGTACTTTCACGTCATGGTACATCCGACATTCTGAAAGTATCTACGCTTTGCAGTCCTGTGAGTGGTGTATCAATTCCGGGCGATGTGCTTCAGATTGAATCTAGCACCCTGGGCTTTCACTCGGGTAATGAACTAGGTAATGATCTACTTCCGAGCTCATTCGTCTGCGGTAACGTCGGCCTACCTGGACGACATTCTTCAGAGGTACGGCAACGAGTTAACGCTTCAGAACGATGTTCAGAATCTTCTTCTATTGCTCCGACGTCTCGGTTTTATAGTAAACGAGGAGAAGTCGGATCTGGTGCCGTCCAAGTCATTCACTCATCTGGGAATGAGCTTCGAGACGCACAACAATCTCGTTCGTCTGCCGTTAACCAGAGCGAAATTAGTCAGTTGTTACGCTCGCTATTGTCTGCACGCAGACAAAGTCACGGCGAGAGAATTTATGAGACTGATAGGTCTGTGCGGAGCCGCCGCGGATCTCATTCCGATGGGGCGGCTACGCACACGTCCTCTTCAAATTTTCCTGACTCAGAATTGGAGTGTGAAAATTCATTCGCTCAATGTAGACGTTCTCTTGTCAGATCAAGTGAAACAAGAGATTCAGACTTGGGCAAACATTCAGTGGTTAACTCAAGGAGTTCCGCTGCAGTTGCCGGATCCGAGTTTTACCGTTATGACGGATGCCAGTCAAACAGGTTGGGGTGCATCATTAATCCCAACGGATTCGAGATGCCAGGGTCTTTGGGATCCGCAATTCCTGTGCAAGCACATAAACATCAAGGAAATGATGTCAATTTGGCTTGCGTTACGTCACTGGATGGACATTATTCACGATGCTCATGTCCAAATCCTATCCGACAATACGACAGTAGTGGCGTATATACGGAATCAGGGAGGCACTCATTCAGTTCCGTTGTTCAATCTAACGGAAAGAATCCTTCTGTTTGCGTTAGAACATCACGTTCTTCTTTCGGTCCGTCACATACCGGGTCGTCTGAATGTGCTAGCAGACTCCCTTTCACGAAAGGGTCGTTTGTTGCCGTCGGAGTGGACTCTCAACAAACAAGTATTCAATGAGATTTGCTACCAATGGGAACGGCCAATGATAGACTTATTTGCGACACATCTCAACAATCAGTTGCAGACGTATGTGTCTCCGTGTCCGGATCCAAGAGCATTTGCAGTAGACGCTCTGTCGATCCCTTGGGACGGAATGATAGGATATGCGTATCCTTCAGTGCCGTTAATTCAACAAGTATTGCTAAAGATAAAACAATCTCAGTGCAAGATTCTGTTGGTAGCATCTCTGTCGCCACAGAGACCGTGGATAAATCTACTCAGGTGTCTGTTGTGGGACCTACCGCGGAAGCTTCCTCCACGAGAGGATCTTCTTTCGCAGGGGAAATCGCGCCAACTCCATCACAACCCGCAAGGTCTCAACCTTCACGTTTTTCCGTTGTGCGGTCCTTCTTGCATGGCAAGCACTTTACAGGACGAGCAGTGGACGCGATTTCTAACTGTAGGAGGACCTCCTCTTCGCTAAACTATGCGGCTAAGTGGAAGGTTTTTCGTCGTTGGTGTAGGGATCATTCTGTAGATATATTTGATCCCTCTATACCAGACATTGCAAACTTTCTAGTATACTTGTTTGACGAAATCAAACTGCAGCCTGTTACTATAAAGGGTTATAGATCTATGTTATCTGATACCTATGCACATCATGATAGTTTACAAATTGGATCTAATGTCTCTTTATCGAAGTTGGTTAGAAACATTTCGATAAATAGACCCAGAACTCTTAGATTAATTCCTAAGTGGAATTTAGCTTGGGTTCTCCTTAAATTGAAGGAAAAGCCATTTGAACCTCTTGGGACAGTAGATTTCAAATTCTTATCTTATAAGACAGCTTTTCTCTTAGCTTTCTCTTCTGCCAGAAGAGTCAGTGAGCTTCATGCACTATCGGTGGATGATTCTCATTATTGTAGTGTTGGGAACACTATCACCTTCACTACTAATGTGGGTTTTTTTAGCTAAGAATCAGGCTCCTAATAAATATCCGGAACCTATTGTTATTAAGGCTCTTCCGTCTTCAGACGGGTGTAGGCCTTTACTCTGTCCTGTTAGAGCACTACGTATCTATAAACAGAGATCTCAGTTTATCAGAAAGGGACGGAAACGTTTCTTTCTGTCTTGATGCCTAATAGAAAGGACATTTCAGTCCATTCTATTGCTAGATGGATTCAGTTAACTATCCGTACTGCTTATGAAGATTTATCTTCTTCTCAGCAGTCTGTGCTTAAGATTTCTGCTCATGAAGTAAGAGCTCTTTCTACTTCCTGGGCTTATGCTAATAGTGTTGCTATTACAGATTTAATGAAGGCTGCTTATTGGTCTCAGCCATCCACATTTACGAATTTTTATCTCAGAAATATTGAGTCCATTTCTGGAGACCTGCATTGTTTAGGTCCGTTATCTGTTGCTCGGAATGTCGTCCACTAAACAGTTGCAACTATAGTTATGCAGGCTTTCTGTTCCGGCAGTGACTCCGTCCGACTGCCCTCTTCGCTCTGGGCTATTTGACCCAGGGCAAGGGGAAGGGGGGGGCGGGTGTTCCCTTAGGTCACCTGCTTTATAGTGAAAAGCAAGGGAATGCCTCCTCCAAGTCAGTATTTCTGAGTCGCTTCCGGGATGGTTTTAAAGTGTAATATTAATGTTTAAATTCATTCATGTCTTATTTTTAAAGTGTAGCTCGGTGTGAAGCATTTGTATATGTCAAGTGTCAAACGGGCTTTAATATACAATACTCGGACACTTTTAAATGATTATAAAGAGTCTCAATTCTCTGGACTACTTTATTTATTGGCTTGCTTTAAAAATAATTAGTATAAGGGTTATACTGGATGTTAATAGAGAACATGAATGTTATTGTGCTCAATTATTAAGGGTAGTGTATCTTTCTAATTTAATATTAAATAAAAAAGATACATGTAAAGCCTAATACTCCTTTTCTCCTTAAGGGGTTACCTCTTTACTATATAGTTGAGCTTATTGGATTTTCCTCTATGTCCTAGGCCCTCCAGCCTGTTTACTATTCAGCTAAGTCTGGGTCATTGGTACAGTATAAAAATGTTAAAAAATTTATAGTAATTTATATACTTTTTATACTTACCAATGACCCAGACGGGGATGGCCCTCCCTGGAGTTGGGAACTCTTGCCTCCCCGCTGAGTACATAGCGCTGACCAGGCACTGCCAGTAAGAATGATAATTGGCGCCAATTTCGGGACGACTGCGTCACTGCGCATGCGCAGTAGAGGCGTAGTATGGAGGTCCTTTAGGACATGATTTCTTTTTGTTTTGGATGCAAATTTTGGGGATTGGGGGGCAAAATTTGTGTTTGGCCCTGGTTTTGTTAGAGTTAGCACCAGCTAAGTCTGGGTCATTGGTAAGTATAAAAAATATATAAATTACTATAAATTTTTTAACTTTTTCAATAAACATTTGAAACATTCTAATGACATCTTGCATTATTGTTGAATATCCCAGATAAATAAAGAGGGTGATTTGATGGCTTTTGGACCTAAAAAATACAATTGACTTTCGTTGTGGTTTTGTTGGGAATTCCTTGTAAAATATGTGTACGTGACCGATACAAAGTTGTTTGAAGGGCTATACTTGACAAAGATATTTGAATGCCAAAATTAAAATGTTGCGAACATAATTTTTTTCGCTTGAAAGTTATAATGGTTTCCTATAGGAAAATATTTAGTGCTGTGATACTAACCTAAAATATGGAAAGTTCTTAGAGTTGTTAGTATAATTTTCTTGTAGATAAGAATTTACTGTATTGGAGATTTTAAGGGGAGCATATGGTTAATGCTTGTTCTGTCCATTCATTAATCTTCTAGCTTGATCTAGTCCATAATGATTCAGTGCACAAATCTTTATACGTCACACAAAAATTGACTGAAATTTTGACCCCTTCACTTGAAGAGTAACATTTCTTATGTCGTAAACCAAATCTGATGTCATTATGTCCCTGACCTCCAAAGAGGATTCGGGTTCGGGGGTATCTAGTGAAGACCACCAAGGATATCTAGTGAAGATCTTTGCATTGTTATTCTAAAACCATCAGTCCTAGTGCAGCTTCTTTGGTATTACTGATACGGCATCTAATTGGGGGTGGGGGGGGGGGGGGGGGGGGGGAGGAAACCTCCACATAAAGCAGGTTCTGTCTGCAATTGTTACTTCTTAATCACATTTTTATTCTTGACACATTCCCAATTTTCTAGAGGAACAGGAGTGTGGTGGCTCAGTGGTAGACTGTTTGCCTTCTGTGCTAGAGGTGCAGAGTTTGATCCCTGTCTGGGATGAACCGCGTTGTGTCCTTGGTCAAGGCACCTTATCCCAGTTGCCTACATGGGGACACGATGACGCCATGCACTAAGACATACTGCATGTCGATGGTGCATATGTCTTCAACCGCTGTAAGTAACCCTGCTTGAGCAGAGTGTGAACAGAGTTAGAATGTTGAGCTGACAATTGCTCATCGATGCTTGGTGGTTCTCTCCGGGTACTCCGGCTTCCTCCACCCGTAAAACTGTCACGGTCACGATTAGCCATTGTGCATAAGTATGTGACCTTAAATACCAATAAAAAAATAAATACTAGAGGAACAGTTTTCCCTGTGTCTACATTTCCCCCTCCCCGCCCCCCCCCCCCCAAAAAAAAAAAAAAAAAAAAATTTGATTAGCCGTTGTGCTGTCTGCCCATTCATTTGCCCATATGTAGGTGGAGTTGGTTTATGCGCACTAACTGAAGTTTCTGCTCAACTGATCGAACCCAAACTTGGCATGTGGGTAGGGCGGCATCGATATAAATGATCGACTGAACTTGACTTCATCTCCATGTTGCGGTCTTGATTAGCCATTGTGCAGAAATTTAACCTTAAACACCAGTAAATAAATAATGTGGGATGGGTATTATAAGATGAAGAACCCTATTTTAAGATCATTGCACCAAAGGACAAAGACCTAGTGATCTTGAACTTTGAAAATTGTCCGTGCATTGATTTGCATTCCCTAATTATAATTCTGCTGGGCTGATTGAAACCATTTTGGCATGTGGCTTGAGAATCATGAGAGGAAGAACCTTATATATTTTTGGGCGTTGTGCTAAAGTCAAGCTCACAGTGACCTTTTTCATAGAAATTTTACTGGTTTCTGCTCTCTAATTAAATTTCCACTTGGCCGATCGAAACCAGACTTGACATGTGGATTTCTAATGATGAGAGGATGAACCCCATTTATGGTAGGGTCATTGTGCCAAAGATCAAGGCCACAGTGATCTTCAACATACAAATTTCCTGGTTTCTGCTTTCCAGTTGAAGCTCCACTGGGCCAAATTAAACTTCACATGTGGGTTGAGTATGAGAGGAAGAGTCTTTTCTTTTTTTTAGGGTCATTGTGCCTAAAGTCAAGGTCACCATGACCTTTTCCTTAAACTTTTCCTGTTTTCCACCCTCCAATTAAAGTTCTGTTGAGCCAATCGAAACCAAACTTGACTTGTGGATTGGCGGTGACAGGAGGAATAACCCTATATATTTTGGGGTTATTGTGCTAAAGGTCAAGGTCACAGTGACCTTAATTTTCCTGGTTTCCACTCTCTAATTGAAACTCCACTGGGGCGATTGAAACCAGACTGAACATGTGAGTTTGGTATGATGAAAGGAAGAACCCTAAATAATTTGGGGTCATTGTGTTGAAGGTCAGATTCACGGTAACCTTTAGCTTGCAAATTTTCCTGCTGTCTGCTCTTGTTGTTGTATCTGGTTATTTTTTTCAGGGAAACCACTGAAATGAAGCATTGCATCTTCTGTTTCTCAAGAAGTATTGGTTGATACTTTTAGCAAGTCCAGTTTGAAAGAGTTAACTTAATTGCTAATATTGCTTGTTGTATTTGAAATGGGTGTTGTGGAATATTGATTGTATATTACATTTTGAGAGCACTTTGTTAAACTTTGAACTTCCCTTTTTTTCAGTGCGAGCTTTATCATTGGGCAGATATACTGGACATATTTGATGATGTTTTGGAAAAGTCTTGCAAAAGAGAAGAAAACAAATGGACATTAGCATTTGACTATCCTGGGAATGATAAAGTGAGTATTATTTTTCCATTATATCTGGGTTGGACCATTTAAAAAATCTCAAGATACAGCAACTGGTCAATAACCATTGGAATGACTTTGTATTAGGACACTTTCTGGGTGTTTTGTGCAGCTATATGGTTTACAAACAACATTCCTACCTTATCTGTATTCACACTGCCTTATTTTTAAATTCATCTACAAACCATTGTTGGAAAGGATGGAAACTGACTAACACACATGTACAGTTTTGGGATTTGTTCGTGTGAATAAGAATACAGTGGAGACCACTTAATTGTATATTTCTTAACTAAAAGAACCCTGTTAATCAAATATAATTTTCAAACACAGGGTTTCTGCTATACCAGCACAGCAGCTGTCAACCCCACCAGGGAGCCTTCCAAACATTAATCAAGTTGTTAAAATTCACCTGACCTCCCCGATCCCTGAGAAATTATTGATTCAAAGATTGTTAAAGTGCCATTTGTAGACTTCTTTTGAAGATTTCAGTACACAAATGTCATAGAAAAATGATTGAAAAAGTGTACTCAGATGCCGCGATTGTTAGCCTACCTGAGCAAAGCTCAAGGGGGGCTTTACTGATCTCTTTCCGTCCATCCGTTGTCGACGTCTGTCCGGTGTAAACTTTACATTATCAATTTCTCACAAACTCCTGGAAAAAATTGACTGTCCTGAACATTTGTATGAAGTTTGATAATGCCAGTTTGATTCGCTTCTGAGGAGCATAACTCAAACTATTGAGGCTACATATATATATATTTATATATATATATATATATATATATATATATATATTTGGTATACAACATCTCTACTAGAAGGGGGGAGGGGGGGGGTGTGTCAGACTCAAGTTTGTTCAAATCGAGTTGCTGGGTTAATATTTGGGCTCCCTATTGGAGCCCAAATTTTAGCTTAATGCAATATGAGGAAATTTCTATAAAAATCTTCAGATCCACCAGTCAGAATCCTCTCATTTTTGTTGCACATCATCTCTGGATTCAATTTTGTTCAAATTGAGTTCCTCGGTTAATATTTAGGCTCCCTTAACTTGGTGCAATATGGGGAAATTTCATTAAAAATCTTCTTCAGATCCACCAGTCAGAATCCTTTGACATTTGGTATACATCATCTCTAGGGGGGTCAGATTCAAGTTTGTTCAAATCGGGCCCGTGGGTTGAAAATTTTGTTTCTGGTTTGGACTTTGAAATTTTGGACCAAAATTCCCCCCCAAAAAATTTCCTATTTTTTTACGCTTTTGGTTACATTTTGAGATAAAAAAAAAAAAAATTTTTGGCTGAAAATTTTGGTCTGGCTCCGACTGAAATTTTGGACCAAAATTTGGAAATTTTTGTTGTTGATTCTTTTCAAAATTGAGTTTCTGGATGAATTAGAGTGGTTTATGCGAAAATATTTTTACTCTGTCGTCGTCCTCTCCCTTCCTTGGGGTGGGGGGGGGGGGGGGCAGTTACATGTAACAGAATATTTGGCTGCAAAATATATTGAAAGATTTCGAGTGATTTTATGCAACCCTCCAAATACCCCTATGGCCACCAACCCCACTCCCCACCCTCCTGGGGGTCAGTTAAGCGGAGGAAAAAAATTGCTACAAAATGCGTTTTGAAGGAATTAAGAGTGAATTTATGTGATAAAAAAAAAAGTACCCCTATAATTATTTCATGACTTCATTCCACTGAAGAGTTGATGAGCCATGATTGTCTGAATGTGATCCATAATACTTCTTTGAACAACTTGTCAGGTGAGCAATTAAGGCCCATTGGGGCCTCTTGTTCCAAGAGTCCTTCATAACTTAATCAACCCCAAATGAAACACTAGACAAACTGTAAGCAGTAACCTCATTGAATGTTGAATGTGTCACGTCACAAAACGGTGCGATGTGTTTTTGCAGAACCACATGAGTATGAAGAAATGACATTCTTGTGTAAGTTCTTCGAAGAACAAAAATGTTACCATTATATTACTGTTTTCCTGAAAATCTTCCAGCTCTCAGATTTTCATCAATTTGTTGCTTGAGAGTAATTTATTTCTATTTTCAGTTAAAAGATTTGTTACTTCATGTGTTACAGTTCACATCCTTGTTGATAGAACACAGCTTTTCTCGTCACCTATACAATTCAATGGAATATCTCACTACACTGCTGGCTTCCTGTGATATGACTGTTGTTCTTGGTGTATTAAATCTTATATATGTTTTCAGGTTAGAAAACTTTTATTTTCTCTTTTTACCTTAACTTGACAAAGTGAAGATAAGCTATTGCCATCACGCTTGTGAAAGTCTGTTAGTCTGTTCACATTTTCCTTTAGCACAGGCTACACCCCATAGTTCTTGTCCAATCGTAGCAGAATTTCATATGCAGGTTTGAGGTCATGTCTAGATGGGAACGTCCCCTTTTGGTCGCGGTCGGTCAACTGTGCTGGCTGCCCGAGCCCAAAACCTGAAAACCTTTAGCACAGCCTACAGGTTGTATTTATGAAGGGATTTCATGGTAACTTGTAAGATAACTGTATAATATCTAGGTGAGAACTTCCTCTTTTTGTCATGATCTGTCAACCATGACAACTGCCCGAGAACTGACCTATAAATAAAGTGCGAGAGAATTGAGTGAAAGAGTTTTAGAAAAATGCTAAAAAATTTTATATTTCATTGTGTCAAAAATTAAAGTATCAATGACATTGTAGCTTATCTTCATTGTAACTTGGTTGGGTGACTCCATATAATGTCTTGATGAGAATGTCCCCTTTTGATCGTGATTCGTCAAAAATGACGTTTTCATATAAATGGTATGGAAAAAGTATGGAAATTTAATTAAATATATCCAGAATCACTATCGCTGCCCATGAAATTCAAATTTCGTACTAAATTTCTTTTATGTCTCCCCTTCCCAGAAGGGAGACATATTATTTTAGTGCATATTCTTCTTCTTCTTCTTCTTCTTCTCATACAAACTTTGTCCGGGCCATAACTTTTTTGTCTTTTGACCTAGACCTTAGATATTTGGCATGTGGATGTATCACCATGAGCCGGTTTGTCGCGTACCATAGTGACCTTCATGTGACCTTGACCTTTGACCTGAAGGTCAGATTTATGTGCTTTTTAAGGGAAACTTTGTCTGGGGCATAACTTTTTTTGTCTTTTGACCTAGATATTTGGCATGTGGATGTATCACCATGAGCCGGTGTGTCGTGTACCATAGTGACCTTCATGTGACCTTGACCTTTGAGCTGAGGGTCAGATTTATGTGCTTTTTTAAGGGAAACTTCGTCCGGACCAGAACTTTTTTGTCTTTTGACCTAGTTTCTCTTTTGAGCTAGACCTTAGATATTTGGTATGATTGTCAATATTAGTCATGTATATATAATTTGCAGTGCATTAAATAGAAAGAAAGGGGAGACCTGTTTTAGTGTGCTAAAACAGTTTCCAGTTATTTTAGTTTTTATTTTGTTTTGAATCAAATTTCAAAACTCGTAAAATTTAAGCCTTTGTAACCCAACACGGAAATAACCGATCTGACACGAACATTAACGACCATTAATTGATCCATATATTTCTGTGATCAAAATGGCTGTGCCCAGTGATAACGTATTTATGTTGTGAACATCAAGAAAAACAACACACAAGAGTCAAAGTTTTATCTGGTAAGTTGAGGTATTGTGTAATACTGTCAACAAATTAATGTGAAAGGAAATGTGGAAATGTTTATTTTCAGAAACATGTTTGGAAAATCCCAAATACACACACTAGATTAGCAAGAACACAGAATTCAAAACAAAGTCGGAGGCAAAATGTCTCAGCTGTGACAAGTCTTTTGACGTCTCAAATACAGGGGAAGTGGCATTAACAAGACATAAGGCCTCCAGAAAACATACTATTTTGGATCCAAAATGCTCAGAAAAACACGCACACACAAAAAAAAACGCAGCACAGCCAACAGTTGTTGATTGACTTGTTACAAAAGAACTTCAATAGTTTTGGTTCATGACATTAGTTGTGATGATTGGTGGTAAAACTCCAGAGATCTGGCAGTAAGGTTAATCTCCAACACATTGCATGTACATGTGTTTTATAAGATGTATTTTTGAATTAGCTGGTTACCCTAGAGGTTAAAAAATTAACACTGCAGTGGCTGTGTAGGGTATGGAAAAAATATAGAGGAGGGTCTGAAAAAAGTCTCGAAAAAGTATGGAATTTTTTTTCTTGGTAGGTTTGGATACCCTGAGGGATTTCATAATAACTTGATAGGATGATTCCAGATAATGTCTAGATGAGAAGATCCCCTTTTGGTAGCGATCATTCGGCCGTAATGGCTGCCTGAGCCCAAAACTATAGGTCGTATCTATGAAAGGATTTCATTGTATCTTGGTAGGATGACTCGGTATAATGTCTAGATGAGGACAGCCCCTTTTGGTTGTAATCAGTCAACCATGATGGTTACTGAGGCCTGAAGCACGAAAACCTTTAGCACAGTCTACAGGCTGTATTTATGAAGGAATTTCATTGTAACTTGATAGGATGACTCGTTTTGGAATAATTTTGTTGTAACTTGATAACTTTGGTTGACATACATTAACTGTGAGGGCCACATTAACCTACCCCTCACTTCTTTAGTACAGTCTACACCTCAAGTTACTTATTGAAGACATCGCATACAAGGCACAGAAATTAACATATTCTCAATTATCACCATTTTTGTCATATTTCATAATCCTTTCATAAACATTGAACATTGTCCTTTTCATCAAACACAACACATGGTCAAGTTAAGCTACAGTGTCATTGACACTTTCATTATGATGAGGGAGGGAGAGACTTTTTTTTAATCCACAAAACAGTTATGAAAATATTTGGAACTGTTTCTGAAATTTAACTCCGCATTCTAATATCAAAGAAACATTGTTTTCAGCTGCAAATCCGGTATACTGCCACTGGCAAGCATGATATAGCTGGTTATATTTATAGTCATGCAAGTGTAAAGTAGCATCATCAATGAGATTTTCAGGTAAAAAAAAATTTATGAGACAGATTTTCAATGATGAAGGAGGTGCTTGAGAAGATTATGTTTTTAATTGCCTAATTAGTTTAAACAATATTTATTTCAAGAATACATAATAAAAATTGTTACATACATTGATGTTGCCTAATTAGACTGTATCTTGACGGTGTTGAAAGTAGTAACTTTTGTTAAACAATTCCAACTTCAACAAACTTTGTGGCCTCCAAACAATTGCGCCTACATGTAGTAATCACAACATATGCAAGGCATAAGCAAGGCGATAATGAAACTTTACTGGCAATGGTTTCTAGTCATATTTGGCTGCCTTTATGTCAGTTGTAAAATATGCGGTGCAGTACAGGTTATGATT
Organism: Pictodentalium vernedei; assembly: GCA_031216915.1. Lineage (NCBI taxonomy): Eukaryota > Metazoa > Mollusca > Scaphopoda > Dentaliida > Dentaliidae > Pictodentalium > Pictodentalium vernedei. The sequence continues at coordinate 222,976,972 of CM062296.1, forward strand.
AAAAAACACAGCATAAATTAACTTGCTAATCCTGCATGCTTTGCCAGTCAGATATGACAATATTTTTTAAACAAACTACAGTAGAACCTGTCTTGAGAGACCACCCTTTTTGACAGACGAAAGTGGTCTCTCAAAGAAGGTGGTCTTTCACGAAAGGTCCATTACACAGTAAAACAACCAAATGGTACAAAGTCAAAGCGGTCTCTAAAGACATGTGGTCTCTCATGACAGTGGTCTCTCGAGACAGGTTTTACTGTACGCTGAAATGTTGCACATTGCATTCACATATGACCAGAGTAGCATGTCATTTATGTCTTATAGAAGTTCACGGTCATGATTACCCATTGTGCATAAGTGTGTGACCTTACACACCAATAAATAAAAAAATACTATAGAAGTTCCGTCACAGTAAATAGTAACAATTAAGGCCTAAAAAAGTTAAAAGTCTGTTTTGCAGGCCCTTCTGCATTGTCCTTTTGGCTACCACATGCTCTCTTTTTAAAACCAATGCAAACTTCAAAAAATAAAAATTAAATTGTATATGTCTGATATTTTACCCAAGTTAATAAAATTGATAAATTTGTCCCTTGAGTGCAACAAGGCTTTGCAACGCTTTAGCTGGACTGTAGATTATGAGTCTTAAGACATAATACAGCCAAGAACATGAACTTTTGATGGCAAATAAATAATTATAAAAAATAAAATAAAAAATCGCCCGCCCGCCCGCCCGCCCGTCCGCATGCAATTTTACAAAAAATGGTCTGAGAAACAGAAAATCTACTTTATGAGGCCTAGTGCATGATCTCGCCTAAGCAAGATAGTGTGTTAGTTGTTGCTATTGATTCTGTTAAAGACGTAAACATGACTTGCACAGTAAAAACCGAAAAGCATTACAGCTCTTGTTTCCTATTATATAGGTTACCCCTATGTTATGTAGCATAACCTGCTAACAGGTTATGATGTATGCTCTTTATTTCCAAGCCTTTTCCTAGTTGACTAAAAGACAGCATGTTCTAACATAGTATAAATTGACAAAAGTCAGAAATGGGCCTAAAAGTCTTAACTCCTGCATGCTGCTGGCAGATATTCCTGTCAAGGACAGAATTTCTTTTGCCACTGAAATAAGTATAATTTGGACACATTTAATCAAATTTTCCCTATGTATAATTGAATAAATCTTTTCACCAATGATTTCATGAGTTAAATTTAGATGAATTTTCCATCAAATCTAGTCCAGGCTGCTTCACACGAACCATGGCTAGATTTGATGAATAATATGGCTATCCCCCAAAACTTAAAAATGGGCTGGTTCGACATTTTTATTGCCAAAGTTGAATTGTTTATTTCTTGACACTTTACATTCCAGCTGAATAGCATTATGATATTGGTAGTGCTGTTCCAATAGATAAAAAGGTCTCTACAGTAATATCTCTGTTTTGTTTACAGCAAACGGTCCAATTTCATTACAAGATTGAGTAACGAGAAAAAACAAGCATTGATTGCAAGGCTTACTCATTTAGCTGAGGTGAGTTATGTTAAGAGATCTGCATTTTCTCATATCTCATTAAAAGTCAGTATTTTGATAGGCGGGAATGGGGAATCCTTTAGAGGCCTGTTTCAATTGTCATCTCCCCCCCCCCCCCCCCCCCCCCCCCCAAACCATTTATTACATATGTGCATATTTTCCTTCATTAGTGCAATAACATGAACACATGTTGCATTTGGTTGAAGTTCGGTATGTTTTTTTTCTACTAAACAATGTCTTTGTCATGTTTGAAAACCAGTCTTGGTTTTTAAACCAGACACTAAAGTACTTAAGATTGTCGAATGTGATCTTTACTTCAAAATTCATTTTTGAAATATTTTTTCAGACCTAATTTAATTCTGTTTGAGTTAATAGGAATTTTGGAAAACTCGGAGCAGGTGCAGTTTTAATGGTTTTTTTTACAGCAGAAATTGGATTAATATTCAGGATGGTTATTCAGCTTCTTACTTGCCAAATTTGCCATTTTATGAACTGCGTAGACCATGAGGATAACTTTCACAAGGACAAGTCCATGAATGCAGTGAATATACGCTATACTGAGTCTGTTGCAGTTCTTCCAAAAAGTAACTTTTATCAGCTCACATGACTGAACATCTTTGGGGGGCTATTGCCATCACTTGGCCTTTGTTGTCCAGCATACATTGTCCGTTAACTTTTGAAACTTCTTCAAAACCACTGGGCCAAGTTCAAACATAAATGGTACATAATATCTTTGGAGTACACCCTTTCTGCTTTGTTGAAATGAAGCTGCCGTCCTCTTCGGGCTGGGGTTTTCTGCCCCCAAACCTAAAAATCTTTAAACTTTTGTTCTCATTATCAGTCATGAACCATCAGACTGAGAGAAAATGCTTTGATAGTTGTTGTGGAACTTCCTTTGGTTGTGAAGATTAAAGTTTGTTCAAGGCAAGTTTGTAGGTCAATATTTGGTCTCTCTGTGGGAGCATGCTTAATTTGAGCTCCACCCAAATTTGTATTTCCAAAACCGATGGGCTGACTTGAACCTAATGTGGCATGTAGTATAATTAGGTCATAAGTACTTGATTGATGTCCCCTAAATTTTTTCTGCAGCTCTGTGGGAACCCCAGGAGATAAAAATAGAAAAAAAATCAAATGCCTGTATTTCAAAAACTCTACGGACCAGAATATTATTTTTTGGAACTCTGCTTTCTTAGGAGCAGTGAAATCAGATGGACAAAAAAATTGCAGTCGGTTGTGTCATGGTGTGCTGTATAGGGATGCCCATTTTGACAATGTTGGCAATGGGGAAATGCCGAGTCATCATCTTCCATGTGTGCCATCAACTAATTTGAAACCTGTCTTCTTTAAAAGCACAGGGCCAAATTCAACAGACAACACTCCACTGAGGCAGTTGCCCTGTATATTAAACAGATTTTTTGTTTTCCAATTCAGTACATGCAACAAAACAAAAAACGTGAAACTTTAAAGGAAACATTTGTGCATACTAAGTCATGTTTGTGGTCAGCAGAACTGCTGCATTGGTTCAGTACACAAATTTAGCAATCATTCAATCTTTTATGCATTGAAACGTTTGAGTGGTTCTGTTTATAAGCCATGTGACATCAAAAGAATAAAACGTATGACAGAGTCAATGGGTTTTTCACAAAGACTAATAAATGAAATATTGAAGGTTTTGAACATTTTTAGCTCAACTTTGGCAAAGCCAAATTTGAGGTATTGCCATGGCCCATCGTCCGTCTGTCCGTCCATCGCGCCGTACACATGGCTCGGGCTAGAGGACGTATTTATGAACTGATTTTTACTAAACTTCTTGGGTACCTTTATTATCACCGTGGGACGAGAACGAGTGTTTTTGGGTCTGGTCTGAAATTCAAGATGGCCACTGGTGGCCATTTTGTACAAAATTAGGTTCAATCAGATTTTTGCGCAGAACTTCCATATGAAAGCGCTGATTTGAATAATTTTCTGTGTGAATGTTTAGTACCATGGGATACATCACATATAATACAGGTTTTTTTTCTCGTGCATAAATTATGCCGATTTGACTAACTTTGATCTATTTAATGTTACTTTCAGCACTGTAACTGCAAATGCCAATACGGCTTGGGCTAGAGGCCGTATTTATGAACCTATCTTTACGAAACTTCTTGGACACCTTTATTATCACCTTGGGACAAGAACAAGTGTTTTTGGGTGCAGTCCAAAATTCAAGATTGCTGCCTGTGTCCATTTTGTACCAAAATTGGTGCAATCAGTTTTTTGTACAGAACTTTTGTATGAAAGTTCTGATTTGAATAAATTTCTGTATGAATATTTAGTAACATGGAATACATCACATATAATACAGGTTTTTTTCTCGTGCAAAAATTATGCAAATTAGATGAACTTTGATTTATTCAGTGCTACTTATACACAGTTAGTGCACATGTCAATACAGCTCAGACTAGAGTCTGTATTTATGAACCGATCTTCACGAACCTTCTTGGGTACCTTTGTTATCCTCTTGGGATGAGAACGAGTGTTTCTGGGTGCGGTCTAAAATTCAAGATGGCTGCCAATGGCCATTTTGTACCGAAATTAGGTCCAGTCAGTTTTTTGTACACAACTTCTATACGACTCGGGCTAGAGGCCTTATTTATGAACCGATCTTTACGAAAAACGTCTTGGGTACCTTTGTTATCACCGTGGGACGAGAACGAGTGTCTTTGGCTGCGGTCCAAAATTCAAGATGGCCACCAGCAACCTTTTTGTACCAAAATTAGTGCAATCAGTTTTTTGTACAGAACTTCTGTATGAAAGTTCTGATTTGAATAAATTTTTGTAGGAATGTTTAGTAACGTGGAATACATCACATATAATACAGGCTTTTTTCTCGTGTAGAAATTATGCAGATTAGATTAACTTTAATTTGTTCACTGCTACTTATACACAGTAAGTGCACATGTCAATACGACTCGAGCTAGAATCTGTATTTATGAACTGATCTTCACGAAACTTCGGGACTCAAATATTTCTTTTCTAGTTTAGCATCTAACTGTCGCCCACCTTTACAATACTTTACCTACACATTTGTTCCAGGCTACTGTCATTAATTATGTACAGACCGTTACAATACTTTACATGTAGCTTTGTTATCAGGTCATTACCTAGATGTTTGTCGTTGCTGTGTCATATACTGTACATGTACATGTCTTAAACAAGTTGAGCTACAGTGTCATTGACACTTTCCTTTCACTTTTATCTGAATTAATTTTCAAATCGATATCAAATAATCCTGCTCACTTTTAAATCATGTCAGTTACATGTTTAAAAAGTATTTTATGGTCTTATTACTTGCAAGTTTATGCAATCAGTTCTGTCAGAAAGAGGTATTTCGAGCAATTAAAAAAAATATTGCGCTAGCAGTTGCTGACTGCAAAAAATGCTAATGTCAAGCTTCTCTGCAACAGCATTTGCAGGGACATTGCCAATTTTCGCCATTATTATTAATGCCAAGGACTAACCCCTCTGCCAATAACCAGGTAGGTTGAGTAACCGAAAACAAACATTTTCCTTTTTGGTTGACATTTTAATGATTATAAAGTAATCTATTAAAATCTGATGTATTAAAACCAAAAATCTCTTTTCAGAGTTGGGGTGGTAAAGAAAATGGATTTGGTTTGGCCGAGTGTTGTAAGAATATTCCTATATCTGTAAGTATTGATATACTTTCTTAGATTTGTATACAATTCCCTTTGTCACCAAATTTCTTTTTTGGAGAGTGTGTGATTTAAACCTTAAGGGACTGGAGATGTTTATACATTTTCTCTGTACTTTGAAAGTCCAAGTCCTGTGGTTTGCAGGTGTTTCTAGTCAAGTCTACAGAAGCAGCCAAGACTTGCTCAGAAACAACTGACAAGTTACATGGAAAAGAAGTTTTGAGTTTACCCAAAGAGTGCATTGTGGGGCACTCTTTGGGTAAACTCAAAACTTCTTTTCCATGTAAGAAGTTTTGAGTTTACCCAAAGATTAAAAGATTATCAAATTCGGAATTTGCCCCTTGAGGGTTAACCCTTATCCCTGAAGGGTCTGGTGAGTTTTATACAAATTTTTCTGCGCTTTGACTGTCCACATCCTGTGGTCTTGCAGTCCTTTCTAGTGGCTGCCTATATAGGCAGCCAAGACATGCTAGAAACAACTGCCAAAGGTCTTATAATGTTACTTGCAAGTTTCTCTAGTTACAGCATGAAAGGGCACCTGTTCTGTTGTAAAAAGTGTTCAAAGTCAAAATTAAACCCTCAAGGGTTGATGGCTGTACCATCACATCATTTCAAACCAACCATGAGGATGTCTTGATCGCAATAGAGAATTACCCTAGCTGTGCTTGCCAGTTCTTTTGCAAAGGCAGTTTGTACTCAACTGGAAGTTGTGCTGGAGGTCCTGGACAAAGAGTGTGTTGGTTGAAAATTACCCAGAAGAGTAGAGGCTTAATAAAGAAATACTCAATTACCAGAGGGTATAATATTTTCATGTTATATTAATTTGCATTTATACCCTTTACCTAACATGATTAGAAGATGACACTTGCATTTCTTCAATAACAAAAACACAGTTTGTGACTCTCCTTGAAACAAGCTCTAGAAACCTTGTTTCAACGAGTGACCCTAAGGAATATTTTGGAGGCCAAAAATTTTAACAATATAATGCAGGGTTCATAAAGGCCATGGAAAACCAGGAAAGTTGTGGAATTTGTTTTTTTTAAAAAGCAAAGTCTCGCACAAATTGGTGTTATTTTACAGAGTCATTGAAAATCAACATAAAAGTATGGAATTTCAGAATATTAATTTTCAAGTGAGAAATTTCAGTTTTATTCTTCATTGCGTGCAAGTCGCTTGATGTTTTAACCCTTAATGGCCTAATTCTGACTTGAATCACTTTGTTTCCTCACCTGACTTCAGTCAGGATGAGCTACAGTGATCGCTCCCCATCTCTCGTACCGCAGATGGTGAGTGAAGGGTGTGTTTGGGGCTTTCATTCCAAAACCATTGAACCAATTTCAAAGATATGTTAGGAAATTGTTGGTTTGCTTTGAATTGTGATTATATTCAAATCAAGTTGCATGCTGCATAGGGAGGTTGTAGAGGAAATTTCTGGAATTGAAAAAAAAATTCTCATGATCCAATGGATGGAATGGCTTGATACTTGGTATTTAACTTTCTTTTGAGGTATACTTTCAAATTTGTTCAAGCCTTGCAGGGTTTGCCTTGAGTCAGGGCTGATCAGCCCAGGCCCCGAGATCAGCCCCGAGGAGCACTTGCTGGGGGCTTTTTTCAAGCCCCGACATTTTCCACAAAAAAGCACTAACAATAATGGACAAAATGGAAAATCAGCCCCGAAAAGGCCCCGACCTCAATATGTGGGGCACTTTTTTTTAGGCCCCGACCATTTTACTCAAGGCGAGCCCTGCCTTGTTTGAGGGGCAATATTTACAGTTCTTGAAGGGGCAAGTTGTTTTTACCCTGCCCTAATTTTCTATCTTTAGCTCCCATGAGCTGATTTGAACCAAATTTGGTATGAGTACTTTTGAGTGTTGAGGTATTTGTTTCATGCCAACCCTGTTGGACCCCCCCAGGAGCTTAAAATGGAAAAAAAAATATTTCAAACGCTAATTTTTCCCTGACCGTATGGAACCAGTAGAAATGAGTGTGTAGAAAAAATTCCAGTCAAATATGTCATAGGGTACAGTACAGGGAATTGAAAAAAAAAATTGAAAAAGTCCTCATTTTTATGCCCCCCGACTTTAGTTGGGTGGCATATAGTGATTGAAGTGTGCGTGTGTCCGTCCGTGTGTGTGAGTGTGTGTCCGAGCCAATAACTCAAAAATGGTTAGAGCCACAGTCATCAAATTTCACACAATTATAAAGGACCATGGGAGGATGTGTCATACACCATAGCCGGGTTCGTACCTTCAAGGTCAAGATCACATTTCAAGGTCACACTAAAAATCGGTCAGTATTCGTGTCTCAGCCATAACTGAGAAACGAATCATAGTACAATTGTTAAACTTTTTACAAATGTTAAGGACAGTCAGAAGGTGTGTTGCGTATAATAGTTTCTGCCGCATCTGCAATGTGACGGTCACAATTGACCTTTATATGTTCAGGGTCACAAATCGTGTCTCAAGCATAACTCCAAAGCTATTAGGGCTACACTCATCTAACATCGCTCAGTTATAAAGGACAATGGGTGGATGTGTCACACACCACAGCCAGGTCCATAAGGTCAAGGTCAAGGTCACATTTCAAGGTTACACTGAACACGGTTAGGGTCACAGTCATCAAACTTCACACAATTATAAAGGTCCTTGGGAGGATATGTCACACACCACAGCCGGGTTCAATGTCAAGGTCACATTTCAAGGTCACACTAAAAATCGGTCAATATTCGTGTCTCAGCCGTCACTCAGAAACAAATCATAGTACAATTGTTACTTTTTACAAATGTTGAGGACAGTCAGAAGGTGTGTGGGGGGGGGGGGGGGAGGGGGGGGGGAGGGAGCATGTGTTACCTTAGTAACATTTTTCTTGTTCTAAAAATTAAATAATCATGTCAGATTGATGTTGGTTCACACAAGTCTTCTGGTTCATATTCGGGTTCCATACAGGAAACACCCATTTCAACTTGGTCGATAAAGGGAAAATGCTGAGCATGTTTTTATACCCCCTCCGCAACCAGTTGTTGGGTGAGGGCAGGTGGGGGGGGGGGGGGGAATACCAGAATCACCTTGTCTGCCCATTCATCTCTCCGTCTTGCCATCTGTCAACATAATTTAGTCCAGAGCTTTTCTCAGAAATTTGTGGACCAATCTGCTCGAAACTTGATATGAAAGCTCACCACCATGTGAATCTGTGCACCTGCGATTATAGTTCCGGTCGGATTATTTTTCCAGAATTATACCCCTTTTTGACTTGAAAAAGCAAGCCAATAATTTTGTCCAAAGATTTTCTCAGATGTTTATGGGTCGATTCCTTTGAAACTTGGTGTGGATATTGACTCCCATGTGGATGTTGACTCCCATGGGAACCTGTGCACCAGCAATTATAGTTTTGATCACACTTTTTATACCCCCCTCCCCCCCCCCCCCCCCACACACACACACACACACACACAGTCTTGTCTACCCTACATACCGAGGTACCCCATTGTTTGTCCTTTGTGTGGACTAATGGTTTCTACCTCGTTTTGCCGGTACAGTTCTGGGAAAACAACCGAGGTAAAGGGTTTCTTTTGTCTTTTGTACCTCGGTAAGGCGAAACACGCAAACTCTCTTTTGTCTAGTTACCTCGTCAAGTTGGTAAGACAAACCCACACACACACACACACACACACACACACACACACACACACACACACACACACACACACACACACACACACACACACACACACACAGAGTCTTGTCTACCCTACATACCGAGGTACCTCATTGTTTGTCCTTTGTGTGAACTAACGGTTTCTACCTCGTTTTGCCGGTTCAGTTCTGGGAAAACAACCGAGGTAAAGGGTTTCTTTTGTCTTTTGTACCTCGGTAAGGCGAAACACGCGAACTCTTTTGTCTAGTTACCTCATCAAGTTGGTAAGACAAACGCACACACACACACACACACACACACACACACACACACACACACACACACACACACACACACACATGGAATCACCTTGTCCATCTGTCCATCTGTCTGTCCGTTCATAGACATAATTTTGTCCGGAGATTTTCTCAGACGTTTATGGACCAATCTGCTCGAAACTTGGTATGATTGTGTACCTGTGTACCTGCAATTATAATTCCGGTTGGACTATTTTTGCCAGAATTATACCTCTTTTCGACTTAAAAGGCCTAGAATTTTGTCCAGACATTTTCTCCGAAGTTTATGGGTTGATTCATTTGAAATTTGGTATGGATGTTTACAACCATGGGAACTTGTGCACCTGCAATTATAGTTTTGATGGGACTTTTTATGCCAGAGTTATGCCCCATTTCATCTGAGAATGTCTCAATTTTGTCCGGAGATTTTCTCACGTTTATGGGTCTGTCGATTCTTTGAAACTTTGTATGAATGTTCACTACCATGAAAACCTGTGCACCTGCGATTATAGTTTTGATTGGACTTTTTTGCCAGAGTTATGGCCCTTTTCATCTAAGAATGCCTGAATTTTGTCCGGAGATTTTCTCAGATGTTTATGGGTTGATGCCTATGAAGCTTGGTATGGATGCATGGGAACCTGTGCATCTGCGATTATAGCTTTGAATGGAATATTTTTTCTGAGAGTCACACCTCTAGTTTTTGCCAGAGTTATCCCCTTTTTGTCTGATAAAAATCATGGCTGAGGGTGGGGGGGGGGGGGGGGGGGGGGGGGGGCTATGGACAGGCCCATCTGGGACAATCACATCTCCAGTTAATTTTGGAAAAAAAATCCCCGTAGTCATTATTTCGCAGTGAGGAAAAATGCCATCACTATTACTAGGAAGCTAAGAGTATGTTGATGGCATACTCTTACCTTCCTAGTAATTGGAAAGGTTCCCCATGGGAACCCCCAGGAAGTGAATCATAGCTTAGTGACCTTTATGTGACCTTGACCTTTGACCTGAAGGTCAGATTTATGTGTTTTTTTTTAAGGGAAACATCACACAAACTTTGTCCGGCCATAACTTTTTTGTCTTTTGACCTACACCTTAGATACTTGGCACGTGGATGTATCACCATGAACCGGTGTGCAGTGTACCATAGTGACCTTCATGTGACCTTGACCTGAAGGTCAGATTTATGCACTTTTTTAAGGGAAACTGTCTGGACCAGAACTTTTTTGTTTTGTGGATGTATCACCATCAACCGGTGTGTAGCGTACCATTGTGACCTTCATGTGACCTTGACCTTTGATCTGAAGGTCAGATTTGTGCTTTTTTCAAGGAAACTTTGTCCGGACCAAAACTTGTGTGTCTTTTGAGCCAGGCCTTGGATATTTGGCATGTGGATGTATCATCATGAGCCGGTGTGTCACATACCATTGTGACCTTCATGTGACCTTGACCTCAAGGTCAAATTTATGTACTTCAAATAGGGAGTAATTGTCAAGACCAGAATTTTTTTGTTTTTTGACCTGGGACTTTGTTATTTGACATGTGGATGTGTCACCATGAGACCACATGTCGTCTAGCTCGATGACCTTCATGTGACCTTGACCTCTGACCTTAAGGTCAAATTTATGTACTTCAAATCTCCCATGGGAACCCCGGGAAGTGAAGCAGTGCTTGTTTACTGTGGTAAACAAGCTATGTTTCACTGGTAAAATAGGACCCAGTCACTAATGCTTGGGTGCAAGTCCTCTAAAATAGGCAACATGGGGTATAACGATTGACTGACCTTGACTTTATCTTCATGTTGTGGTCATGATAGCCATTGTGCAGAATTATGTGACCTTAAACAACAATAAATAAATAAATTTTTCTTCAAATAGGGAATAATTATCCAGACCAGAACTTTTTTGTTTTTTTACCTAGGACTTAGATATTTGACATGTGGATGTATCGCAATTAGACCGCATGTCACATGTAATCATGACCTTCATGTGACCTTGACCTCAAGGTCAAATTTATGTACTTTAAAAAGGGAGTAATTGTCCAGACCAGAATTTTTTTTTTTGGACATGTGGATGTGTCACCATGAAACCGCATGTCCGCTACCTTGATGAACTGCATGTGACCTTGACCTCTGACCTCAAGGTCAAATTTATGTACTTCAGATAGGGAATAATTGTCCAGATCAGAACTTTTTTGTTTTTTGACTTAGGACTTAGATGATTGACATGTGGATGTATCACAGTGAGACCACATGTCATCATGACCTTCATGTGACCCTGACCTCAAGGTCAAATTTATGTACTTTAAATAGGGAGTAATTGTCCAGACCAGAATTATTTTTTTTTGACATGTGGATGTGTCACCATGAAACCGCATGTCCGCTACCTTGATGAACTGCATGTGACCTTGACCTCTGACCTCAAGGTTAAATTTATGTACTTCAAATAGGGAATAATTGTCTAGATCAGAACTTTTTTGTTTTTTGACCTAGACCTTGGATATTTGGCATGTGGACGTATCACCATGAGCCGGTGTGTCGCGTATCATAGTGACCTTCATGTCACCTTGACCTGAAGGTCAGATTTATGTGCTTTTTAAGGGAAACTTTGTCCGGGGCATAACTTTTCTGTCTTTTGACCTAGACCTTAGATATTTGGCATGTGGATGTATCACCATGAGCCGGTGTGTTGCGTACCATAGTGACCTTCATGTGACCTTGACCTTTGATCTGAAGGTCAGATTTATGTGCTTTTTTTCTTCTCTTTTGAGCTAGACCTTAGATATTTGGTATGGTTGTCAATATTATTCATGTATATATAATTTGCAGTGCATTAAATAGAAAGGAAGGGGAGACATATGTTTTAGTGTGCTAAAACAGTTTCTAGTTAAAAATTAAAACAATCATCTTCACCAGAACCACTGGTCAGAATATTTTGATATTTGGTATACAACATGCGTAGGGGAGATCAGATTCAAGTTTGTCCCAATCAAGTCCCCAGGTTCATATTTGGGTTATTTAAGTTAAAATTGTGGGCTGCCGCAGGAAGCCCGCATATGAATCCAAGGAACTGATTTGGAACCACCAGTCAGGATCGTTTGATATTTGTTGTACAGCACACTCATTGAGGTCAGATTCAGTTTGTTCCAGATCAGGTCCATGGGTTCATATGGGGCTTCTTGCGGCAGCCCACAATTTTAACTTAAATAACAATATGATGAATATTCTTTAAAAAATCTCCTTTTGGTCGTGATCGGTCAACTGTGATAGCTGCCCGAGCCCAAAACTCGAAAACCATTAGCACAGTCTACAGGTCGTATTTATGAAGGGATTTCATTGTAATTTGGTAGGATGTCTCTGTATAATGCCTAGATGAGAACGTCCCCTTTTGGTCATGATCTGTCGATCGTGATGGCTGCCCAAGCCCAAGCCCGAAACCCCAAAACCTTTAGCACAGTCTACAGCTCATATTTATGAATGATTTTCATTGTAACTTGGTAAGATGACTCTGTATAATATCTATATGAGAACGTCCCCTTTTGGTCACGATCGGTCAACCGCGATGGCTGTGAGAGCCCCAAACCCAAAAACCTTTTTTAGCACAGTCTACAAGTCATATTTATGAAGGGATTTCATTGTAACTTGATAGGATTACTCCATATAATGTCGAGATGGGAATGTCCCCTTTGGTCGCAATCGGTCAATCATGTTGACTACGCAGGCCTGCAGTCTACAGGTTGTATTTATGAAGGCAGTTAACTTTGGGGATGTCTCTGTATAATGTCTAGATGAGAACGTCATATTTTGGCATTGATCGGTCAACTGTTATAGCTAGCTGCACAGGCATGTGACCTAAATTTGTTTAGCAGTCTACAGGTCATATTTATGAAGCAATTTCATTGTAACTTGGAAGGATTACTTGGTATGATGTCTAGATGAGGCTCATATTTCAGTCTTGATCGGTCAGCCTTTACCGCCGCCTGGTCATTTGACCTAGATTCCTTTAGCACTGCTTACAGGTTATTTTTATGAAGAGATTTCATTGTAATTTGGTCAGATAACTTGGTATGATATCAAGATGAGACACACCTATTTTTTGTCATGATTGGTCAGCTGCGACTGCTGAAACGTCACATGAACTAGATTCCTTTAGAAAAGTCTACGAATTATATTTATGAAGAGATTTCATTGGAATTTGGTAGGATGACTCGTTTTGGAATGATTTTACTGTAACTTGGTAACTTTGGTTGACATGCATTACGTGTTAGGGCCTCCTCAACCCAGGTCTTAATTCTTTAGTACAGTCTACACTCGAATTATTCTTATTGAAAACATAGCCAACAGGAACAGAAATTAATATATTCTCAATTTACAATTCTTGTCTTATTACATAATCCTTTCATAGACATTGCAACATTATCCTTTTCATCAAACACTACCCACAGTCAAGTTAAGCAACAGTATCATTGACACTTTCATTTTCTATTTTCAACACCTAGAGAGGATTCACACAACATTATTGTAGACCATTTATTAAATCAAGTACAGTTGTGCAGTTTTTATAGGAAGTAATCACTTTTCTTCTTCAGAATTTTCCACCAAGTGCAACCACTCTGCATTTTGAATTTTACACAGAAAACAAGGAAGAGAAAAGTGGTAAAAAAGTGAGTACAAATTTCGGTTTTGACAGGTTACTTTTTAGCTCTGCCTGACAAAGTCAGCGGAGCTTTACTGATGCTAAATTGTCTGTCGTCCGTCCATCCATCCTTCCATCTGTCTGTCCATCTGTTCTGTGTCAAACTTTTTTTTAGCTCAACTTTGGCGAAGCCAAATTTGAGGTATTGTCATGGCCTGTCGTCCGCCTGCCCGTCCGTGCGTCACGCCGTACACACAGCTCGGGCTAGAGGCTGTATTTATGAACCGATCTTTACAAAACTTCTTGGGTACCTTTGTTATCACCGTGAGACGAGAACAAGTGTTTTGGGGTCCGGTCCGAAATTCAAGACGGCCGCTGGCAGCCATTTTGTACAAAATTAGGTGCAGTCAGATTTTTGCGCAGAACTTCCATATAAAAGCTCTGATTTGAATAATTTTTTGTATGAATGTTTAGTACCATGGGATACATCACATATAATGCAGGTTTTTTTCTTGTGCGCAAATTATGCAAATTAGACTAACTTTGATGTATTTAGTGTTACTTCCAGCACTGTAAGTGCAAATGCCAATACGGCTCGGGCTAGAGGCCGTATTTATGAACCAATCTTTACAAAACTTCTTGGGTATCTTTGTTATCACCGTGGGATGATAACAAGTGGTTTTGGGTGCGGTCCGAAATTCAAGATGGCCACAGCAGCCATTTTGTACTTTAGTTAGTGCAATCAGTTTTTGTACAGAACTTATGTATGAAAGTTCTGATTTGAATAAATTTTTGTATGAATGTTTAGTAACATGGAATACATCACATATAATACAGGTTTTTATGTGTACCCATACTATGTATGGTACACATAATGCCGGCCTCCGGGGTGGCCATCTGTCGTTTGTCCATCCTTTTGCCATCCATCTGTCCGTCTGTCCATCTGTCTGTCTGTCCGTCTGTCCATCTGGCGTCCGTATCCATTTCTTTGGCATTCGATAACTTGAAAAATATTGCTTGGATTGTCAATTTACTTTATATTTGTGTTCAGGTTACTGATGTGCCGAGCTGTATAGTTTGTGGTGTAAATCTGATAATTTGATCCTGAGATCTTAACTCTTTATCCTTCAAATTGAGAATTCTTCCAATCCCTTTGGCACGAGATACTCAAAAAATATCAATCCAATTGTCATGTTACTTTATTTATATCTTCAGGTTACTGATGTTCCGAGCTGTATAGTTTTTGGTGTAAATCTGATAATTTGATCCTGAGATATTAACCCTTTATCCATCAAATTGAAAATTCCTCCAATCCCTTTGGCATTCGATAACTTGAAAAAGATTGCTTGGATTGTCAGGTTACTTTATATTTGTGTTCAGGTTACTGATGTGCCGAGCTGTATAGTTTTTGGTGTAAATCTGATAATTTGATCCTGAGATTTTAACCCTTTATCCTTCAGAAATATCAAAAAACAATGTGTCGCGAATCATAGTATGGTGTATGCCCCGTAAGATCAAGTCACAGGCCCCATTATACGATGGCACTTAGAAAAACTTTGGTATTTGTTTGTCCGAGCAATAATTTCTTAACCGCTGAATATTTTTTAATGAAACTTTTTTACTGATATGTAATATCAAAAGACAGTGTGCCTTGAATTATAATATGGTATGTGCTCATAAAGGTCAAGGTCACAGGTCCTATGATGAGGTGACACTTTGGAAAACTTTTGACGTTTGTCCGGGCCGTGATTTCTTAACCCTTGATTATTTTTTTTGAGACTCCATACCAATATATAATATCATAAGACAGTGTGTCTCAAATTATTTTATTTTATGTGACTCTCAAGGTCAAGGTTACAGGCCTTATGATAAGGTGACACTTCAAAAAATTTTGACATTTGCTTGTCTGGGCCATAACCACAGAATATTCAGAATATTCACTCCACCTGACAGAATGGCAGTGGAGTTTTTCTAATGCAAAGTTGTCTATCATCCGTCCGTCCATTGCCTATCCATCTGTCGTCAACCAAGCCAGAAAATAAGCAGACTGTCATCTGCAAAATGAGGTTCCCAGAGGGTGAATTGAGTGATGCTACCCTGCATAGCAGGGTAGCATCATTAAATTTGCCCTCTGTGAACCACAATCTGAATCTGGGTTTCAAAACTAAACAGAAAGAGGTACCTGGAGGATACATTGGCCCACTGTATGGGAGAGCATCATCAAATTCACCCTCTGGGGACCTCATTCTGCAAATGTCAGACTGCTTATTTTCAGGCCTGTCGTCTAACATTTTGTTTGTCCGGTCGCAGACAGCAAAACTTGGATATTATTATACAGCCCTTGACTGGTCCATATAACTTGATGTGATTGATAGGTCTTAATCATAGTTGGTACAATTATTACTCATGACTCAAAGGTGTGTCATGACTTTGATCCAAGGTAATATCAAGGTCAAGGTCACAGGCAGCAACACTTATATTGTTATATAGCCCTTGTCTGGTTCATATAACTTTGTATGATTGACAGATCTTATTCATAGTTGGTACAATTATTTCTCATAACACAAAAATGTGTCGCGACTTTGATTCAAGTTCATACCATCAAGGTCAAGGTCACAGACAACAAGACTTTGATATTGTTATGCAGCCCTTGTCTGGTCTGTATAATTGAATCTGTGTGACAGATCTTGTTCATACTTCACACCATTGTTACCCATAACCTAACCTTGTGTCCTGACTCTTCCCTCTGGAACTACTGACCCGATGTGAACCAGACTCGGCAGGAATGGTCTATAGGAGGTCCTCTACAAATGATCCTCTTTTTGTTCGCATTGATTGGAAAACATGGCCACCAGAGACATTCTCTGATTCTGTTTGATGGATTTTGCAAAAATATTCTCCTCTGAAACTACAAAGTCAAATGTTTTGAAATTTCACCCGATTGAGGACTGGGACACCTTCTACCAATGATACTCATGTAATGTTGTTGTAATGTTGCAAACATGGCCACAATTGCAGCTCATAGTTTCCATAGAAAGCCTATGGGAAATCGCATTTTTATAGGCAGTTCCAGGTTAGCGATTACAGGCTCTTTAGAGCCTCTAGTTTATCTTTTGATCTAGGCTTATGATATTGAGCATGCGGGTGTATCACCATAAGACGATGTGTCGCGTACCATCATGACCCACATATGACCTTAACCTTTGACGTCCAGGTCAAATTACTGATATTTTTATACTGTACCAATGACCCAGACTTAGCTGGTGCTAATCTCCTTAATTCAGGGCTAAACACAAATTTTGCCCCCCCCCCCCCCCCCCATCCCCAAAATTTGCATCAAAAACCGAAAAATACATGTCCTATATGGCCCTCCATACATCGACTCCTCTGCGCATGCGCAGTGTCAAGGAGGTCCCGAAATTGGCGCCAATTATCATTCTTAGTTTGGCCCTCAAAACAGTCACACTTCTCTGTTATTTGTGCTTCCAAATCTCAGTTTTCATGATGCCAGACACATATTCATGAGTGAAATGGTGGAAATAAAGAGGATACATTAGGAGGAGAGGAAAATATTTAGTGCAAGAAAATGTTCAGGGCTGTAACTTAAAATTATTTTATGAAATTATTTCTAGTTGCCTTTTTTCAAGGCATAGCCCTGATGTTGTCATTCTTGCTATGAAGTACCATTGTTTGATCAGTGTTTCCTCTCTACCTTCCTTATTCCCCCCTAGCTATTCTCCCATGTTTTGGCTTAATTTTGTGTAATGTTTATTACTAAAATTTCTTGGGAGTTTTGGCTTCGTAACAGATTTATTTCTGTTTTTTCCCCATGTTTACGTCCTCACCCTAGGGGTGTTTAGGTGTTTTGGTCTGCATCTACCATCTGATGTTCTACAGTTTCTTCTCTGGAAGCCTCTGTTTTGCATCAGATAGTGTTTTAATTGGTGACTGATTTTGGGCCATGTTTGTTTCAGTGCCTGGAGTCATGTTTCCGGTTTGTTGACACTTTTGCTTAGGTTGACAACAGTTACTGCTGATAGTGATTTTTTGTCTTCTGCATCTCTTATTCATAGTAAGATACATTATTATTGTCCGTAAGTGTCTCATTAATTTTTTCAAAATGAATTTAAATTTTTGTCCTCACTTAGGCTTTTTTGGGATCCATTGGGCTCAGGGTTCCCTTTGGGAACTTGGGCTCTTCTGAAAAAATTTTTTTTTAAAAAATTTTTTTCTTTTCAAATCATTATTTATTAATGAATATAATGGATTGTTGTATTATGTATCTTTATTTTCAAGGATTAGTGCGAGTACTTTGATTGTTTACATTTCACTATGAATGATTATTGTTCAAATTGTAATAGGAGGAAGTCTTCCTATGATTCTCATGATCTCTGTATTAATTGTTCTCTCTGTACTCGCACTGATCTTTGTTCTGTGTGTTTCAAATGGGATGAAAAACGTTGGAAACGTGTGTCATGGTATGTTGTTCCTGGAGAAAGATCCATTCCGGTTCTTTCTCCTCAGAGTCACTCTAGTGTTTCACTCTCTTTTTCAGAGGAACAAGAACAGGGTGATGTTTCCGTGATGTCGTCCAGAAGTGTGCCTCAGTCGTCACATACAAGTGAAGAGCTAGCGGCAAAAGTGCTCATGGAGATTCGTCAATTCCCTGAAAGGAACCCGAAGGGGTTGACGTCCGCTAGCTCGACCGGGGTTGCGTCCATTCACCGAATGGGGCAGCACTCGGGTTCATCCGTTGCGGTCCAGCAGAGAGAGTCGGGTGTTGCGAGCACTATAAAACATCCACGTGCACACCCAGTGATGATGGAAAGGAGGATGGATCGGAGGAAGCCTGACAGTCCGGTGTTTAGCTTGTCTAGTTCGACACGGGCTGCAAGTGAGAGAGGTCCCTCTCTCAGACAACAGCATCTGGGACCAGATGTTGTAGTCCGTAGTGTTACGCAGTCGGAGCATTCGTCCGCCGCTCGGGATGCTCCGGTATATAGGCAGTCCGCCGAGGCTACCTATAAGGCTTCCATATCCTCTCAGCAGCACACTCGACCGCACCTTGGCTATGTGACCAGTGAATTACAGTCAGCTTCGCCGACCAGGGATTCCTCGGCGATCAGGTCACGCCATCCGGTAGCCAGGGATTCGAGGCCTTCTTCATCCGGACGTTCGCATAAAAGATGTATGCAGGATGCAACGTCCAGGGAGCTTCCGGCGGCTAAATCCAGTAAGACCGCCGCTCCCCAGGCCTCTGTAACGGATGTGCTATCACAGATAGCAAAGTTAATCGCAGCATCCCAGCAACCGTCAGCCTCTGTCGGAACCTGAAATGTCAGAAGATGCTGGGTCGGTAGGTTCCGCCGCTGGATCCGGTGCGGACGACCGAGATTTACATGATTTACATGAGGTCCGGCAGGATGGCGAAAGGGATTCTGATGAATTAGATATTTCCCTTTCGGAACAACATAAAATAGCCGTAGAATTCATCCGGTATTACCTTCCAGAAGTTGTTCCGCCAGACCAAAATGCTGCGCAGCCGGATAGGAGGGTGATAGCACCACTGGACATCGAGTTTTTCAATCGGTTTAGGGACATTGTCCCAGAATTTCCGTCACAATCCAAGAATGTCTCTCGGATTTTTGAGTTATTGAATGACGCTATTGATAAACTTGCCAACAAGACGGGCAGGTCAGCCTTCCTACCGGCATCTGCTCTACAGCTGCCGTTTATTAATCAAAGGAACAAGTTTGATACGGCAGGTCAGGGCATCCAGAGAGTTCCTCTGCGTTTAGACGACCAGGCTGAAGACCTTGATATATCCATGCCGTCGTCTATGTCACTTCCGTCGTCTACGATGGAAACGACGATATCGTCTAACAGAGCTAGTTTAGACGCTCTTTCCTACGCAGATCACCTTACTAGAGCGTTGTCATTATGCTTTGAAGGACCTGAATTTCAAGACGTACAAACGTCTTTAAGAGTTCTGTCCAGGGCCATAGCATTTTCCACTTATAACTCCGCCCTTTCAGTGGCAAATCTGGAGTTAGCTCGACGTGACGCGGCCTTGGCTACTTCCACACGCATGGACAGTAAGGTGAAAAACTCTCTTAGAGTCGCTCCGGTCTCTGGAGAGTTTCTCTTCAGTGGCAAGCTTTCTGATATATATGATAAATTAACAAAGAAAGCTTCGGACTCTCTGTTGTTTAAGTCTGCTTCCAAGAAATCAGAACCAGCAGACAGGAGTAGGCCAGGCACTTCCGGGACGAGTTCGTCCAGGGGAAGTTCCTATAGAGGTTCCTATGCGTCCTCTAGGTCTTACTCTAGAGACCGGCAGAGTAGCGACTCGACTAAGGGCTGTTATGCTGGCCGAAATAACCGGTCAGACACCCCTAGGCCGACGGGGCGAGGTGCGGGTCGCGGAGGACGTGGTTTCTCCTACCGCAAGCCTCACGGATCCAGGAAGTGATGGTCTAGACCTCTGTTGCGTTCCGGTGGGCGGAAGACTGTCGAGTTTCTCAAGCAATTGGGAATCAATTACGGAGGACCCTTGGGTTCTAGGGGTTATTTCAGAAGGACTAAAACTGTCCTTCAAAGGCAAGCCTCCATTAACCCGAAGTCCAAGATGGACTCAGCTTCCGTCAAATTGTCAGAAAAGAACAGCACTTCTATCAGAAGTCCAGTCTCTTTTAACGAAGAACACGATAGAGGTCGTAGAAAACCAGGAATCTCCAGGTTTCTACAGCCATCTTTTTCTGGTTCCGAAGCCAGACGGCTCGTTCCGTCCAGTGATCGACTTAAGCTGGATAAACAAGCTGATCGTGGCTCCAAAGTTTTATATGGAGACCATTCGATCGGTCAGAGCGAGCATTCGAGTGAATGACTATGCTGCGAGCATAGACCTCAAGGATGCATACTTTCACGTCATGGTACATCCAGCGTTCAGAAAGTATCTTCGCTTCGCTGTCCTAGGTGTTGTTTATCAGTTCCGAGCGATGTGCTTTGGTCTGAATCTAGCGCCCTGGGCATTCACTCGAGTAATGAACTTGGTAATGACTCATTTCCGAGCTCATTTGTCTGCGGTAACGTCGGCTTACCTGGACGATATTCTTCAGAGATACGGCAACGAGTTAACGCTTCAGAACGACATGCACAATCTGCTTCTTTTGCTCCGACGTCTCGGTTTCATAGTAAACGAAGAGAAGTCGGATCTGGTGCCGTCCAAGTCATTTACCCACCTGGGAATGAGCTTCGAGATGCACAACAATCTCGTTCGTCTGCCGTTAACCAGAGCGAAATTAGTCAGTTGTTATGCTCGCTATTGTCTTCACTCAGACAAAGTGTCAGCGAGGGAATTCATGAGACTAATAGGTCTGTGCGGAGCTGCCTCGGATCTCATTCCGATGGGGCGGCTACGCACTCGTCCTCTCCAGGTCTATCTGACTCAGAATTGGAGAGTGAAGATTCATTCGCTCGAAACGGACATACTCTTGTCAAGCCAAGTGAAACAAGAGATTCAGACTTGGGCAGACATACAGTGGTTAACTCAGGGAGTTCCACTGCAGTTGCCAGATCCGAGCTTTACGATTATGACGGATGCCAGTCAAACAGGCTTGGGCGCGACACAGCCCATCGGATTTGAAGTGCCAGGGTCTTTGGGATCCGCAGTTTCTAAGCAAGCACATCAACATCAAAGAGATGATGTCGATTTGGCTTGCTCTACGTCATTGGATAGACGTTATTCAGAATGCACATGTGCAAATTATGTCCGACAATACGACAGTAGTTGCGTATATTCGGAACCAAGGTGGCACTCATTCCATTCCGTTGCTCAATCTAACGGAAAGAAGTCTTCTGTTTGTACTAGAACATCAGATTCTTCTCTCCGTCCGTCATATTCCGGGTCGTCTGAACGTCTTAGCAGACTCCCTTTCATGGAGGGGTCGCCTGTTGCCGTCAGAATGGACTCTCAACAAGCAAGTATTCAATCAGATTTGCTACCAATGGGAACGGCCAATGATAGATTTATTTGCGACACATCTCAACAATCAGTTGCAGACGTATGTGTCACCTTGTCCGGATCCTCGAGCGTTTGCAGTAGACGCTCTCTTGATCTCTTGGGACGGAATGATAGGATATGCGTATCCTCCAGTGCCGTTGATTCAGCAGATATTGCTCAAGATAAAACAATCGCAATGCAAGATTCTGTTGGTAGCATCTCTGTCTCCACAGAGACCGTGGATAAATCTACTCAGGTGTCTGTTGTGGGACATGCCGAGGAAGCTTCCTCAACGGGAAGATCTTCTTTCGCAAGGGAAATCGCGCATCCTCCATCACAATCCGCAAGGTCTAAACCTTCACGTATTTCCATTGTGCGGTCCTTCTTGCATGGAAAACATTTTACAGGACGAGCAGTGGACGCGATTTCTAACTGCAGGAGGACCTCCTCTTCGCTAAACTATGCTGCTAAGTGGAGGGTCTTTTGTCAGTGGTGTGAGGATCATTCAGTAGATATTTATGATCCCTCCATTCCAGACATAGCAAACTTTCTAGTATACTTGTTTGATGAGATTAATCTGCAGCCTATCACCATTAAGGGTTATAGGTCTATGCTATCTGATACCTATGCACATCATGATAGCTTGAGGATTGGAACTAATGTCTCTTTATCTAAGTTAGTTAGAAATTTTTCGATAAAAAGACCTAGAACCCTTAGATTAATTCCGAAGTGGAATTTGGCCTGGGTTCTTCTTAAGCTAAAAGAAGTGCCTTTTGAGCCTCTTGACACAGTTGACTTCAAATTCTTAACATATAAGACAGCTTTTCTCTTGGCTTTCTCTTCTGCTAGAAGAGTTAGTGAGCTTCATGCACTATCTGTGGAGGATTCTCATTACCGTAGTGTCGGTAATACTATTACCTTTACCACTAATGTTGGATTTTTGGCTAAGAATCAGGCTCCTAATAAGTATCCTGAACCTATTATTATTAAGGCCCTTCCATCATCTGATGGGCGTAGGCCTCTACTGTGTCCTGTTAGAGCAATACGTATTTACAGACGTAGGTCTGAGTTCATCAGAAAGGGACGTAAGTGTTTCTTTCTGTCTTTGATGCCTAATAGAAAGGATATTATGGTCCATTCTATTGCTAGATGGATTCAATTAACTATTCGAACTGCTTATGAAAAATTATCTTCTTCTCAGCAGTCGGCACTCAAGATCTCAGCTCATGAAGTAAGAGCTCTTTCTACTTTTTGGGCCTATGCTAATTGTATTGCTATTACTGATCTAATGAAGGCTGCATATTGGTCTCAACCTTCCACATTCACTAATTTTTATCTCAGAAATATTGAGTCCATTTCTGGAGACCTCCATTGTTTAGGTCCGTTATCAGTTGCTCAAAATATCGTCCACTAAACAGTTGCAACTATAGTTATGTAGGCTTTCTGTTCCGGCAGTGACTCTGTCCTGCTGCCCTCTTCGCTCTGGGGTATTTGACCCAGGGCAAGGGGAAGGGGGGGGGGGGCGGGTGTTTTCTTAGGTCACCTGCTTTATAGTGAAAAGCAAGGGAATACCTCCCCCAGAGTCAGTAATTCCGAGTCGGTACCGGGATGGTTTTAAAGTGTAAAGATAATGTTTAATCATCCATGTAATATATTTAAAGTGTAGCTCGGTGTGAAGCATTTGTATATGTCATGTGTCAAACGAGTGTTAATATACAATCCTCGGACACTTTTAATAAATATAAAGAGTCTCATTTCTCTGGCCTTCCTTTATTTATTGGCTTACCTTTAAAAATATTAGTATAAAGGGTTATACTGGATGTTAATAGAGATCATTGATTATTATGCTCAATTACTGATCGATGTTGTGTCTTTCTTCTTTATTATAAATAGGAAAGATACATGTAAAGCCTATCTCTTCTTTTCTCCTGGAGAGGATATTCTATTATACATAATTGAGCTTATTGGATTTTCCTTTATGTCCTAGGCCCTCCAGCCTATTTACTATTCAGCTAAGTCTGGGTCATTGGTACAGTATAAAAATGTTAAAAAATTTATAGTAATTTATATATTTTTTATACTTACCAATGACCCAGACGGGGATGGCCCTCCCAGGAGTTGGGAACTCATACCTCCCCGCTGAGTACATAACGCTTACCAGGCACTGGTTGTAAGAATGATAATTGACGCCAATTTCGGGACCTCCTTGACACTGCGCATGCGCAGAGGAGTCGATGTATGGAGGGCCATATAGGACATGTATTTTTCGGTTTTTGATGCAAATTTTGGGGATTGGGGGGGCAAAATTTGTGTTTGGCCCTGAATTAAGGAGATTAGCACCAGCTATGTCTGGGTCATTGGTAAGTATAAAAAATATATAATTACTATAAATTTTTTAACTTTTTTGGCTAGTAAGATTGTCCGGGCCAGAACTTATTTACCTTTTCACCTTGACT
The DNA here is from genome assembly GCA_031216915.1 of Pictodentalium vernedei. NCBI lineage: Eukaryota > Metazoa > Mollusca > Scaphopoda > Dentaliida > Dentaliidae > Pictodentalium > Pictodentalium vernedei. The sequence goes on from CM062296.1 coordinate 223,001,210, forward strand.
TATATTTGGTGTGTGGGTGTATCACCATGAGACGATGTGTCACGTACCGTCATGACCCATATATGACATTGACCTCAAGGTCAAATTACTGAATTTTTGGCTAAGTAAGCTTGTCCGGGCAGGAACTTATTTACCTTTTCATCTTGGCTTATGATATTAGACATGTGGGTGTATCACCATGAGATGATGTGTCGCATACTATCATGACCTACATATGACCTTGACCTTTGACATCAAGGTCAAATTATGGATTTTAAAAAATATTTTGACCTAGGCTTATGATATTTGGCATGTGGGTGTATCACCATGAGACGATGTACCATCATGACCCACATATGACATCGACCTTTGACCTCAAGGTCAAATTACTGATTTTTTCGCAAGTAAGCTTATTCGGGCAAGAACTTTTTACCTTTTCACCTCGGTTTATGATATTAGGCATGTGGATGTATCATCATGAGACGATGTGTCATGTACCATCATAATCCGCATATGACCTCGACTTTTGATCTCGAGGTCACATTAATGACTTTTTTAAAAATCTTGTGACCTTGGCATATTATTTTTTTGCATGTGAGTGTATCACCAAAAGACGATGTGTCACATACCATCGTGACCTACATACACGTACCATCATGACCTACATATGACTTTGACCTTTGACATCAAGGTCAAATTATTGAATTGTTCAGCTAGGTTTATGATATTTGGCATATAAATGCAACAGCCAGGCTGATGTGTCACATTCTATCTTGAACTTCCATGATCTTGACATTTGATCTTTAGTTTGATCTTTGTTAGTCGTAAGTTGGAAGCATGGAACTAATCGAAGGGAAGACATGTGTTTTAGTTCACTAAAATAGTTCCCTCTAGTTGTTTTCTGATTTTATACTTATTTTTCACTTCAAATACTGACTGGTTTTACACTTAATACTATGTTTTGCCATGAAACAATATCTGTTTTCCTGGTAAAATAAGAATCTGTAACAAATGTCTGAGGTGCACGTCCTCTAGAATGGGTGACATGCAAGCCAGAAAATAAGCAGACTGTCATCTGCAAAATGAGGTCCCCAGAGGGTAAATTTGGTGATGCTACCCTGCAGAGCAGGGTAGCATCACTAAATTTACCCTATGTGAACCCCAGGGTCTCAAGCCTAAACAGAAAGAGGTACCCAGAGGATAAATTGGTCCACTGTATGGGATAGCATTAGCAAATTCACCCTCAGGAGACCTCATTCTGCAAATGAGAGATTGCTTATTTTCAGGCTTGGTGACATGGGTATAAATGATTGGCTGGATTTGACCATGTTGCTGTCGCGATTTGCCATTGTGCAGAAATTTGTGACCATAAGCACCAATAAATGAAGGAGAAAATAAACATCAATAAATAAATAATTCAAAAGATCTCCACACTTTTGTCACAAGTGAGCAGTTGACCAGTTGTGAAGATCATAACCAGAAAAAAAATTGTTAATGTTCCAGTACATCTTAATTAAACATTTCAATACTTGATCCCTCAATAAGTGGGAGAACACCAGAAAATTTCTTGGCAACATATATGGCTAGTTTGCCTATGTCACTTATATCAATTATCTGAATTTCTGTATTTTCTGAAAAAAATACGATCAGAAATTTTTTAAATGTGTTAGCTATTTATCAGTTATTTTCTTGTTTCACCTTTAACGAAAACCAAACGGCACAATTCCCCCAAAATCAATTTTTATTATTTTTTTATATTTTCTGTCTCGGAAACACAGCTTATTTGCATTTGATAATGGGTTAATACCTTATTTCTTTTCAGGTTGGTGCAAATGTCATTACAACAATTCATATGGAAAGTGTGGATAAAGCTTCAAAAATACCATCAGAAATTATGGAAGACCTTATGGAAACTTTTAAAATCCCAGAAGACAAACAGGTATATAGAACATTGCTCTGATACCTTGAACGATTACAATGACCTTGTATTCGAGTGAAATATCTTTGGTTGCATCACTGATACAGACCTGTCGTTTTAAGGAGGGCGACCACTCTCGCTCTCATTGGCTCTCCTAAACTAAAATTTGCGAGGGTGGTAAACGCTCTCTTTGCCATATACAAGGATAGCCACAAAAGTGAACTTTGTTCAGTGGCGGTGATCAGTATCATCTTAATATGTGATCGTTCACTTTGGAAAAACTTAGTGGTAGCCAGTCTCTGTGAGACCTCTATGCTTGGCCTCCGGCTTGGGCCAGAAGGCAGGTGTAGGGGTCTCACAGAGACCAACTAGTAGCCATTTTGCTTACTTATCGGATGCAGACTGTAATTGCTGACTACATTCGTAATTCAGGTAGAAATCCTGAATGTTTCGCAAGAAATTATTGCATTTTTCAAACCTACATTAGATATAGATATTGTATATAGTACACACGACCCAAACAATAAGACTGAAAGATATGTTAAAACTACCAGTCTTGAGAACACACCCAAGTGGCTCTCCTTGTCAAATTAAGGTGGGCCAAAAATGGTCCTCCTAAGTGTATTTAAGGCAGGCCACCATTGCTCTCGTCACCTTTTGAAATGACAGGCCTGCTAATATAAATAGGTCTTTACCTAATGAATCACCTCCATCCGCTTGCGTAATTGAGCCGTTGAAAAAAAATACATTTTTCAAAATATTTTAACAAAACCATATCATGTGACCCCGCATTGGAACAGGCTCAGTGATCTCATTCCAATGAGGGGGTCACCTGATATTGTTTTGTTGAAAGCTTTTGAAAAATTAAAAAAAATAGTAATTAAAATAATAAATTTTGATATTCTCTGTGATGGGTAAAGGGTTAAACCCCTGGGTAATTATAAAATATTTTTCATCAAATCTAGTCATGGCTGCTATGTATCAGCCATGATTAGAGTTTATGAAAAATTACTGAAAATTTGACACAAGAAATCATTGGTTCCAGACCAAACAACTTACAGATGAAAATTTGGTCAAATATCCTCTAATATGACTTATTATCCCCGCATTTTCAAAAATGCGGGGATATAGTCATGATCTCCATCTCTATGTCCGTCTGTACATCCGTTCGTACATCCTTGCATCCATCCGTCCGTACATCACACCCTGAAAGGCTCCTAGGGTATTCAATTCGAAACATTTAAACTATGCTAAGGTGTTCATGTAGCAACTCTAGATGTGCATGAAGGTTTCGGAATTTTGATTTGGCCCTCAAGTGGTTCCTGTGGAACCACTTTTATCATCAGAAAATCAGTTTTCACCGAAAGGCTTCTAGGGTATTTAATTCGAAAGAAACGTTTAAACTATGCTAAGGTGTTCAGGTAACATCTCTAGATGTACATGAAGGTTTCGGAATTTTGATTTGGCCCCAGTTGGTTCCAGTGAAACCACTTGTATCGTAAGAAAATCAGTTTTCATCGAAAGGCTCCTTGGTCATTTAATTTGAAACATTTAAACTATGCTAATGTTTTCAGGTAACATCTCTAGAGGTGCATGAAGGTTTCGGAATTTTCATTTGGTCCCCCAAGTGGCTCCGGTGGAACCACTTTTTTCGTTGGAAAATTAGCTTTCATCGAAAGGCTCCAAGGGTATTTAATTCGAAACGTTTTAACTATGCTGAGGTATTTAGGTAACATCTCTAGATGTACAAGAAGGTTTTTGAATTTTGAATTGGCCCCAAGTGGTTCCGGTGGAACCACTTTTATCGTTGGAAAATCAGTTTTCATCGAAAGGCTCCTAGGGTATTTACTTCAAAACGTTTAAACTATACTAAGGTGTTCAGGTAACATCTCTAGATGTGCATGAAGGTTTTGGAATTTTGATTTGCCCCCAAGTGGTTCCGGTGGAACCACTTTTTTCATTGGAAAATTAGTTTTCATCGAAAGGCTCCAAGGGTATTTAATTCAAAACGTTTAAAATAGGCTGTGTTCAGGTAACATCTCTAGATGTGCATGAAGATTTTTGAATTTTGAATTGGCCCTAGGTGGTTCCAGTGGAACCACTTTTATTGTTACAAAATAAGTTTTCATCGAAAGGCTTCTAGGGTATTTAATTCGAAATGTTTAAACTATGCTAAGGTGCTCAGGTAACATCTCTAGATGTGCATGAAGGTTTCAGAATTTTCATTTGGTCCCCCAAGTGGCTCCGGTGGAACCACTTTTTTCGTTGGAAAATTAGCTTTCATCGAAAGGCTCCAAGGGTATTTAATTCGAAACGTTTAAACAACTATGCTGAGGTATTTAGGTAACATCTCTAGATGTACAAGAAGGTTTTTGAATTTTGAATTGGCCCCAAGTGGTTCCGGTGGAACCACTTTTATCGTTGGAAAATCAGTTTTCATCGAAAGGCTCCTAGGGTATTTACTTCAAAGCGTTTAAACTATACTAAGGTGTTCAGGTAACATCTCTAGATGTGCATGAAGGTTTTGGAATTTTGATTTGCCCCCAAGTGGTTCCGGTGGAACCACTTTTTTCATTGGAAAATTAGTTTTCATCGAAAGGTTCCAAGGGTATTTAATTCAAAACGTTTAAAATAGGCTGTGTTCAGGTAACATCTCTAGATGTGCATGAAGATTTTTGAATTTTGAATTGGCCCTAGGTGGTTCCAGTGGAACCACTTATATTGTTAGAAAATAAGTATTTTTATACTGTACCATAGAGATGGGCAATATACCGAAAAACCGAACCGATACCGATATCATGGGGACACCGAAAAACCGAACTGACCCAATCTTTGAATACCGAAACCAACGGTATTTTCAACTTTCCCTGTGCATTCGCTATTTATAAGGCCTTGATGAGGACTGATAGCAGTTGAAGTGTTCATTTTTATGAAAGAAGTGACTGATTTTATTTTTCAGTTTTGTTAAGCCTTAAGGACCAGGGCAGTTGTACTAAATTATCAATAGTCTACGACGTGTACATGTCCAGTTGCTTAGCAGTGATTTCTAGCCAAGTCTTGGCTGCCTTAACAGGCAGCCAAGACTTGGCTAGAAATCACTGACCAGATAATTTTACTACTGTCATCAGGCCCACCTAAATATGACATCTTCAGGACACACATTCTATGATTACAGACGCCTTAAGTGGAGCTTGAAAAGTTAAGGCGGATTTAGAACAAGTCACCAAATTACTGTAGATATGATCTGTGTTGACAAAAGAATGACAATGTTGAGCCCATCAACAATGGCATGTGTAGCACTGTGATAGAATGATACAATAACTTATTCTGTATTTTTCTGACATGGATTCCCCTACTATCAGTGAATCTGAAGTCACATACCGAATACCGAACCGATACCGCGGTATGCCCACACAAAAATACCGAAACCGATACCGAACTCAAAATTACAATACCGCCCATCTCTACTGTACCAATGACCCAGACATAGCTGGTGCTAACTCTTAAAATATAGGGCCAAACACAAATTTTGCCCCCCAATCCCCCAAATTTGCATCTAAAACCAAAGAAAACATGTCCTGAATGGCCCTCCACACTTCACCTCTACTGCGCATGCGCAGTGTCAAGGACGTTCCGAAATTGGCACCATTAATCATTCTAAGTTTGGCCCTTCATCAGTTAACATCTGACTGATCTTTGTGCTTGTAAATCTCAATTTAAATGATGCCAGACACATAAATATTAGTGAAATGGTGATTCTAAGGAGGATAGAGAAGGAGGAGAGGAAAAATGTGTGACAGAATATTATCAGGGCTGTAACTTAAAATTTTTTAATGAAATTATGTTAAGTTACCTATTTTCGAGGCAGCAGCCATTTTGTTGTCATTCTTGTTATTTAGTTACACTGATCTTTCAGTGTTTTCCTCTCTCCCTTTCCTTTAAGTCCCCTCTTGCGGGTGGTTAGGCGTTGTGTTCTGCATCTACCATCTGATGTTCTGCAGTTTCTTCCCTGGAAGTCTCTGTTTTGCATCAGATAGTGTATTTTTGGTAACTGATTTCGGGCCTGGGTGCCTGGAGTCTTATTTTAGTGATTTTACACTCATTGTTTACATTTACAACAGCCCTCTGTATGAGGGGGGGATTTCTTGAAATAATATCTTGATGTTAATTTAATCATAACTAGATACATTATTATTGTTCGTAAGTGTTGCATAAATTGTTTAGAATATTTAAAAAATTTTTGTCCACACTTAGGCTTGGGATCCATTGGGGCTCAACGTTACTTTTCAGAAACTTGGGCTGTTCTGAAAAAATATTCTTTCAAAATAATTTGATTTCAATTATTTTTTCTATGTTAATGGATCATATTATTATAATGTATTTTGATTGTCAGGGGTTGGTGCGAGTACTAGGACTTTTTCTTTTCACATTGAAAGGATTTTGATCAATTGTAATAAGAGGAAGTCTTCCTCTGACTTTTATAATCATTCTATATGTGGTCAGTGTACTCGCATTAACTCCTGTTCTGTATCTGATGATTTCGATGACAACATGGGAAGCGTATGTCACGGTATGTTAGTGGGGAATTGGACATTTCGGTCCTTTCCCCGCAGGGTCACTCTACTTTATCAATTTCTATTTCAGACGATCAAGATTAGGGTGATGTATCTGTGATGTCTTCCAACAGTGTGCCTCCGTCGTCACAATTAATGAAGGGCTAGCGGAAAAGTGCTCATGTAAATACGCCAATTGCCTAAGAGGACCCTAGTAGGTTCGACGGCCTTTGACGTCCGCTAGCTCGCCCGGTGTAGCGTCCATTCATCGAATGGTTCGGCAGCCGGGTTCATCCGTTGCGGTCTAGAAGGAGTTTTGGGGTGATGCGAGCACTATAAATCAACCAAATGCACACCCAGTGACGGCGGATTAGAGGGAGAACGGAGGAAGCCTTTTAGTCCGGTTCATAGCTCGTTCTGGTCCATCCGGACGGCGAGCGAGAGAGGCCCCTCTCTCGTACAACAACATCTGGCCCCAGATGTTGCGGTACAAAATGTTTCGCATTCGGAGCATACGTCCGTCGCTCGGGACGCTCCGACATATAGTCAGTCCGGAGAGACTGTCAATAAGGCTTCCTCATTCTCATGGTAGCGCACACGACCGCTCTTGGCTACGTGACCTCGGATATCCAGTCAGCTTCGCCAGTCAGAGAATCATCGGCGACCAGGTCACACCATCCGGTAGCCAGGGACACGAGGCCTGCAGACTCCGGACGTTCGCATAGGAAAGTGTGCGGGAGTCAACGTACACGGAGCTTCTGGCGGCAATGCATCGTAAGACCGCTACTGCACAGGCCTCGGGGACGGACGTGCTATCCTAAATAGCACAGCTTATCGCAGCATCCCAGCATCAACTGAATCTGTCGCATATGTTTCATTCGACGATGCTGGGTCGGGACGCTCCGCGGAAGCGGGTACGGACGTCCAAAAATTTCATCCGGTCCGACGGGATACCGAAAGGGATTCGGAGGATTTCGAGCTTTCCCTTTCGGAACAACATATGCTGTTGTGTATGTCATCTGACTTGATCTTCCACAGGTTCTTTCGTCGGACCAGAATGCTGCGATGCCGGATAAGAAACTGATAGCGTCGGTGGACTTAGAAATTTTTGGTTCGGTTTATGGACTTCGTCCCTCAGTTCCGACATAGTCCAATAATGTCACACAAACTTTCGAATTATTGAACGACGCTATATATTTATTTTATATGCTTGCTATTACCAAGCATTTCTGGTTTCTTGTTCGCAAAGTTACGGAGATGTCTTTCAAAAGTGTGCCTCTGTCGTCGTAGTTAATGAAGAGCTAGCGGCAATAAGTGCTCATGGAATATGTCTATCGCCTAAGAGGTCCCTTGTAGGATCGACGGAGTGACATTCGCTAGCTCACCCGGTGTAGCGTACATTCAACGAATGGTTCGGCTGCCGGGTTCGTCCGTTGCAGTCTAGGAAGGAGAGTTGGGTGATGCGAGCACTTTAATTACTTTTACTCACCCAGTGACGGCGAATTGAGGACAGATCGGAGGAAGCCTGTTAGTCCGGTTCCTGGCTTGTCCAGGTCCGTCCGGGCTGTGAGCGAGAGAGGTCCCTCTCTCGTCCAACAACATAGGGGACCGCATGTTGTGGTTCAGATATTTTACATTCGAAGCATATGTCCGTCGCTCGGGACGCTCCGTTATATTGACAGTCCGAGAGACTGTCGATAATGCTTCCTCATCCTCACAGCAGTGCACACGACCGCACATTGGCTACGTGACCTCGAGTATCCGATCAGTTTCGTCATTCAGTGATTCCACGGCGAACAGGTCACGCCATCCGGTAGCCAAGGGACACGAGGCCTATACACTCCGTTCGCTCGCATATTAGTAGTATGCACGGGGTAACGATCACGGAGCTTCCAGCGGCAATGCATCGTAGGACCGCTTCTCCACAGGCCTCAGTGACGGACGTGCTATCCGAGTTAGCACAGTTTTTTCGCAGCATCCCAGCAATCGACAGTTTCTTAGTCGAATCAGGAATTATCTGACGGCGCTGGGTCGGTGCGGTCCGCGGTTGCATCAGGTACGGACGACCGAACGCTTTATAGGGTCCGACAGGATGGCGAAAGGGATTCGAAAGATTTCGAGTTTTCCCTTTGGTAGCATCGGAAGCTGCCATTCATATCTTCCGGCATTATCTTCCAGTGATTGTTATTTTGGACTACATTGCTGCGATGTTGGATAAGAGACTTATAGCGTCATTGGACACGGAATTTTGGATCGGTTCAGGGACATTGTCCCTGACTTACCGACACAGTCCAATAATGTCATTAGAACATGTGTATTATTTATCGATGCTATATATACATATAAGCCTGCTACCAAGCATGATAGTTTAGTTTCTTGTCCGCAGTGCTCATATCTGCCTTTTATCATTTATACGAATAATTTATTTTGGCAGAACAGGGCATACCGAGAGTTCATATGCGTCTAGACGGCGTGGTTAAAGACTGGAAATATTCTTTTTCGCCGTCTATGTCTTTTCCAACCACAATGTTGGAAACGACAATGATGTCTAATAGACTTAACTTAGACGCTTTATCATACGTAATCCACCTTACTGAGGCGTTATCATTACGTCTTCAAGAGAAAGAATTACGGGATATTATCCTCAATGTGATTTCTTTTGAGGGCAGTAGTTTGTTCACGTATAACTCCGCCCTTCAGTGGCTGATTGGAGTTGGTTAGACGTGACGCAGCCCTAGCTACATCCACGCGCGTGGATAGTAAGGTGAAGAACTCTCTCAGAGTCGCTTCGTTCTCGGAGAAGCTTCTCTTCGACGGCAACTTTTCAGCAATCCATGAATTGCTCGATTTACACGTTCTCTTGTCTATCTAGTGTAGCAAGAGTTTCAGACTGGGGCAAACATTCGGTGGTTGACTCACCGAGTGCCACTGCAGTTGCCGGATCCGAGTTTTATAATTATGACGGTTGCCAATCAAACAGGTTGGGATATAATATTGATCCCAACGGATTCGAAGTGCCAGGGTCTTTGGGTTCCGCAGTCTCTAAGCAAGCACTTATCTTCCGCGGAATAATGTTTTTTTAGGCTTGCTTTATGTCATTGGATGAACATTATTCAGAAATGCATGTCCAAATCCTGTCCGTTAATTTGACAGTAGTGGCGTATCTCCGTAACCAGGGAGGCACTCATTCGTTTCCGTTATTCAATTTAATGGAAAGAATCCTTCTGTTTGTTATAGTACACCAAGTTCTGTTTCGGTCCGTCATATTCAGGGTCGTCTGATTGTATTACCGGACTCCCGTTCACTTATGGGTCGCTTGTTGCCGTCAGAATGGACTCTCAAAAAACAAGTATTCAATCAGATTTGCTATCAATGTGAGTGCCCAATGATAATTTATTTACGACACAACTTGCTTGTCAATTGCAGATGTATGTGTTTGCTTGTCCGGATCTCTGAGCTAATGCTGTTAACGCTCTATTGATCTAATAGGACGGAATGATAGGATATGCGTATCCTCCTGCGCTGTTGTTTCAGCAAGTATTGCTAAGATAAACAACCACAATACATTTCTGTTGACAGCATCTCTGTCTTCACAGAGACCGTGGGTAAATTTACTCTGATGTCTACTGTGGGACTTAACGCGAAATCTTCCTCAATGAGAGGATCTTTTTTCGCTGGGTAAAATCGTGTCATCTTTATCACAACCCGCAAGATCGCAACCTTCACTTATTCCGTTGTGTGGTCCTTATTGCATTGTAAGCATTGTTCTGGACGAGCTTTGGACGCGATTTCTTACTATAGGAGAACCTCTTCTTCGCTATTCTATGCGGCTAAAGTGGAGGCTCTTCCGGCGTTGGTGTAGGGATCACTATGTTGATATTGTTGATCCCTCCATACTAGTCATTGCAACTTTTTAGTATACTTGTTTGACAAGATATACTGCAGCCTGTTATTATTAAGGTTATAGGTTTATGTTACCTCATATCTATGCACTCTATGATAGTTTACAATTGAGTCTTATGTCTCTTTAAGTCATTTAGTAACTTTTCGATAAATAGACTTAGAATCATTAGATTAAATTCCTATATGGAATTTAACTTCGGTTCTTATCTAGCTAAGTAATCATTTGAGCCTCTGGAAACAGTAGTTTTCAAATTCTTACCTTTTAGACAGTAATTCTGTTGGCTTCTCTTTTACTGAAGAGTCAGTGAGTTTCATGCACTATCGATGGATGATTTTCACTTTCGTAGTTTCGGAATCACTACTTCCTTTACTATTTAGGTTGGATTTTTGCATAAGAGTCAGGCTCCTAATTAATATCCGGAACCTTTTGTTATTAAGGTCCTTCTGTCTTCGTACGGGCATAGGCCTTTACTCTGTCCAGTTAGAGTTTATGTATTTATAAACAGATATCTGTTTATTACTACCGGCGTAAGCTTCTTCTGTCTTTGATGCCTAATAGAAGGACGTTACGCTCCATTCTATTGCTAATGGATTCAATTAACTATCGATACTGCTTATGGTATATCATTGTCTCAGCAGTTGTTTGAGATTTCGGCTCATGAAGTAAGAGTTCTTCTACATCTTGGGCTTACATTAATAGTGTCGCTATTATAGATTTTTGAAGGCTGCTCATTGCGCTCAGCCATCCACATTCATGAATTTTTATCTCAGAAATATTGAGTCCATTTCTGGAGGCCTCTATTGTTAGGTCTGTTATCTACTGCTCAGAATGTCATTCACTTAACAGTTGCTACTATAGCTAGGTAGGCTGTCTGTTTCGGCAGTGACTCCGTTCTGCTGCCCTCTTCGCTCTGGGCTATTTGACCCAGGGCAAGAAAAAGAGGGGGAGGGGGAGGGTGTTCCCTTGGGTCACCTGTTTTACTATGAAAACAAGGGGATACCTCCTACGGAGTTAGTAATTCTCAGCTGTTATTGGGATGGTTGTTTAGTGAGAAGTTTATGTTTTAAAAATTCATTCAGGTCTTAGTTTTTAAAGTATAGCTTTTGAATATAGCATGTGTCAACGGACATGATTATACAAATCCTCAGACACTTTTAAGGAGTATAAAGAGTCTCTATTCTCTAGACTTACTTTATTTATTGGCTTACTTTAAAAATTATTAGTATAAGGATTATACTAGATATTAATAGAGTACATGGATGTATGATGCTCAATTTTGGAAGGTGTTGTATCTTTCTAATTTATCATAAATAAGAAAGATACATGTAAGGCCTAATACTTCTTTTTCCCTAGAGGGGATGACTCTATTTTATATAATTGAGCATATTCCATCTTGCTCTATGTCCTTGGCCCTCCAGCCTTTTTACTATTCAGCTATGTCTGGGTCATTGGTACAGTATAAAAATGTTAAAAAATTTATAGTAATTTATATATTTTTTATACTTACCAATGACCCAGACGGGGATGGCCCTCCCAGGAGTTGGGAACTCTTACCTCCCCGCTGAGTACATAGCGCTTACCAGGCACTGGTTATTAGAATGATTAATGGCGCCAATTTCGGAACGTCCTTGACACTGCGCATGCGCAGTAGAGGTGAAGTATGGAGGGCCATTCAGGACATGTTTTCTTTGGTTTTAGATGCAAATTTGGGGGATTGGGGGGCAAAATTTGTGTTTGGCCCTATATTTTAAGAGTTAGCACCAGCTATGTCTGGGTCATTGGTTAAGTATAAAAAATATATAAATTACTATAAATTTTTTAACTTTCATCGAAAGGCTCCTAGGGTATTTAATTCGAAATGTTTAAACTATGCTAAGGTGCTCAGGTAACATCTCTAGATGTGCATGAAGGTTTCAGAATTTTTATTTGGCCCCAAGTGGTTCCAGTGGAACCACTTTTATCATTAGAAAATCTGTTTTCCTCGAAAGGCTCCTAGGGTATTTTATTCGAAATGCTTAAACTCTACTAAGGTGTTCAGGTTGCATCTCGAGATGTGCATGAACGTTTCGGAATTTTGATTTGGCCCCAGGTGGTTCCAGTGAAACCACTTTTATCGTTAGAAAATCAGTTTTCATCGAAAGGCTCCTAGGGTATTTAATTCGAATCGTTTAAACTATGCTAAGGTGTTCAGGTAACATCTCTAGCTGTACATGAAGGTTTCGGAATTTTGATTTGGCCCTCAAGTGGTTCCTGTGGAACCACTTTTATCATCAGAAAATCAGTTTTCATCGAAAGGCTCCTAGGGTATTTAATTTGAAAGAAACGTTTAAACTATGCTAAGGTGTTCAGGTAACATCTCTAGATGTACATGAAGGTTTCGGAATTTTGATTTGGCCCCAGGTGGTTCCAGTGAAACCACTTTTATCGTTAGAAAATCAGTTTTCATCGAAAGGCTCCTAGGGTATTTCAAACGAAATGTTTAAACTATGCAAAGGTATTCGGATAACATCTCTAGGTGTGCATGAAGGTTTCAAAATTTTGATTTGGCCCCAGGTGGTTCCGGTGGAACCACTGTTATCGTTGGAAAATTAGTTTTCATCGAAAGGCTCCTAGGGTATTTAATTCGAAACATTTAAACAATGCTCATGTGTTTCAGCGGAAATGTGGAGATACACCATGTTGTGCTTTGCACACAAATAACTCGATCTAGTTTTAATAGCTAGAGATCTCCTTTCCTGTGCAGGAATATCTGCAAGCAACATGTAAGGAGTTAATATTTTTGGATTTTTAGCTCAACTTTGACGAAGTCAAATTTGAGCTATTGTCATGGCCCGTCGTCCCTCGTTCGTCCGTCCGTCCGTCTGTCCGTCTGTCCGTACGTCAACAATTGGCTATGGCTCGGGCTAGAGGTCGTATTTATGAACCGATCTTTACGAAACTTCTTGTGTACCTTTGTTATGACCCTGGGACGGGAACGAGTGTTTTTAGGTGTGGTCTGAAATTCAAGATGGCTACCAGCGGCCATTTTGTACCGATGATTCAAAAATCAGTTTTTTGTACAGAACTTCTGTATGAAAGTTCTGATTTGAATAAAGTTTTGTATAAATGTTTAGTACCATGGGATACATCACATATAATACGGGTTTTTTTCTCGTGCGTAAATTATGCAAATTAGACTGACTTTGATTTATTTAGTGTTACTTTCAGAGCTGTAAGTGCCAAGCTGCTATGGCTCGGGCTAGAGGCCGTATTTATGAACCAATCTTTACAAAACTTCTTGGGTACCTTTGTTATGACTGTGGGACGAGAACGAGTGTTTTTGGGTGCGGTCCAAAATTCAAGATGGCTGCCAGCTGCCATTTTGTACCGACGATGCAGAAATCTGTTTTTTGTACAGAACTTCCATATGAAAGCTCTGATTTGAATAATTTTTTGTATGAATGTTTAGTACCATGGGATACATCACATATAATACAGGTTTTTTTCTCGTGCGTAAATTATGCAAATTAGACTAACTTTGATGTTTTTTGGTGTTACTTTCAGCACTGTAAGTGCAAATGCAAATACGGCTCGGGCTAGAGGCCGTATTTATGAACCGATCTTTACAAAACTTCTTGGGTACCTTTGTTATCACCGTGGGACGAGAACGAGTGTTTTGGGGTCCAGTCTGAAATTCAAGATGGCCGATGGCAGCCATTTTGTACGAAATTTGGTGCAATCAGATTTTTGCACAGAACTTCCATATGAAAGCGCTGATTTGAATAATTTTTTGTGTGAATGTTTAGTACCATAGGATACATCACATATAATACTTTTTTTTTTCTCGTGCAGAAATTATGCAAATTAGATGAACTTTGGTTTTTTCAGTGCTGCTTACACACAGTAAGTACACATGTCAATACGGCTCGGGTTAGAGTCTGTATTTATGAACCGATCTTCACGAAACGTCTTGGGTACCTTTGTTATCACCTTGGGACGAGAACGAGTGTTTCTGGGTGCGGTCCAAAATTCAAGATGGCTGCCAGTGGCCATTTTGTATCGAAATTAGGTCTAATCAGTTTTTTGTACACAACTTCTATACGGCTCAGGCTAGATGCCGTATTTATGAACCGATCTTTACGAAACTTCTTGGGTACCTTTGTTATTACCGTGGGATGAGAACGAGTGTTTTTGGGTGTGGTCCGAATTTCAAGATGGCCACCAGCAGCCATTTTGTACCAAAATTAGTGCAATCAGTCTTTTGTACAGAACTTCTGTATGAAAGTTCTGATTTGAATAAATTTTTGTATGAATGTTTAGTAACATGGAATACATCACACATAGTACGGGTTTTTTTCTCGTGCAGAAATTAAGCAAATTAGATGAACTTTGATTTATTCAGTGCTACTTATACTCTGTAAGTGCACATGTCAATATGGCTCGGGCTAGAGGCTGTATTTATGAACCGATCTTCACAAAACTTCTTGGGTACCTTTGTTATCACCTTGGGACGAGAACGAGTGTTTCTGGGCGCGGTCCAAAATTCAAGATGGCTGCCGGTGGCCATTTTGTACCGAAATTAGGTCCAATCAGTTTTTTGTCACAACTTCTACACAGCTCATATTTGTGAACTGATCTTCACGAAACTTCTTGGGTTCTTTTGTTTTCACCTTGGGACAGGAATGAGTGTGTTTTGGGGTGCGTTTGTTATCACCGTGCTATGAGAACAAATATTTTGGGGTTCAGTCAGATCCCCTCTGGGACTCAAAGATTTCTTTTCTAGTTTAGCATCTGACTGTCACCCACCTTTACAATACTTTACCTATACATTTGTTACAAGCAACGGTCAGTATTTATGTACAGACCGTTACAATACTTTATATGTACCTTTGTTATCAGGTCATTACCTAGATGTTTGTCATTGCTGTGTCACATACTATACATGTACATGTCTTTGTCTTGACAAGTTGAGCTACAGTGTCATTGACACTTTCATTCTCATTTATAATTGTACAGGAAAAGTTTCCAGAAAAATATTTTGCTTCATTGTATGAAATAATTATTTTGAAGATAGTTTTGTTTGAAAATCTTAATTACAAAAGAACAATCATGTTGTCTTTCCAGATGCTGCTTTACACACACATTCGTTTAGCTCAGTTGTTTTCCAAGTATGAGTCCAGGATACAGTGTGTCCAAGCCAGACTTCACTCATTAGCCATTTTAGGTAAGTTCTATTAGCCATTTTAGGTAAGTTC
Source organism: Pictodentalium vernedei (assembly GCA_031216915.1). Lineage (NCBI taxonomy): Eukaryota > Metazoa > Mollusca > Scaphopoda > Dentaliida > Dentaliidae > Pictodentalium > Pictodentalium vernedei. Next base: position 223,016,798 of record CM062296.1, read on the forward strand.
TATTAGCCATTTTAGGTAAGTTCTAACATAGCCTTTCTACCATGCTCCCCTATGTTACTTCCTGTGAAAAGCCTGTATGTTAAATTTTAGCTTTTAACCCCACTACCTTCGGGGATGACCTGCGTTTTGGCCTTGGGCAAGGCACTTTATCCCGGTTGCCTACATGGGGGCATGATGACACCTTGTACAAAGGCGTTCTGCATGTTGATGGTGCACTTGCAGGGTTCGTACATGAGTCTGGAAGTCTGGAAAAAGTATGGAATTTTTAAAAACATTTTCCAGGCCTGGAAAAAGTATGGAAAATGATGTTTTCAAATAAATGGTATGGAAAAAGTATGGAAATTTAATTGTGTTCAGAATCTCTTTCGCTGTTCATGAAATTAAAATTTCTTAATAAATTTCTCTTTACTTTAGTTTTTATTTCATTTTCAATCAAATTTTGAAACTCGTAAAATTTAGGCCTTTGTAACCCAACATGGAAATAACCGATCTGATACGAGCATTAACGACCATTAATCGATCTGTATATTTCTGTGATCAAAATGGCTGCGCCCACTGATAATGTGTTTATGTTGTTAACGTCAAGAAAAACAATACACAAACTTGAAAGTTTGATCTGCTGAGTTTACTGATTGTGAAATATCGTCAACAAATTAAAGTGAAGGGAAATGGTGAAATGTTTGTTTTCAGAAACGTGGTTAGAAAATCCCAAATACACACTGGATTAGCAGGAACACAAAATTCAAAACAAAGTCAGATGCAAAATGTCTCGTTGGTGACAAGTCTTTTGACGTCTCAGATACAGATAAGTGGCATTAACCCTTTAGGCAACATAAAAAACAAAACCGGCCAGCGCTATTCTCAAAAATCGCCAATTACTTCTCATTATTTTTCATTTTTTGCCTGAAAAACATAGGTTGTGACCCTTCGTTGGAATGAGCTCGTTCCAGTGAGGGGTCATAACTTATGTTTTTGAGACAAAAAATGTGTTATTCAAGAATTTTATTTTTAGCTTAACTTGACAAAGTCAAGATAAGCTATTGCCATCACTCGTGCCAAAGTCTCTGAGTATGTTCACATTTTCCTTTAGCACAGGCTACACCACGTAGTTCTTGTCTGATCATCTCAAAATTTCATATGCAGGTTTGGGGTCATGTCTAGATGAGAACGTCCCCTTTTGGTCGCGATCGGTCAACCGGTACGGCTGCCCGAGCCCAAAACCCCAAAACCATTAGCACAGTGTACAGGTCGTATTTATGAACAGATTTCATTGTAGCTTGGTAGGATGCCTCTGTATAATGTCTAGATGAGAACATCCCCTTTTGGTCATGATCTGTCAACTGTGATGGCTGCCCAAGCCCAAAACCCAAAAACATTTAGCACAGTCTGCAGGTCATATTTAATGTGGAGGGATTTCACTGTAACTTGGTAGGATGACTCCATATGATGTCTAGATGAGAACTTCCCCATTTGGTCGCGATATGTCAACCGTGACGACTGCCCAAGCCCAAAACACGAAAACCTTTAGCACAGTTTACAGGTCATATTTATGGAGGGATTCCATTGTAACTTGGTAGGTTGACTTCATATAAAGTCAACTTTTGGACACGATTGGGCAACTGTGACAGCTACAGGGGCCCGAAAAAAATTTAGTACAGACTACAGGTCGTATTTGTGAAGGGATTTCATTGTAACTTAGTAGAATGACTCAGTATAATGTCGAGATGAGGACGCCCCCTTTTAGTTGCAATCGGTCAACCGTCATGGCTACACAGGCCTGAAGCCCGAAAACCTTTAGCACAGTCTGCAGGCCATATTTATGAAGGGATTTCAATGTAACTTGATAGGATGACTCGTTTTGGAATAATTTCACTGTAACTTGATAAGGTCCACATTAACCCACCCCTCAGATCTTTAGTACAGTCTACACCTCATATTATTTTTATCAAAAACATAGCATGCAGGGAACAGAAATTAACATATTCCCATTTATCACAATTCTTGTCTTATTTCATAATCCTTTCATAAACATTGGACATTATCCTTTTCATCAAACACAACACACTGACAAGTTAAGCTACAGTGTCATTGACACTTTCATTGCAAGTGTCGTCTGCTTTTCATGTTAGGTAAAGGGTTAACAAGACACAAGGCCTCCAGAAAACGTACTATTTTGGATTGAAAATGCTACCCCCCCCAAAAAAAAACAAAACAAAAACAAAAAACTAAAAATCCACAGCACAGCCAACAATAACTTGTTGATTAACTTGTTACTAACGAATTTTAATAGTTTTGTTATACCACCCACTTCAAAAGTGGGAGGTATATAGTGTTCACTTGGTCTGTCTGTCCGTCCATTCGTCTGTCCATCCGTCCGTCCGTCCATCTGTCCATTCGTCTGTCTGTTTGTCCGTCCGTCTGTCCGTCCGTCCGTCCGTCTATTATGCTTTAGGGGGGTACACATCTGCTATCCGCAACTCCTAAACCAGTGAACGAATTTAATTGAAACTCTCAGACGTTCTTTTACATACATTGAAGATGTGCACCTCCCATTTTCTTTCCAGATATTTTCCTTTTTACAGTTTCCCATACTGAAAAATGAAATTTGTCAACTTTGTCAAATTCAGTTGCTCTTCTGCTATCTGCAACTCCTCTTAAACCATTGAACAGATTTCATTGAAACTTTCAGGCATTCTTTTACATATATTGAAGATGTGCACCTCCTGTTTTGTTTTCAGATATTTTCATTTTTTGGGTTTCTCATATTTAAAAATGGGCTTTGTCAATTCAAGCTTGCATGGGGGGGGGGGGGGGGGGGGGGGGGTGGGTGGGGTTGGTTGTTGTCCAAGACCTCTTTTAAACTAGTGAATGGATTTCAATGAAACTTTCAAACATTGGTGTCCGTGTTTGTGCTCTCTTCATTAAACACACTTTTACTGTTGTAAAATGTTTCTTGGTGGGAGTGGGTGGTACCATTTACTGAGCAGTGCTCACAGTTTTTCTAGTTTCACTAGTTGTGGTAATTGGTGGTAAAACTCGAGAAAGAGAACTGGCAATGAGGTTAAACGCCAACAAATTGCATGTACATGTAAGTGATTTGTAACATACAATTTTGATTTATCTGGTAACCCAAGAAGTTACAAAAAACTGCGATGGCTGCGAAGGGTATGGAAAAAATAGAGGAGGGTCTGGAAAAAAGTCTGGAATTTTTTTTCTTGGTAGGTGTGGGAACCCTGAAATGTCTTCAACCGCTGTAACCCTGCTTGAGGGAGTTTAACCAGAGTTAGAATGTTGAGGAGGTGACACTTGCTCGTTGATACTCGGTGGTTCTCTCGGGGTACTCCGGCTTCCTCCAACCATAAAACTGTCACGCTCACGATTAGTCATTGTGCATAAGTATGTGACCATAAACACCAATAAATAATAATAATAAATAACCCCACTTCTGGTGTAAAGCTTCTACTATGGTTAAACAAATTACACCTATTTGTCGGAAGTTCATCCAACTTGACCTTTGGCATGGCGCAATTGGCCAACTTCAATACATTCACACTTTGCGATGTCCCCTTTTGGTCGCGATCATTCAGCCTTGATGGCTGCCCGAGCCCTAAAACCTTTAGCATAGTCTATAGATCGTATACATTTTCAATAAAGTTCTGAAAGAATTTAGTCTTTGTGGTTCCTCTATCTATTTGGTATTCGTATCATCTGAACAGGAATATGAGAAAAAAAGAAGAATGAGTTTGGTGAATGCAACAGAAACCAAAACTTAAAATTGATGCGAGAATCTGAATCAGTGTTCGCGTATATTTCTTGCAAGGTAATTCATGAGAATTTACTTGGATTTTTGCCAGATGTTCATTTGATTCTTCTTATGGTTCTTAAAGTGCCTTTAAGAGCCTGGAATCTTCTCCTTTTTCCTCTCTCATAATAAGGGAACACTGACTAAATTTGGAACAAGGCCCTTAAGGCTGAGGTTCTTGTGAATTTATAAAGGAGAGGTTTAATTTTACTCTGGCGTATGTACTGTTTGAACACACAAAGGTTTTATTGTACTCTCAAATTTTACATCGTTTAAGAGTGATTGTTGACTCTTGCAGGAATAGTTTGCAAGAGTCAAAACCAATTTTATGCCCTGGATAGAAGGTGGAGTGGCATTGCGGTAACCAGTTCTCGTCAGATCACTGAAGTTTAGCAAGGTCGAGCCCGTTTTGTCCTTGGATGGGTAACCGTCTGAGCGATCGATTTGGACTCCCACGTTGTGTCCTTGGGCCAGGCATTTAACCCCGATTGTCCACATGGGGGCATGATGATGCTGTGTACTAAGGCATACTGCACGTCGATGATATGTATGTCTTCAACCAATCTAACCCTGTCTGTGCTGCAGTGCCGAGTTACGATGTTGGGGAGCTGGCAGCTGCTCGTTGTTGCTCAGTGGTACTCTGGCTTCTTCCACCCATAAAACTGTCACTGACATGATATGACCTTGGCTGTTAATGTGTCGTTAAATAAAATAAGGCCTGGATACTATATCAATGGTATAATTGGCTCACCAACGTTAGTTGTGTGAGCCTATGGCATAGCCCTCATGTCGGCGTCAGCGTCGGTGTCAGCGTCAGCGTCGGCGTCTGCTCTCAAATATTTTGAACTTTTGTGTACAGGTTTTGATTTTTTGGCTTTTCAAATTTTTTTTTAGTTTCAGCATATTGCTATGGTGGTTCACTATAACATTTAACTCTTTTCCAGGGTATTTTGTCGTAATATTAACCCTTTGAATCAAATTTTAGACTTATTTTGATGTTTGCGTGCAGGTTTTGATGGGTTTTTTTTCCTTTCTTTCAAGTGGAGATTCACCTTGCAGCATATGTCCATGCTTTCTATTGTATGTAAACATGCATCTTAGGGCTATGTTTGTATTATTTAACCCTTTTCCTGCAGAATTACTTCAATTTTGGACTTTTATGTACAGCTTTTGGACTTAGACTTACAGCTTCTTACTTTTATGTACAGGTTGTGATAAAAAAAAACAATTTCAAGTGAGGTTGACCTCACTGCATATTGCAGTGGTGGTTATTATAACATTGATATCTTTCCAGTGCATTTTAAAAAAATTTTTAACCCTTTGAATAGATTTTTAGACTTATTTTGACGTTTGCGTGCAGGTTTTCATGGGTTTTTTTTTTTTTCCTTTCTTCCAAGTGTAGAGTTTCTGCATATTGCTATGGTGGTTCACTATAACATTTAACTCTTTGCCAGGGTATTTTGTCTTCATTTTAACCCTTTGAATCAAATTTTAGACTTATTTTGATGTTTGCGTGCAGGTTTTGATGCTTTTTTGTTCCTTTCTTTCAAGTGGAGATTTACCTTGCAGCATATGTCCATGCTTTCTATTGTATGTAAACATGCATCTTAGGGCTATGTTTGTATTATTTAACCCTTTTCCTGCTGAATTACTTCAATTTTGGACTTTTATGTACAGCTTTTGGACTTAGGCTTACAGCTTCTTACTTTTATGTACAGGTTGTGATAAAAAAAAACAATTTCAAGTGAGGTTGACCTCACTGCATATTGCAGTGGTGGTTATTATAACATTGATATCTTTCCAGTGCATTTTTTAAAAAATTTTAACCCTTTGAATAGATTTTTAGACTTATTTTGACGTTTGCGTGCAGGTTTTCATGGTTTTTTTTTCCTTTCTTCCAAGTGTAGATTTACCTTGTAGTATATGCTTTCTATTGTATTTAAACATGCATCTTACGGCTACGTTGTATTCTTTAACCCTTTTCCTGCTTAATTATTTCGATTTTGGACTTTTTTTGTTTACAGGTTTGGATTTTTGTGCTTTTAAAAAAATGTTTTTCTTCTTTGCATATTGCTGTGGGGGTTCACGATAACATTTAACTCTTTTCCAGGGTATTTCGTCTTAATTTTAACCCTTGGAATCAAATTTTGGACTTATTTTGACGTTTGTGTGCACGTTTTGATGTTTTTTTACTTTTATGTGCAGGTTTTGAGGTTTGTCTTTTCTTCCAAGTGGTTACTTACCTTGTAGCATATTGCCATGGTTCCTATTTTATGTTAGGATGCTTCTTGGGGCTATTATTATATTATTTAACCCTTTAGCTGCTTATTTACTTTAAGTTTGGACTTTTGTGTGCAGGTTTTGTACTTTTGTGTGCAGGTTTTGATATTTTTTTTAAGTGGAGTTTTACCTCTCTGGCATATTGCCATGGTGGTTACTGTAACATTTTCAGGGTATTTTTCTAAATTTTATCCCTTTAAAACAAATGTGATACTTTTATGTGCAGGTTTTGAGGTTTGTCTTTCTTTTCTTCCAAGTGGAATATTTTTCAAGTAGACTTTCACCTTACATTGCCATTGTGGTTACTGTGACTGGGTTTTTTCTCAATTTTAACCTCTTGAAACAAATGTGATACTTTTTTTACTTTTATGTGCAGGTTTTGAGGTTTGTCTTCCTTTTCTTGCAAGTGGTTACTTACCTTGTAGCATATTGCCATGGTTCCTATTTTATGTTAGGATGCTTCTTGGGCTATTTTTATATTATTTAACCCTTTAGCTGCTTATTTACTTTAATTTTGTTCTTTTCTTTGCAGGTTTTGTACTTCTGTGTGCAGGTTTTGATATTTTTTTTAAGTGGAGTTTTATCTCACTGGCATATTGCCATGCTGGTTATTGTAATATTTTCAGGGTATTTTTCTAAATTTTAACCCTTTGAAACAAATGTGATACTTTTTTTACTTTTATGTGCAGGTTTTGAGGTTTTTCTTTCTTTTTTTCAAAGTGGAGACTTACCTTGTAGCATATTGCCATGGTTCCTATTTTATGTTAGCATGCTTCTTAGGGGTTATTATTATATTATTTAACCCTTTAACTGCTTATTTTCTTTAATTTTGGACTTTTGTGTGCAAGTTTTGAACTTTTTTTTTTACTCCAGCCACCCCTTTGCATTGGCCACCTGTTGGTGAGCCACGGGGTACTGATACCCCCTCTAGTTATCTTACAGTATTCTTTAAAGATATTTTTATTTGTTAGTAAGAATTCATGTAATAATTGGTCTTATATTTCCTATCTTTCAATTTACAGTGTATTCTAATTCAACTCAAGATAACATGAGCACTTTACTGTATCCTGGGCTCATAGAAGAACTGGTAGATATTGTTGAGCTCCGAAATAACAATCTTATGGTGAGTTTATGCCTGCTTTAAAATTGATGCATATATTTCAGATTTCCAAGCAAGTTGAAGAGAAAAAAGGTTTATATTTTTAGCTCAACTTAACGTCAAGTATGAGCTATTGAGATGGGTTGTGATCCATCATTCGTCTGTCCGTCCATCCATCTGACCATCCATCTCTGTCTGACTGTCTGTCCGTCCATCCATCTGTCTGTCTGTCCATCCATCCATCTGTCTGTCATTTCATCTAAGATTTGGCATATAAATTGTCAACAATTCCATTAGAACACCCTACAGGCTGCTTCTCTCACCCAATCTTTTTCAAATTTCATATGTAGCTTTGGTGTATGTGATGTCTAGCTGGGAGCTATCAAATTTTTCTTATTTTTTTTTTAAAAACATGGCCACAAGTAGCCATCTTTGATTTCTTGGGTTTGGATATAAATTGTCAACAATTCCATTAGCATAACCTACAGACTGCATCTCTCATCTGATGTTTTTTTGAATTTCATATATAACTTTGGGGTGATGTCTAGATGGGAGCTATCAATTTTTTTGAATTTTGTTGAAAAACCTGGCCATCTTTGATTTTGCATATAAATTGTCAACAATTCCATTAGTACACCCACCCACTCCTCAGCCGGTCTTTTTCAGATTTCATATGTAGCTTTGGTGTGATGTCTTTTCTGTAGAAACTTGAATGAATGACTTGGCATTACTGGATCTTTTTATTTAGTTCAATCCCTTCTTGGACAAGTTGTCTTGCAGTGTCATTGACACTTTCATTGTGTGGCTAGTTTGTTTGTTTTTTGACGATGCCATTCTCTTCATTATCAGTTGGATGAAAAATTTATCCATATTTAACTAAAAAAAAAAAAATGAAAAAGTCCATGGAATTTACTGGGGGTGGTGGGTGGTTGGGGGAGGGGGGATAGGGTGGGTGGGGGGGTTTGGGGAGTTAAATGTAATCATCCCGTCTTTATGAGCATGTCCATTTACCTATTTTTTTTTAGCTCACCTGGCCTAAAAGGCCATGTGAGCTTTTCACATCTCTTGGCATCCGTCGTCCGTAAACTTTGCACATTTTCATCATCACCTTCTCTGTAACCGCTGAGCTGGTGTGAACCAAACTTGGCAGGAATGGTCTATGAGAGGTCCTCTATAAACGATCCTCATTTTGTTTCCGTCGGATGAAAAACATGGCTTCCAGAGGCATTCTTTGATTCTCGTTGGCCAAATGTTTTCAAATTTTACATAAATGATGACTGGGACCCCCTCTACCAAAGATCCTCATTTAATGTTGATCGGGTTACAAACATGGCTGAAATTGCGGCTTATAGTTACTATAGAGACCCTATGAAAAATCACATTTTCATCTTCTTCTCTGCAATTACTGAGCCGACATGAACCAAACCTGGCAGGGATAGTCTGTGGGAGGTCCTCTACAAACGATCCTCATTTTGTTCCCATGGGTTTGAAAACATGGCCGCAAGAGTCATTCTTTGATTCTGATTGGTGGATTTTGAAAAATCTTCTCCTCTGAAACCACAGGGCCAAATGTTTTGAAACTTTGCATGGTTGATGACTGGGACCCCCTCTACCAATGATCCTCATTTAATGTTGATCGGGTTGCAAACAATGACTCTGTGGGAACTTCAGGAAGTGGAGCAATGCTTGTTTGCTGTGGTCAACAAGTTCTGTTCTGGTAAAATAGTACCTAGTAACCAATGCCAGGAATGGGAGTCCTCTAAAGTGGGCAGCATAGGTGTAAATGATCAGCTAAACTTGATTTCAGACCAATGTTGGGGTTATGCTATAGCCATAGATGTTGACAGTGACCCAAAACACCAATAAAAAGAAAAAAAAAATCATAATGAGATTTCTGCATGTTTCCTAGATAAAAAATGTATTGTGTACTTTCTATATGTACTGTATTGTAAATTAAAAGATATGTTTCTTCTATAATGTAACATGCCCTTTAACCCATGACGGGCTGGACAGCCATACAGAAATCCAACCATATCACAGCCTTATAGGCCTAACGGTTTAGAAGTTATTTCAAGTCAAGTCTTGCCAGCGTATTGGGGCTGTCAAGACTTGACTGGAACATTCCAGGGCAATTTTTTTTTTCTCAATTGACTGCAGACCTAAGGAATTTCATTGTTATGCACTTTTGTCTAAACCCACAAAATCTTTCAAAGTTGGTATTGGGCTATTAAATCTTGTGGGCTGTTGGTATCTGTCATCCATCCATAAACTTTTCATTGTTGTCTGTCCATCCATCCGTAAACTTTTCATATTTTCATCATCTTCTCTGGAACTACTGAGCTGATGTGAACCAAACTTAGCAGGAATGGTCTATGGGAGGTCCTCTACAAACGATCCTTATTTTGTTTCTGTGGGATGAAAAATACGACTGCCAGAGGCATTCTTTTATTCTGATTGGTCGATTTTCAAGAATCTTCTCCTCTGAAATTACAAGGCCAAATGTTTTGAAACTTTCCATGATTGATGACTGGGACACCCTCGACCAACGATCTTCTTTTATGTTTAGAAACTTTACAGAATTGATGACTGGGAATTCTTCCACCAAAGATTCTAATTTCATGCTGATATGATAGCAAACATGGTGGCAATGGCAGCACATAGTTGCCATTGAAACCGTATGGCAAATCATATTTCCTTTTCTCTAAAATTTTTGGCCAATGTGAACAAAATGTGGCACAAATAATGTATGGTAAGTCCTGAGAAAACAATCATCATTCTGTTTCGGTTGGATGAAGGAGCATGGCAGCCAGCTGCATTCTTTCATTCTGATTAGAATAATTGAGGGACATGTAGTAATTGTAGTTCTGCCAGGTGAGCGATTACAGGCTCTTTAGAACCTCTAGATTGTTAGCTCATCTTGACAAAGTCAAGCTGAGCTAATCTCATCGCTTCCCGTCCGTCGTCGTCAACACCATGTTTTGGTCTTCTCCTCCAAAGCCACTGGGCCAATTCAAGTGAAAGTTTGTGTGAGTGATGGTCCCAAAGGGGCATTTCATTTTTGTTCAACTCAGCATGCCCAGCCCCATAGGGAGGGAGTGGGCGAAAATGCTCCAATATATTTAAAAAATCTTCTTCTCAAGAACCAGTGTGTACAGTGACTTGATATTAGCTATGGAGCTTCCATATGAGGTGTAGAATCAAGTTTGTTCTAACGATGTTCGTGAAGTAATATTTGGCTTTGTAATTGGAGGTAAGATTTTTGGCCCTGCCCCAAATTTCTATTTTCTGAACCGATGGTCCGGTATGAACCAAATTTGTTTTGTGGTAGTATTGGGTCATAAGAACTTGACCCATGCAAAAAAAAAAAATTCCCGCATCCCCATGGGAACCCTGGGAGCTAAAAATAGAAATATTTTCAAACGCCCATATTTCCCAAACCCCACGGAACAGAGAGCTTTTATTTGGTATGAAGTATCCTTATGACCAGTAGAATTGAATGGTAAAAAAAAATTGCCATCGGTTATTAGCTCACCTGACGGAAAGTCAGGGTGAGCTTTTCTGATCATTTTTCGTCCGTCGTCCGTCGTGAAGGTGGTGTTTGGGCCTTTTTCTCCCAAACCACTGGCCGCATATTAATGAAATTTCATGTGAGCAGGGGCTATATGAGGGCATTTTGATTTTTTGTCAAATTAGGTTTCAGCTCATATTGAGCAGAGGGATGGGGCAAAAATGCTCCATTTCTTAAAAAATCTTCTTCTCAAGAACCAGCAATAGCAGAAACTTGATATTTGGTATGCAGCTTCCTTTTGAGGTGTAGACGCAAGTTTGTTCAAGAGAAGTTTGTCTGGCATTATTTGCCTTCGTTATGGGAGGGGCAAAAATTTTGGCCACGCCTAAAATTTCTATTTTCAGAACAGTCAGGTCGATTTGAACCAAATTTGATATGAGGTGATAATGGATCATAAGTAGTTGATTGATGCAAAAAAAAATTTTCTCATTGCCCTGTGGGAACCTCAGGAGCTAAAAATAGGAAAAACCTTAAAACTGCCATATCTCCAAAACTACACGGCACAGGGAATTCTTATTTTGTATAAAGCTTACTTTTATCTAGTAGAATAGAGTGGTTAAAAAAAATCCCTATCGGTTTGATCACAAGGTACTTTTTTCAGGACTTTGAAAAAGTGCTGAGTCAGCACTTTTTAACACTGTAGTCAATGGGAAAAAGATTAAAAAATCTTCTTCAGATCCAGCTGGCAGAATCTTTTGATATTTGGTATGCAACATTGTAGGGTGGATCTGATTCAAGTTGTTCAAATCGGCTTCCTGGATTCATATTTGGGCTCACTATAGAAGCCCGAATTTGATCTTAGTGCATTTCAGGCAAATTTCTTAAAAAATCTTCTTCTTTAGATCGAGCAGGCAGAATCTTTTGATATTTGGCATGCAACATTGTGGGGTGGATCTGATTCAAGTTTGTTCAAATCGGCCACCTGGGTTTATATTTGGGCTCAGTATAGAAGCTCGAATTCGAACTTAGCGCATTTCAGGCAAATTTCTTAAAAAATCTTCTTCTCCAGATCCAGCAGGCAGAATCTTTTGTTATTTGTTATGCAACATTGTGGGGTGGATCTGATTCAAGTTTGTTCAAATAGGCCCTCTGGGTTTATATTTGGGCTCAGTATAGAAGCTTGAGTTCGATCTTAGAGCATTTCAGGCAAATTTCTTAAAAAATCTTCTCCAGATCCAGCAGGCAGAATCTTTTGATATTTGGTATGCAACATTGAGGGATGGATCTGATTCAAGTTTGTTCAAATCGGCCCCTTGGATTCATATTTGGGCTCACTATAGAAGCTCGAATTCGAACTTAGTGCATTTCAGGCAAATTTCTTCAAAAATCTTCTCCAGATTCAGCAGGTAGAATCTTTTGATATTTGGTATGCAACATTGAGGGGTGGATCTGATTCAAGTTTGTTCAAATCGGACCCCTGGATTCATATTTGGGCTCACTATAGAAGCTCGAATTTGAACTTAGTGCATTTCAGGCAAATTTCTTAAAAAATCTTCTTCTCCAGATCCAGCAGGCAGAATGTTTTGATATTTGGTATGCACCATGCTTAGGGGGTGAGATTCAAGTTTGTTCAAGCCAAGTCCATAGGTCCATATTTGGACTCACTGTGGGAGCTTGAATTGTAACTTAGTTCAAAATGAGGAATTTTCTTTAAAAATCTTCTCAAGATCCAGCAGGCAGAATCTTTTGATATTTGGTATGCACCATGCTTAGGGAGTGAGATTCAACTTTGTTCAAGCCAAGTCCCTAGGTCCATATTTGGACTCACTGTGGGAGCCCGAATTATAACTTCGTTCAATATAAGGAATATTCTTTAAAAATCTTTTTTTTTTAGATCCACTGGTCAGAATCTTTGGATATTTGGTATAAGCTTTTCTTAGGAGGAGCAGATGCAACTTGTTGAAATCAATTCTCTGGGTTGATATTTAGGCTACCATGTCAGGTGAGCGCCCTCAGGCCCCTTGGGGCCTCTTGTGTTAGGGTGTTCTGTAATGGGCATCGAAAAAATGCTGAGTCTGGGGGGGGGGGGGGGGGGGGGTCAGATAAAAGTTAGTTGAAATAAAGCTCATTGGTTCATATTTGGGCTCTCTACAGGAGCCGGAAGTTTTAAAATAGGGTAATATGAGGGATATTCTTTAAAAATCTTCTTCTTCAGAACCACCAGTCAGAATCTTTTAACATTTGGTATACATCATTGTTATGAAGGTCAGATTCTAGATTGTTCAAACCAAGTCCCTAGGTTAATATTTGGGCTTCCTATGGAAGCCCAAATTTTATCTTTTTCAGTATGGAGGGTAATTTAAAAAAATCTTCTTCTTCAGATCCATCAGTCAGAATGCTTTGATATTTGGTATGCAACATCTCTATGGGGGTCAGATTCAAGTTTGTTCAAATCAGATCCCCAGGTATATATTTGGGCTCACTATGGTAGCCCAAATTTTTACTCAGTGCAATATGAGGAAATTTCTTTAAAAATCTTCTTCTTCAGATCCACCAGTCGGAATGCTTTTATATTTGGTATACAACATCTCTAGGGGGTCAGATTCCAGGTTGTTCAAGTCGAGTGCCTAGGTTAATATTTGGGCTCCATATGGGAACATGAAATTTAACTTAGTACAATATGAGGGAATTTCTTCAAAAATCTTCTTCAGATTCACTTGTCAGAGTGCTTTCACATTTGGTATACAACATCTCTAGGGGGGTCAGATTCAAGTTTGTTCAAATCGGATCCATAGGTTAATATTTGGGCTCGCTATGGTAGCCCAAATTTGAACTTAGTGCTCTTCGAAGAAATTTCTTTACAATTTCTCTTCTTCAGATCCAACAGTCAGAATGCTTTCATATTCGGTACACAACATCTCTAGGGAAGTCAGATTTAACGGTGTTCAGATCAAGAGCCTGGGTTAATATTTGGGCTATATGGGAGCCGGAATTGGCCATTTTGCTGAAGAATTAAAAATTTTGTATTCAGTACCCTCTAGAGGTACTAAGATTAATCCACATAGGTTGTATCAAGGGGCTTCATAGGAGAGCTCTACATTGTACTTATGATCAACTGAAGAAAAGGCATGATGCCCAGATTATTTTTGTCACTCCTGAGGGACTCCAGGATTGACAGTGTAGCCTATGGAGATGGCTTGCTTAATGTAGACTCATTCTTGGACTCTGTTTAAATTGTGTTCTGTACAAGATGAGCGCTTCAGGCCCCGTGAGGCCTCTTGTTTACTTTGGCAGTCTTCATCCTGCAACTTTGCAGTTTTTTATGCCCCCCGACTAAAGTCGGGTGGCATATTGAAGTGTGTGTGTGTCCCCGTCCATGTGTCCGTGTGTGTGTGTGTGTCTGAGCCAATAACTCGAAAACTGTTAGGGCCACAGTCATCAAACTTCACACAATTATAAAGGCCCATGGGAGGATGTGTCACACACCATAGCCGGGTTCGTACCTTCAAGGTCCAGGTCACATTTCAAGGTCAATATTTGTGTCTCAGCCATAACTCTGAAACGAATCATAGTACAATTGTTAAACTTTTTACAGATGTTAAGGACAGTCAGAAGGTGTGTCGCGTATAATAGTTTCCGCCGCATCTGCAATGTGAAGGTCACAATTGACCTTCATATGTTCAGGGTCACAAATTGTGTCTCAAGCATAACTCCAAAATTATTAGGGCTACAGTCATCAAACTTCACACAATTATAAAGGACCATGGGAGGATGTGTCGCACACCATAGCCGGGTTTGTACCTTCAAGGTCAAGGTCTCATTTCAAGGTCACACTAAAAATCGGTCAATATTCGTGTCTCAGCCATAACTCAGAAATGAATCATAGTACAATTGTTAAACCTTTTACAAATGTTAAGGACAGTCAGAAGGAGGACAGTCAGAAGGTGTGTCGTGTATTATAGTTTTTGCCGCATCTGCAAGGTGAAGGTCACAAGGGAGGGGGGGCATGTGTTACCTTGGTAACATTCTTCTTGTTTCTAGGCAAGTCTTGGCTGCCTATATAGACTTGCCTAGAAACACCTCTAACCATCCCCACATACACATACACCTGTGTTCCTGCCTGTCCTTGAACTGAAGGAACAGCCTTGATTTTGATTAAGGGTCATTCAAGGTTTTGAATTCCTGGAAAATGTGCCAGGATGCCTTGAAAAGCTTTGATTATTAACGAAATGTAACTAGTAATGAAACATATAATCTTAACTGTATAGTTTTATATGCCAGAGTTTGTGAAACCGTAGTCCTAACCAGGACCCTCCAATGAAGGGAAGCGGGAGGAGGTAATAATAGCCGGTGGGTTCAAGTTAGGTCAGGGGAATGCAGGCCTTAAAAATCCTTGTATTTGTCTTTTCTATTGCCTTGAAAATTGCTAAAATATGTCGAGAAATGGCCATGAATAGCCTTGAATTTTTGAAGTCCTTGCCTGCAGGAAACCTGCTTACACGTTTCTTCTGAACCTGTACTGCAATCATTGAAACCATAGCAACAGGTGCTTCAGTATCAGTAATTGTCTTCATTGTTTTGTTTTTTTTATAGATCCTAACTTAATATTGTAGGTACCAGGTAATACATACATAATCATACCTTTTGAATAAAGAAAACTTTGAAAATACAAAAATCTCCATCCTTCGCACCAAATGCTTTTATGTTTGATATATAACATCTTTGTGAGGTTGATTCACAGGTTTGTTCAAATAAGCCCCTAAGTTGGGTGTACCATGGAGCCTCGGGTTTAATATGGGGACCTAATTCTGACTTTGATCTTCCTGCAGCAGAAGTGTCCCAACATGCAGTATCTGAAGATATATTCTAAGTACCTTGGCTGTTGTTTTTAGTCAAGTCTTGGTTGCATATGTAGACAGCCAAGACTTATCTAAGTACAACTGCATTTCCAGAGAATGTAGACCATGAAGATGTACCAACAATGTAAACAAATCTACAGGCCCTTAAGGTTTAAACACTGTATAATGTAAAAAAAAACATTTAAAAAATCTTCTTCCCACAAACCTTTCGAAAATTCAATTGCTTTTATGTTTGATCTGTAACATCTTTGTAAGGATGAGTCACAAATTTGTCAAAATCAAGTCACGGGGGTCATATTCATGGGCGTCATGGATTTTAACACTGTCCGTAATGAAAATCCAAAGTGGAAATTCCAGGAAATTGAGCAGTGCTTGTTTACTGTGGTAAATGAGTTCTGCTTTACCAGTTTTATTACCCAGTAGCCAAGGCCTGAAGTGGATAGCACAGGCTTATGGCTAAGCTTGACTTCATGTGTTGTGGTAAGTGGCGTTGGGGATGGGCCTGCAGGGCCCACATTGTGGGGGGGGGGGGGGTTTAGAAGGGGGGGCCCCGTCTTGAAGGACATCCCAAAGCTGGAAGAAAGAGGGAAAGGGAGAGAGAGAGAGAGAGATAGTAAAAAAGAGTAGAGGAAGAGAGATCAATGAACGATAGCAGGAAATGATGACAGATAGAATGAAATAAACAAATGGATAGGAGGAATGGGGTTGACACTGAGGCTGGAGAGGTCGTTTTTCCCATCAATACGGTAAGTAAGTGTATGTCTTAACAAAGACATAGTCAATCCTGATTTGGTTCTATTCAACATCTGATAACTGGTAAATATCACGAGTGTCACAAATGTAAATTTCATTAACTAAATTCAGTATTGGCTATGTTGGCGTAGCACTTATGGTTATCTGTTATACGTGCCAGGTTGTGTATGTATTGCTGTGTTTACCTGTGTGACTGTTGCACAGTCAACAGTGTACCAAATACACATAATTTCAAACTCTCACTTTCACACGACGTACTCTTTGTAGTATTTATTTATTTATTTATTTATTTATTTATTTATTTATTGGTGGTTAAGGTCGCATACTTATGCACAATGGCTAATCGTGACCATGACAGTTTTACAGGTGGAGGAAGCTGGGAGTACCCGGAGAGAACCACCGAGTAGCGACGAGCAACTGTCAGCTCCTCAACATTCTAACTCTGTTCAAGCACCGCTCAAGCAGGGTTATAGCGGTTGAAGACATGTGCACCATCGGCGTGCAGTACACCTTAGTACACGGCATCATCGTGCCCACATGTAGGCAATCGGGATAAAGAGCCTTACCCAAGGACACAATGCGGGTCGTTCCGGCCGGGGATGGAACTCGGGACCTCTAGCATAGAAGTCCAACAGTCTACCATTGAGCCACCACGCTCACACTCTTTGTAGTCTATGTATTATTCTTTTAGGTGAACGCTACATCGTTGTAACTGATAGGGGTGAGAAATGAACAATATACATACATGGTGCCTCTCAAGTCACACATGTTGGGAACTTGGGCATGCATGTGTGTATCGTTGGATGGTGGGGGTGAAACTTAAAACATGTAATGAAAAAATCTACAGAGTCGTACTTTTAGAATCGATCCTATAGGCTATACCTTCATATAATTTATGGCGTATGTACTACTTGAAATCATGTATGCTGTGCACGGTAACAACACTAAATTTGCTCCCGTTTTAAAGGCAACCACCATTATGAAAGGGCCCCCGTCTATCTCGCGAGGGGGGGGGGGGGGGGGCCCACACGATTTTCCGCTGCGCCACTGGTTGTGGTCATTATATGGCCATAAATGCTGAAAGTGACCTTAAATAAAATAAAATATTTTTAAAAATTGTATCTCCCAAATTACTGCTCCAATTGCTTTAATGCATTAATGTTGGATACAGGACATCTTTGCAAGTATGATATAATAGTTGATTCAAATTGAGCCCTCTGGTTGAAATTTGCTTCAGACTCCGAAAGTGACAACCATGCTGCATTTTGTTCTGGGAGTTATTCACAGTGGTGAGATCGAGATGATTGAGTGAAGACATTCACTGGTCAATATCATCAACAATATTGTGATTTATGATATAATTGCAATATTACTACTGCATTTGATGAGAAATATATTAGAGATGGATTGTTTTCAAATTTCTTGTCGGTTTCGGTTTTGGTTTCATTCAAAGAGTCGGGTTTTCGGTTCCGGTTTTCATTGTACAAACATAACAATGCATTGCATTAGGATATAAGAAGATGTATTTAGTGCCAGTCTGTGTCACTGGGATTCCCTTTCCAGGTCAACTCATCTGAGTAATTGCCTATACCGGTACTCAGATTTCCTGAGCACAATGTATTTACATAAATTACTCCAGAGTTTCAAGTTTGAGAAAAATGATTTTTGCTTCGAGTCTGTTGCAAAATTCCCCCCCCCTCCCCAAATACCTGTGTTTAGGGTAACCTGACACACCCTAAAATATGCCGACCATAAAAATTTTAGCGAGTAAAAGTTGCTCATGTATGTCATTGTAACCCGAAATTTCCATCCAACTTCAACTATGATTTTGATGCTGGCTTTGGAGTTCATGCTTTCAAAATTACGCGTAGAAATAAATATATTTGTCATCATAAATGTGGAACAAGTGACAAGTTCCAGTTCAAAAAAGGAAATCGCATTTGATAAACAGATGAACGTTTAAATCACGATGCGTAAGAAGTAATTTTGTCACCTATTTTCGCGGTAAATGCCATGCTCGAACACAGTACCAGTTACTGCAGCTGTTCTGAAAACGGGTAATGTGACTCTGAAGTTTGAAAACAGGTTAATTTTAGGTCCTTTATCTCTTTTTGATAACGAAACCAAACCCAATTTTTGGTTAACTGCCCATCTCTAAAATATATTAAAAAAAAAAATTTCAGTAAAGCCATATCATTTAGCCAAGATGTCACGTGGTATGGTTTGTTGAAATTTTTTTTGTAAACACCCCCTCCCCCCCCCCCCCCCCCCCCCCCAAAAAAAAAAAAATTTACAATCGGTAGCCGTAGGTAAAGGATGATGTCATCATTTTTAGCTCAACTTTGGCGAAGCCAAATGTGAGCTTTTGTCATGGCCCGTCATCCGTCTGTCTGTCAACAATTGGATACAGCTCAATCGTGAGCCGTTGGTAAAGGATGATGTCATCATTTTTAGCTCAACTTTGGCGAAGCCAAATTTGAGCTTTTGTCATGGCCTGTCCTCCGTCGTCCATCTGGCCGTCTGTCCGTCTGTCAATTGGATGCGGCTCGGGCTAGAGGCTGTATTTATGAACCGATCTTTGCGAAACTTCTTGAGTACCTTTAGTTTAAACAATATTTATTCAGCAAATGGCATGTGTATACATTTCACAATAACAGAGGATAACAAATATTCTGAACAACACTAGATACAATCGTATACACAAAACAAGGAAATCAGATTACTATGTAAAAGAGGGATTCGACAGAAAGCTAAAGCTTATGTAAGTCGTCTCCCTGAGAGTACCTTTGTTATGACTGGGGCGAGAATGAGTATTTTTGGGTGCGGTCCAAAATTCAAGATGGCTGCCAGCCACCACTTTGTACTGACGATGCAGAAATCTGTTTTTTTGTACAGAACTTCCATATGAAAGCTCTGATTTGAATAATTTTTTATATGAATGTTTAGTACCTTGAGATACCATGAGATACATCACATATAATACAGGTTTTTTTTCTCGTGCTTAAATTATGCAATTTAGACTAACATTGATTTATTTTGTGTTACTTTCAGCACTGTCAGTACAAATGCCAATACGGCTCGGGCTAGAGGCCGCATTTATGAACCGATCTTTACGAAACTTCTTGGGTACCTTTGTTATCACCGTGGAACGAGAACGAGTGTTTTTGGGTGCGGTCCAAAATTCAAGATGGCCGATGGCAGCCATTTCGTACAAAATTAGGTGCAATCAGATTTTTGCACAGAACTTCCACATGAAAGCTCTGATTTGAAATATTTTCTGTGTGAATGTTTAGTACCATGATATACATCACATATAATACGGTTTTTTTCCTCGTGCAGAAATTATGCAAATCAGATGAACTTTGATTTTTTCAGTGCTACTTACACACAGTAAGTACACATGTCAATACGGCTCAGGCTAGAGGCTGTATTTATCAACCGATCTTCACGAAACTTCTTGGGTACCTCTGTTATCACCTTCGGACGAGAAAGAGTGTTTCTGAGTGAGGTCCAACATTCAAGATGGCTGCCAGTGGCCATTTTGTACCGAAATTAGGTCTAGTCAGTTTTTTGTACACAACTTCTATACGGCTCAGGCTAGAGGCCGTATTTATGAACCGATCTTTACGAAACTTTTTGAGTACCTTTGTTATCACCGTGGAATGAGAACGAGTTTTTTTGGGTGTGGTCCAAAATTCAAGGTGGCCACCAGCAGCCATTTTGTACCAAAATTAGTCAGTGCAATCAGTCTTTTGTACAGAACTTCTGTATGAAAGTTCTGATTTGAATAAATTTTTTTATGAATGTTTTGTAAAATAGAATACATCACATACAGTACAGGTTTTTTTTTCTCGTGCAGAAATTATGCAAATTAGATTAATTTTGATTTATTTAGTGCAACTTATATACTTTAAGTGCACATGTCAATATGGCTCAGGCTAGAGGCTGTATTTATCAACCGATCTTCACGAAACTTCTTGGGTACCTTTGTTATCACCTTGGGACGAGAACGAGTCTTTCTGAGTGTGGTCCAAAATTCAAGATGGCTGCCGGTGGCCATTTTGTACCGAAATTAGGTCCATCAGTTTTTTGTCACAACTTCTATACAGCTCGTATTTATGAACTGATCTTCACGAAACTTGTTGGGTACCTTTGTTTTCACCTTGGGGACAGGAATGAGTGTGTTTTGGGGTGCCTTTGTTATCACTGTGCTATGAGAATAAATATTTTGGGGTTCAGTCCGACCCATTCTGGGACTCAAAAGATTTCTTTTCTAGTTTAGCATCTGACTGTCACCCACCTTTACAATACTTTACCTATACATTTGTTACAGGCTACAGCCAGTATTTATGTACAGACTGTTACAATACTTTATATGTACCTTTGTTATCAGGTCATTACCTAGATGTTTGTCATTGCTGTGTCACATACTATACAAGTACATGTCTTGACAAGTTGAACTACAGTGTCATTGACACTTTCTTTGTAGCATGTGCTTCCCAATTTGCTAGATTATCAATATGGTTTTGTTGTAATTTATTGGAAAATGCACATAAGGTCTTTCCAATAAATTATTACAAAACAGTTGTGAACAAATGGTGATGACAAATGACATTCTCGCTTCGTATCTGAAAATTGTTTACCTAACAAAACAAGAAGCCAACATTTACAAAACATTTTTTGAATAACTAAATTTTCTGCAGAACCCCGTAAAGTGAAGCAGTGCCTGTTCACTGCAGTAAACAGGCTCTGTTTTACTGCTAAAATAGGACCCAGTCACCAATGCTTGGGAGGTGCAAATCCTCTCTTAAGATGAGCAATGTTGGCTTATTAACGCTCACACCTGGTCTTGAGTTGATACTCATGTTGTGGTCATGATTAGTTATTGTGCAAAAATATGTGACCTTAAACACCAATAAATAAATAATAGATCATAACTAAATATTTTCATTTTTGGCCTCAAAAACGTTCCTTAGGACATTTATGGGAACAAGCTCAGATGGTATTTAGCTGGGTTTTTTTGGAGGTAATACTTTCAGATATACTTGAAATTTATTGACTAAGTGATCAGTTGTAGGAGTAGTGGTGTCCAAATATGATAAGGTGATAAGTAATGGGTTTTTTGTGGGGGTTGGAGGGGGAGCACACATTTCTTTTTGTTATTGGTGTGGGTTTCTTTTTTCCTTTATTGACACTTAATCCTGATTACCCACATGAGGCATACTGCTCATTGATGGTGCACTTGCCTTCAACCAATGCTAACCCTGCTTGTGCAGAGATAGTACTTTTGGGAGTGTGGCAGTTCTGTCTGGGTACTCTGGCTTTCTCCACCCAGAAAACTTATCCCAACATGGGATGGTGCTGGTTGTCAAGTGTCATTAGATGCCAATAATAAAATTTTTCATTTATGGATTAAATTTATTTTCAGGATATCAAATCAGCTGCTCTGAGAACATTAACTTCCATTATACATTTAGAAAGAAATCCAAAGTAAGCTTTTGTTTTTTCATCATTTTTGTGAGAAGTACATATGTTTATCTGATACATTTTATCGCGACTGATTTTGAATAGATTCCCTGCAAAAAATGACATATTGTTACCTTCCTTACAAATATACTCCCAATTATATTGTATATCAGCAAAATGTTGGGAAAGGATTTGGAATGTTCATCCATTTCTTCGCTACAAAGGTTTGTTGAATTGACACCACATATATATATTTGACATATATATATATTTTTCATAAAACTTGGGAAGAGAATGAAGATTACATATGTATATTGTGTTAATATCTAGTTTTGCAGTGTTTCATAAGTTATGGCCTGTTATTATTTTATCTTCTGTCGCATTTCAAATGGATTTTCAAGTTAACCATTAAATGCCTGGACAGTTGTCCTGAATTCTCACCAGACCATGGCCCAAACAGGTCCAATGGCTTTGCTGTGATTTTCAGTCAAGTTGTGGCTGCCTCTTAAGGCAGCCCAGACATGACAAGAAATCACTGCATATGATACATAGGTGTTGTCAGCAGGACCTTTTCATAATGGAATGTTATGGGCATGTGCTCTGAGGCCGTATACGTCTGAAAAACAACTTTAAGGCTAAAGACGTTAAATATTTTTTACATATCTATTATATAAATGGGAAGTGTTTGGGATAGCTTTGATTATCTCTCCCTTGATATGCAGTGGGCTTCTTTTCTGTCCTTGCATTGGTGGGCCCACCTGCTGTGAAGTCTATGTTTCCATCCTAGCACTAGTGGGCTCTAGGGCTGCATGGTATTACGGTATACCAGTTGGTACCGGTATTGAAATCATCACCGGTTCAAAACCGTTCAACAAAAATGAATACCGGTATACCGTGAGTAACGGTATACAATTTTGGGGTCCGGTATTATGATTTGAAATTTGCGTTTTCTTGAAATAAAAATCTAAATAATGCACGAAAATATGGCAAACACATATTAAATGCAAGGGATATCATGAATAAAAAAGATATTTTTGGGGCAAAAGATAGAAGTATCACTTACTGCTCTTTTGAAAATGAGTGATTTGAAAGGAAGACGACAATAATCCATGTCTACAAAGTTATTGAAACTATTGTTTAATACAAAAATAAGCCATAAAATTATCATGGGTTTACTGGCTTTCATCTGAATCTGGGATACAAGTAAATTAGTCTTTGTGAATTTAATTCCTGTAAAAACATGGTCCGCCTCTCTTGACTGATAAGCGTTTAATTACTGAGCCAGTCAATTGTCACATTGTGTTAATTGCGTATGTGTGGCTTCATGAAAACAGTGGCAAACAAAACTTTTTTTTTCAAACCAATGGGTGTCCAGTTGATGGAATTCCGAGGGCCTGGTTACACAAAGAACCAGTAGTAGCTCCTCCCCTTCTATCTTCCAGCAGTAAACTTCCTCAGATGACAATGTCAAATGTCATCTGTCACATATCAGGCCAGTCGGTCTGTTGATATAAAGCATGCCTCCAAGACGTGATCACCCTGAAACCATTCAACCTTTGATCACCCTACAGTTTCATGATAGTCTGCAGGACTGATGTCAATCACCAGCCGACAATGTTTTCTCCCAGTGATGGCGTCCCATGTCTGTCATATTTGACAAAAATTGTTGCACATTTCGTAATTCTGACTGTGTGTGATTTGAAACATTTTTGTGTCAGATTGCTGACAAACAACGAATTAATGGACTTCAAAATTCTTTTACATCCAAAGTGAATTCAAAACTTAGAATGTACCGAATTACATGAGTTGTTTTTCACCTGGAACCTTCTACATAACATTTATCAAGCACTTTCAGAAAAGTAAGGAGGTACACATATTTCAGTTTTATTTTGTTTTCAATCGGAACTGTTTTGCAGTATACCGGTATACTGTGGTATTGTTTTCAATACCGTCACCGGTACTAAAATCCAAATACCGTGTAGCCCTAGTGGGCTCATTAGTGGTACAGAAATTAGTGTGATTCATTTCTATTAAAACAAGGCAAGTCAGAAGTAGTGCTTCTAAAATTGTTAAGATTTGCTGTTATATGAGATAGAATTAATACTGCAGGTGTTCAAGGCTTGAGGTATTGGAAAGTATACATAATTTTCTTCATATGAATGTTTTGTCTTTATGTAATATCTATGTTTACAGATTAGCATCTGCGTATGATTTTATTATGTACATTGATGAATACATGTTTATGATAGCAATCCCTCGTGGAAACCCTGGAAAGGGAAACAGTGCATGTTTACTTAGGTAAGCAAGCTGTGCTTTACTGCTACAATAGGACCCAGTCGCCAATGCTTAAGGTGAAGTCATCTAAAATGGGCAATATGGGTATAAACGATTGGCTGGACTTTACTTTATCTCCAAATTGCTGTCATGATTAGCCATTCTGCAGAAATATGTGACCTTAAACACCAAATAAATAAATAAAATAAATATGATAACCACAGAAATTTTGTTGCCACACTTCAGGCCTGCCTGCCAACTGATCCCAGGTTGGCATAGCAAATAAATTCAAATGATAAATGGGAAGAAACAAAACATTGTCTCCAATTCTTAGCCGCAACCTTGCCACATATATTTTACTGTTATTCTCTGTAAGAGAATGCCTCGCCTCTGACTTTCAGAGTCCTAGGGGCCCAGTAGACTTGGAGTTGTGGAGAAATTATATTTTTATACTGTACCAATGACCCAGACATAGCTGGTGCTAACTCTTAAAATATAGGGCCAAACACAAATTTTGCCCCCCAATCCCCAAAATTTGCATCTAAAACTAAAGAAAACATGTCCTGAGAGGCCCTCCACACTTCGCCCCTACTGCGCATGCGCAGTGTCAAGGACGTTCCGAAATTGGCGCCATTTATCATTCTAAGTTTGGCCCTTCATCAGTTAACATCTGACTGATCTTTGTGCTTTTAAATCTCAGTTTAAATGATGCCAGACACATAAATATTAGTGAAATGGTGATTCTAAGGAGGATAGAAAAGGAGGAGAGGAAAAGAATGTGTGACAGAATATTATCAGGGCTGTAACCTAAAATTTTTTAATGAAATTATGTTAAGTTACCTATTTTCAAGGCAGCAGCCATTTTGTTGTCATTCTGATTATTTAGTTACACTGTTTTTACAAGTGTTTTTCCTCTCTCCCTGTCCTTTAAGTTCCCCCTTGCTATTCTCCCATGCTTTTGGCATAATTTCTGTAATTTTTATTACTAAAATTTCTTGGGAGTTTAGCTGAATAACAGAATGAATTCTGTTCTTTCCCCATGTTTACGTCTTCACCTACGGGTGGTTAGGCGTTGTGTTCTGCATCTACCATCTGATGTTCTGCAGTTTCTTCCCTGGAAGTCTCTGTTTTGCATCAGATGGTGTATTTTTGGTAACTGATTTCGGGCCTGGGTGCCTGGAGTCTTATTTTAGTGTTTTTACACTCATTGTTTACATTTACAACAGCCCTCTGTGTGAGGGGGGATTTCTAAATAATAATATCTTTATGTTATTTCAATCATAACTAGATACATTATTATTGTTCGTAAGTGTTGAATAAATTGTTTAAAATATTTTTAAAATTTTTGTCCACACTTAGGCTTGGGATCCATTGGGGCTCAACGTTACTTTTCAGAAACTTGGGCTGTTCTGAAAAAATATTTTTTCAAAATATTTTGATTTCAATTATTTTTTCTATATTAATGGATCATATTATTATTATGTATTTTGATTGCCAGGGGTTAGTGCGAGTACCAGGACTTGTTTTCTTTTCACATTGAAAGGATATTGATCAATTGTTTTAAGAGGAAGTCTTCCTCTGACCTTATTATCATTCTATATGTGGTCAGTGTACTCGCATTAACTCCGGTTCTGTATCGTATGATTTCGATGACAATATGGGAAGCGTATGTCACGGTATGTTGTTGGGGATTTGGACACTCCGGTCCTTTCCCCGCAGGGTCACTCTACTTTATCAATTTCTATTTCAGACGATCAAGATTAGGGTGATGTATCTGTGATGTCTTCCAACAGTGTGCCTCCGTCGTCACAATTAATGAAGGGCTAGCGGAAAAGTGCTCATGTAATACGCCAATTGCCTAAGAGGACCCTAGTAGGTTCGACGGCCTTTGACGTCCGCTAGCTCGCCTGGTGTAGCGTCCATTCACCGAATGGTTCGGCAGCCGGGTTCGTCCGTTGCGGTCTAGAAGGAATTTTGGGGTGATGCGAGCACTATAAAATTAACTTAATGCACACCCAGTGACGGCGGATCAGAGGGAGAACGGAGGAAGCCTTTTAGTCCGGTTCATAGCTCGTTCCGGTCCATCCGGACGGCAAGCGAGAGAGGCCCCTCTCTCGTTCAACAACATCTGGCCCCAGATGTTGTGGTACAAATGTGTCGTTAGCGGAGCATACGTCCGTCGCTCGGGACGCTCCGTTGTATAGGCAGTCCGCTGAGACTGCTAAGGCTTCCTCTTCTCGTCAGCGCACACGACCGCACCTTGGCTGCGTGACCGCCGATATATTACCAGCTTCGCCGATCAAGGATTCTTCGGCGACCAGGTCACACCATCCGGCAGCCAGGGATTCGAGACCGATGGACTCGGACGTTCGCATAGGAAAAGTATGCGGGAGCCATCTGATGCGGAGCTGCCCTCGGCGAAGCAGCGATAGACTGCGCCTCCGCAGGTCTCGACGCCGGACATTCTTGTGCACATAGCACAGCTTATCGCAGCATCCCAGCAGCCGACAGAAATGGTGTCGGATCGAGAATTATCCGACAGCGCTGGGTCGGTAGCCGGGGACTCGAGGCCTGCAGACTCCGGACGTTCGCATAGGAAGTATGCGGGAGTCAACGTACACGGAGCTTCCAGCGGCAATGCATCGTAAGTCCGCTACTGCACAGGCCTCGGGAACGGACGTGCTTTCCTTAATAGCACAGTTTATCGCAGCATCCCAGCATCAACTGAATCTGTCGCATATATTTTATCCGACGATGCTGGGTCGGGACGCTCCGCGGAAGCGGGTACGGACGTCCGAAAGTTTCATCCGGTCCGTCGGGATACCGAAAGGGATTCGGTGGATTTCAAGCTTTCCCTTTCGGAACAACATATGCTGCGATGCCGGATAAGAAACTGATAGCGTCGGTGGACTTAGAAATTTTTGGTTCGGTTCAGGGACATCGTCCCTCAGTTCCGACATAGTCCAATAATGTCACACAAACTTTCGAATTATTGAACGACGCTATATATATTATTATTTTATGCTTGCTATCCAAGCATTTCTGGTTTCTTGTTCGAAGAGTTATGGAGATGTCTTTCAAAAGTGTGCCTCTGTCGTCATAGTTAATGAAGAGTTAGCGGCAATAAGTGCTCATGGAATATGTCTATCGCTTACGGAGTGACATTCGCTAGCTCACCCGGTGTAGCGTACATTCATCGAATGGTTCGGCTGCCGGGTTCGTCCGTTGCGGTCTAGGAAGGAGATTTGGGTGATGCGAGCACTTTAATTACTTTAGTACTCACCCAGTGACGGCAGATTGAGGACAGATCGGAGGAAGCCAACAACATAGGGGACCGCATGTTGTGGTTCAGATATTTTACATTCGGAGCATATGTCCGTTGCTCGGGACGCTCCGTTATATTGACAGTCCGAGAGACTGTCTTTAATGCTTCCTCATCCTCACAGCAGGGCACACGACCGCACATTGGCTACGTGACCTCGAGTATCCGATCAGTTTCGGCATTCAGTGATTCCACAGCGAATAGGTCGCGCCATCCGGTAGCCAAGGGACACGAGGCCTATACACTCCGTTCGCTCGCATATTGGAAGTATGCACGGGGTAACGATCTCGGAGCTTCCTGCGGCAATGCATCGTAAGACCGCTGCTCCTCAGGCCTCAGTGACGGACGTGCTATCCGAGTTAGCACAGTTGTTTCGCAGCATCCCAGCAATTGACGGTTTCTCGGTCGAATCAGGAATTATCCGACGGCGCTGGGTCGGTGCGGTCCGCGGTTGCATCAAGCTACGGACGACCGAACGCTTTATAGGGTCCGACAGGATGGCGAAAGGGATTCGAAAGATTTCGAGTTTTCCCTTTAGTAGTATCGGAAGATGCCTTTCATATCTTCTGGCATTTCTTCCAGTGATTATTTTTCGGACTTCATTGCTGCGATCTTGGATAAGAGACTTATAGCGTCATTGGACTCGGATTTTTCGATCGGTACAGGGACTTTGTCCCTGACTTACCGACGCAGTCCAATATTGTCATTACAACATGTGTTTTATTTTTCGACGCTATATATTTATATATATATACAAGACGGCTACTAAGCATGATAGTTTAGTTTCTTGTCCGTGTGGCTCATTTCTGCCATTTTATCTTTTTTTACATATAGTTTATTTTGGCAGAGCAGGGCATACCGAGAGTTCATATGCGTCTAGACGGTGTGATTAAAGACTGCATATATTCTTTTTCACCGTTTATGTCTTTTCCAATTTCAATGTTGGGAATGACATTATGTATATTAGACTTAACTTAGACGCTTTATTATACGTAATCCGCCTTACAGAGGCGTTATCATTACGTCTTCAAGAGAAGATTTACGGGATATTATTCTCAATGTAATTTCTTTTGAGGGCAGTAGTTTGTTCACGTATAACTCCGCCCTTCAGTGGCTGATTGGAGTTGGTTAGACGTGATGCAACCCTAGCTACATCCACGCGTGGATAGTAGGTTAAGAACTCTCTCAGAGTCGCTTCGTTCTCGGAGGAGCTTCTCTTCGACGGCAACTTTCCGGCAATCCATGAATTGCTTGATTTATACATTCTCTTGTCTATCTAGTGTTACAAGAGATTCAGACTGGGGCAAACATTCGGTGGTTGACTCAGAGAGTGCCGCCGCAGTTGCCGGACCCGAGTGTGGCTGTTATGACGGTTGCCAGTCAAACAGATTGGGATATATACTGATCCCTACGGATTCGAAGTGCCAGGGTCTTTGGGTTCCGCAGTCTTTTAGCTATCAGTTAACTTCCGCGGAATAATGTTTTTTAGGCTTGCTTTATGTCATTGCATGAACATTATTCAGAAACGCATGCCCAAATTCCTGTCCTTTAATTCGACAGTAGTGGCGTATCTCCGGAACCAGGGAGGCACTCTTTCGTTTCCGTTATTCAATTTAATGGAAAGAATCCGTCTGTTGGTTATAGTACACCAAGTTCAGTTTTGGTCCGTCATATTCTGGGTCGTCTGATTGTTTTATCGCACTCCCGTTCTCTTACGGGTCGCTTGTTGCTGTCAGAATGGACTCTCAACAAACAAGTTTTCAATCAGATTTGCTATCTATGGGAGCGCCCAATGATGTTTTATTTATGACACAGCTGGCTAATCAATTGCAGACGTATGTGTTGGCTTGTCCAGATCTCTGAGCTAATACTGTTAACGCTCTATTGATCTATAGGACAGAATGATAGGATACGCGTATCCTCCGGCGCTGTTGTTTTTAGCAGGTATTGCTAAGATAAACAACCACAATACATTTCTGTTGATAGCATCTCTATCTTCACAGAGATCATGAGTAATTTACTCTCTTGTCTACTGTGGATCTTAACGTGAAATCTTCCTCTATGTGAGGATCTTTTTTCACTGGGTAAATCGTGTCATCTTTATCACAACCCGCAAGGTCGCAACCTTCATGTATTCCGTTGTGTGGTCCGTATTGCATTGTAAGCACTGTACTGGACGAGCTTTGGACGCGATTTCTTTCTATAGGAGATCCTCTTCTTCGCTATTCTATGCGACTAAAGTGGAGGCTCTTCCGTCGTGGTGTAGGGATCATTATGTTCATATGGTTGATCCCTCCATACTACTCATTGCTATTTTTTAGTATACTTGTTTCACAAGATCTACTGCAGCCTGTTGTTATTTAGGTTATAGGTTTATGTTACCTCATACCTATGCACTCTACGATAGTTTACAATTGAGTCTTTTGTCTCTTTATCTAAGTCAGTTAGTAACTTTTTGATAAATAGACTTAGAATCTTTAGATTAAATTCCTATACGGATTTTAACTTCAGGTTCTTATTTAGCTAAGTAATCATTTGAGCCTCTGGAAACAGTAGTTTTCAAATTCTGACCTTTTAGACAGTAATTCTGTTGGTTTCTCTTTTACTGTAGAGTCAGTGAGTTTCATGCACTATCGATGGATGATTTTCACTTTCATAGTTTCGGAATCAATACTTCCGTTACTATTTAGGTTGGATTGTTGCATAAGAGTTAGGCTCCTATTATCCGGAACCTATTATTTTAAGGTCCTTCCGTCTTCGTATGGGCATAGGCTTTTACTCTTTCCGGGTACAGTTTATGTATTTATAAACAGATATCTGTTTATTACAAGGGCGTAAGCTTCTTCTGTCTTTGATGTCTAGTAGAAGGACGTTACGCTCCATTTTATTGTTAATGGATTCTATTAACTAGCGTACTGCTTATGGTATATCATTGGCTTAGCAGTTGTGCTTAAGATTTCGGCTCATGAAGTAAGAGTTCTTCTACTTCTTGGGCTTACATTAATAGTGTTCTATTATAGATTTTTGAAGGCTGCTCATTGCGCTCAGCCATCCATTCATGAATTTTATCTCAGAAATATCGAGTCCATTTCTGGAGGCCTCTATTGTTAGGTCTATTTCTACTGCTCAGAATGTCATTCACTTAACAGTTGCTACTATAGCTAGGTAGGCTGTCTGTTTCGGCAGTGTCTCCGTTCGGCTGCCCTCTTCGCTCTGGGCTATTTGACCCAGGGCAAGAAAAAGGGGGGGGGAGGGTGTTCCCTTGGGTCACCTGTTTTTACTATGAAAACAAGGGGATACCTCCTCCGGAGTTAGTAATTCTGAGCTGTTATTGGGATGGTTGTTTAGTGAGAAGTTTAAGTTTATAAAATTCATTCAAGTCTTAGTTTTTAAAGTATAGCTTTTGAATATTGCATATGTCAACGGACATGATTATGCAATTCTCACACACTTTTAGGAGTATAAGAGTCTCTATTCTCTAGACTTACTTTATTATTGGCTTACTTTAAAAATTATTAGTATAAGGATTATTGGATATTAATAGAGTACATGGATGTATGAAGCTCAATTTTTGGAAGGTGTTGTATCTTTCTAATTTATCATAAATAAGAAAGATACATGTAAGGCCTATTACTTCTTTTCCCTACAGGGGATGACTCTATTTTATTTTATTGAGCGTATTCCATTTTGCTCTATGTCCTTGGCCCTCCAGCCTTTTTACTATTCAGGTATGTCTGGGTCATTGGTACAGTATAAAAATGTTAAAAAATTTATAGTAATTTATATATTTTTTATACTTACCAATGACCCAGACGGGGATGGCCCTCCCAGGAGTTGGGAACTCTTGCCTCCCCGCTGAGTACATAGCGCTTACCAGGCACTGGTTATTAGAATGATAAATGGCGCCAATTTCGGAACGTCCTTGACACTGCGCATGCGCAGTAGGGGCGAAGTGTGGAGGGCCTCTCAGGACATGTTTTCTTTAGTTTTAGATGCAAATTTTGGGGATTGGGGGGCAAAATTTGTGTTTGGCCCTATATTTTAAGAGTTAGCACCAGCTATGTCTGGGTCATTGGTAAGTATAAAAAATATATAAATTACTATAAATTTTTTAACTTTTAGATATTTCCTACTGCAGATATTTAGGTACACAATTTTAAGTTTTTATGTGTACCCATACTATGTATGGTACACATAATGCCGGCATCCGGGGTGACCATCCATCGTTCGTCCATCCTTTGTCTGTCTGTCCGTCAGTCTGTCCGTCCGGCGTCCGTATCCATTTCTTTGTCATTCGATAACTTGAAAAATATTGCTTGGATTGTCAAGTTACTTTATAATTGTGTTCAGGTTACTGATGTGCCGAGCTGTATAGTTTTTGGTGTAAATCGGATGATTTGATTCTGAGATATTAACCCTTTATCCTTCAAATTGAAAATTCCTCCATTCCCTTTGGGATTCGACAACTTAAAAAATATTGCTTGGATTGTCAAGTTACTTTATATTTGTGTTCAGGTTACTGATTTGCCGATCTGTATAGTTTTTGGTGTAAATCGGATGATTTGATCCCGAGATATTAACCCTTTATCCTTCAAATTGAAAATTCCTCCAATCTCTGGCATTCGATAACTTGAAAAATATTGCTTGGATTGTCAAGTTACTTTATATTTGTGTTCAGGTTACTGATGTACCGAGCTGTATAGTTTTTGGTGTAAATTTGATAATTTAATCCTGAGATATTAACCCTTTATCCTTCAAATTGAAAATTCCTCCAATCCCTTTGGCATTCGATAACTTGAAAAATATTGCTTGGATTGTCAAGTTACTATATATTTGTGTTCAGGTTATTGATGTGCCGAGCTGTATAGTTTTTTATGTAAATCGGATAATTTGATCCTGAGATATTAACCCTTTATCCTTCAAATTGAAAATTTCTCCAATCCGTTTGGCATTCGATAACTTGAAAACTATTGCTTGGATTGTCTAGTTAGTTTATATTTGTGTTCAGGTTACTGATGTTCTGAGCTGTATAGTTTTTTGTGTAAATCTGATGATTTGATCCCGAGATATTAACCCTTTATCCTTCAAATTGAAATTCCTCCAATCCCTTTGGCATTCGATAACTTGAAAAATATTACTTGGATTGTCAAGTTACTTTATATTTGTGTTCAGGTTACTGATGTGCTGAGCTGTATAGTTTTTGGTGTAAATCTGTTATTTTGATCCTGAGATATTAACCCTTTATCCTTCAAATTGAAAATTCCTCCAATCCCTTTGGCATTCGATAACTTGAAAAATATTGCTTGGATTGTCAAGTTACTTTATATTTGTGTTCAGGTTACTGATATGCTGAGCTGTATAGTTTTTGGTGTAAATCTGATAATTTAATTCTGAGATATTAACCCTTTATCCTTCAAATTCAAAATTCCTCCAATCCCTTTCGCATTTGATAACTTGAAAAATATTGCTTGGATTGTCAAGTTACTTTATAATTGTGTTCAGGTTACTGATGTGCTGAGCTGTATAGTTTTTGGTGTAAATCTGATAATTTGATCCGGCGATATTAACCCCTTTTATCCTTCAAATTGAAAATTCCTCCAATCTCTTTGGCATGAGATAACTCAAAAAATATCAATCCGATTGTCATGTTACTTTATATATTTATTCAGGTTACTGATGTGCTCTGCTGTGCTGTATAGTTTTTTATGTAAATCTGATAATTTGATCCGGAGATATTAACCCTTTATCCATCAAATTAGAAACTCCTTCAGTCCATTTCTATATGTACCCATACCTTGTATGGTGTACATTATGTCAGCATCCGTGGTGGCCCTCCGTCATACAGCTTTCTACTAATTGCACATATGGGTACACATCTGACGATTTCAACGGCCTATTTTTTATAGAAATTGTTCTCTGTTTTACGCAATTTTTTTGCTGCATTGTTTTTCTGCACCCATTCTACATTTCTCAAGAGATTTTACATGTAACATAGTCAAACTTAGTCAAGATTTCCAGATAGATGACTTATCCAGCACAGTTGAAACCTGGAAGTTGTAACTACCAAACTGTCTTTTCATGTTTCTTGAAAATCATCAGGACAAAGCAAGCTGTTCACATTGTTTTGACCTCTTTGTAGAGATTTTTGTTTGAATCTGTTTTATCTGTGCCATATTGGGTTCACAATTTTATTGCCCTCATCTAATTATAATCTTTAAAAACAGTTGAATAATTATAACTTCCCCACCTGAGAGTTTCTCGAAAAAGTTATTCCAGTCTGAAGGCGGTAAGGCTGTGGATCGTAGGAGTTGGGGATGTCCCATGCTATAGGTTAGAGGAGGTGCCACATCGGTACGAGAGTAAAGGCACGTTGTAGGGGAGCCACAGATCTCATATTTATACCCCTCGCTTCGAAGAAGTGGGGGCTATATAGGAGTCGCCCTGTACGTCCATACATCCGTCCGTCCGTCCGTCTGTCTGTCCGTCCGTCCATCCGTCCGTCCGTCCGTCCGTCCGTCCATACGTCTTTCCGTCCGAACAAATTCTTGTGTGCGCAACTCCTCCTACATTAAAGAACCGATTTTGAAGAAACCTTTCAAACATCACTACTAAGTGAACATGCACATATTCCAAAATTTTTGATCTGCGACAATTTTAACCAGGTTATCTCTCTTGAACTTTGATTTAATATGGGTTTCGACATGAAATTCTTGTGTGCACAACTCCTCCTACATTTATCAATCAATTTCCTTATGGCCTTCGCCTACATGATCAGAAGTGCATTCCTCTAAAAACTCAAAGCGGAGGTATTGATCACCTTCAGTGATAGTTCTAGTTAAAATAGGGGCAGTCGTGGGCCAAGTCGTTGGCCATATATGAGAATAGGATCAGAAACATGAAGTACAAGCTCAGGGAGCTATATGCATTAGGTAAAAGGCATTACCGGTTGTAGAAGCCAAGCCATACGTAGGCAGAGTAGGCTTTGCCTGTATGAACATTATTTTGAGATAAATAGAAGGGAGCGTTTAACCCTATTGGTGGCAACTGCTTGAGTGAAAAGCGTCCAATAAAGTGACAATAAGCTAGTGGCTGTGCGACAGCAGTGTTAGAGTGACATTCCGTCACTCATTAGAGGGAAGTCTATATAGTAAAGTAAGAATACATTAGTGGTCGTGTGACGGCAGTGGTAGCGTTACATTCTGTCACATGTTAGAGCAAAGGCGACTGGTAAAGTGACAATATGTTAGTGGTCGTGCGACGGCAGTGAAGGGGTGAAGTGAAAATGCGACCAAAGTCCAAACACCAGTGAGAAGGAAGGAAAACCAGCGACAACAAAGAATGCGGGCCCGCAAGTGACTCAAATACTGTGTGGGTGGAGTGTAATTGACGTTTTGTTAGCTCACCGAAGGGAGCTAAACTTATCATTTGCCGTCCGTCATCCGTCCGGCGTCGTGAACATTTTTCAAACGACTTCTCCTCTGAAACCACTAGGTCGATTTGCTCGAAACTTGGTATGGATGTTCATTACCATATGTCAATTCAAGTTTGTTCAAATGAAATGGACATGCCCACTTGGTGCTCCACAGGGGGCATAACTCCCATAGCACCCTATGTATATTAGAGAAATTACTAAAAAATCTTCTTCTCCCGCACAAGTAGGCAGAATCATTTGATATTTAGTATACAGCATTATGGGGTGGATCTGATTCAAGTTTGTTCAAATCGGCCCCCTGGATTCATATTTGAGCTCACTAAGGAAGCCTAAATTTGAACTTAGTGCATTTCAGGCAGATTTCTTGAAAAAAATTTTTCTTCAGATCCAGCAGGCAGAATCTTTTGATATTTGGTATGCAACATCGTGGGGTGGATCTGATTCAAGTTTGTTCAAATCGGCCCCCTGGATTCATATTTGGGCTCACTATAAAAGCTCGAATTCGAACTTAGTGCATTTCAGGCAAACTTCTTAAAAAATCTTCTTCTCCAGATCCAGCAGGCAGAATCTTTTGATATTTGGTATGCAACATTGTGTGGTGAATCTGATTCAAGTTTGTTCAAATCGGCTCCCTTGATTCATATTTGGGCTCAGTGTAGGAGCCCAAATTTGAACTTAGGGCAAATTTCTTTAAAAATCTTCTTCTTCAGATCCAGCTGTCAGAATGTTTTGATATTTGGTATGCAGCATCTTTAGGGGGGTGAGATCCAAGTTTGTTCAAGCAAAGTCCCTGGGTTTATATTTGGGCTCACTGTGTGGTAGCCCGAATTATAACTTGGTTCAAAATGAGGAATTTTCTTTAAAAATCTTCTTCAGATCCAGCAGTCAGAATGTTTTGATATTTGGTATGCAGCATCTTTAGGGGGGTGAGATCCAAGTTTGTTCAAACCACGTCCCTAGGTCCATATTTGGGCTCACTGTGGGAGCCCGAATGATAACTTAGTTCAAAATGAGAAATTTTCTTTAAAAATCATCTTCTTCAGATCCAGCAGTTGGAATGTTTTGATATTTGGTATGCAGCATCCGTAGGGGGGTGAGATTCAAGTTCGTTCAAGCCATATCCCTAGGTCCATATTTGGGCTCACTGTGGGAGCTTGAATTGTAACTTAGTTTGAAATGAGGAATTTTCTTTAAAAATTTTCTTCTTCAGATCCAGCAGTCAGAATGTTTTGATATGTGGTGTGAAGCATACTTGGGGAGGGGGTTGGGTGGGGGGGGGGGGGGGGGGTGAGATTCAAGTTTGTTCAAGCAAAGTCCCTGGGTTCATAATATATGGGCTCACTGTGGGAGCCCGAATGATAACTTAGTTCAAAATGAGGCATTTTCTTTAAAAATCTTCTTCAGATCCAGCAGATGAATGCTTTTGATATTTGGTATGCCGCATCCTCAGGGGGGTAAGATTCAAGTTTGTTCAAGCCATGTCCCTAGTTCCATAAAATTTGTCTCTCATGACTTTATTCCTTTGTAGTGTTGATGAACCATGTCTAACTGAATGTGACATCAAATACTTCTTTGAACCACTTTGTTTGAATCACTTTGCTCGGTGAGCGATTAAGGCCCCTTGGGGCCTCATGTCTAAATGGTCCGTCGGTCCGTAACAATTGGTTTCCGACCAATAACTGCAGTTTGGATTATTTGATTTCAACCAAAGTTGATAGATATATGTGTATTTTCCAGCTAGTAGTACAGGCCAGGTTTGAATATGGGTCTTTACCTGGCAGATTCGTTAGGTAAATGGTTAACAAAAAATGGTGCAGACTATTTTGTGTCTACACATTGCCATTGCTGGGACAGATGGGCTGCATGCGTGACATCACTCTAGATATATTTTTTGCACCTCTGTCACATTTAAACTTCATAGCATTCAGTTTATTGCATCAATGACTATACAAATGTGCCTTGACATCCTTCCAGGTATTCCTTGCATTGAGTGTTTGATTTATATCGGTATCTTTTGCAGGTTTTGATGTAGGGTTGTCACAAAATGTAAAGCTGTTTGGGGAGGGGGTGTAAAACATAAAATGATGTAAAAATGTCAAAAATGATCTTGTTTGTACTTCGTACAATTATTGCTCATGACTCAGAGGTTCCATAACTTTTATCCAAGGTCATTTCATCAGGGTCAAGGCAGAACATTGTTTTGGAAAAACTTGTAAATTGTAACAAATGCATTTAATAGAGTCATCATGAAAGTAAAGGTCAGTGAAATGTCCTAGCTGTGTGTCTTATATATACTGAGCAGTGCTTTATTGAGAGTTTTCAATGAGAAGTGTGCAATATAACCCCTAAATTCAAGAGAAGTAAAAATGTCAATAATGGCGACAAATCGAAAAACTGAAAACTGCTATCTCCTAATTTTTAGCTTAACTTGACAAAGTCAAGATAAGCTATTGCCATTACACGTTCGGAAGTCTGTGAGTCTGTCCACATTTTCCTTTAGCACAGGCTACACCCCGTAGTTCTTGTCTGATCGTCACGAAGTTTCATATGCAGGTTTTTTTAAAAAATTGATAAAATTTGAATGGCAAATGTTGTGCATTGTTCTTGATGGATATGTTTATTGTATTTGTAAAGCAGCAAGTCAGACCTGCACAAGTGTTCAGATTTGCCTCAATGAAACTACCCCAAACTGTCCTTTCTTTTATACCACATGTGTAGCATTGCCGAGTAAAAGATTACCAGTAATGTAACTGTACATTAAATTTGCAGATAGAATGTTCTGTTTCTGCAGATTGTTGCAAGTATGATGAACACAGCAGTCATTTCTGTTGGGAGTTGTTTAATTTTATTTCATACTACACAGGCCGTGAGGATAACACATTATCAGAATTCATAAATGAATGAACTGAATATACGCTATACTGAGCCTGTTTTTTTTCAAATTTTACCAGATTTTGTTTCAAGTACTTTTGATGTTTTTGTATCTTGGGGACGTGTTCTATTTTTAGCTCAACTTTGACAAAGTCAAATTTGAGCTATTGTCATGGCCCGTCGTCCGTCGTCCGTCTGTCCGTCCGTCCGTCTGTCCGTACGTCAACAATTGGCTATGGCTCGGGCTAGAGGTCGTATTTATGAACCAATCTTTACGAAACTTCTTGGGTACCTTTGTTATGACCGTGGGACGAGAACGAGTGTTTTTGGGTGCGGTCCGAAATTCAAGATGGCTGCCAGCCGCCATTTTGTACCGATGATGCAGAAATCTGTTTTTTGTACAGAACTTCCATATGAAAGCTCTGATTTGAATAATTTTTTGTATGAATGTTTAGTACCATGGGGTACATCACATATAATACGGGTTTTATTCTCGTGCGTAAATTGTGCAAATTAGACTAATTTTGATGTTTTTTGGTGTTAATTTCAGCACTGTAAGTGCAAATGCCAATACGGCTCGGGCTAGAGGCCGTATTTATGAACCGATCTTTACGAAACTTCTTGGGTACCTTTGGTATCACCGTGGGACGAGAACGAGTGTTTTGGGGTCTGGTCCAAAATTCAAGATGGCCGATGGCAGTCATTTTGTACAAAATTAGGTGCAATCAGATTTTTGCACAGAACTTCCATATGAAAGCGCTGATTTGAATAATTTTTTGTGTGAATGTTTAGTACCATGGGATATATCACATATAATACGGGTTTTTTTCTCGTGCAGAAATTATGCAAATTAGATGAACTTTGATATTTCAGTGCGACTTACACACATTAAGTACACATGTCAATACGGCTCAGACTTGAGTCTGTATTTATGAACTGATCTTCACGAAATGTCTTGGGTACCTTTGTTATCACCTTGGGACGAGAACGAGTGTTTCTGGGTGCGGTCTAAAATTCAAGATGGCTGCCAGTGGCCATTTTGTACCGAAATTAGGTCTAATCAGTTTTTTGTACACAACTTCTATACAGCTCAGACTAGAGGCCATATTTATGAACCAATCTTTACGAACCTTGTTGGGTACCTTTGTTATCACCGTGGGATGAGAGCGAGTGTTTTTGGGTGTGGTTCGAAATTCAAGATGGCCACCAGCAGCCATTTTGTACCAAAATTAGTGCAATCAGTCTTTTGTACAGAACTTCTGTATGAAAGTTCTGATTTGAATAAATTTTTGTATGAATGTTTAGTGACATGGAATACATCACATATTCTAAGGGGTTTTTTTTCGTGCAGAAATTATGCAAATTAGATGAACTTTGACTTATTCAGTGCTTCTTGCACAATGTGAACACACATGTCAATACGGCTCAGGGTAGAGGCTGTATTTATGAACCGATCTTCACAAAACTTCTTGGGTACCTTTGTTATCACCTTGGGACGAGAATGAGTGTTTCTGGGTACGGTCCAAAATTCAAGATGGCTGCCAGTGGCCATTTTGTACCAAAATTAGGTCCAATCAGTTTTTTGTCACAAGTTCTATACAGCTCGTATTTATGAATTGATCTTCACAAAACTTCTTGGGTACCTTTGTTTTCACCTTGGGACAGGAACGAGTGTGTTTTGGGGTGCCTTTGTTATCACTGTGCTATGAGAACAAATATTTTGGGGTTCAGTCAGACCCACTCTGGGACTCAAAGTTTTCTTTCTAGTTTAGCATCTGACTGTCACCCACCTTTACAATACTTTACCTATACATTTGTTACAGGCAAAGGTCAGTATTTATGTACAGACCATTACAATACGTTATATGTACCTTTGTTATCAGGTCATTACCTAGATGTTTGTCATTGCTGTGTCACATACTATACATGTGCATGTCTTTGTCTTGACAAGTTGAGCTACAGTGTCATTGACACTTTCATTTTAATTTTTTCGTGGACATTGCATAGGTCCAAAACAAATAGAGCAGCACTCTTATCATCTCGCATTTTTACAGCTGACCATATTTTTAGCTTCACTTGACAAAGTCAAGATAAGCTATTGCCATCACGCGTGCAGAAGTCTGTGAGTCTGTTCACATTTTCCTTTAGCACAGGCCACACCCCGTAGTTCTTGTCTGATCGTCACGAAATTTCATATGCAGGTTTGGGGCCATGTCTAGATGAGAACGTCCCCTTTTCGTCAAAATCGGTCAACTGTGATGGCTGCCCGAGCCCAAAACTCGAAAACCATTAGCACAGTCTACAGGTCATATTTATGAAGGGATTTTATTGAAATTTGGTAGGATGTCTCTGTATAATGTTTAAATGAGAACGTCCCCTTTTGGTCATGATCAGTCAACCGTGATGGCTGCCCAAGCCCGAAACCCCAAAACCTTTAGCATAGTCTGCAGGTCATATTTAATATGGAGGGATTTCATTGTAACTTGGTAGAATGACTCCGTATGATGTTTAGATGAGAACTTCCCCATTTGGTCGCGATCTGTCAACCGTGACGACTGCCCGAGCCCAAAACCCGAAAACCTTAGCACAGTCTACAGGTCCTATTTATGGAGGGATATCATTGTAACTTGGTAGGTTGACTTCATATAATGTCGAGATGAGAACGTCGTCATTTGGACATGATTGGTCAACTGTGAGGGCTACAGGGTCCCGAAGCCCGAAAACCTTTAGCACAGTCTACAGGTCATATTTATGAAGGGATTTCATTATAACTTGGTAGGATGACTCCAAATAATGTTTAGATGATAACATCCCCTTTTGGTCGTGGTTGGTCAGCTGTGACGATTACAGGGGCTCAAGGTCCGAAAACCTTGAGCACAGTCTACAGGTCATATTTATGAAGGGATTTCATTGCAACTTCGTAGGATCACTCCAGATAATGCCCAGATGAGAATGTCCCCTTTTGGTCGCGATCATTCAACCATGATGGCTGCCGAGCCTAAAACCCGAAAGTACAGACTACAGGTCGTATTTGTGAATGGATTTCATTGTAACTTGGTAGAATGACTCAGTATAATGTCGAGATGATGACGCCCCCTTTTATTTTCAATCGGTCAACTGTGATGGCTACACAGCCCGAAAACCTTTAGCACAGTCTACTGGCCATATTTATGAAGGGATTTCATTGTAACTTGATAGGATGACTCGTTTTGGAATAATTTCACTGTAACTTGGTAACTTTTGACATACGTTAACTGTGAGGGCCACATACATTAACTGTGAAGGCCACATTAACCCACCCCTCAGTTCTTTAGTACTGTCTACACCTCATATTATTTTTATTAAAAACATAGCATACAGGGAACAGAAATTAACATATTCCCAATTATCACACTTCTTGTCTTATTTCATAATCCTTTCATAAACATTGGACGTTATCCTTTTCATCAAACACAACACACAGCCAAGTTAAGCTACAGTGTCATTGATACTTTCATTTTTTAGCACTGCAACATACTACAATTTTAAAAAAATCTGATGCATTTTAGTTTTTACTCTATGCCTATGGGACATCACCTAGAGTTCAGCCTTAATGGTTGGGAATTTCCAAGGATGGCACCAAATTTTTTAGATACCGTTTTTGTATTTCCAAAATTTCAAAGACAGAGGTTTGATACAGAAGTCGATATTAAAATATTAAGAAAAATATTAAATTGAGCACAGTTTTCGATAAAGATCGAAAATCAAAATTTTTGTGAGTGTAGCTTAAAAACCGTGGAAATAAGATACTGAACAAGGGAAAAAAAAGCAAACAACAAAAAAAGTCTTACGATTGCTATAAGTCATTTCCATTTCATCGGATGACTTAAAAAGGCCAATAAGTTATCAATGATTGGGATAGTGCCTGATGTGAGTAAATTCAAAGGTCAGGGTCACTTCATAATAATGATGTAATAACATTAGTTTCCTCTTGGCTACTAAACTGGTAAAATAGGACTCATACCAGTGCTTGGGGTGGAAGTCCTCTTAAATGGGCGACATGGGTATAGACGATTTTCTGGACTCTCCATATTGCGGTCAAGATTAACCATTGTGCAGAAGTATGTGACCTTAAACACCAGTAAATAAATAATAAATAGCTAATGCCATACACAGATTGTATGTATGGTCTTGATGATTGGAAATGTGCTTTGTGTCAATAGGTCAAAGATCAAGGTTGCTATTATAAATAGAATTTTGGTTTCCATTGAATAGCTTAATGTTTTGATCGTCCTGTAGTCATGCTTATTTTTTGGTTCCCTGTACTAGGAATCTAGGATGATGGTTTGGATAGTTATTGGGACTTGTACATCAGTGAATAAGGTCCTTTGATTATGAATAGGATGATCGTTTCCATGCAATAACTTTATTTTCCTTTTCCTTACTAAATTCCCAACTTTAAAAACACAGTTTTCTTTATAACATGTTGATAATTTGAATTTAGTAAGGGTCAATTTGTTTTCATTTTCAGTAGTTTGCTAATATTATAGAGGAAACTATGGTCAAATAATCAGAAAAATGTTTATTTTGCTTTCAGTTTACGTCGGAACAGTATAATAGATGCAACAGGAGCTTCTTCATACCATGGTTTCTTGCCAGTTCTCGTGACGAACATGCATTCAGCACATGACTGGTAAGTTTTGAAGATAAAGTTCTGTTCGACATTCATTTTGACCCTTGTTGGGAAGCAAGTACAAATTACATTTCATTTGATACTGATTAGTCCAATGTTGAACCATAAAGCAGTAAAATAATTTGTTGGTGTGGTATGTCCCTCAGGACATGCTACACCAAAAAAATATTTTAAAGCCTTACCTCCTGCCCTCCCAAGTTTGGACCGGATGAAGTTCAGCGGCTACCACCACAAACCATGTATTACATTTCGACTTTTCAGACAATTGTTTGAAAATGCACTCTCCCTGTGTTGATGGCATATGATGTCTTCACTGTTATTCCATTTGAATGTTTGTTTATTCCAACAACAAAAAACATGTCCATGCCGTAATATGATATGCAAAGTTTTCAAGACAAAGATGGAAAAAATCAAATTTGAATGACAATTTTTCTGAATAGCACTGGCCAGGTATGACTGTTCTGTTATGTTGGTTTACCCCATTACCCAATACAGACAATATTAAAATATATTTTATTAAATTTTTTTTCAACTTTTATCAAAAACTTCAGCAAAACTTGATCATGAGTTGTGACCCTCTCATTGAAACATGATCAATGAGCTAGTTCCATTGAGGGGTCACAAGTCATGATCAAGTTTTGTAGAAATTGTAAAAAAAAATAAAATTTTTTTTAACTGACTTATTCGTAAATAACATGGGTAGAAGCATCAAATTAGGTAAAAAGTTGTCAACAGGTTAACTCTTTCAACACAAGAGGCC
The DNA here is from genome assembly GCA_031216915.1 of Pictodentalium vernedei. NCBI lineage: Eukaryota > Metazoa > Mollusca > Scaphopoda > Dentaliida > Dentaliidae > Pictodentalium > Pictodentalium vernedei. The sequence goes on from CM062296.1 coordinate 223,059,896, forward strand.
GCTTTTCTGGTCCAGCATGATGATACGTCATAATTTCATTAAGTAGGATGGCTACTAAGTGAACGTGTGTGGTAGAGCAATTAAAATTTTCAATGTGCAGCCTGTAGTCTGCACGTTGAAAATGTCAATTGCTCTATCCCCAAATGATGGATATGGACTCTTCCATTTTCTGCCATTTAACTTGCATGGAAGATACCACCAGTGTTCAAAGGGTTAACAAAAAGCATATACTGGTATCTGCTGCGGCCTGTGGTAAACATTATTAATTTTTGTTACCTTGATAAACATACTAATTGTAAGATACATTCATTTATTAGGTGTAGCACTCATTTTTTTGAGGTTTATCTCCACTAGCTTTCTGATATTTGATAATTCATGAAAGTTCTTACATCTATTTACTTACAAATTATTACTCTGTATTTACATCCTCATACCGATTTAAATGTTGAAATTCTTATATTTGCAGACAGAGAATTGGATCCGTTTCCACAGCAGTATGCTACAGCTCTCTTCTCCTTTCTCTATCATTTGGCTAGCTATGAGAATGGTTAGTATATTGTCCTATGTTTTGAGGTAAATTTGTTGCATGTGTTTCCCAATCTAGGTTGCCATACCATCTAAATTTTCATGTTAGTGGGATCCTCGGGTATGGCACTTGATTGCCCATGTTGAGGTATGATGGTGCTAAGGTGTACTAGACTTCAGCTGCTACTACTATTGCGGTAACCTCTTTTGTCATTACTTATGCGTCTCACGTTTGTACATCTCTGTGGATACATTTTGTAGTTGAGCAGAGGTAAATACCTATGTCCATTTGAATAAAGAGTGTGTTTTTTACAAGTAGGATTCTACAGTGTTGGAGAAGTGGAGAACATATTTTGACCAGTTCACCACCCAGTCACAATTGGTTGCAAATATCTCTACACTTTATTTTTGTCATCAGAGTACTGTACTGTAACTTTGTGTTCATTAAAAAAATATGACAGTTTATTAGTATCTTTTATCACTTCCCAAAAAGGATACTTTTAATAAGCAACTGGTAGTTTTTAGCTCACCTGACTTTCAGTCAGGAGAGCTTTTGTGATCACTCACCGTCCGTCGTCCGTCGTCCGTGAACATGGTGTTTGCGTCTTCTCCTCCCAAACCGCTGAACCAATTTAATTGATATTTGAGATAATAGTTTGTTATGACATCGCAATTTGATTTTGTTCAAATCAAGTTGCCTCGCCCGTGGGTAGGGCCACACCCAAAAAGTGTGCTGAAATCTTAATAAATCTTCTTCTCATGAACCAGCAGTAGCAGAGACTTGATATTTGGTGTGCAGCTTCCTTTTGAGATGTAGACTCAGATTTGTTCAAGAGAAGTTTGTGGGGCTATACTTGGTGTCGTTATGGGAGGGGCAAAATTTTTGGCCCCGCCCAAAATTTCTATTTTCCAAACCGAGAGGCTGATTTGAACCAAATTTTATTTGAGGGCTTATTGGGTCATAAGTACCTAATTTATGCTGATTTTTTTTTTCCCGTAGCCCCATGGGAACTGCAGGAGCTAAAAATAGAAAAAAATTAAAACGCCCATATCTCCAAAACTGCACGGCACCGAGAATTTTTATTTGGTGTGAAGCTTCCTTAGGACCAACAGAAAGAATTGGTAAAAAAAAATTGCCATCGGTTTTATCATAGGGTACAGTTTCGGGACTTTGAAAAAGTGCTGAGTCAGCACTTTTTAACACTGTAGGCAATGGGAAAAACATTAAAAAATCTTCTTCTCCAGATCCAGCAGGCAAAATCTTTTGATATTTGGTATGCAACATTGTAGGGTGGATCTGATTCAAGTTTGTTCAAATCGGCCCCCTGGGTTCATATTTGGGCTCAGTATAGGAGCCCCATTTCGAACTTAGTGCATTTCAGGCAAATTTCTTAAAAAATCTTCTTCTCCGGATCCAGCAGGCAGAATGTTTTGATATTTGGTATGCAACATTGTGGGGTGGATCTGATTCAAGTTTGTTCAAATAGGCCCCCTGGGTTTATATTTGGGCTCAGTATAGGAGCCCAAATTTGAACTTACTGCATTTCAGGCAAATTTCTTTGAAAATCTTCTTCTCCAGATCCAGCAGGCAGAATCTTTTGATATTTGGTATGCAACATTGTGGGGTGGATCTGATTCAAGTTTGTTCAAATCGGCCCCTTGGGTTTATATTTGGGCTCAGTATAGGAGCCCAAATTTGAACTTCGTGCTTTTCAGGCAAATTTCTTAAAAAATCTTCTTCTCCAGATCCAGCAGGCAGAATCTTTTGATATTTGGTATGCAACATTGTGGGGTGGATCTGATTCTATTTTGTTCAAATCGGCTCCCTAGATTCATATTTGGGCTCACTATAGAAGCTCGAATTCAAACTTAGTGCATTTCAGGCAAATTTCTTCAAAAATCTTCTTCTCCAGATCCTGCAGGCAGAATCTTTTGATATTTGGTATGCAACATTGTGGGGTGGATCTGATTCCAGTTTGTTCAAATCGGCCACCTGGATTCATATTTGGGCTCACTATAGAAGCCCAAATTCGAACTTAGTGCATTTCAGGCAAATTTCTTTGAAAATCTTCTTCTCAAGATCCAGCAGGCAGAATCTTGTGATATTTGGTATGCAGCATCCTTAGGGGGGTGAGATTCAAGTTTGTTCAAGCCATGTCCCTAGGTCCATATTTGGGCTCACTGTGGGAGCTTGAATTGTAACTTAGTTTGAAATGAGGAATTTTCTTAAAAAATCTTCTTCTTCAGATCCAGCAGTCGGAATGGTTTGATATGTGGTGAGTAGCATCCTTGGGGGGGGGGGGGGGGGGGGGGGGGGGGGGGGGATTCAAGTGTGTTAAAGCCAAGTCCATGGGTCCATATTTGGGCTCCCTGTGGGAGCCCAAATTATAACTTAGTCAATATGAGGAATTTTTCTTTAAAAATCTTCTTCTTCAGATTCAGCAGTTGGAATATTTTGATATTTGGCATGGAGCAACCTTAGGGGGCTGAGATTCAAGTTTGTTCAAGCCAAGTCCCTTGGTTCATATTTGGGCTCACTATGGGAGCCTGAATGACAACTTAGTTCAAAATGAGGAATTTTCTTTAAAATCTTCAGATCCAGCAGATGAATGCTTTTGATATTTTTTATGCAGCATCCTTAGGGGGGTAAGATTCAAGTTTGTTCAAGCTATGTTCCTAGGTCCATATTTGGGCTGATTGTGGGAGCTCGAATTGTAACTTGGTTCAAAATGAGAAATTTTCTTTAAAAATCTTCTTCTTCAGATCCAGCAGTCGGAATGTTTTGATATTTGGTGTGCAGAATCCTTAGGGGTGTGAGATTCAGGTTTGTTAAAGCCAAGTCCCTGGGTTCATATATGGGCTCCCTGTGGGAGTCTGAATTATGACTTAGTTCAATATGAGGAATATTCTTTAAAAATCTTTTTTTAGATCCAAAAGGTCAGAATATTTGGATATTTGGTTTCAGCTTTTCTTAGGAGGAGCAGATGCAACTTGTGGAAATCAATTCTCTGGGTTGATATTTAGGCTACCATGTCAGGTGGGCGCCCTCAGGCCCCCTGGGGCCTCTTGTTGATTTACCTTCCACTCAGCTCTGGGAAGGCAGTATGTTCAGAAAATGGCTGATTTGAAATAAAAATATTCAATGTATTCAATATATTCGCAACCAGTTCAAGTAATAAAAAAATAACTTAAGTGTTGAGTCCGAAGACTTGAGGCAAAAAAAAGGTTTTCGTTCTCGGGCATTCACTCAGTGAAAGTGAATCCCCTCTTTGAATGTTTTTATTGGATTGTAATGTCTTTCAAAGTTAGTTTGAAGTCCAGTGTTGTAAAACTTTACCTTTTTTTATTGTTGCATATTTTTTGCATGTGTTTACAACCGAAAATTATTAAAATACAGTGTCTATCTATTTTCTCTGTTTTGTAAACATCCAGTTTGCTATGTTCTGCAGAAAATAACTTAAATGTCACATGGATGGGAAATTTTTTTGCAAATGATGACTAAATATAATTGAACACCTGTATTTCTTATTTTTAACAAACAAAAAAACTGAAAACTTAAAATCAAAGCTTCCCTCTTTTACTGATTTTGAAATATTTATTGCTCGAGAACCAAATGTGTTTTTTGGTGGGTCTTTAATGGATCTTTTAAAAAAACAGTTCAGGGTTCTAGTCAAAACAAGAGGTTTTCTAGCTTTGTTTCAAGAAGACTGAACCCCAACTATTTTCTGGTAGCTTGTGTTCTTCAAATTCTTTTTTCTTGTATCACCGACTCGGGGGATTGCTTCGGAGCTTGGTGGCTCATTGGTTAGAGGTCTGGACTTTAAACCGAAAGGTTGGAGGTTCAATACTGACCTGTGCCATCTGCATTGTGTCCTTGGGTTCCACACTTGATCACGATTGCCCACTTGGGGGCATGTTGGGCTGTGTACCAGAGCTTAATGTACGTTGATGGTGCACTTGCAAGCCCGAAAATTAGCAGACTGTCATCTGCAAAATGAGATCTGCAGAGGGTGAATTTAGTGATGCTACCCTGCTCAGCAGGGTAGTATCACAAAATGTATCATCTGTGACCCTCAATCTGAATCAGGATCTCAAAACTAAGCAGAGAGAGGTACCCAGGGAATAAATTGGCCCACTGTTTGGGATAGTATCAAATTCACCTTCTGGGGACCTCATTCTGCAAATGTCAGACTGCGTATTTTCAGGCCTGTGCACTTGTCTTTAGCCACTAACATTGCATGTGTCAAGTTAGGAGAGTCTGACAGTTGCTTGCCACTGAAAGTGCCATTAAACTGCAAGAAAAAATCACTGGATTGCTTATTTGCTGGTCAGCTGTTTGTAAGTACTAATTTGAAGTTCATATTTTACGAATTCAGTTCAGTCATGTTGAAGTCACAGTAATTTACTTTTTGATTTCAGGTGTAGAAGCATTGGTTTCCTGTGGTATGATGGAATCCTTGCTGAAAGTAATCAGGTGGTATGGAGAAGGGCAGGATCATATTACGGTATGTTGAATTTGTTTTCTTATTTTTTTCCTGTTTGATAGCTCGTGGTTTGCTAATCAGGAAAATATACCTAAAGTGAACTTACGTTATTTACAGTTTGAGTACTTGAATGGATTGGAATTATTTTTAGGGTGTTTGTAGCTTCTTGAAAATAATTCTTGAAGTTGGTCCAAAAAAACATATTGAATGTTTTTTGCAGTTTGTGTATAAACCCTGTGGTGAGTTATCTGATATGTTGTGGGCCCCTGTTCTTTGGTAGCAAAATTTAGCAAGGTCAGAAAATGGCATATAAGAGTTAACCCTTTACCTAACATGAAAAGCAGACGACACTTGTAAAAAAAGTCTTGAATATCTATAATGTTTTTCATTTTTTGTCTCAAAGACGTAGGCTATGATGCCTCATTGGAACGAGCTCGACGAGCTAGTTCCAATGAGGTGTCATAACCTATGTTTTTGAGACAAAAAATAAAAAAAATAATGAAAATTAATTGGTGATTTTTGAGAATAGCGCTGGCCGGTTTTGGCCGTTATGTTGGGTAAAGGGTTAAACAAGTATACTTGTTTGAGAAAACTGATAGTTTCTGTTGTAAGATGGGATCAAACTGTTGCATTCAAGAATTTAATTTTTGAATAAACTGTGTTTTAAAAAACTGGAAGAATTTGAGAAGAAAAAATATGACCAAATGGTGGAATAAACAAGCTCAGGTATGCTTGGAAAAGGTGCACATCAATCCTTATTTATTCTCTTTCATAAATAAAAAAATCAGGAACATTTACAGGCTTTCAGACTTTAATATGTTTATTTTAGATATTAATATCCTAATAAATGATGCAGGGTTTGTATCAAGCCTGGAAAATAAGCAGACTGTCTTCTGCAGAATGAGGTTTTAATGGGTTTAATGTTCCTCTTCCCATTTTAAAAGTGAAGGTAAAAGTTTGTTTTATAGAAAGTCTCGCTGGCTAAATTTGACCTTGTTCGGAAGGAGCAAAATTCAGATCCCCCAAAACATTACTTTTTCAATTTTTGCAATAGCTTGATCCATTTGATCCTTATTTGGTATGCAATATTATTTGGTGACATACTTGATTCACCATGCAAAAGAAATTTCCACACTCTCTTCGAGGGAACTTTTGGCTAATGCTCATTCCTTTCTATGCTGTAGGACAAGGTCAGAAATTTTTATACTCCCGCCCGCTAAGCGGGGGTATATAGGATTCCTCGTGTCCGTCGGTCCTTCTGTCGCGAAATTGTTTAATGGAGGGTACCGTCATGCTGTAATCAACTCCTCCCCCACTTTTCAATTCACATAGTTGAAACTTCAGAATATGATCATACACAATGAAGATGTACAACTTGTATAAAGTCTTGCAAAAATTTTGTTTCTCCACAGTTATTTCCCTTTCTTAACTTACAACATTTTTAGTGCTATTTTCAGTAGAGAGTACCTTTATGCTGTAATCAACTCCTCTTACAGTTTTAAATGCAGATAGCTGAAACTTCAGGATATGATCATACACACAATGAAGATGTGCAACATGTATAAAGTCTTGCGAAAATTTTGTTTCTCCACAGTTATTTCCCTTTCTTGACTTATTCGACTTAGAAAACTCTGTCATCTGTGCATCAAAAGGTTCGTTCGTCCATCTGTCCATCCATCCGTTGTACCACCCAAAACACTTTGGCATCCAAAATTCAACTTGAGTTTGGGTGAATTCATTGTAACCAAATTTATACAACTTACTTGGGAGGTAATGCAGGTTAGGTTTGCAAATGGACATGGTCCAGTGATTTTCACCAGACTTACGATCCTTTTTCGACTTAGAAAACATGTTTGTTTTTTTGTCCAAATTTTAACTTGAGTTGGTTTCCATGCAATAACTTTGGTTTTCTTTTGTGTACAAAGCTATAACTGGCTTTGTCTGTTTCATCGGATAAATGGTTAATTGAATCACCTTCAGATGTCTGAATGGGAAGGGGGGGGGGGGGGGAGGGTATTTCTCGTGAGCCCCCCACTCACTTTGTTTTTATTGGAAATTGTGTGCAATTAGTTTTCTGCCTAGAACTTCTAAACAACCTTCCGATTTCACTAGCATCTTTAACCATTTCAGCGAATCTAAATCCAAATATTTCTCTTTTTTTTTTTGTTTGAGTATCTCAATTCAGTGATAGAATCAAAGTTACCGAATGAAACTAACATTTTTAAATAAGTTTCTTACCATGGCTAAACAAATCATCTCCCTCAGGGAACCCCTGCAGTGGAGTAGTGCTTGTTTATTATGGTAAACAAGTTATGCTTTTTTGGACCCGGAACTCAAACCTGAGGTGGAAGTCCCCTAGTGTGTGAGCATCATAGGTTTAAATGATTGGCTAAACTTGACTTGATTACCATGTTGCAGTCACGAGATAAACTAATCAATAAAAACCTGCTAATCTCCCATCCCTCCCTCTACCCTCCTCCCAACAACAACAAGAGTAAAAACTTGACCCAGGTGAGTGTTTTAGGATTACTTTTCCCGTGGGAACTCTGGTTGGTGAAGCAGTGCTTGTTTACTGTGGTAAGGCCAGACAAAGTAGATCTGTTTCTCAGGCCAAGTTTTGTGACATTGAATGCGGGTGGGCGGTTTTTTATTTTATTTTTGTAATTATTATTTCTTTGCTATCTGAAGTTCATATTTTTGGTTTGTTTTATGTTTTAGGCCTAATAATCTTCAGAATAGCATGGGTTGTGGAGTATTTCATCCCTTGAGTGCAACAAGGCTTTGCAATGCTAAAGCATTGCAAAGTCTCTTTGCACTCAAGGTACAAATTTATCAATTTTATTAACTTGGGTAAAATATCAGACAAAAACATTTAATTTTAATTTTTTTTTTGTTTGCATTGGTCATAAAAAGAGAGCATGTGGCAGCCAACAAGACCATGTGGGAGGGCCTGAGAAACATTTTTAGGCCTAAACAAGCTCTTATTTACTGGTAAAATAGAACCCAGTCACCAATGATTGGGGTGGAATTCCTCAAAAATAGGCAACATAGGTATAAATGATTAGCGAAACTTACTTTATATCCATGTTGCAGTCACGATAAGGCATTGTGCACAAGTATGTAACCTTGAACAACAATAAATAAAATTTTAGGCTCTCTTGAGCCTCAAGTTTGTGTGTGGAATTACTCTGGATGATGTTGGACTGTTATAATTTCTGTATTTCAGTTTGTCACAAGGGCAGTTCGGGTTATTGATTTAATTACAAACATGGACATGGCATCTTTTCAAGCACATGGTGGACTTACAGCTTTTATCAATAGACTTGAGGTAATAAGTTATACATCCTTGACTATCACACTTATTAAAAAATTTATAGAATGGGCCAACTATTTCAGCACTACACTCTTGTGTACAAAAGCAAAGTGAGCAATAATACAGTGGATCCCACCTAATTGAATATCTCTTACTTGTATATCCCTGTTAATTGAATATAATTTTCAATCACAAAACCATTTACCATACCTCCAGTACAAATTTGACCTGTTAATTGAATATATGTTATAGAGTAAACGCCTGTTAATTGAATAAAAATTCTTGTAATCTGTCCAGAAATTACCCTGACTCTCCCCAATATTTTTATACTGTACCAATGACCCAGACTTAGCTGGTGCTAACTCCAACAAAACCAGGGCCAAACACACATTTTGCCCCCCAATCTCCAAAATTTGCATCCAAAACAAAAAGAAATCATGTCCTAAAGGACCTCCATACTACGCCTCTACTGCGCATGCGCAGTGACGCAGTCGTCCCGAAATTGGCGCCAATTATCATTCTCTGTTTGGCCCTTCATCAGTCAACATCTCACTGATCTTTGTGCTTGTAAATCTCAGTTTAAAGGATGCCAGACACGTAATTTTTGGAGAAAATGTGATTCTAAGGAGGATAGAAGGAGGAGAGGAAAAAGAAGTGGCAAAAAATAATCAGGGCTGTACTTAAAATTTTTTGATGAAATTATGTTAAGTTGCCTATTTTCGAGGCGTGGGCCTCTTGTTGTCATTCTTGCTAATTGTTGCACTGCTTATTCAGTGTTTCCTCTCCCCTAGCCTTCTAAAGTCCCCCCTGGCAATTCTCCCATGCTTTTGGCATATTTTTGAGAAATTTCATTTCTAAAATTTCCTGGGAGAGTTGCTTGGTTACAGAATGTTTTCTGTTATTTTCCCCATAGTTACGTTTTCACCCATGGGTGTATAACGTTTGTGTTCTGCATCTTCCATCTGATGTTCTACAGATTCTCCCCTGGGAGTCTCTGTTTTGCATCAGATAGAGTGTAATTGATGACTGATTCCGGGCCAGTTTTTTCAGTGCCTGGAGTCATGTTTTCTAGTGTGTTTACACTGTTTGTTTTCATTGGCAACAGCCTTTTTTGAGGGGGGCTGTTTGCCTTTGTGGTAGTTTATCTCATTATAAGATACATTTATATTATCCGAAAGTGTCTCATTAATTATTTTATATAAATTTAAAATTTTTGACCACACTTTGCCATCGGATCCATCGGGGCTCAACGTTACTTTTCAGCAACTTGGGCTTCTCTGAAAAAATATTTTTTCAAAATTATTTTGTTTTGCAATTGTTTTTTCATTTATTAATGGATCATGTTATTATGTATCTTTGTGTCAGGGGTTTTTGCGAGTAACTAGGACTTATTGTTGTTCTTTCACAATGAAGGGACGTTGTTCAAATTGTAATAGGAAGAAATCTTCCTCTGACTTTCATGATCATTGTATTAATTGTAGTCAGTGTTCTCGCATTAATCCCTGTCCTATATGTGAACATTGGGATGAGAAACATTGGAAACGTGTGTCACGATATGTTGTTTCTGGAGAAAGAGCGATGCCGGCTCTTTCTCCACAAGGTCACTCTACTCTCTCAGTTTCTATTTCAGAGGAACCAGAACAGGGTGATGTTTCCATGTTATCTTCTTCAAGTGTGCGTCCGTCGTCACAAATGAATTCAGAGCTAGCAGCAAAAGTGCTCATGGAGATTAGACAAATGTCGTCCGCTAGCTTGCCCGGTGTAGCGTCCATTCACCGAATGGTTCGGCAGCCGGGTTCGTCCGATGCGGTCCAAGAGGAAATTTTGGGTGATGCGAGCACTATAAACATAATAGATGCACACCCAGTGACGGCGGATAGTAAGCGAGAACGGAGGAAGCCTTTTAGTCCGGTTCCTAGCTCGTCCAGGTCCAGCCGGGCCGCGAGCGAGAGAGGTCCCTCTCTCGTACAACAACATCTGGAACCAGATGTTGTGGTACAAAATGTGTCTTTAGCGGAGCATACGTCCGTCGCTCGGGACGCTCCGTTGTATAAGCAGTCCGCAGAGACTGTTAAGGCTTCCTCTTCTCGTCAACGCACACGACCGCACCTTGGCTGCGTGACCGCCGATATATTACCAGCTTCGGCGATGAAGGATTCTTCGGCGACCAGGTCACACCATCCGGCAGCCAGGGATTCGAGACCGATGGACTCCGGACGTTCGCATAGGAAAAGTATGCGGGAGCCATCTGATGCGGAGCTGCCCTCAGCGAAGCAGCGAAAGACTGCGCCTCCGCAGGTCTCGACGCCGGACATTCTTGTGCAGATAGCACAGCTTATCGCAGCATCCGACAGAAACGGTGTCGGATCGAGAATTATCCGACGGCGCTGGGTCGGTACGCTCAGCCGAAGCATCGGGGGCGGACGACCGGGAACATCGTGAGGTCCGACCGGATGGTGAAAGGGATACGGATGACTTGGAGCTATCCCTTTCGGAACAACATAAAGCTGCCGTGGACTTCATCCGGCACTTTCTCCCTCAAGTTGTTCCGTCGGGCCAGACTGCTGCGCTTCCGGACAAGAGAATTATAGCGTCATTGGACTCTGAATTTTTTGAGCGGTTCAGGGACATCGCTCCCGAGTTTCCGTCGCAGTCCAATAATGTTGCTAGAACATTTGAATTATTGAACGACGCTATATTTAAACTTGCTTCCAGGACGCGGAAAGCAGGTTTCTTGTCCGCTAATACTCTCAACCTGCCTTTCATTAATGCAAGGAATAAATTCGATACGGCAGGACAGGGTATACCGAGAGTTCCTCTGCGTATGGACGACGAGGCGGAAGACTTAGAGCTATCATTACCGTCGTCAGCTTCTATTCCAACCGCGGTGTTGGAAACAGCTATTGCGTCTAACAGAGCCAATTTAGATGCCTTATCTTACGCAGATCACCTTACTAAGGCGTTATCACTGCGCCTTCAAGGGGAAGAGTTTCAGGATATACAATCCTCTTTAAGACTTCTTTCAAGGGCAGTAGCTTATTCCACGTGTAACTCCGCCCTTTCAGTGGCAAATCTGGAGTTGGTTAGACGTGACGCAGCCCTAGCTACATCCACACTAGTGGATTCTAAGGTGAAGAACTCTCTTAGAGTCGCTTCGGTCTCAGGAGAACTTCTCTTTGGCGGCAAGCTTTCCGCTATTTATGATAAAATTACAAAGAAAGCTAATGATTCTCTGTTGTTCAGATCGGCTCCTAAAAAGTCGGATACAGCAGACACGAATAAGACAGGCACTTCTGGGTCTAATGCGCCCAAGAGAGGTTCCTATAGAGGTTCCGGTGCGTCCTCTTGGTCTTATTCGAGAGACCGTCAGGATAGCAACTCTCGTTCGGGACGTCCTTCAGGCCGGGACAATCGGTCGGACGCCCCGAGGTCGACGAGGCGAGGTGCGGGTCGTGGAAGACGTGGTTTCTCCTTCCGCAGGCCTCGCAGGTCCAGGAGGTGATGGCTTAAACCTCTATCGCGTTCCGGTTGGCGGAAGGTTGTCGAGTTTTTCACAAGAGTGGGCGTCGATTACGGACGACCCTTGGGTGAGAGGAGTGACTTCGGAAGGTCTAAAGATATCCTTCAAACGAAAGCCTCCATTAACTCGAAGTCCAAAGTGGACTCATCTTCCGTCAAATCCACAGAAAAGAGACGCTCTGTTATCAGAGGTGCAGTCTCTTTTAATGAAGAACGCGGTAGAGGTCGTAGAAAACCAGGAATCTCTGGGATTCTACAGCCATCTGTTTCTGGTTCCGAAACCAGACGGCTCGTTCCGTCCAGTCATAGATTTGAGCTGGATAAACAAGCTGATCGTCGCTCCGAAGTTTTATATGGAGACGATTCCATCGGTCAGAGCGAGTATTCGGGTGAACGATTATGCTATGAGAATAGATCTCAAATATGCGTACTTTCACGTCATGGTACATCCGACATTCCGAAAGTACCTACGCTTTGCAGTCCTGGGAGTGGTGTATCAATTCCGGGCGATGTGCTTCGGATTGAATCTAGCACCCTGGGCTTTCACTCGGGTAATGAACTCGGTAATGATCTACTTCCGAGCTCATTCGTCTGCGGTAACGTCGGCCTACCTGGACGACATTCTTCAGAGGTACGGCAACGAGTTAACGCTTCAGAACGATGTTCAGAATCTTATTCTATTGCTCCGACGTCTCGGTTTTATAGTAAACGAGGAGAAGTCGGATCTGGTGCCGTCCAAGTCATTCACTCATCTGGGAATGAGCTTCGAGACGCACAACAATCTCGTTCGTCTGCCATTAACCAGAGCGAAATTAGTCAGTTGTTATGCTCGCTATTGTCTGCACGCAGACAAAGTCACAGCGAGAGAATTTATGAGACTGATAGGTCTGTGCGGAGCCGCCGCGGATCTCATTCCGATGGGGCGGCTATGCACACGTCCTCTTCAAATTTTCCTGACTCAGAATTGGAGTGTGAAAATTCATTCGCTCGATGTAGACGTCCTCTTGTCAGATCAAGTGAAACAAGAGATTCAGACTTGGGCAAACATTCAGTGGTTAACTCAAGGAGTTCCGCTGCAGTTGCCGGATCCGAGTTTTACCGTTACGACGGATGCCAGTCAAACAGGTTGGGGTGCATCATTAATCCCAACGGATTCGAGATGCCAGGGTCTTTGGGATCCGCAATTCCTGTGCAAGCACATAAACATTAAGGAAATGATGTCAATTTGGCTTGCGTTACGTCACTGGATGGACATTATTCACGATGCTCATGTCCAAATCCTATCCGACAATACGACAGTAGTGGCGTATATACGGAATCAGGGAGGCACTCATTCAGTTCCGTTGTTCAATCTAACGGAAAGAATCCTTCTGTTTGTGTTAGAACATCACGTTCTTCTTTCGGTCCGTCACATACCGGGTCGTCTGAATGTGCTAGCAGACTCCCTTTCACGAAAGGGTCGCTTGTTGCCGTCGGAGTGGACTCTCAACAAACAAGTATTCAATCAGATTTGCTACCAATGGGAACGGCCAATGATAGACTTATTTGCGACACATCTCAACAATCAGTTGCAGACGTATGTGTCTCCGTGTCCGGATCCAAGAGCATTTGCAGTAGATGCTCTGTCGATCCCTTGGGACGGAATGATAGGATATGCGTATCCTCCAGCGCCGTTAATTCAACAAGTATTGCTAAAGATAAAACAATCTCAATGCAAGATTCTGTTGGTAGCATCTCTGTCGCCACAGAGACCGTGGATAAATCTACTCAGGTGTCTGTTGTGGGACCTACCGCGGAAGCTTCCTCCACGAGAGGATCTTCTTTCGCAGGGGAAATCGCGCCAACTCCATCACAACCCGCAAGGTCTCAACCTTCACGTTTTTCCGTTGTGCGGTCCTTCTTGCATGGCAAGCACTTTACAGGACGAGCAGTGGACGCGATTTCTAACTGTAGGAGGACCTCCTCTTCGCTAAACTATGCGGCTAAGTGGAAGGTTTTTCGTCGTTGGTGTAGGGATCATTCTGTAGATATATTTGATCCCTCAATACCAGACATTGCAAACTTTCTAGTATACTTGTTTGACGAAATCAAACTGCAGCCTGTTACTATAAAGGGTTATAGATCTATGTTATCTGATACCTATGCACATCATGATAGTTTACAAATTGGATCTAATGTCTCTTTATCGAAGTTGGTTAGAAACTTTTCGATAAATAGACCCAGAACTCTTAGATTAATTCCTAAGTGGAATTTAGCTTGGGTTCTCCTTAAATTGAAGGAAAAGCCATTTGAACCTCTTGGGACAGTAGATTTCAAATTCTTATCTTATAAGACAGCTTTTCTCTTAGCTTTCTCTTCTGCCAGAAGAGTCAATGAGCTTCATGCACTATCGGTGGATGATTCTCATTATCGTAGTGTTGGGAACACTATCACCTTCACTACTAATGTGGGTTTTTTAGCTAAGAATCAGGCTCCTAATAAATATCCGGAACCTATTGTTATTAAGGCTCTTCCGTCTTCAGACGGGCGTAGGCCTTTACTCTGTCCTGTTAGAGCACTACGTATCTATAAACAGAGATCTCAGTTTATCAGAAAGGGACGGAAACGTTTCTTTCTGTCTTTGATGCCTAATAGAAAGGACATTTCAGTCCATTCTATTGCTAGATGGATTCAGTTAACTATCCGTACTGCTTATGAAGATTTATCTTCTTCTCAGCAGTCTGTGCTTAAGATTTCTGCTCATGAAGTAAGAGCTCTTTCTACTTCCTGGGCTTATGCTAATAGTGTTGCTATTACAGATTTAATGAAGGCTGCTTATTGGTCTCAGCCATCCACATTTACAAATTTTTATCTCAGAAATATTGAGTCCATTTCTGGAGACCTGCATTGTTTAGGTCCATTATCTGTTGCTCAGAATGTCGTCCACTAAACAGTTGCAACTATAGTTATGCAGGCTTTCTGTTCTGGCAGTGACTCCGTCCGGCTGCCCTCTTCGCTCTGGGCTATTTGACCCAGGGCAAGGGGAAGGGGGGGGGGGGGGGGGGGGTGTTCCCTTAGGTCACCTGCTTTATAGTGAAAAGCAAGGGAATGCCTCCTCCAAGTCAGTATTTCTGAGTCGCTTCCGGGATGGTTTTAAAGTGTAATATTAATGTTTAAATTCATTCATGTCTTATTTTTAAAGTGTGGCTCAGTGTGAAGCATTTGTATATGTCAAGTGTCAAACGGGCTTTAATATACAATACTCGGACACTTTTAAATGACTATAAAGAGTCTCAATTCTCTGGACTACTTTATTTATTGGCTTGCTTTAAAAATAATTAGTACAAGGGTTATACTGGATGTTAATAGAGAACATGAATGTTATTGTGCTCAATTATTAAGGGTAGTGTATCTTTCTAATTTAATATTAAATAAGAAAGATACATGTAAAGCCTAATACTCCTTTTCTCCTTAAGGGGTTACCTCTTTACTATATAGTTGAGCTTATTGGATTTTCCTCTATGTCCTAGGCCCTCCAGCCTGTTTACTATTCAGCTAAGTCTGGGTCATTGGTACAGTATAAAAATGTTAAAAAATTTATAGTAATTTATATATTTTTTATACTTACCAATGACCCAGACGGGGATGGCCCTCCCTGGAGTTGGGAACTCTTGCCTCCCCGCTGAGTACATAGCGCTGACCAGGCACTGCCAGTAAGAATGATAATTGGCGCCAATTTCGGGACGACTGCGTCACTGTGCATGCGCAGTAGAGGCGTAGTATGGAGGTCCTTTAGGACATGTTTTCTTTTTGTTTTGGATGCAAATTTTGGGGATTGGGGGGCAAAATTTGTGTTTGGCCCTGGTTTTGTTGGAGTTAGCACCAGCTAAGTCTGGGTCATTGGTAAGTATAAAAAATATATAAATTACTATAAATTTTTTAACTTTCCTTTGTTTATAGACCTATTTGGTCTCAGTACATCCATTACAGGCATTTAATCTATTATATCTTGTTTGACAGAGGTCTTGGAGCTCTGTCAAACAAGATATAATAGAGTAAATGCTAAGTTTATCTCCACAATAAATGAAAGTGATTCAATCCCTGTTAATTGAATACTCCTGTTAATTGAATAATTTTAATTGGCAAAGTGGCTATTCAATTGACAGGATTCCACTGTACAGAGGATTCCACTTAATTGGATAATTGTTAATTTCAAATACTTTCGAAACACCCAACCATTTACCATACCATCAGTCCAAATTTGACCTGGTAATGCCTTATAGGCTACAAAGTAAACTCCTGTTAATTGAACAAGAAAATCTTGTATCCCTCTTGTATCCCGTCAAACAGCTAGTCAGACATACACTGAATTCCAACATTTCTTTACTTTTTTTGCCTCAATTCATCCAATAGAGGCATTTAATCTAGTATATCTAAATGTGAACTGTATTTTATTCAATAAATAAAAAAATCAAAAAATCATTCAAAACATATACAACCGTAAAAGTATACAGCAATAATGAGAAAATAAATGCAAGTATGCATAATTAACCATAAATAAATAGATTTGTAAACTAACCAGTATTTGGCATCATGCATTAGCTTATTTAAGCCATCTCGGTGAGCTTCATAAAATTTGTTGGGGTTTAATTACCCTTTTGACAGACAGGGTCACCTCGTGTTGGTCAGTTTTACAGGTGGAGGAAGCCGAAGTGCCTGGAGAGGACCACTGAGCAGTGGTGAGCAACTGTAAGACTCCCCAACATACTAACTCTGCACTAGCAAGGTTAGCTTTAATTGAACTCCCCAACATACAAACTGCACAAGCAAGGTTAGCTTTAGTTGAAGACAAGTTCACCATCAACCTGCAGTATGCCTTACTACACAGTGCCGCCATGCACCCACTTGGGCAGTTGGGAATAAGTGCTTTGCCCAATGACACAATGCAGTTACTCTTGGCGAGGATCAGATCATGGACCTTTCGGGTTGAAGTCCAGTGCAGCAACCACTGAGCCAACGCACTCCCTCTGAGCTTCTTTGGCAAAGTTGCTATTCAGTTTGCAGGATTCTACTGTATAATCTAGTATATAAATGGGAAGTCTGTCATCCATCCAGTCTGTCCAGCTAGAAATTTTAGTTTTGACTAGCTTCCTTGATATGCAATGGGTACTTTTCCGTCCTTGCATGGGTGGGGCATCCCATCCTGGGATGGGTGGGTCCACTTGTCAAAGATATGTGCAATATTTAACTAATGTCAAACGAGATGTAACAAAATAATTTAGATTTGACATGAATCATTAAAATATAGATATTAGCAAAACTGTTGCTGTGTTAACTAATCTCTACAGCTTGGAACACCACTTCTCATGCATTCAGTTTCTCAGATGTTATGTGTCACAATACTCTGCATCTGTATGACACATAAGCAACTTTTCAATACAGAGAGCAAAAGTACAAGCTCCTTTTATTACTAAACCCTTTTTTGGGGCCGAACACAGCAATGAGGCATCACTTTTTTTTTCCAAAATAACTAAAAAAACATTTTCAGGGCTCCAGTTACTCTTTGAATTCCTTGAAAGTCCGAAAATATATCAAGTCCTTTCCAAGGACCTGAAAAGTTCTTGTTTATTAGAACCCTTGAAAAAATAAAGATCGGACGAGATTCATTGCAGCAACATTTAGCTCACCATACTAATTTACATAATGCAATATCTGACAACAAAAAAAGGGTTCCCTTGGGGCCATGGAATCAAGGAATGGCCTTGAATTTTACTAAGGGTCATTCAAAGCCTTGAAATCCTGGAAAATGTGCTAGAAGACCTTGACAAGCCTTGAATATTCACAAAATAAAAACACTGACAATATAATCATAACTATATAGTTTTATACGTCAGAGTTTGTGAAAGCATAGTCCTAATTAGGACCCTTTGGTCATTTTCCCTACTCCTACTTCCCTTGAATGGAAGTGGGAGGATGGGGTAATAACTGGAGATTACAATTTAGGGCTTGTGAAGGCAGGACCTTGAAAATTCTTGAATTTGGCTTTTGTGGGGCCTTGGAAAATGTTGAAATATGCTGAGAAACGGCCTTGAATAGCCTTGAATTTTTTCAATCATTGCCTGCAGGAACCCAGAAAGAGAAGCATGTATTACATACCATGAATAGGTGGTGCCTTGGGTAGAATTTTTCTAAAGTAGGCAATATAGGTATGAACGATTGGCTAAACGTGACTTCATCCCTATGTTGTGGTCCTGAGATAGCCAAAGCTGCTGAATTTGACCTTGACCACCCATAAAGAAATAAATGGCCAAGACCTTCAATCCTGATTGCCCATTTGAGGGCGCAATAGTGCTGTGTATGAAGTATGTACTGCATGTCGATGGTGCACTTTGCTTCAACCACTTCTAACTGCTTGAGCAGAGCGACTAAGTTGGAGAGTCTGATAGTTGCTTATCAGTGCTTGGTGGTTCTCTCTGAACTCAAGCTTCCTCCACCCATAAAATTGCCTGATGCAATATGGACCTGGCTGTTGAAAGTTGTAACATCCCACTAAACAAAGGGCAAAATAGATATAACACTTGAACAGCCAAAATGGATATTTTTATACTGTACCAATGACCCAGACATAGCTGGTGCTAACTCTTAAAATATAGGGCCAAACACAAATTTTTCCCCCCAATCCCCCAAATTTGCATCTAAAACCAAAGAAAACATGTCCTGAATGGCCCTCCACACTTCAGCTCTACTGCGCATGCGCAGTGTCAAGGACGTTCCGAAATTGGCGCCATTAATCATTCTTAGTTTGGCCCTTCATCAGTTAACATCTGACTGATCTTTGTGCTTGTAAATCTCAATTTAAATGATGCCAGACACATAAATATTAGTGAAATGGTGATTCTAAGGAGGATAGAGAAGGAGGAGAGGAAAAATGTGTGACAGAATATTATCAGGGCTGTAACTTAAAATTTTTTAATGAAATTATGTTAAGTTACCTATTTTCGAGGCAGCAGCCATTTTGTTGTCATTCTTGTTATTTAGTTACACTGATTTTTCAGTGTTTTCCTCTCTCCCTTTCCTTCAAGTCCCCTCTTGCTATTCTCCCATGCTTTTGGCGTAGTTTCTGTAATTATTATTACTAAAATTTCTTGGGAGTTTTAGCTGAATAACAGAATGAATTCTGTTCTTTTCCCCATGTTTACGTCTTCACCTATGGGTGGTTAGGCGTTGTGTTCTGCATCTACCATCTGATGTTCTGCAGTTTCTTCCCTGGAAGTCTCTGTTTTGCATCAGATAGTGTATTTTTGGTAACTGATTTCGGGCCTGGGTGCCTGGAGTCTTATTTTAGTGTTTTTACACTTATTGTTTACATTTACAACAGCCCTCTGTGTGAGGGGGGATTTCTTGAAAATAATATCTTTATGTTAATTTAATCATAACTAGATACATTATTATTGTTCGTAAGTGTTGCATAAATTGTTTAAAATATTTTAAAATTTTTTGTCCACACTTAGGCTTGGGATCCATTGGGGCTCAGCGTTACTTTTCAGAAACTTGGGCTGTTCTGAAAAAATATTTTTTCAAAATATTTTGATTTCAATTATTTTTTCTATGTTAATAGATCATATTATTATTATGTATTTTGATTGTCAGGGGTTGGTGCGAGTACAAGGACTTTGTTTTCTTTTCACATTGAAAGGATTTTGATGAATTGTAATAAGAGGATGTCTTCCTCTGACTTTTATAATCATTCTATATGTAGTCAGTGTACTCGCACTAACTCCTGTTCTGTATTTGATGATTTCGATGACAATATGGGAAGCGTATGTCACGGTATGTTAGTGGGGAATTGGACATTCCGGTCCTTTCCCCGCAGGGTCACTCTACTTTATCAATTTCTATTTCAGACGATCAAGATTAGGGTGATGTATCTGTGATGTCTTCCAACAGTGTGCCTCCGTCGTCACAATTAATGAAGGGCTAGCGGAAAAGTGCGGAAAAGTGCTCATGTAAATACGCCAATTGCCTAAGAGGACCCTAGTAGGTTCGACCCGGTGTAGCGTCCATTCATCGAATGGTTCAGCAGCCGGGTTCGCCCGTTGCGGTCTAGAAGGAGTTTTGGGGTGATGCGAGCACTATAAATCTACCAAATGCACACCCAGTGACGGCGGATTAGAGGGAGAACGGAGGAAGCCTTTTAGTCCGGTTCCTAGCTCGTTCAGGTCCATCCGGACGGCGAGCGAGAGAGGCCCCTCTCTCGTACAACAACATCTGGCCCCAGATGTTGTGGTACAAAATGTTTCGCATTCGGAGCATACGTCCGCCGCTCGGGACGCTCCGACATATAGTCAGTCCGGAGAGACTGTCAATAAGGCTTCCTCATTCTCATGGTAGCGCACACGACCGCTCTTGGCTACGTGACCTCGGATATCCAGTCAGCTTCGCCAGTCAGAGAATCATCGGCGACCAGGTCACACCATCCGGTAGCCAGGGACACAAGGCCTGCAGACTCCGGACGTTCGCATAGGAAAGTGTGCGGGAGTCAACGTACACGGAGCTTCCGGCGGCAATGCATCGTAAGACCGCTACTGCACAGGCCTCGGGGACGGACGTGCTATCCTATATAGCACAGCTTATCGCAGCATCCCAACAACAACTGAATCTGTCGCATAATGTTTTATCCGACGATGCTGGGTCGGGACGCTCCGTGGAAGCGGGTACGGACGTCCGAAAATTTCATCTGGTCCGACGGGATACCGAAAGGGATTCGGAGGATTTTGAGCTTTCCCTTTCGGAACAACATATGCTGTTGTGTATGTCATCTGACTTGATCTTCTACAGGTTCTTTCGTCGGACCAGAATGCTGCGATGCCGGATAAGAAACTGATAGCGTCGGTGGACTTAGAAATTTTTGGTTCGATTCAGGGACATCGTCCCTCAGTTCCGACATAGTCCAATAATGTCACACAAACTTTTGAATTATTGAACGACGCTATATATTTATTATTATATGCTTGCTTTTACCAAGCATTTCTGGTTTCTTGTTCGCAAAGTTACGTAGATGTCTTTCAAAAGTGTGCCTCTGTCGTCATAGTTAATGAAGAGCTAGCGGCAATAAGTGCTCATGGAATATGTCTATCGCCTAAGAGGTCCCTTGTAGGATCGACGGAGTGACATTCGCTAGCTCACCCGGTGTAGCGTACATTCATCGAATGGTTCGGCTGCCGGGTTCGTCCGTTGCGGTCTAGGAAGGAGATTTGGGTGATGCGAGCACTATAATAACTTTAGTACTCACCCAGTGACGGCGGATTGAGGACAAATTGATCCTGGCTTGTCCAGGTCCGTCCGGGCTGTGCGCGAGAGAGGTCCCTCTCTCGTCCAACAACATTGGGGACCGCATGTTGTGGTTCAGATATTTTACATTCGGAGCATATGTCCGTCGCTCGGGACGCTCCATTATATTGACAGTCCGAGAGACTGTCGATAATGCTTCCTCATCCTCACAGCAGTGCACACGACCGCACATTGGCTACGTGACCTCGAGTATTCGATCAGTTTCGTCATTCAGTGATTCCACGGCGAACAAGTCACGCCATCCGGTAGCCAAGGGACACGAGGCCTATACACTCCGTTCGCTCGCATAATAGTAGTATGCACGGGGTAACGATCACGGAGCTTCCAGCGGCAATGCATCGTAGGCCCGCTTCTCCACAGGCCTCAGTGATGGACGTGCTATCCGAGTTAGCACAGTTTTTTCGCAGCATCCCAGCAATCGACAGTTTCTCGGTCGAATCAGGAATTATCCGACGGCGCTGGGTCGGTGCGGTCCGCGGTTGCATCAGGTTCGGACGACCGAACGCTTTATAGGGTCCGACAGGATGGCGAAAGGGATTCGAAAGATTTCGAGTTTTCCCTTTCGTAACATCGGAAGCTGCCATACATATCTTCCGGCATTATCTTCCAGTGGTTGTTATTTCGGACTACATTGCTGCGATGTTGGATAAGAGACTTATAGCGTCATTGGACATGGAATTTTGGATCGGTTCAGGGACATTGTCCCTGACTTACCGACACAGTCCAATTATGTCATTAGAACATGTGTATTATTTATCGACGCTATATATATATAAGCCTGCTACCAAGCATGATAGTTTAGTTTCTTGTCCGCAATGCTCATTTCTGCCTTTTATCATTTATAGGAATAATTATTTTGGCAGAACAGGGCATACCGAGAGTTCATATGCGTCTAGATGGCGTGGTTAAAGACTGGAAATAATCTTTTTCGCTGTCTATGTCTTTTCCAACCACAATGTTGGAAACGACAATGATGTCTAATAGACTTTACTTAGACGCTTTATCATACGTAATCCACCTTACTGAGGCGTTATCATTACGTCTTCAAGAGAAAGAATTCCGGGATATGATCCTCAATGTGATTTCTTTTGAGGGCAGTAGTTTGTTCACGTATAACTCCGCCCTTCAGTGGCTACTTGGAGTTGGTTCGGCGTGACGCAGCCCTAGCTACATCCACGCGCGTGGATAGTAAGGTGAAGAACTCTCTGAGTCGCTTCGTTCTCGGAGAAGCTTCTCTTCGACGGCAACTTTTCAGCAATCCATGAATTGCTCGATTTACACATTCTCTTGTCTATCTAGTGTAGCAAGAGATTCAGACTGGTGCAAATATTCGGTGGTTGACTCAGAGAGTGCCACTGCAGTTGCCGGATCCGAGTTTTATAATTATGACGGTTGCTAGTCAAACAGGTTGGGATATAATATTGATCCCAACGGATTCGAAGTGCCAGGGTCTTTGGGTTCCGCAGTCTCTAAGCAAGCACTTATCTTCCACGGAATAATGTTTTTTAGGCTTGCTTTATGTCATTGGATGAACATTATTCAGAAACGCATGTCCGTTAATTCGACAGTAGTGGCGTATCTCCGGAACCAGGGAGGCACTCATTCGTTTCCGTTATTCAATTTAATGGAAAGAATCCTTCTGTTTGTTATAGTACACCAAGTTCTGCTTCGGTCCATCATATTCCGGGTCGTCTGATTGTATTACCGGACTCCCTTTCACTTATGGGTCGCTTGTTGCCGTCAGAATGGACTCTCAACAAACAAGTATTCAATCAGATTTGCTATCAATGGGAGCGCCCAATGATAATTTATTTACGACACAACTTGCTAATCAATTGCAGACGTATGTGTTTACATGTCCGGATCTCTGAGCTTGTGTTGTTAACGCTCTATTGATCTAATAGGACGGAATGATAGGATATGCGTATCCTCCTGCGCTGTTGTTTCAGCAAGTATTGCTAAGATAAACAACCACAATACATTTCTGTTGATAGCGTCTCTGTCTTCACAGAGACCGTGGGTAAATTTACTCTGATGTCTACTGTGGGACTTAACGCAAAATCTTCCTCCATGAGAGGATCTTTTTTCGCTGGGTAAAATCGTGTCATCTTTATCACAACCCGCAAGGTCTCAACCTTCACGTATTCCGTTGTGTGGTCCTTATTGCATTGTAAACTTGTACCTGACGAGCTTTGGACGCGATTTCTTACTATAGGAGAACCTCTTCTTCGCTATACTATGCGGCTAAAGTGGAGGCTCTTCCGTCGTTGGTGTAGAGATCACTATGTTGATATTGTTGATCCCTCCATACTACTCATTGCAACTTTTTAGTATACTTGTTTGACAAGATCTACTGCAGCCTGTAATTATTAAGGTTATAGGTTTATGTTACCTCATACCTATGCACTCTATGATAGTTTACAATTGAGTCTTATGTCTCTTTATCTAAGTCAGTTAGTAACTTTTCGATAAATAGACTTAGAATCATTAGATTAAATTTCTATACGGAATTTAACTTCGGTTCTTATTTAGCTAAGTAATCATTTGAGCCTCTGGAAACAGTAGTTTTCAAATTCTGACCTTTTAGACAGTAATTCTGTTGGCTTCTCTTTTACTGAAGAGTCAGTGAGCTTCATGCACTATCGGTGGATGATTTTCACTTTCGTAGTTTTGGAATCACTACTTCCTGTACTATTTAGGTTGGATTTTTGCATAAGAGTCAGGCTCCTAATAAATATCTGGAACCTTTTGTTATTAAGGTCCTTCCGTCTTCGTACGGGCATAGGCCTTTACTCTGTCCGGTTAGAGTTTATGTATTTATAAACAGATATCTGTTTATTACTAAGGGCGTAAGCTTCTTCTGTTTTTGATGCCTAATAGAAGGACGTTACGCTCCATTCTATTGCTAATGGATTCAATTAACTATCGATACTGCTTATGGTATATCATTGACTCAGCAGTTGTGTTTGAGATTTCGGCTCATGAAGTAAGAGTTCTTCTACATCTTGGGCTTACATTAATAGTGTCGCTATTATAGATTTTTGAAGGCTGCTCATTGCGCTCAGCCATCCACATTCATGAATTTTTATCTCAGAAATACCGAGTCCATTTCTGGAGGCCTCTATTGTTAGGTCTATTATCTACTGCTCAGAATGTCATTCACTTAACAGTTGCTACTATAGCTAGGTAGGCTGTCTGTTTCGGCAGTGACTCCGTTCTGCTGCCCTCTTCGCTCTGGGCTATTTGACCCAGGGCAAGAAAAGGGGGGGGGGGGGGAGGGTGTTCCCTTGGGTCACCTGTTTTA
This sequence comes from Pictodentalium vernedei, assembly GCA_031216915.1. Classification (NCBI taxonomy): domain Eukaryota; kingdom Metazoa; phylum Mollusca; class Scaphopoda; order Dentaliida; family Dentaliidae; genus Pictodentalium; species Pictodentalium vernedei. The sequence continues at coordinate 223,084,371 of CM062296.1, forward strand.
CTATGAAAACAAGGGGATACCTCCTCCGGAGTTAGTAATTCTGAGCTGTTATTGGGATGGTTGTTTAGTGAGAAGTTTATGTTTTAAAAATTCATTCAGGTCTTAGTTTTTAAAGTATAGCTTTTGAATATAGCACGTGTCAACGGACATTATTATACAATCCTCAGACACTTTTAAAGAGTATAAAGAGTCTCTATTCTGTAGACTTACTTTATTTATTGGCTTACTTTAAGAATTATTAGTATAAGGATTATACTAGATATTAATAGAGTACAGGGATGTATGATGCTCAATTTTGGAAGGTGTTGTATCTTTCTCATTTATCATAAATAAGAAAGATACATGTAAGGCCTAATACTTCTTTTTCCCTAGAGGGGATGACTCTATTTTATATAATTGAGCGTATTCCAACTTGCTCTATGTCCTTGGCCCTCCAGCCTTTTTACTATTCAACTATGTCTGGGTCATTGGTACAGTATGAAAATGTTTATAGTAATTTATATATTTTTTATACTTACCAATGACCCAGACGGGGATGGCCCTCCCAGGAGTTGGGAACTCATACCTCCCCGCTGAGTACATAGCGCTTACCAGGCACTGGTTATAAGAATGATTAATGGCGCCAATTTTGGAATGTTCTTGACACTGCGCATGCGCAGTAGAGGTGAAGTGTGGAGGGCCATTCAGGACATATTTTCTTTGGTTTTCGATGCAAATTTTTGGGATTGGGGGGCAAAATTTGTGTTTGGCCCTATATTTTAAGAGTTAGCACCAGCTATGTCTGGGTCATTGGTAAATATAAAAAATATATAAATTACTATAAATTTTTAACTTCTATGTTATATAACCTTCTTTGCACACAGTAAAGTATATTTACTTCTTCTTTTTTAGCATGAAGTTGAAATATGTCGCAAAGAGCAGCCTTTTGTAATAAAGCCTGTGAGAAGAGAGTCCAGCATAGACAGTCAGCCAGATTCACCACCATCTGCCATGGAAACTGATACTGAAGTAAATCCTGGTGCATCTTCATCAGCTAGCGAATCTATGTCGGCTACCAGTACAGATTTGAATGCTCCAAAGACTGGTTTGTATTTTGTTGAATAGAGATCGACAGTGATGTTTGGCCTTTCTTCAGGATGTGCACATGGATCCTGGAATCTTGAAATTTCAGGACATATCTCAAATAAGTTTTTGCACATTTTCTTTCTTTTTGCTCTGGCTTTATAGTTTGTAAAAGTTTCAGAGGCATAGTCACTCTGCATGTCAAAAATGTCAAAGAATTTTACATTAACTTTGATCACTTTCAGCTGACTTTTGTATGTGTTTTATTTTGTATCCAGCTTATTCCATGTTCTTAAGAGGAGTCTGATTTTTCAGGTTTTTTAAAAATTTTTTAAAATCCCATTTCAGTTTTTTTCTTACCCAACTACTAATATTGGTAGTTGGGTAAGAACAACCCATTTTTAAACTGTGTTCTGTGTTGCCATTGTTGATCACAGATCAAGTGGATGATTGAATAAAAAATGAATGGATGTTTGAACTAAATAAAGAAATATATATTCTTTAATATTCTTTTCCTGTACAATTTATTCATCAGGTATCATTTAAGTGAAGGTGGATGTCAATAGGTGATGTGCTTGTCACCCATTTTTGGTTCTTCATTTGTAAATTGTCCATACAGCTAAATTGAAATGAATAAAACAGAAACAAACGTGGATATGAGTGAAATATTTATTATAAAAGACTTGTTTATTTGATATAATTCACTTGTAAGCTTATTTTTTGTTTCAATTGTTATGATCAGAGCTTCAAAGGCGTTTGATTTAAGACTAAACATCTCAAAACTGAAAAATGTTTGACTACAATTTTCCAGGATTTTTGTCCGAAGCCAATTCACTACACAATTTACAGGATTTTCCCAGACATTTCGGGAGAGTTAACATGTCTGCCGCCCCATGCAATTTTACCAAAAATTACCTAAGAAACAGATGATCTACTTTGTAGGAGCCTAAGCTCCAGTTAAATATATTGGAAAACTGTATGCAAAGATTCATGAACTGTTAATTGAATTGAAGTGTTCTGATATTAAAAGCATTCATGTCATCATTCACAGATAAAACTTAATATTTATTTTTTCAATAATACAAGTTAACCGAGAGGTTGTTTTTTTACACTTTGCTTGTTTCAGTTTTAAGACTGTGTGGTGTGATATTTGAAGGTGCCAGACCAAAATGCCTCTTTTCTCAATCAGATTGTGATCAGGTTGAAAAATATTGCAGAATCGAAAGAAATGAATGAAACCCGCACAGGAGATTCAGTGTTCTTGCTTGTCATTTTCAACATGTCAGTTTCTACCATATTTTTGGCAGGAAAGTTGACAGAGAATTTTGCACGTTGAAAATCTGTTTTTTGTAATTTCAGTAAAGTGTTTTCCACTTATATTTTTCACAAAGTAAACATTTTCTCTTTTAGGTGTCCAGTGTTTTCCTCAAAGAGCTGCCTTGTTAAAATCAATGCTGAACTTCTTAAAAAAAGCCATTCCTGACTCTGCATTTTCTGAGAGTATTCGGCACTGTAAGTTTGGGTTTTTTTTTTTTTTTTATCTCTGCATTACATTTTCAGTATATTCTGTCAATTACAGAAATAGTTGCAATACTTTCATATTTAGAATCACATCATCGGAATTAATAAGATGAATCAATTACACTGTAGGCAAATAAAAAAAGTACTTGGTCACCTTGCCACCTCTTTCAGTACATTTTATCCCCAACATTTTTTTTTGTACAAATTCCACCATAAATGTTATCAGATATTTATTGACTTCCTAACTTATATCGAGCACTTGTCAAAGTGGCTGTTCTGACATGACACCACCACATTGCATTATGTAAATTCTCCTCTAAATTTGTTTGTCAAGTTTTTTTTTATAAAACACGACCTATAGTTTGATGAAGTCAGTGCATGGGTGGGTGGGTGTTATAAAAACTTTACCCTGCATTAGTGATGCGTAATCCTTGTTAAATTTATAATATGCTACCCTTTATAAAACATAACTGAAGATTTTTATACCCTCACAGTGATGAATGGGAGCAAAATGGAGGTGAGTGGAAAATCGCTCACCTCAAATAAAGTTTGCGAGAGTGAAAAATGTGAGGAGAGTGATTTAATTTTGATTCAGTGTTTATCTTCATTTTTTTAATACTGTTGAATTGTACATTCAAAGTGTATTTTTTTCTAAATTAAGTTAAGTTAATGTTATTGTTTGCCTGTGGTTCAGAATAAAATTATAAGCTTGAAATCTAGTGTTCGTTTATTAAATGTATTACCAGAATTCCTGAAATGAACTTTTAGATAATCTGAAGTGAACTATATATTATGGCATGAACAAAAATTTATTTCACAATTTCCATTGACAATCATCCTTCGAAATGAATGTATGATTACAACTGAACACGGATGGAAATTTTGACGGTGAAAATATATGTATCCCACTAAAATTAGTTCTGGATTTTAAATGGCAGATTATTAAAATCGTGGAAAATGGATGCGTAAATTCCAAATCAGGCACATTAATTTGTATCGCTGGTGAATTGGAGCGACAGGTGCCACATGTATAAATGAAAATAAGGAACGGGGCAACATTCTGCATGTCTTGGATAAAAAAAAATATGGAAGTTTTAAAACGTTTCTCAGATCTCAAAATGACCACTGTTTTTTATATCTGAATGTGTGTTTGTTTTCTGGCAGGAGTAAGTTGTCAGTGTACAACACTCTTACTGTTAACGTGTTGTGTGTGGATGTATAAGAGAACTACGGTGTGTCGTGTTCATAACGACGAAAAGGAAATTGTGAGTGATTAAAAATTTCCCAACATCAAAAATTAATTGAATGTTTCTGTTGACTCAACTGAAATAGATAAAAAACACCCAAGAACAGAGGCAAGTGATTATTCGTGCACCTTGAACAATTTTTGCGTGAGTGATGGTGCGCGAGAGCGATTGCGCGCCTTTCCCATGCGTCACTGCCCTCATTTCTGAGAAATGGGGCTATATTGTCGGCGCCCTGTATGTCCGTCCGAACATTCTTGTGTATGCATCTACTCCTATATTTTTTAAATGATTTTGATAAAACGTCTCGAACATTATAGCTAGCAAGTGAACGTGCGCATATTCTAGAATTTTCATATGCAACAATTTTAACCAGGTTATCTCCCCTGAACTTAGATTTATTATGGATTTTCAAATGTGATTCTTGTGTGCGCAACTACATTACTGAACCGATTTTGATGAAACTTCTTAAACATTGTCACTAATGAGTGAACGTGCACATATTTCCAAATTCTCCATCTGTGGTAACTTTTACGAGGTTATCTCCCCTTCAACTTAGAAGATTTTATATATATTTGTACAGGAGATTTTTGTGTGTGGAGCACCTCCTTCATTAATGAACCAATTTTGATCAAACGTCTCAAACATTATGAGTATAACAAGTTGGCATATGCATATTCCAAATTTTTTGATCTGCAACAATTTTAACCAGGTTAAACATAGATTGATTATTGGTTTTTCAAGCTCAACATTCAGAGGTGCATTATAATAAGCCGGAAGTGGGAGTATTAATCACCTTCACCGATAGTTCTAGTTATTCCCCCGAAAAAAATTCGGGGGAATCTAGCCGTGACATCGTCCGTCTGTCCATCTGTCCGTCTGTCCGTCCGGGCATAGACGGAATTCGTGTCCGCTCCATAACTTCTTACAGCCTTCAAGGATATTAATGATACTTGGTATTATTATTGCCCACAACCAGAGGGTGTGTCGCGAATAAGGTTGGAATGGCTATCAAGGCTTTTTTCGGGGGAATCAGCCACCCTTTGGTGGCCATCCTCTAGTTTTTTTTTAGATCTGTTGTCATGATAGATATAAGTGAATATCTCTCCAGAAGTGGCATGCGTTACACAATTAGTTTAGATATTTTCAGAGTTTGGCACATGCCTCAAAATCTTAGGATTGCAAAGCCATAACAAGTGATAGTATTAACGACAAGCCTATGGTACATAGTTTCCTATCATGGTGAAATGACTTATACTAAGGAGGCATTCACCCTCCTGAACCTTTTTCCAGGTGTTAGGCATTATCCGGCGATTTTTAAAACGACAGGCCTGGTGTTTGACGAAAGAGATCCAAAGTCAGAAACCATTCGTTCAGAAAAAGCTAAAGGAAACAAGATATAAATACGTTTTGAGGAATCCACTCTCTCAGATAAACTAAGAATGCTATTGAAGAAAATCTGAGTGCTCAACTCCAAACTTGGAGGTGGTGTCGGGGGGAGGGTGATTAACTTAATTTTTGGACCTACCACAACAAAAATTAAATTATTGGCTTTCTCATCTATGTTTAGTCTTGGTCACACTGGCTGGTGAGAAGATTCCACAATCAAAACAAAAAAAAACAGTGTTTGTACATGATTTTACTCGGTACCTCAGGACATTTTTTATCGCAGTAGAATTGATTAGAGTAGCATGTTGACCAAAAGATGTTAAAAGCCCCCCCCCCCCCCCCTCCCAGGAACACCGGGAAGTGAGGCAGTCCTTGTTTACTGCAGTAAACCAGATCTGTTTTACTGGTAATATAGGACCCAGTTGCCAATGCTCGGGGTGGAAGCACTATAAAAGGGCAACGTGAGTATAAATGATGGACTAAACATGATTTTATCTTTGTTGTGGTCACAATCAGCCATTGAACATAAATATGTGACCGTAAACACAAATGCATGAATAAATTTCACAAGCCTGTTTAACATGCATTTAACATTTTTTTATTTTTTTTTATTTTTGTAAAATGCAATTACTGTTGAAGAAATCTCCTGGTGGACATTCAGTTGCAAGACCACTCACCAAATCTGCTTTTCTTACATGTCATGGATATATAGTTTTTACCGCTTCTGCAATTCATAGATCAATCCTCCGTAAGTTATCCCTTAGCCTAATAGGAATAAAAGATGACCCTTGCAAAATAATGTTTGAAATAACTGAAACCTTTTCATCTTTTTAACCTACAAAAAACACATATTGTGACCCCTCATTGACACAAGCTGACCAAGCTTGTTCTAATAAGGGATCATACGCAAGCCTGAGTATAAGCAACCTATCATTTGCAAAATGGCGTCCCCAGGGGGGGAATTTGCTGATGCTATCTCATACAGTGAGCCAATTTATCCTCTAGGTACATCTTTCTGTTTTGGCTTGAGACCTTGATTCATACTGAGGTTCACAGAGGGTAAATTTTGTGATGCTACCCTGCTGTGCAGGGTAGCATCACCTAATTCACCCTTTGGGGACATCATTTTGCAGATGACAGTCTCCTTATTTTCAGGCTTGATCATAAGCTATGTTTTTGAGGCAAAAAGTTTGTAAAAAATTTGGAATTGTGCTTTTTGTTTGTGAATAGCATTGGTAGCTTTTGGCCATTCCGTCAAAGGATTACGCCTTGATGCTGGATTCTGATGTTGAAATTATGAAATATCCAAATTTCAACCAGTAAAGTATTTCCATAATGCAACTTTGAATTTAATCACGCCAGTCTTGTTTCACAGACCTCACTGAGCTCTGTCAAACAAGATTTAATTGATTAAATTTTGAGTTGCATCATAGAAAAAATTTGTTGCTTGAACTTGGGATCTGCATGGAGCCTTGAAAGTCCTTGAATTCTACAGTTGTATTGAAAAGTATTTGAATCCATATTTTGGCCTTGAAAGTACTTGAATATTAGTTTTCGGCCTTGAGAAGCCCTTGAATTTTCAATATATTTCAAGAAACTGTTTCACACATGTAAGTTTTATTGACAAGAAACCCTCCCCCCCCCCCCCCAAAAAAAAAAAATGAAATATCAGAAAACTATTTTGGAAATGTCGGGTAAATGGCATACAGCGCAGTATGCTCAATACTTTTGCTTTTATGTGTGCACCTGATTGAACTATGTCATAATCAACAGTTGTCAAGAGCACATGTTTACACGTGTACAAAAAGTTGTTTGTTTACTTGTCTGTCAGACATTGTGAAGAATATATTTTTCGTCTGCATGATTTTCAATCGTAATCATGGGGAACCCGGTTAGTCCACGGATGGGTGACTGTCTGAGCAATCGATTCAGACTCCTGTGTTGTGTCCTGGAACAAGGCACTTTACCCCGATTGTCCACATGGGGGCACATTGATGAGGCGTACTGCACGCCGATGGTGCGCATTTCTTCAACCAGTCTAACCCTGTCTGTGCAGCAGTGCGGAGTTACGATGTTGGGGAGCAGCCATCTGCTCGTCGTCGCTCGGTGGTTCTCTCCGGGTACTCCGGCTTCCTCCACCCGTAAAACTGTCACGGTCATGATTAGCCATTGTGCATAAGTATGTGACCTTAAACGCCAATAAATAATTATAAATAATCATGGGGAAGTGTATTTTTAATATCTTGTGGATGCAACGCGGTGAATACAAAGAGTGGTTATCAGAATGCAATGTCGATAATCATAAGGTCTTTTGTACCATTTGTTTAAAAATAATTGTTTCGGGTCGAATGGGTGAAACTGAAAGTGCATTAAAATCTCATGAGAAAAGTGATAACCACAAACAAGCAATGAAACAGCTGGGTACTTCACTGGCAATAACATCGGTACAAAAATTTAACGCTATGTTTGCAATGGCCAGTGTTTTTAGCTCATCTGAGCTTTGCTCAGTGGGAGCTTTACTGATCACATTCTGTCCGTCGTCGTCCGGAATTAACTTTACATTATCGACTTCTTCAAAACCACTAGCCCAATTTTATTCAAATGTTGGGTAAATGTTTATTACCTAATGCCAATTCAGATTTGTTCAAATGAAGTTGCCCCTCCTCCTGGGTGGTGCCATGCCCCCAAGGGGCACCAAAATCTTTGAAAATCTTCTCATGAACCAGCAGTAGCAGAGACTTGATATATGGTATGCAGCTTCCTTTTAAGGTGTAGACTCAGATTTGTTCAAGAGAAGTTTGATGGGCTATATTTGGCGTCGTTATGGGAGGGGCAAAATTTTTGGCCCCGCCAGAAATTTCTATTTTCTGAACCGAGAGGCTGGTTTGAACCAAATTTTATGTGAGGGCTTAATGGGTCATAAGTACCTAATTTATGCCAAATTTTTTTTTCCTGTAGCCCCGTGGGAACCGCAGGAGCTAAAAATAGCAAAAAATTAAAATGCCCATATCTCCAAAACTGCGCCGCACTGAGAATTTTTATGTGGTGTGAAGCTTCCTTAGGACCAACAGAAAGGATCGGTAAAAAAAGATTTGCATCGGTTTCATAATAGGGTACAGTTTCAGGACTTTGAAAAAGTGCGGAGTCAGCACTTTTTAACACTGTAGGCAATGGGAAAAACATTAAAAAATCTTCTCCAGATCCACAGGCAGAATCTTTTGATATTTGGTATGCAACATTGTAGGGTGGATCTGATTCAAGTTTGTTCAAATCGGCCCCCTGGGTTTATTATATTTGGGCTCAGTATAGGAGTCCGAATTCGAACTTCGTGCATTTCAGGCACATTTCTTAAAAAATCTTCTCCAGATCCAGCAGGCAGAATCTTTTGATATTTGGTATGCAATATTGTGGGGTGGATCTGATTCAAGTTTGTTCAAATCGGCCCCCTGGGTTCATATTTGGGCTCAGTATAGGAGCCCAAATTTGAACTTAGTTTAGTGCATTTCAGGCAAATTTCTTTGAAAATCTTCTCAAGACCCAGCAAGCAGAATCTTTTTATATTGGGTATGCAGCATGCTTAGGGGGTGAGATTCAAGTTTGTTTAAGCCAAGTCCCTGGGTTCATATTTGGGCTCACTGTGGTAGCCAGAATTATAACTTAGTTCAAAATAAGGATTTTTCTTTAAAAATCTTCTTCAGATCCAGCAGTTGGAATATTTTGATATTTGGTATGCAGCATCCATAGGGGGGTGGGGGGGTGGGGGGGGGGGGATTCAAGTTTGTTGAAGCCATGTCCCTAGGACCATATTTGGGCTCACTGTGAGAGCTTGAATTGTAACTTAGGTCGAAATGAGGAATTTTCTTAAAAAATCTTCAGATCCAGCAGTCGGAATGTTTTGATATGTGGTGGGAGCCCAAATGATAAATTGGTTCAAAATGAGGAATTTTCTTTAAAAATCTTCTTCCTCAGATCCAGCAGTCGGAATGTTTTGATATTTGGTATGCAGCATCTTAGGGGGGTGAGATTCAAGTTTGTTCAAGCCATGTCCCTAGGTCCATATTTGGGCTCACTGTGAGAGCTTGAATTGTAACTTAGGTCGAAATGAGGAATTTTCTTAAAAAATCTTCCGATCCAGCAGTCGGAAAGTTTTGATATGTGGTGTGCAGCGTCCTTAGGGGGGGGGGGGGGGAGGCAGGGGGGGGGGGGGGAGATTCAAATTTGTTAAAGCCAAGTCCCTTGGGCCATATTTGGGCCTGTGGGGGCCCGAATTATAACTTAGTCAATATGAGGAATTTTTCTTTAAAAATCATCTTCTTTGGAGCCCAAATGACAACTTAGTTCAAAATGAGGAATTTTCTTTAAAAATCTTCTTCAGATCCAGCAGATGAATGCTTTTGATATTTTTATATTGAATCCTTAGGGGGGTAAATATTCAAGTTTGTTCAATCCATGTCCCTAGGTCCATATTTGGGCTCACTGTGGGAGCTCAAATTGTAACTTAGTTCAAAATGAGGAATTTTCTTTAAAAATCTTCTTCAGATCCAGCAGTCGGAATGTTTTGATATTTGGTGTGCAGCATCCTTAGGGGGTGAGATTCAAGTTTGTTAAAGCCAAGTCCCTGGGTTCATATATGGGCTCCCTGTGGGAGCCCGAATTATAACTATTAGTTCAATATGAGGAATATTCTTTAAAAATCTTTTTTTAGATCCACTGGTCAGAATCTCTGGATATTTGGTATAAGCTTTTCTTAGGAGGAGCAGATGCAACTTGTTGAAATCAATTCTCAGGGTTGATATTTAGGCTACCATGTCAGGCGAGCTATAGTGATCACTCACCGTCTGTCGTCCATGAACATGGTGTTTGTGTCTTCTCCTCCAAAACCGCTGAACCGATTTAAGTGAAATTTGAGATAATCGTTTGTCATGTCATCGCATTTTGCTTTTGTTAGTCCCCTAGACTATAGGTTTGCGCTTGGTCCATCCGTCAGTCTGTCAGCCTGTCCGTCACACTTTAGTTTTCCAGAGTTTTTTTGGAAACGCTTCAACGGAATGATTTCATTTTTGGTAACCTACTATAGAACGATGACTTACAGATCAAGTTTGTGTTTCATGCTGATTGCCTTATTCTTGTGTGAGTTATGGCCCTTGGAAATATGGAAAAGCACCAAAATATCAGTATTTTTATACTGTACCAATGACCCAGACATAGCTGGTGCTAACTCTTAAAATATAGGGCCAAACACAAATTTTGCCCCCCAATCCCCAAAATTTGCATCTAAAACCAAAGAAAACATGTCCTGAATGGCCCTCCACACTTCACCTCTACTGCGCATGCGCAGTGTCAAGGACATTCTGAAATTGGCGCCATTAATCATTCTTAGTTTGGCCCTTCGTCAGTTAACATCTGACTGATCTTTGTGCTTGTAAATCTCAGTTTAAATGATGCCAGACACATAAATATTAGAGAAATGGTGATTCTAAGGAGGATATAGAAGGAGGAGAGGAAAAAAAGGAGTGACAGAAAATTATCAGGGCTGTAACTTAAATTTTTTTAATGAAATTATGTTAAGTTACCTATTTTCGAGGCAACAGCCATGTTGTTGTCATTCTTGTTATCAAGTTACACTGCTTGTTCAGTGTTTTCCTCTCTCCCTTTCCTTTAAGTCCCCTCTTGCTATTCTCCCATGCTTTTGGCATATTTTCAATAATTTTATTACTAAAATTTCTTGGGAGTTTTAGCTGAATAACAGAATGAATTCTGTTCTTTTCCCCATGTTTACGTCTTCACCTATGGGTGGTTAGGCGTAGTGTTCTGCATCTACCATCTGATGTTCTGCAGTTTCTTCCCTGGAAGTCTCTGTTTTGCATCAGATGGTGTATTATTGGTAACTGATTTCGGGCCTGGGTGCCTGGAGTCTTATTCTAGTGTTTTTACACTTATTGTTTACATTTACAACAGCCCTCTGTGTGAGGGGGGATTTATTGAAAATAATATCTTGATGTTAATTTAATCATAACTCGATACATTATTATTGTTCGTAAGTGTTGCATAAATTGTTTAAAATATTTTTAAAATTTTTGTCCACACTTAGGCTTGGGATCCATTGGGGCTCAACGTTACTTTTCAGAAACTTGGGCTGTTCTGAAAAAATATTTTTTCAAAATTTTTTGATTTCAATTATTTTTTCTATGTTAATGGATCATATTATTATGTATTTTGATTGTCAGGGGTTGGTGCGAGTACTAGGACTTGTTTTCTTTTCACATTGAAAGGATTTTGGTCAATTGTAATAAGAGGAAATCTTCCTCTGACTTTTATAATCATTGTGTATGTAGTCAGTGTACTCGCACTAACTCCTGTTCTGTATGTGATAATTTCGATGACAACATGGGAAGCATGTGTCACGGTATGTTAGTGGGGAATTGGACATTCCGGTCCTTTCCCCGCAGGGTCACTCTAGTTTATCAATTTCTATTTCAGACGATCAAGATTAGGGTGATGTATCCGTGATGTCTTCCAAAAGTGTGCCTCCGTCGTCACAATTAATGAAGAGCTAGTGGAAAAGTGCTCATGTAAATACGCCAATTGCCTAAGAGGACCCTAGTAGGTTCGACGGCCTTTGACGTCCGCTAGCTCGCCCGGTGTAGCGTCCATTCATCGAATGGTTCGGCAGCCGGGTTCGTCCGTTGCAGTCTAGAAGGAGTTTTGGGGTGATGCGGCCACTATAAATCAATCAAATGCACACCCAGTGACGGCGGATTAGAGGGAGAACAGAGGAAGTCTTTTAGTCCGGTTCCTAGCTCGTCCAGGTCCATCCGGACTGCGAGCGAGAGAGGCCCCTCTCTCGTACAACAACATCTGGCCCCAGATGTTGTGGTACAATATGTTTCACATTCGGAGAATACGTCCGCCGCTCGGGACGCTCTGACATATAGTCAGTCCGGAGAGACTGTCAATAAGGCTTCCTCATTCTCATGGTAGCGCACACGACCGCTCTTGGCTACGTGACCTCGGATATCCAGTCAGCTTCGCCAATCAGAGAATCATCGGCGACCAGGTCACACCATCCGGTAGCCAGGGACACGAGGCCTGCAGACTCCGGACGTTCGCATGAGAAAGTGTGCGGGAGTCAATGTACACGGAGCTTCCGGCGGCAATGCATCGTAAGACCGCTACTGCACAGGCCTCGGTGACGGACGTGCTATCCCAAATAGCACAGCTTATCGCAGCATCCCAGCAACGACAGAATCTGTCGCATCATGTATTATCCGACGATGCTGGGTCGGGACGCTCTGCGGAAGCAGGTACGGACGTCCGAAAATTTCATCCGGTCCGACGGGATGCCAAAAGGGATTCGGAGGATTTCGAGCTTTCCCTTTCGGAACAACATATGCTGTTGTGTATGTCATCTGACTTTATTTTCTACAGGGTCTTTCGTCGGACCAGAATGCTGCGATGCCGGATAAGAAACTGATAGCGTCGGTGGATTTTTGGTTCGGTTCAGGGACATCGTCCCTCAGTTCCGACATAGTCCAATAATGTCACACAAACTTACGAATTATTGAACGACGCTATATATATTATTATATGCTTGCTATTACCAAGCATTTCTGGTTTCTTGTTCGCAAAGTTACGGAGATGTCTTTCAAAGTGTGCCTCTGTCGTGAGCTAGCGGCAATAAGTGCTCATGGAATATGTCTATCGCCTAAGAGGTCCCTTGTAGGATCGACGGAGTGACATTCGCTAGCTCACCCGGTGTAGCGTCCATTCATCGAATGGTTCGGCAGCCGGGTTCGTCCGTTGCGGTCTAGGAAGGAGATTTGGGTGATGCGAGCACTATAATAACTTTAGTACTCACCCAGTGACGACGGATGGAGGACAGATCGGAGGAAGCCTGTTAGTCCGGTTCCTGGCTCGTACAGGTCCGTCCGGGCTGTGAGCGAGAGAGGTCCCTCTCTCGTACAACAACATAGGGGACCGCATGTTGTGGTTCAGATATTTCGCATTCAGAGCATATGTCCGCCGCTCGGGACGCTCCATTATATTGACAGTCCGAGAGACTGTCGATAATGCTTCCTCATCCTCACAGCAGCGCACACGACCGCACATTGGCTACGTGACCTCGAGTATCCGACCAGTTTCGTCATTCAGTGATTCCACGGCGAACAGGTCACGCCATCCGGTAGCCAAGGGACACGAGGCCTATACACTCCGTTCGCTCGCATAATAGAAGTATGCACGGGGTAATGATCACGGAGCTTCCAGCGGCAATGCATCGTAAGACCGCTTCTCCACAGGCCTCAGTGACGGACATGCTATCCAAGTTAGCACAGTTTATCGCAGCATCCCAGCAATCGACAGTTTCTCGGTCGGATCAGGAATTATCCGACGGCGCTGGGTCGGTGCGCTCCGCTGTTGCATCAGGTCCGGACGACCGAACGCTTTATAGGGTCCGACAGGATGGCGAAAGGGATTCGGACGATTTCGAGTTTTCCCTTTCGGAACAACGGAAGCTGCCATACAGTTCTTCCGGCATTATCTTCCAGAGGTTGTTCCTTCGGACTACACTGCTGCGATGTTGGATAAGAGACTTATAGCGTCATTGGACACGGAATTTTGGATCGGTTCAGGGACATTGTCCCTGACTTACCGACACAGTCCAATAATGTCATTAGAACATTTGTTTTATTTATCGACGCTATATATATATAAGCCTGCTACCAAGCATGATAGTTTAGTTTCTTGTCCGCAATGCTCAATTCTGCCTTTTATCATTTCTAGGAATAATTTATTTTGGCAGAACAGGGCATACTGAGAGTTCATATGTGTCTAGACGGCGGGATTAAAGACCGGAAATTATCTTTTTCGCCGTCTCATATGATCCTCAATGTGATTTCTTTCAAGGGCAGTAGTTTTTCCACGTATAACTCAGCCCTTCAGTGGCAACCTGGAGTTGGTTAGACGTGACGCAGCCCTAGCTACATCCACGCGCGTGGATAGTAAGGTGAAGAACTCTCTCAGAGTCGCTTCGGTCTCGGAGAAGCTTCTCTTCGACGGCAACTTTTCAGCAATCCATGAATTGCTCGATATACACGTTCTCTTGTCTATCAAGTGTAGCAAGAGATTCAGACTGGGGCAAACATTCGGTGGTTGACTCAGAGAGTGCCACTGCAGTTGCCGGATCCGAGTTTTATAATTATGACGGTCGCCAGTCAAACAGGTTGGGGTACAATATTGATCCCAACAGATTCGAAGTGCCAGGTTCTTTGGGTTCCGCAGTCTCTAGGCAAGCACTTATCTTCCACGGAATAATGTTTTTTAGGCTTGCTTTATGTCATTGGATGAACATTATTCAGAAACGCATGTCCAAATCCTGTCCGATAATACGACAGTAGTTGCGTATCTCCGGAACCAGGGAGGCACTCATTCGATTCTGTTATTCAATTTAACGGAAAGAATCCTTCTGTTTGTTATAGTACACCAAGTTCTGCTTCGGTCCGTCATATTCCGGGTCGTCTGATTGTATTACCGGACTCCCTTTTACGTATGGGTCGCTTGTTGCCGTCAGAATGGACTCTCAACAAACAAGTATTCAATCAGATTTGCTATCAATGGGAGCACCCAATGATAATTTATTTACGACACAACTTGCTAATCAATTGCAGACGTATGTGTTTGCATGTCCGGATCTCTGAGCTTATGTTGTTAACGCTCTATTGATCTAATAGGACGGAATGATAGGATATGCGTATCCTCCTGCGTTGTTGTTTCAGGAAGTATTGCTAAGATAAACATTTCTGTTGATAGCATCTCTGTCTTCACAGAGACCGTGGGTAAATTTACTCAGATGTCTACTGTGGGACTTAACGCGAAAACTTCCTCCATGAGAGGATCTTCTTTCGCTGGGGAAAATCGTGTCTTCTTCATCACAACCCGCAAGGTCTCAACCTTCACGTATTCCGTTGTGTGGTCCTTATTGCATTGTAAGCATTGTACTGGACGAGCTTTGGACGCGATTTCTTACTGTAGGAGAACCTCTTCTTCGCTATACTATGCGGTGGTATGGCTCTTCCGTCGTTGGTGTAGGGATCACTATGTTGATATTGTTGATCCCTCCATACTAGTCATTGCAACTTTCTAGTATACTTGTTTGACAAGATCTACTGCAGCCTGTTACTATTAAGGTTATAGGTCTATGTTATCTCATACCTATTCACTCTATGATAGTTTACAATTGAGTCTTATGTCTCTTTATCTAAGTCAGTTAGTAACTTTTCGATAAATAGACTTAGAATCATTAGATTAAATTTCTATATGGAATTTAACTTCGGTTCTTATTTAGCTAAGTAATCATTTGAGCCTCTGGAAACAGTAGTTTTCAAATTCTGACCTTTTAGACAGTAATTCTGTTGGCTTCTCTTTTACTGAAGAGTCAGTGAGCTTCATGCACTATCGGTGGATGATTCTCACTTTCGTAGTTTCGGAATCACTACTTCCTTTACTATTTAGGTTGGATTTTTGGTTAAGAGTCAGGCTCCTAATAAATATCTGGAACCTATTGTTATTAAGGTCCTTCCGTCTTCGTACGGGCATAGGCCTTTACTCTGTCCGGTTAGAGTTTACGTATTTATAAACAGATATCTGTTTATTACTACGGACGTAAGCTTCTTCTGTCTTTGATGCCTAATAGAAGGACGTTACGCTCCATTCTATTGCTAATGGATTCAATTAACTATCGGTACTGCCTATGGTATATCATTGACTCAGCAGTTATACTTGAGATTTCGGCTCATGAAGTAAGAGTTCTTTCTACATCTTGGGCTTACATTAATAGTGTCGCTATTATAGATTTTTGAAGGCTGCTCATTGCGCTCAGCCATCCACATTCATGAATTTTTATCTCAGAAATATCGAGTCCATTTCTGGAGGCCTCTTTTGTTAGGTCTATTTTCTACTGCTCAGAATGTCATTCACTTAACAGATGCTACTATAGCTAGGTAGGCTGTCTGTTTCGGCAGTGACTCCGTTCTGCTGCCCTCTTCGCTCTGGGCTATTTGACCCAGGGCAAGAAAAAGGGGGGGGGGGGGGGGAGGGTGTTCCCTAGGGTCACCTGTTTTACTATGAAAACAAGGGGATACCTCCTCCGGAGTTAGTAATTCTGAGCTGTTACTGGGATGGTTTTTTGTGAGAAGTTTATGTTTTAAAAATTCATTCAGGTCTTAGTTTTTAAAGTATAGCTTTTGAATATAGCACGTGTCAAACGGACGTTATTATACAATCCTCAGACACTTTTAAGGAGTATAAAGAGTCTCTATTCTCTAGACTTACTTTGTTTATTGGCTTACTTTAAAAATTATTAGTATAAGGATTATACTAGATATTAATAGAGTACATGGATGTATGATGCTCAATTTTGGAAGGTGTTGTATCTTTCTAATTTATCATAAATAAGAAAGATACATGTAAGACCTAATACTTCTTTTTCCCTAGAGGGGATGACTCTATTTTATATAATTGAGCGTATTCCAACTTGCTCTATGTCCTAGGCCCTCCAGCCTTTTTACTATTCAGCTATGTCTGGGTCATTGGTACAGTATAAAAATCTTAAAAAATTTATAGTAATTTATATATTTTTTATACTTACCAATGACCCAGACGGGGATGGCCCTCCCAGGAGTTGGGAACTCATACCTCCCCGCTGAGTACATAGCGCTTACCAGGCACTGGTTATAAGAATGATTAATGGCGCCAATTTCGGAACGTCCTTGACACTGCGCATGCGCAGTAGAGGTGAAGTGTGGAGGGCCATTCAGGACATGTTTTCTTTGGTTTTCGATGCAAATTTTTGGGATTGGGGGGCAAAATTTGTGTTTGGCCCTATATTTTAAGAGTTAGCACCAGCTCTGTCTGGGTCATTGGTAAGTATAAAAAATATATAAATTACTATAAATTTTTTAACTTTCAGGTCTTTTTTTGAAAACCTTCAACGGATTGATTTCATTTTTGGTAACCTACTATAGAACGATGACTTACAGATCAAGTTCATTTGCACTCTGTCCATCCATCCGTCAGTCTGTAAGTCAGTCCGTCAGTCATACTTTAATTTTCCGGACTTTTTTTTTGGAAATGCTTCAACGGAATGATTTCATTTTTGGTAACCTACTATAGAACGATGACTTACAGATCAAGTTTGAGTTTCATGCTGATTGCCTTATTCTTGTGTGAGTTATGGCCCTTGAAAATATGGAAAAGCGCCAAAATGTCAGTTTCCGGACTTTTTTTTAGAAATGCTTCAACGGAATGATTTCATTTTTGGTAACCTACTATAGAACGATGACTTACAGATCAAGTTTCATTTGCACTCTGTCCATCTGTCAGTCTGTCAGTCAGTCCATCAGTCATACTTTAATTTTCCAGACTTTTTTGGAAATGCTTCAACCGAATGATTTCATTCTTGTTAACCTACTATAGAACGTTGATGTACAGATCAAGTTTGAGTTTCATGCAGATTGCATTATTCTTGTGTGAGTTATGGCCCTTGGAAATATGGAAAAGCGCCAAAATATCAGTTTTCCACACTTTTTTTGGAAACGCTTCAACGGAATTCATGCTGATCACATCTAGGTTATATCAGTTGTATAATTATTAATGCTCATTAGTCCGGTAGGGGACATTGTATTGCTTCAGCGATACGTGTGCTCTTGTTCAAATCAAGTTGCCCTGTCCCTCCAAAGGGCCAAGCCCAAAAAGTTGCCTAAATCTTAAAAAAATATTCTTTTCATGAACCAGCAGTAGAAGATACTTGATATTTGGTGTGCAGCTTCCTTTTGATGTGTAGACTTTGTTCAAGAGAAGTTCGAGGGGTTACATTTGCCGTCGTTATGAGAGGGGTAAGGATTTTCTCCCTGCCCCAAATTTCTATTTTCCAAACCGAGAGGCTGATTTGAACCAGATTTGATATGAGGGCGTATTGGGTCATAAGTACTTAATTTATGCCAAAAGAAAATTTCACTTCCACCCATGAGAATAAATTAAAAATGCTCATATCTCCAAAACTACAAGGCACTGAGAATTCTTATTTGGTGTGAAGCTTCCTTAGGACTGACAGAATGGAATGGTCCAAAAAAATTGCCCTCTGTTTTATCATAGGGTACTTATTCGAGACTTTTGAAAAAGTACTGAGTCAGCATTTTTTTTAGCACTGTGTGTAATGGGAAAAACATTTACGACTCTTTCTTCTCCCAAACCACTGCTCCAACGGCTTTCAGATTTCACATATAACATCTTTGGAAGATTAATTCACATGTTTATTGAAATCAAATCCCTGGGTCAATATTTGGGCTCTCGATGGGAGCCGAAATGTTTAAATGAGTCCAGTATGAAGAATATTCTTTGAAAATCTTCTTCAGATCCACCAATCAGAATCTTTTGATATTTGGTATGCAGCATCCTTAGTGGGGTGAGATTCAAGTTTGTTCAAGCCAAGTCCCTAGATTCATATTTAGGTGCGCTGTGGAAGCCCGAATGATAACTTAGTTCAAAATGAGGAATTTTCTTCAAAAGTCTTCTTCACATCCACCAGTCAGAATCTTTTGATATATGGTATACAGTATCCTTAGAGAGGTGGGATATAAGTTTGTTAAAGCCAGGTCCCTGGGTTTATATTTGGGCTTCCTTTGGGAGCCCGAATTGTACAAAAATTTCTATTTTTCCGAACTGAGAGGCTGATTTGAACCAAATTTGATATGAGGGCTTATTGGGTCATAAGTACCTAATTTATGCCAAACAATTTTTTCCTGTCACCCCATGGGAACCACAGGAGCAAAAAATAGAAAAAAAAATTAAAACGCCCATATCTCCAAAACTATACGGCGCTGAGAATTTTTATTTTGTGTGAAGCTTCCCTAGGAACAGCAGAAAGGAATGGTCCAAAAGAAATTGCCATGGTTTTCATCATAGGGTACTTTTACAGAACTTGAAAAAATGCTGAGTCAGCATTTTGTAACACTGAGTAATGGGAAAAACATTAAAGAATCTTCTTCTCCCATACCACTGATCCAAAGGCTTTCATATTTCACATATAACATCTTTGGAAGATTCACATGTTTGTTGAAATCAAATCCCTGGGTCCATATTTGAGTGCCCTATGGGAGCCCAAATGTTCAGATTAATGCAATATGAGGAATACTCTTTAATCTTCCTCCGATCCACCAATCAGAATCTTTTGATATTTGATATGCAACATCCTTAGAGGGTGAGATTCAAGTTTGCTCAAGCCAAGTCCCTGGGTTCATATTTGGGCTCCCGAATTATAACATTTAGTTCAGTATGAGGAATATTCTTTAAAAAAATTCTTTTTTCAAATCCTCCAGTCAGAATCTTCTGATCTTTGGTATAAGCTTTTCTTGGGAGGGGCAGATGCAACTTGTTCAAATCAATTCCCTGGGTTGATATTTAGGCTACCATGTCAGGTGAGTGCCCCCTCCCCCCTCTCCCCCCCACCCCCCCCCCCCCCCCCCACCCCACCCCCACTCCTCCCCAGAGCCTCTTGTTGTAGACAGCAACGATAATACTTGCATGTTGACATTTGTGGCAAAAATGATGTGTTAGCAGTCGAGATACTGTGGATTTTGCACGCTCACAACACATAATTCCTACAGTTTGAATGAAATGTGTCTTAAGTTATTCAAAATAATGTTTCATGATATTGGAATACCGAATAGATTTTCTTGTGGTGATTGAAAATCTGCTTACCTCTGGGCCTCCCTATTGTTTAAAAAACGGCAGGGGTCCTTGAAAAAGAGTGATAAGTCCTTGAAAAATCCTTGAATTTGATCTGGCCTTGCCTGTATGAACCCTTGAACTCTCTGCAGTGTGTAAAGGGTTAAAACACTGAAACTGAACATGAATATCAAAGTTTTTCCCCAGTTGGTGATCAATCAATACCTTTGATGTTACGTGTAGAATCTCCCCATGGGAACCCTAGGAAGTGAAGCAGTGCTTTTTTACTATGGTAAACAAGCTCTGTCTTAATAGTGAAATAGAACCCTGCAGCCAATTCTTGGATTGCAAATCCTCTAAAATGGGCAACAATGATCGATTGAACTTGACTTTATCTTCAAGTTGTGGTCACAATTAGTCATGTTGAAAACTGTAAACATTTACAAATAATTAAATACATGCAAAATCATTTGCAACTTTGACCTTTAAAAAGGTTTAACCAAAATTGTTGTTGCTCATGGAGACTAAAGAGATTAAATATATCAGTGCCCAGTGTGAACCCCAAGAAGTGGAGTAGTGATTGTTTACTTAGGTAAACAAGTTCTTTATTGGTAAAGTAGGACCTGGTAACCAGTGCTTGAGGTGGAGGTCCTCGACTGTGGGTAGCAGATGTATGATTGATTTGCTAAACCTTACTTCACATACCTGCATTGCGATCATGAGTTTGCCATGAGTGCAGAAAGTGATCTTAAATACCAGTAAATAAATATAAATAAACATCTTTGTACAGATTGCTATGTTGCTCACTTTAATTTCACTTTATTATATGGTTTTCATATCTTGTCTTTCAGTAATGGATGGATCCTTACCAAAATCATTAAAACATGTTATAAGTAATTCGGAATACTATGGCCCCTCATTGTTTCTTCTTGGTAAGTGTTCTTTATATCATTTTTCTTGTACAAGTGTGTAGCATTTTAATTCTCTGAAGACTAAAGTCTCTGCACACTAGTTTTTTAACCAATTCTACCTTGATTGACAGAGCTCCTGTCGAACAAGATTGGATGTGTTAAATTTGTAGTTTCATTATGGAAATAATTTGCAACTGGAATTTTAGATATTTCGACTTCAGTGTGCCCCAGGTTAGAATTCAGTTGGGTGCAAAGTAGAAACATTTGTCCAAGCTTGGAAACACCTGGAATCTGAAATTTTTAAACAGCAGTTATTATCATTGCTGTTATTTCTAGGGAGATGATCGCTCTCTATTTTATTGTACTTTGTAAAACTGCAAGGTAAGTTCTTTTCCTGGGATTTATTTTCTGGGAGCAATTGTTAGTTCAGGTGTTTGCTCACCATTCCTGAAAATCACTTTGACTTTTGTGTTTTGATTTTGTATATTCTTTGACTGATGAAACATTTACATGGACAGGCCTGAAAATAAGCAAACTGACATCTGCTAAATGAGGTCCTCAGAGGGTGAATTTAGTGATGCTACCCTGCACAGCAGGGCAGCATCTGTTAACCTCAATCTGAATCAGGGTCTCATGACTAAGCAGAAAGAGGTACCTAGAGGATAAAGTGGCCCACTGTATGGGATAGCATCATCAAATTCCATCTCTGGGGACCTCATTCTGTAAATGTCAGACTGCTTATTTTCAGGCCTGTACATGGATGATGTTTGAACTATTTGAGTGAATTTGTTTAACCGTGTGCCTAACATAGAGGATTACACCAGTCTAATTCTGTTCAGAACTCAGTGCTGAACATTGTTATGGGCTGTTTGTTTCCCCACTTTTTGTGGAAATTAGTGCGGATTGTATTGATCTGGGGAAAGAAGTTTAAGGATACAGCATGTGACACCAGATCCGCATTCTAGAAAGTATGTGGCTGCAAGCCGAGAGGTCCTCGGTTCGAATCCCACCTGCGGCAACCGCGTTGTGTCCTTGGGCAAGACACTTCACCCCGATTGCCAACATGGGGGCCCGATGACGCTGTGTACTGAGGCGTACTGCACGTCGATGGTGCGCATGTCTTCAACCAATCTAACCCTGCCTGTGCTGCGGTGCAGAGTTCAGAGTTACGATGTTGGAGAGCTGACAGCTGCTCGTCGTTGCTCGGTGGTTCTCTCCGGGTACTCCGGCTTCCTCCACCCGTAAAACTGTCACGGTCACGATTAGCCATTGTGCATAAGTATGTGACCTTAAACACCAGTAAATAAATAATAAATAAATATAAATAAATAGAAAGTATGTGAGTACAAATAATTAGTTTGCTAAGGAGTCCAATTGCCTTCTCAAATCTCAATGCAACTGTTATTAGACTCTTGATCTCCTCAGGTCCAAACCTGAGCCTAGGCTCAGGTTTGGGCCTGAGATGGTCAGGAGTCTGAATTTTCTTTTGAGAGCAGTAGGCTTGCAGCATGTCTAAAGAATGTCAGGTCCAAGGAACTAATGACCAAAAATATTGTTTTCTATATAGTTATACCCCCCGCAAACAAAGTTTGGGGGGATATATAGGAATCACCCTGTCTGTCCGTCCGTCCGTCTGTCCATCCGTCCGTCCGTCTGTCCATCCTTATAAGCGCAACTCCTCCTAAATCGTTGGAAGAATTTTCATGAAACTTTACACAATGGAAGAACTCCATATGAAGATGTGCATGAAGCAATATAATTCCGTTCTGACATTTCCAAGGGGAGATAATCTAACTTATACATTTTAATGTACCAAAAAGGCTACAACTGAGGCGCGGGGGGAGGGGGGGGGGGGGGTTTCACTTTATGTGCTTGCTCACAGTACCTCTAGTTATTTCTAGGGGGTCACAGAGTACAGTTAAAGTCGACTTTAAATCCTGCCAGCCCTTCAGTTAACCATTGCTGTAACTTGATGTGCCATTATAAGGATGTGCAGGTATTCTTTCCTGCCACTCTTATAGATATAGATATTCCAATCAATAAGTACTTAATTCCCCTTGAAAACATCAAGATTCAAATATTATTTGTGGAACTATATGAGGCATAATCACAATACTACAGCTGTGGTTAGTCTTCATTTCTGATTGTAATGTTATAAAAATTTCCGATCAAATCATATCTCGAATGAGCAGCATTTCAAATTTTGATTCACAGGAAATGAATCTTTATGAAGTTTTTCAGACTCAGTTGTCTGTAATATATCAGTTTGTCGGAAAAGCAAAAAGTGAACAGAAATATTCCAGATGAGGGAATATAAACGCAGGTGATGACCCATTTGAGAGCAGGACTAGTTCCAGGCCATAACAGCATAGAATTTCATACAGAATTATGCTGGCAGCCTGAGAGCTTTACTTTCAATAAAACAATTTCCCGAATAATGTTCAGTTTTTGCTTAAAAAATATAGCTTATGACCCTCATTGGTACAAGCTTGTTCTGTTAAGTGTTATAAGCCTTTTTTTAGGCAATTTTTAAAAAAAAAAATTGATCAAATTTGAATGGCAAATGTTGTGCATTATTCTTGATGATATGTCTATTGCATTTGGTAAAGCATCAAGTCAGTCCTGCACAGCTGTTCAGATTTGCCTCAATGATACTACCCCAAACTGTCCTTTCTTTTATACCACATGTGTAGCATTGCCGAGTAAAAGATTACCAGTGATGTAACTGTACATTAAATTTGAAGACAGAATGTTCTGTTTCTGCACATTGTTGCAGGTATGATCGACACAACAGTCATTTCTGTTGGGAGTTGTTTAATTTTATTTCATACTACACAGGCCGTGAGGATAACACATTATCAGAATTCATAAATGAATGAACTGAATATACGCTATACTGAGCCTGTTTTTTTTTTTTCAAATTTTACCAGATTTTGTTTCAAGTACTTTTGATGTTTTTGTATCTTGGGGATGTGTTCTATTCTTTTTTTATTTTTTTCGTGGACATTGCATAGGTCCTAAACAAATATAGCAGCACTCTATCATCTCGCATTTTTACAGCTGACCATATTTTTAGCTTCACATGCTAAAGTCAAGATAAGCTATTGCCATCACCCATGCGGAAGTCTGTTAGTCTGTTCACATTTTCCTTTAGCACAAAACTTTTGGACAGACAACAGGTCGTATTTATGAAGGGATTTTATTGTAACTTGGTAGGATTATTCCATATAATGTCTGGATGAGAACATCCCCTTTTGGTCACGATCGATCAACTGTGATGGTTACAGAGACCCAAAGCCTGAAAACCTTTAGCAAAAGTGATCACTCACCATTCGTCGTCCGTGAACATGGTGTTTGCGTCTTCTCCTCCCAAACTGCTGAACCAATTTAATTGATATTTGAGATAATAGTTTTTGACATCTCATTTTGATTTTATTCAAATCA
This sequence comes from Pictodentalium vernedei, assembly GCA_031216915.1. Lineage (NCBI taxonomy): Eukaryota > Metazoa > Mollusca > Scaphopoda > Dentaliida > Dentaliidae > Pictodentalium > Pictodentalium vernedei. Next base: position 223,108,663 of record CM062296.1, read on the forward strand.
AATTGTCTTGCCCCTGGGTAGGGCCACGCCCAAAAAGTGTGCTTAAATCTTAAAAAGTCTTCTTCTCATGAACCAGCAGTATCAGAGACTTGATATTTGGTGTGCAGCTTCCTTTTGAGGTGTAGACTCAGATTTGTTCAAGAGAAGTTCGAGGAGCTATATTTGCCTTCGTTATGGGAGGGGCAAGAATTTTCGCCCCGCCCAAAATTTCTATTTTCCAAAGTGAGAGCCCCGTGGGAACCCCGGGAAGTGAAGCAGTGCTTGTTTACTGTGGTAAACAAGCACTGTTTCACTGGTAAAATAGGACCCAGTCACTAATGCTTGGGGTGTAAGTCCTCTAAAATACGCAACATGGGGTATAAATGATTGACTGACCTTGACTTTATCTCCATGTCGTGGTCATGATTAGCCATTGTGCAGAAGTATGTGACCTTAAACAATAATAAATAAAAAAATAATTCCAAAGCGAGAGGCAGATTTGAACCAAATTAGATATGGGGGCTTATTGTCTCACAAGTACTTAATTTATGCCAAATAATTTTTTCCTGTTGCCCCATGGGAACTGCAGGAGCTAAAAATCGAAAAAATTTAAAATGCTTTTATCTCCAAAACTACACTACACTGAGAATTCTTATTTGGTGTGAAGCTTCCTTAGGACCAACAGAATGGAGTGGTCCAATAAAATTGCTATCGGTTTTATCATGGGGTACTTTTTGGGGACTTTTAAATTAAAAGTGCTCAGCATTTTTTAACACTGTGGGTAATGGGAAAAACATTGAAGACTGCTTTTCTCCCAAACCACTGCTCTTCTTTGGAAGATTGTTTCACATGTTTATTGAAATCAAATCCATATTTGGGCTCTCTATGGGAGCCCAAATGTTTAAATTAGTGCAGTATGAGGAGTATTCTTTAAAAATCTTCTTCTTCAGATCTACCAATCAGAATCTTTTGATATTTGGTATGCAGCATGCTTAGTGGGGTGAGATTGAAGTCTGTTCAAGCCAAGTCCCTGGGTTCATATTTGGGCTCCCTGTAGGAGCCTAAGGCCAAAAAAAAGAAAAGAAAATTGATTCTCAGGCACCGCCACGTTGAAATAAATGGCCCGCGTTGGACCTTTTTATTTGGACCGTCATTCCACGAAAATGGGAAACCGGGAAATTGAAAAGGGCTCATTGGTTTTAAGGCCCAAAACCAACAAATAAACAGGTAAATAGGCACAGGAGTGTGTTAAGTATGAGAGGGGAAAGTTGTTGTGTTTATGTTGGTTTTTCCTGAACGTGACAGGAAAAACCAATGAAAATACAACAACTGCGCAGGTTACAGCGCAAATTGTTTTCAGATTGTTGTCCCACATAAGCATTCTTGGTGCTATTAAAACTAATATACACGGACATATACGGTACACGGTAAGTATATTTTCAGGGTGGGGGATTATCACTTACTAAAGAAATACGAAAGTCCAAATTCTGCTGACGTTTCGTGAACATAAACAGGGAAAGAGTGGGTAAAACACTGAATGGAATCTGAAATCAGATTTTTCAGAGCAGTTGTGCATCAAGGGAGATTACTCAAAATACACGTGTGTTTCCCAATACGAATGACGTCTTCATTCAAAGTAAACAGAAACAAAGTCTTTAGGCTTAAAAATTCCCCGTGGGAACCCCGGGAAGAAAGCAGCACTTGTTTACTGTGGTAAACCAGTTCCGCTTTGCTAGTAAAATAGGACCCAGTCACCAATGCTTGGGGTGAAAGTCCTCTAAAATGGGCAACATGTGGATCAGCGATTGACTAAACTTGACTTCATCTCCATGTTGTGTCACGATTAGCCATGGTGCATAAATATGTGACGTTAACCACCAACAAACGAACAATAGGCCTAAAAAAATAAAAAATCTGTTTCTCAGGCCCTCCCGCATGGTCCTTTTGGCTGCCGCATGCTCTCTTTTTATAAAAAATGTAAAAAAAATAAAAATTAAATTGATTACCCGGTATGTCTGATATTTTACCCAAGTCTTTTTTATTTTTATTTTTTTTATTAGGGTTTAAGGACACATTAACAGCCAGGGTCATATCATGTTGGTGACAGTTTTACGGGTGGAGGAAGCAGGAGAACCCGGAGAGAACCACCGAGCAATGACGAGCAGCTGCTAGCTCTCCAACATTGTAACTCGGAACTCTGCACCGTGGCACAGGCAGGGTTAGATTGGTTGAAGACATGCGCACCTTCGACATGCAGTACGCCTTAGTACACAGTGTCATCGTGCCCCCATGTAGGCAAGCAGGGTTAAGTGCTTTGCCCAGGGACACAACGCAGGAGCGCAAATCAGTCGCTGAAATGGTCACCCATCCAACTACTAACCGCGCTTGACGTTGCTTAACTTTGGTGATCTGACGAGAACCGGTTACCACGACGCCACCATGCCCCTTTTACCCAAGTTAAAAGAATTGATAAATTTGTCCCTTGAGTGCAAGAATACTTTGCAATGCTTTTAGCTCTCAAGGGACAAAATACACCACCACCCATGCTATTCCGTATTGAGGCCTGAAACCAAAACCAATAAAATGAACTTTTGATGGCAAAGAAATAATTACAGAAATAAAAAATAAAATAAAAAACCGCTCGCCTGCGTGCAATTTTACGAATAATGGCCTGAGAAACAGAGGATCTACTTTCTGTGGCCTTATGGGTTGTGTAATTTCCATACTAAATTGAAAACAGACATCAGAAAGTGACTTTTGCCTTCCAGTCCTTGCTCACCATCTGGAAGAAATAAAAATAAAAAATAAAAATAAAATCCTCTCTCCCTCATTGATTTGAGAAAAAAATTGCCAGAGAAACAATTGATTTTTTCTTTTTGGCCTAAATTACAACTCGGTTCAATATGAGGAATTTTTCTTTAAAAATCTCCAGATGCAGCAGTCAGATATTTGGTATGCAGCATCCTTAGGTGGGTAAGATTCAAGTTTGTTCCATCCAAGTCCCTGGGTTGATATTTGGGCTCTCTGTGGGAGCCCAAATTATAACTTAGTTCAATATGAGGAATATTCTTCAAAAATCTTCTTCACATCCACCAGTCAGAATCTTTTGATATTTGGTATACAGCATCCCACTGGGGGTGAGATTCAAGTTTGTTCAAGCCAAGTCCCTGGGTTCATATTTGGGCTTCCTGTGGGAGCCTGAATTATTACTTAGTTCAATATGAGGAATATTCATTAAAAATCCTTTTTTTCAGATCCTCTGGTCAGAATCTTTGGATATTTGGTCTAAGCTTTTCTTAGGAGGTGGAGGGGCAGATTCAACTTGTTGAAATCAATTCCCTGGATTTATATTTAGGCTAGCATGTCAGGTGAGCACCCCCAGGCCCCCTGTGGCCTCTTGTTTTTATGAAGGAATTTCATATAATGTCTAGATGATAACGTTCCCTTTTGGTCGCGATTGGCCAACTGTGATGGCTACAGGGGCCCGAAGTCCGAAAACCTTTAGCACAGTCTACAAGTCATATTTATGAAGGGAGTTCATTGCAACTCGGTAGAATGACTCCAGATAATGTCTAGATTAGAATGTCCCCTTTTGCTCACGATCGTTCAACCGTGACAGCTGCCCGATCAAGCTAACTTTTAGCACAGACTACAGGTCATATTTATGAAGAGAATTCATTATAACTTGGTAGGATAGCTCAGTATAATGTCTAGATGAAGGCATCCCTTTTTGGTTGCGATCGGTCGATCATGATGGATACACAGGCCCGAAAACCTTTGGCACAGTCTACAGGCCATATTTATGAAGGGATTTCATTGTAACTCAATAGGATGACTCGTTTTGGAATATTTTCACCATACCTTGGTAACTTTGGATGACATTCCTAAACTGTGAGGGCCACATTAACCCACCCCTCAATTCTTTAGTACAGTCTACACCTCAAATAATTTTTATTGAAAACATAGCATACAAGGAACAGAAATTAACATATTCTCAATTATCACAATTCTTGTATTTCATAATCCTTTCATAAACATTGAACATTATCTTTTTCATCAGACACAACACACAGTCAAGTTAAACTACAGTGTCATTGACACTTTAATTTATCTTGATAATATTCTGACACAAGGTGACCCTGGCTGTTGAAATTATTAACCCCAATAAAATTTTTTTCCCAATCACCAGTCCTCTAAAATGGGCAACATGGGTATAAACGATGAACTAAACTTGACTTTATCTCCACTTTGTGGTCATGATTAGCCATTGTGCAGAAATATGTGACCTTGAACACCAGTTGATAAATAAATAGCATTCAACACCAGAGCTTTAGCTGGGAAGCGAATGTGACCCGTCCAAAACATTCAGTTGATGTGGTATACATATCTGACTCAAGGTTTACAAAAGTACTCTTTTGCGGAGGTTTTTCCATTGTCTTCTTTTTTAATAAATAATAGAGAACAGTATTGTTTGGTTATTTAACATATTTACAATGGCAAGTTAAGTTCCAAACACACTTGCAATTATTGCAAATCTGTATGCAGTGGAATCTCTGAGAGACCACCCCTTTTGCTAAGCAAAAGTGGTCTTTCAAGACAGGTGGTCTCTCATTAAAGGTTTGAGGTTTTTGCAAGTCAGTGAATGACCAACCATTTGTTGCAGAAATGGAGAATTGATTTTTCAACTTTGTTTTATTATGATTGTTTTATTTTAATTCACTTTTAATACAAAGTACAGAGGCATTATTTGAGAAGTTACAGTTGAAAGTTCATACATTGAAAAACTTTTTGAGATTATGATGTGAAGGGGCTACTTTTCCATCCAAAATAGTAATTTCTTCATACAAAGTGTTCTCCCCTTTCTATTAATATTTTTTTTAGCCCAGAGCTACTGTTGTCTGAAAAGTGTGGGATGTGTTAGAAAAAGGTAGGGTCTCCATAAGAACGGAAAAAAACAAATTGACATATTTCCAGCATCCAGGTGAAAAAAAGGCTTGAAGATCTGGTTTGTAAAAAAAACACAGTTTCTAAGCACGTGTTCCTTAATAACCCTGCAGTCAGTAAGTCTAAGCGGCTCAAATTAACAAAAGATGTTGAATGCCAGAGTCTGCATATTGTGGCAGAAAACATGTTTTTTCTGCCGCTATTACCATGCATTTCAGAAGGAGACAAATTTCCCCAAAAGTGGCCAGTTAAGGCATTTGGCGCAATATCTCCACAACTATTCAAACTAGACAGATGAAGTTTTGCAACTTCATGGTATGTACTGTGGCTGAATAGATGACGATGAATTTTTGCCCTGCTTTGCGCGATGGTTGATGTTACCATGGCAACAAGAGCGGAAAATTGACAAAAACTCTCTCAAATCGCTTGTACAACGGACTCCCAATCAGGATTTTTTACATCAAGGTCAGTAGTTGGTAGCTGATTTTATACCCTAAGAGAAAAAGTAAAAACCTGAAAACACATCAGCTCTAGATTTGGCTGTAAATTGGGGTTGAAGGAAGGTACCCTCAGATCTGGGTCGAAAGTGGCAAAAATGACAAAAGGCTACTTCAGTGTATGGTAACAGTATAAACTATAGGTGGTATGGACGATATACGGACGAAAAATCAAACCTTGGAGCCGGTTCGGCAATTTGGCACAAAAAACTGGGACTCCATGCTCAATCGCAGCTCTACAGTCGTCTACAACACTGCCCAGGTCCATTCCAAACTGATAGAGTCGGGCCGAATAGTACTCTCACTTTCCACGCGATGCATGGTGTTTTCCACACGGTGCGGACACTCGAATCAGATGTCCTTATGTCGACCACGGTGCATAGAACAAATTCTGAAAATTTCTAGTCGCTGCCTTCAACGTTCTGGACACAGTTCGTGTATGTCTGAAGTGCTATTTTAATGTCTAATATGCAAATTTTTATCAATCTTTCCCGCCCAAAAACCTACTCCCCGCCTATTTCTTCTTTTAACTTCTGACGATTCTCTTAGATTTAAAGGTTGTGTTGGGATCCCTAGGTGGTGTTCTTGAAGAAGCATCTTCAATTTACAGCCAACTCTCCATCAGTCACATTCTATTGTAACTTTTAAGAGGACCTAGCCCAGAGAGGGGGCACTTCCAGAGTCTGCGCACATCCCTGCTGTCTTCTTTCGCTCCGGCTTGAAAAAGACCAAATTCAAACAATTACCGCTTCTCTTCAAAACGCTATATCTCATCCAGTTCTCTGTGGATTTCCATGAATTTTTCACTCATTGTTCATTAGTAGTTGCTGCATCACTTGCCATGAAGAGCGACACAAATTTTCTTCATTCTCAAATTCGAGAAGAGCTTATGCGCATGACATTCCCACGACTATGTGTTCGGTCTCTGGATTTTCCAATGACATGGTTGAGTTTGGCAGAGCTTCTGGAACAAATGCTGAAATTTTCGAGTCGCAGCCCCAAAAACTCTCCACAATCTACTGTGCATGGAACAGAATGTATACTTTTTATAACCTGCTGGCAGTCATAACCACCCTTCCAGTTGTTTTTTTCTTAGCTTAATTTGACATAATCAATATAAGCTATTGCCATCATGCATGCGAAAGTCTGCGAGTCGAATCACTTTTTCTTTAGCACAGACTGCACCCTGTAGTTCTTGTCCAATCATGTCTAGATGAGAACGTCCTATTTTGGTTACGGTCAGCGGACCCAAAACCCTGAAAACCATAAGCATAGTCTACAAGTTGTATTTATAAAGGGATTTCATTGTAACTTGGTAGGATGACTCTGTATAATGTCTAGATGAGAATGTCCTATTTTGGCCAGGTTCAGTCAACTGTGACGGCCACAGGGGCACATTACCTAGATTCTTTAGCACAGTCTACAGGTTGCATTTATGAAGGGATTTCATTGCAAATTTGTAGGATCACTCTGTATAATGTCTAGATGGTACCGTTCTATTTTGGCTGTGATCGGTCAACTGTGATGGCCTCACACGCACGTGACTTAGATTGTTTTGCACAGTCTACAGTTCATATTTATGAAGCGATTTCATTGTAACTTGGTAGGATGACTCAGTACAATGTTTAAATTAGACTGTCCTATTTTGGTCAAGATCTGTCATCCATTGCTGTGGCTTGGGCATATGACCTAAATTTCTTTAGCACTGTCTACAGGTTGTTTTTATGAAGGGATTTCTTTGTAACTTGGCTGGATAACTCGGTATGATATCTAGATGAGACTGGCCTATTTCGGTCATGATCGGCCAACTGTGACCTTTGGACTGGCATGTGACGTAGATTCCTTTAGCAAAGTCTACGAGTCATCTTTTCGAAGGATTTCATTGTAACTTGGTAGGATGACTCGTTTTGGAGTGACTTTACTGTAACTTGGTAACTGGTTGACATACATTAACTGTGAGGGTCACATCAACCCAGGCCTCAGTTCTTGGGTATAGTCTACACCTCAAATTATTCTTGTTGGAAACAGCATTAGGGTACAGAAATTAACATATTCTCAATTATCACAATTCTTGTCTTATTTCATAATCCTTTCATAAAAATTGAACATTATCCTTTTTATCATACACTACACACAGTCAAGTTAAGCTGCAGTGTCATTGACACTTTGACACTTTCATTGAGTTTGGTACGTCCTGCAGGCCATACTAAACTCGCAAAAAAAAAAAATAAACTATGGGCTTACAGACCATGCATAGACCAACACATGTCCATTTGGGCCCTAGGGTCATAGAGGCAAAGGCGAAAATCTGCCCACCCAAAAGATGAGTGGGCAAGTTGCTAGCTAAACCACCAGTGTACAGGCCATGAGGATAACACAATATAAAAATTCATAAATGAATGAACTGAATATACGCTATACTGAGCCTGTTTTTTGTTTTCACATTTGCCAGATTTTGTTCAAGGCCTATGCACTTCTGTTGTTTTTGTACCTTGCCTGAGCCATGCATTCTGTTTTTTCGTTTTTTGTGTGCACAGTATTGGTCATTTAATAAATATTGCATTACCTTATCAACTCTAATTTTGACAGCTAACCATAATTAGCTTAACTTGACGACGTCAAGCTATGCTGTTGTCATGGTATGTACGTATATTCATGAGTCTGTTCACAATTTGTATAGCACAGACATCTTTTATTCACAGTAGGCTACCCACAATAGCCACTACAGCAGCCATCTTGGATGTCTTTAAATCCTGAGTTCTTATTTATGCGTCAAATTTCTTGAAACTCGGCAGTGTGACTTAGAATGATGAGTAGATGAGAACAACATATTCTGGCCATTGTTGGCTGCCCTAATGGACACCATTGCACTGATGGCAGCCATCTTGAATTTCTTTCAAATGCCCTGCAAGTTGCATTTATGCAGAAATTTTCTTGAAATTTGACATAATGTCTTAGTTTGAGTGGATGAGAACCTCCGATGTAGGTCATGGTTAGCCACACCAAATGGCTACCACAGCATCCATCTTGTTTTACTTCAGCAAATCCAACATGTTGCATTGATGTATCAATTTTGATGAAATTTGGCAAGATGACTTAGTATGGCGAAGTAGGTGAGTATGTGCTCTTTTGGTGAGGTTTGAGTGCCCATAATAGCTGCCTGGGCAGCCATCTTGGATTTCTTGAGAACACTCTGCACATCGCATTTATGTATCAGTTCTCTTGAACCTCAACAGAATGACTTTGTAAGATGAGTAGATGAGAATATCCGATATTGCTAACGGTTTGCCTGCCATAATAGCCAGCACCTGCAATGGCATGCCACAACAACCATCTTGGATTTTCAGCGCAGGCTACTGGTTGCTTTTATGCACCTGTGTACTTGAAATTTGGCAGGGTGACAGCATGATTACTAAGAAGAGTATGTCCTATTTTGGCAACGTTTGGCTGTCCATAATGGCATCCACAGCAGCCATCTTGAATTCCTTCAATACACCCTGTATGTCACATTTCTTCAGCTCTTTTTTTTTTTTTTCAAGTTTGACAGTATGATTTAGTAGACTTGAGTAGATAAGAATGTCCTATGTTGGTCATGGTTGGCCACACTCAGTGGTTGCCAGAACCGCCATCTTGGAAGTTGGTCAGCAACCCCAACGGGTTGCATTTATGCATCAGTTTTATTGAAATTTGGCAGGATGGCAAAGAATGATGAGTAAATAAGAAAGGCAAATTACAGTTGGGGTCTGTTAACCTATGGTCAACGTGGTAGCTATCGAATAATATTTTTGTGAAATCGTGTACTGCATGCAAATGAAGAATCAGTTGCTCTTTTTATTCGGAGGTAATTGATAAGCAAATGGAAAATGCATTTGTCCAATTTATAGAGGCTTGTTAAATGAGCTTATGTACCAGTTCAAAACCTGGAAGAATCCTTTGAATATTTTTTTAGATCGCCGGAGGGGACTATAGGTTTGCACTCCGTCCATCCGTCAGTCTGTCCGTATGTCAGTCTGTCAGTCACACTTTAGTTTTCTGGAGTTTTTTGGGAAACGCTTCAACGGAATGATTTCATTTTTGGTAAACTACTATAGAACGATGACTTACAGATCAAGTTTGAGTTTCATGCTGATTGCATTATTCTTGTGTGAGTTACGGCCCTTGGAAATATGGGAAAAAGCACCAAAATATCAGTTTTCCAGAGTTTTTAGCTCACCTGAGCGAAGCTCAAGGGGAGCTTTACTAATCACTTTCCGGTCGTCGTCCGTCGTCGTCCGTCGTCGTCGTCGTCCGGCGTTAACTTTACATTATCGACTTCTCCTCCTAAACCACTAGCCCAATTTTATTCAAATGTTGGCTAAATGTTTATTACCTAATGCCAATTCAGATTTGTTCAAATGAAGTTGCCCCTCCTCCTGGGTGGTGCCACGCCCCCAAGGGGCACCAAAATCTTTGTAAATCTTCTTCTCATGAACCAGCAGTAGCAGAGACTTGATATTTGGTGTGCAGCTTTTTTTTGAGGTGTAGACTCAGATTTGTTCAAGAGAAGTTTGTGGGGCTATACTTGGCGTTGTTATGAGAGGGGCAAAATTTTTTGCCCCGCCCAAAATTTCTGTTTTCCAAACCGAGAGGCTGATTTGAACCAAATTTTATGTGAGGGCTTATTGGGTCATGAGTACTTGATTTATGCAAAAAAAAATTTTCCCGCAGCCCCATGGGAACCGCAGGAGCTAAAAATAGAAAAAATTTAAAACGCCCATATCTCCAAAACTGCACGGCACTGAGAATTTTTATTTGGTGTGCAGCTTCCTTAGGACCAACAGAAAGGATTGGTAAAAAAAAATTGCTATCGGTTTTATCATAGGGTACAGTTTCGAGACTTTGAAAAAGTGCTGAGTCAGCACTTTTTAACACTGTAGGCAATGGGAAAATCATTAAAAAATCTTCTTCTCCAGATCCAGCAGGCAGAATCTTTTGATATTTGGTATGCAACATTGTAGGGTGGATCTGATTCAAGTTTGTTCAAATCGGCCCCCTGGGTTCATATTTGGGCTCAGTATAGGAGCCCGATTTCGAACTTAGTGCATTTCTGGCAAATTTCTTAAAAAATCTTCTTCTCCAGATCCAGCAGGCAGAATCTTTTGATATTTGGTATGCAACATTGTGGGGTGGATCTGATTCAAGTTTGTTCAAATCGGCCCCCTGGGTTTATATTTGGGCTCAGTATAGGAGCCCAAATTTGAACTTACTGCATTTCAGGCAAATTTCTTTGAAAATCTTCTTCTCCAGATCCAGCAGGCAGAATCTTTTGATATTTGGTATGCAACATTGTAGGGTGGATCTGATTCAAGTTTATTCAAATCGGCTCCCTAGATTCATATTTGGGCTCACTATAGGAGCTCGAATTCGAATTTAGTGCATTTCAGGCAAATTTCTTCAAAAGTCTTCTTCTCCAGATCCAGCAGGCAGAATCTTTTGATATTTGGTATGCAACGTTGCGGGGTAGATCTGATTCAAGTTTGTTCAAATCGGCCCCCTGGATACATATTTGGGCTTACTATAGAAGCCCGAATTCGAACTTAGTGCATTTCAGGCAAATTTCTTAAAAAATCTTCTTCTCCAGATCCAGCAGGCAGAATCTTTTCATATTTGGTAAGCAACATTGTGGGGTGGATCTGATTCAAGATTGTTCAAATCGGCCCCCTGGGTTAATATTTGGGCTCAGTATAGGAGCCCGATTTCGAACTTAGTGCATTTCAGGCAAATTTCTTAAAAAATCTTCTTCTCCAGATCCAGCAGGCAGAATCTTTTGATATTTGGTATGCAACATTGTAGGGTGGATCTGATTCAAGTTTGTTCAAATCGGCCCCCTGGGTTCATATTTGGGCTCAGTATAGGAGCCTGATTTCGAACTTAGTGCATTTAGGCAAATTTCTTAAAAAATCTTCTTCTCCAGATCCAGAAGGCAGAATCTTTTGATATTTGGTATGCAACATTGTGGGGTGGATCTGATTCAAGTTTGTTCAAATCGGCTTCCTAGATTCATATTTGGGCTCACTATGGAAGCTCGAATTTGAACTTAGTGCATTTCATGCAAATTTCTTAAAAAATCTTCTTCTCCAGATCCAGCAGGCAGAATCTTTTCATATTTGGTAAGCAACATTGCGGGGTGGATCTGATTCAAGTTTGTTCAAATCGGCCCCCTGGGTTTATATTTGGGCTCAGTATAGGAGCCCAAATTTGAACTTAGTGCATTTCAAGCAAATTTATTAAAAAATCTTCTCCAGATCCAGCAGGCAGAATCTTTTGATATTTGGTATGCAACATTGTGGGATGGATCTGATGCAAATTTGTTTAAATCGGCTCCCTAGATTCATATTTGAGCTTACTATAGAAGCTCGAATTCGAACTTAGTGCATTTCAGGCAAATTTCTTAAAAAATCATCTTCTCCAGATCCAGCAGGAAGAATCTTTTGATATTTGGTATGCAACATTGCGGGGTGGATCTGATTCAAGTTTGTTCAAATCGGCCCCCTGGATTCATATTTGGGCTCAGTATAGAAGCTCGAATTCAAACTTAGTGCATTTCGGGCAAATTTCTTCAAAAATCTTCTTCTCCAGATCCAGCAGGCAGAATCTTTTGATATTTGGTATGCAACATTGCGGGGTGGATCTGATTCAAGTTTGTTCAAATCGGCCCCCTGGATTCATATTTGGGCTTAATATAGAAGCCCGAATTCAGACTTAGTGCATTTCGGGCAAATTTATTAAAAAATCTTCTTCTCCAGATCCAGCAGGCAGAATCTTTTGATATTTGGTATGCAACATTGCGGGGTGGATCTGATTCAAGTTTGTTCAAATCGGCCCCCTGGATTCATATTTGGGCTTTATATAGAAGCCCGAATTCGGACTTAGTGCATTTCGGGCAAATTTATTAAAAAATCTTCTTCTCCAGATCCAGCAGGCAGAATCTTTTGATATTTGGTATGCAACATTGTGGGGTGGATCTGATTCAAGTTTGTTCAAATTGGCTTCCTAGATTCATATTTGGGCTCACTATAGAAGCTCGAATTCGAACTTAGTGCATTTCAGGCAAATTTCTTAAAAAATCATCTTCTCCAGATCCAGCAGGCAGAATCTTTTGATATTTGGTATGCAACATTGCGGGGTGGATCTGATTCAAGTTTGTTCAAATCGGCCCCCTGGATTCATATTTGGGCTCACTATAGAAGCTCGAATTCAAACTTAGTGCATTTCGGGCAACTTTCTTCAAAAATCTTCTTCTCCAGATCCAGCAGGCAGAATCTTTTGATATTTGGTATGCAACATTGCGGGGTGGATCTGATTCAAGTTTGTTCAAATCGGCCCCCTGGATTCATATTTGGGCTTAATATAGAAGCCCAAATTCGCACTTAGTGCATTTCGGGCAAATTTATTAAAAAATCTTCTTCTCCAGATCCAGCAGGCAGAATCTTTTGATATTTGGTATGCAACATTGTGGGGTGGATCTGATTCAAGTTTGTTCAAATCGGCTTCCTAGTTTCATATTTGGGCTCACTATAGAAGCTCGAATTCGAACTTAGTGCATTTCAGGCAAATTTCTTAAAAAATCTCCTTCTCCAGATCCAGCTTCAGAATCTTTTCATATTTGGTAAGCAACATTGTGGGGTGGATCTGATTCAAGTTTGTTCAAATCGACCCCCTGGGTTTATATTTGAGCTCCGTATAGGAGCCCAAATTTTAACTTAGTGCATTTCAGGCATATTTCTTAAAAATTCTTCTTCTCCAGATCCAGCAGGCAGAATCTTTTGATATTTGGTATGCAACATTGTGGGGTGGATCTGATTGTGATTCATGAACGTATTTATTTGTAAAGTTGATAGAATCTTAGACAAAATTTGCAGAAAAGATCTACTATAGAAGGGGTGGTATCTAGGGTGAACCGTTTACCCAAATCTAGCAGTACTAATGCATTATTCACACAAATCTCCGTTCAAATTTTATGACCCCTTATTGGAACACACGCATTCAGCTCATTCCAACAAAGGTCATATGCCATGTTTTCGAGACAAAGGAATAAAAATTTTAGTTATTCATGAAATTTTTAGGCAACTGTTGTCTGTTATTCACATTGCTTCATGAAATTTCAGTACTTTTAGAAGTTACCTCAGTAATCAAGGGTTAATTCCCCTTAATTAAATGTCGTCTCTAAAAAACAACCACTTTGCATATCTTACCTTTTTACCAGCATAACTGCCAAAACTTGTCAGCATTCTTCGCAAAAATCGCTATTCAAATTTTAATTTTTGTCTCTTAAACATACATGTACATATCGCTTGTAAATACCCCATTGGAATGAGCTTTTTGAGCTCATTCCAATGAGAGGTCGCACACCATGCTTTTTGAGTCAAAAAAGCAATTTTTTTAGTTATTCCAGAATTTCGTACGTAAAACACAGCTTTATGACTTCACATTAAAATGAGCTCTCTAAGCTTGTTCCAATCAACATTCACGCACTATGTCTTTCACACAAAAAATAAAATTTTCCATTTATTCAGGAATTTTGTTTGCAAGAACACTCTTACCCCCCCCCCCCCCCCCCCCCCCCCCCCACACACACACACACACACAAACACACATCTAAAAGTTTGTCAGCAAAAAAACAGTTACTTCAATTTTTATATGCATTATAGGAACAACTTGCCTAATCAAATTTAAATACTTTTGCATCATTCTGTATCTAGAACAAACCATTTACCATATCTTTACGCAAAATTCTCCAGCATCATTCACAAAAAACACCATTATTTATATATTCACATTTCTGTCTCAAAAATATACCTGATCTTCCCATACCCCTATTGGAATAAGCTGTTTGAGCTTGTTCCAATGATGATAAAAAAAACTAATATTTTGGAAAATTTGTGAAAATTTTTGTTTTCTTGCATGCAAATATATACATGTAGCACATGGAAGATATCCACAGTTGGGGAGAGATGTCCAAGGCTATCTCTTCACATTCCTTGTTTGTGCTTCATGCTAAACCAGTTTGTCTGCAGAGATGAATTTGCTTTATTAAAAATCATTGGAGATTGGCCACACACCAACGATTTTAAATAAAACTAATTTTAGGTAACAAATGTTGAACTTCAAACAAAATCTATCACTCAACCAGTTAATGTTGATGAGGCATGACATGGTGAAGGTGACCTAAAATACTTCTTAGAGTCACTTTGTCAGGTGAGCGATTAAGGCCACGTGGGGCCTCTTGTTTTTGGAAATGCTTCAACGGAATGATTTCATTTTTGGTAAACTACTATAGAACGATGACTTACAGATCAAGTTTGAATTTCATGCTGATTGCATTATTCTTGTGTGAGTTACGGCCCTTGGAAATATGGAAAAGCCCCAAAATATCAGTTTTCTGGAGTTTTTTTGGAAACGCTTCAACGGAATGATTTCATTTTTGGTAAACTACTATAGAACGATGACTTACAGATCAAGTTTGAGTTTCATGCTGATTGCATTATTCTTGTGTGAGTTATGGCCCTTGGAAATATGGAAAAGCGCCAAAATATCAGTTTTCCGAACTTTTTCTGGAAACGCTTCAACAGAATGATTTCATTTTTGGTAACCTACTATAGAACGGTGACTTGCAGATCAAGTTTCATTTACACTCTGTCCATTCATCTGTCAGTCAGTCTGTCAGTCATACTTTAGTTTTCCTGACTTTTTTTGGAAATGCTTCAACGGAATGATTTCATTTTTGGTAACCTACTATAGAACGATGACTTACAGATCAAGTTTGAGTTTCATGCTGATAGCATTATTCTTGTGTGAGTTATGGCCCTTGGAAATATGGAAAAGTACCAAACTATCAGTTTTCTGGACTTTTTTTTGGAAATGCTTCAACGGAATTCATGCTGATCACATATTGGTTATAACATTTGTATAATTATTAATGCTCATTAGTTCGGTAGGTGACATTGTATTGCTTCAGCGATACGTGCGCTCTTGTTTTTCTGTGAAAAACATTCTTGTGAACTCTTCGGAATGCAAAGTGCATTGTAGATGGCACTTTGTTGCACTGAAGGACTGACTTACCTTGCACGATAAGTTTCCCTTCACTGTTCAAAGAGGATCTGTAACCAATGCCTCAGTCGAATCCTTTGAAGTTGACTACATGATTATAAATACTTCGCAGATCAAAACTTTAAACATGAGTTGTGGTTGTGATACAGTCATAGATTCTGAAGGTGACAGAGCCCAATAATCTACAACCAATTTTGAGTGCAAGAGATCCAGTAAGTTTTGAGATTTAATTGAATTGGAGAAAGAGCTAAATCCCTGCTACCGAGAGAGGTTCCCCGTGGGAACCCCAGGAAGTAAGCAGCACTTGTTTACTGTGGTAAACCAGTTCCGCTTTACTAGTAAAATAGGACCCAGTCACCAATGCTTGGGGTGAAAGTCCTCTAAAATGGGCAACATGTAGATCAACGATTGACTAAACTTGACTTCATCTCCATGTTGTGTCACGATTAGCCATGGTGCATAAATATGTGACGTTAACCACCACCAAACAAACAAACCGAGAGAGGTTAGAACCCTTGCAGTCAACTTTTTTGAGGGGAGGGTGGAGGGGGGGGGGGGGGGGAGGAAGGGTGCAGGGCTGATATAAGCTAAACTCATCTCTGTTGAAAACAGTTTTTGTGCTTTGAAAAGTCTTGCTTTTTTATATGGAGCTCTATTTATTGCTCTGAAAGGAAAACATGTTTAAAGACAGCTAATGTGTGTGTGTTTAAACATATTCCGAAGAGTGGCTGTGATTATTTTGTTTTCAGTTATCTTTAGCAAAAGCTTCTCATTGGAGGTATTGAATGTTTATTGCAGGAAACTGAATTATAAATGACTTTAAAAATATTTCTGTATTATCTTTGTAGCTACTGATGTTGTGACAGTTTATGTTTTTCAAGAGCCATCTTTACTGTCATCTTTGCAAGATAAAGGTTTAACAGATGTTGTTCTCAATGCTTTGTTAGTTAAAGATGTAAGTATTAGTGTTATTTGAGTTTCTGAACGCTGAAGTCAACTTCTTTCCTTTCTCATCCATCCATCCATCCATCCATCCATCCATCCATCCATCCATCCATCCACTCACTCATCCATTTATCCATCCATTCATCAAGGGAGTGCGGTGGCTCAGTAGGTAGAGGTGCAGGCTGCAAGCCGAGAGGTCCTCGGTTCGAATCCCACCTGCGGCAACCGCGTTGTGTCCTTGGGCACGACACTTCATCTCCATTGCCCGTATGGGGGCACGATGACGCCGCGTACTAAGGCGTACTGCACGTCGATGGTACGCATGTCTTCAACCAATCTAACCCTGCCTGTTCTGCAGTGCGGAGTTAAGATGTTGGGGAGCTGGCAGCTGCTCGTCGTTGCTCGGTGGTTCTCTCCGGGCACTCCGGCTTCCTCCACCGGTAAAACTGTCACGGTCATGATTAGCCATTGTGCATAAATATGTGACCTTAAACATCAATAAATAAATAAATATATCCATTCATCAAGTATGAAGAAATTACATAAACCCACTAACCCACCATTGAGTTTGACTGGCCAAAATAACTTCACAAATTGGGGAATAATTTTTCTTTGAAAAGTAACATTGCCAGGAACCTGCTGCTTTTACTTCAGTTTTTAGCACACTGGAGCAAACCTCACAGGGAGCTTTAGTGATTACATTCCATCCATCTGTCATCTGTCTGGTGTAAACTTGACATATTCGACTTCTCAAAACCTCCAGGACGAAAGTTGATACACATGCTCCTCACGATATGTCGATTCAAGTTTGTTCAAATACTGTGCTCGGTGGCTCAATGGTTACAGCATTGTACTTCAAACCGAAAAGTCCACGGTTCGATCCCTGCCAGTGATAACTGTGTTGTGTCTTTGGGCAAGGCACTTCATCCCAATTTCCCATGTGGGGGCACAGTGGCCCTGTGTACTAAGGCATACTGCACGTCGATGGTACACATTTCTTCAACCAATGCTAACCCCTGCCTGTGTGGAGTTAGTATGTTTGGGGGGCTGACAGTTGCTCACCATTTCTTGGTGGTTATCTCTGGGTACTCTGCTTTCCTCTACCTGTAAAACTGTCTGACACAATGTGACCCAGGCTGTCAAAAGTGTTGTTAAACCCCAATAAATAAATAAATGTTCAAATAAAGTTGCCACATCTATTGGGAGCACTGAATGGGCATAACCCCATTAGTACCGCCAAAATATTTTTAAAATCTTCACCCGAAGCACTCATCAAAATATTTTGATATTTGGTATACAGTATCCTTAGGAAGGTTAGCCAGATTTGTTCAAATCAAGACCTTGGGTTCTTACTTGGGCTCCCTATGGGAGCCTGAAGTTTAACTTAGAGTAATAGGAGAAAATTTTTTCAAAAATCTTTAGATCTGCCAGTTAGAATCTTTTAATATTTCGTATACAGCATCTTTAGGAGGGCAAATTCCAGTTTGTTCAAATCGAGACTGTGGGGTCATATTTGGGCTTCTGATGCAAACTTGAAGCTTAACTTGATGTGATATGATAAAAATTCTTTAAAACTCTCCTTCAGATCAAACAGTCCGAATCAGTTTTATATTTTGTATAAAGCATCCTCAAGAGGTTCATATTCAAGCTGTTGAAATCAAGATTCAGGGTTCCTGGGTTCATAATTGTTCCTCCCTATGGATGCATGGAAGTTGAATTTGGTGCAATATGAGAAATATTATTTGAAAATCTTCTTGAGATCTGCCAGTCAGAATATTTTGATATTTGGAATACAGCATCCTTAGAAGGGGCTGATTTGAGTTTATTCAAATCAAGAACATGGTTTCATATTTGGGTTTCCAATAGGAGCCTGAAATTTAACTGGGTTCAGTATGAGAAAAAAAATTCTTCTTCAGATCCACCAGTTGGCATCTTTTGATATTTGTTTTTCAGCATCCTTTAGGGATCATTTTTTTCTGATGTATTATTGTTGATGACAGGAAGTTTCCTTTCAACAATCAGTATTCTTGCATATTCAGTATGCCACCATGTTACTTTTCCACACAATAGCTAGAAAAAAAGAAGAATAACCAGTGGATCCCAGTTTTTCTGATGTTTTGCTGTTGACTATAAGAAGGGTGGAGAGTGATAAGTATTCTGGCATTTTCAATATGGTCTACTGTTCCAGACATTTTGGATTTTTATGATTTTTGCTTGTCTGAGCAAAAACTTGAAAATCAAATAACCCATTGCATCCTACTTTTTGTTATTGCTTTTTCAGTAAATTTGGATGCATATGAAATGTGTAAGGTATATTTTGTCACATTACATTATGATGCCAATGCCTGCCGGTGGACTTGTTAAAGCTCTTTCATAAACTGTTCAGTGAATTGAAATTTTTTTCAGGTACCTGCAACGAGAGAAGTGTTGGCTTCCCTTCCTAATGTTTTCAGTGCTCTTTGCTTGAACACTAGAGGCCTGGAAGCTTTTGTTCAGTGTCGTCCTTTTGATAGACTGTTTAAAGTTTTGTTATCTCCTGATTATCTACCAGCAATGAGAAGACGCAGAAGTACTGATCCATTTGGTATGCTTTTTTAATTATTTTGAAATGCACGATATACCTAATAACGAATTAAAATGTTATATTCAAGATTGAGTTGTAAGAACTTATTTGAAAATAAGGCTATTAAAAAAAATCTTGTTTCTGAGGCACCTTTCTTGTCACTGATGATCTGCCTCGTCACTCTTTTTACCTGGAAATCTCTTCTTGATCATACTGACCCGTATCTTTGCCTAGGGGGTGCTTGCAATGAGTTCGAATCAAATCAGAGGGTGGGCTAAAACATGGAGACTTGAGTCTTCAACTGAGTTTTTGTTGATAAACGACACTGAGAGATATGACGGTCCTACTTGTTCACTGTGAAACAAAATAAAAAATAAACGTTAGTTTTCTTTATCGTTTGTCCAAAAAAAAATCACCATGGCATGTGTAGCATGTTTTACTTTCAGTGATCAATTATGTGAATATATTCACATCATAGTTCAGTCGATCAGTTGATAAAATTTTCTTAAATCCATGTGTGTTGTTTTTGTTTTTTTGGTAAACCAGAAAAAACATTGCTGTGTCGAGTAATTGTATCACTTATAAATACGGACGAAACCATCAAATTAAACTCCCCCAAAAACCAACTATATAATCTCATCGGGAGGAATCCACTGAACATTACAACAAAACCCAGTTTTATCTTTTTAGTTCACCTGGCCCAAAGTGCCATGTGAGCTATTGCCATCACTTGGCGTTTGCCTTCGTCCGTAAACTTTTCACATTTTCAGCTTTGATTCTGGTTGGTGAAATTTTCAAAAATCTTTTCCTCAGAAACTACAAGGCCAAATGTTTTAAAACTTCACATAAATGATGACTATAGTTACTATAGAAACCCCATGGGAAATCACATTTTCATCTTTTCTGGAACTACTGTACCGACATGAACCAAACTTGACAGGGAGGGTTTATGGGAGGTACTCTACGAACAACCCTCATTTTGTTCCTGCCAGAAGCATTCTTTGATTCTGATTGGTTGATTTTCAAAAATCTTCTCTGAAACTACAAGGTCAAATGTTTTAAAACCTCACATGATTGATGACTGGGACACCCTCTACCAATGATCCTCGTTTAATGTTAATTGAGTTTCAAACATGGCCGTAATTGCAGCTTATAATTACTATAGAAACACTATGGGAAATCACATTTTCATCTCTGGAACTACTGAGCCAGTGTGAACCAAACTTGGCAGGAATGGTCTATGGGAGGTCCTCTACAAATGACCATCATTTTATTCCCGTTGGATGGAAAACATGGCCGTCAGAGGCATTCTTTGATTCTTATGGTGGATTTTGAAAAAACTTCTCTGAAACAATAAGGCCAAATGTTTTGAAACTTCACATGGTTGATGACTGAAACAATAAGGCCAAATGTTTTGAAACTTCACATGGTTGATGACTGGGACACCTACCAGCGATCCTCATTTAATGTTGATTGAGTTGCAAACGTGGCCATAATTGCGGCATATACTTATAGAAACCCTATGGGAAATCACATTTTCATCTTCTCTGGAACTACTAAGCCGATGTGAACCAAACTTGGCAGGAATGGTCTATGAGAGGTTCTCTACAACTGCTCATCATTTTGTTCCGGGTGGATGAAAAACATGGCCGCCAGAGGCATTCTTCGATTCTGATTTGTCGATTTTAAAAAATCTCCCCTTAAACTACAAGTAAAATGTTTTGAAACTTCACATGATTGATGACTGGGACACCCTCTACCAATGATCGTCATTTAATGTTGATCTGGTATCAAACATGGATGCAATTGCATCTCATAGTTACCATGGAAAACCTAGGGGAAATCACATTTTTATATTCTTACCGGAAACTATATGCCCAGTGTGAACCAAACTTGGCACAAATAATGTATGGAAAGTCCTCTGAAAACAGTAATTGTTCTGTTCCACGCAGATGAAGTAGCATGGCAGCCAGCTGCATTCTTTGATTTTGATTATAATAACTGAGGGATATGTAGTTCTGCCAGATGAGCGAATACAGGCTCTTGAGAGCCCCTTGTTTATTACTCAATAACACTATCTTTGAAAAACATCACATGATTAATACAAATAAAAAACTAAAACACCATTAGAAAATCATCCAAAATTGCACAAACTCCAAATATATAATTTCGTTATTGACCCACACTCGCTCACTTTGGTTGCCCCACAGGTGACATGCAAAGAAAAAATCCCTAAATCAATCATTGCCTGGCACAAGTTTTATACATATGGTGGGAAAAGCCAAATGAATATCATCTACAGATTTTTAAAGAAGTTTATTTTCCTGCACGTGTTATAAAAAAATTGTCAACATATTTTTCACCAGAGTTATGGTCCTTACTTTGTCAAGTTTTCATTATTTTTTCTTTACTTTGTATTTAATGCATTATTTATATATTTATTGGTATTTAAGGTCACATATTTCTGCACGATGGCTAATCATGACCATGACAGTTTTACGTGTGGAGGAAGCCGGAGTACCCAGAGAGAACCACCGAGCAACTATCAGCTCCCCAACATACCAACAAGCAGGGTTAGCATTGGTTGAAGACAGGTGCACCATTGACGTGCAGTACGCCTTAGTACACAACGCCACCGTGCCCCCACGTGGGCGATGGGAGTGAAGTGTCTTGCCCAAGGACACAACGCGGTTGCCACAGGTTGTATGTGAAACGAGGACCTCTCGGCATGCAGCCTGCACCTCTACCTACTGAGCCACAGTGCCCCCATTTAATGCATTTGTGCTTCATCTGTCCAATACTGCCGTGCGAGTGTAATTGCCTTCAGCAATGGCTCTTGTTGATATTATTTTCCTCTAGTAGGACTAAAGACTAAAATTTTATCTTACTATATCTTGTTTGACAGCGCTCACTGGGCTCTGTCAAACCGAATAGTTGGTTAACTTTGTAACTGCTGGATGGGAAATTTTCACTGCTGTAAACTTTTTTTTGCGCAGAATAGTGTACGGAGATTTGTGGACTGTTTTGTGGATTAACTGAAAAAAAAAAATGAAAAAAATACCTCCCTCCATCATAAAATTGAGGGAAAATTGCCTGAGAAACAAGAAATGTTTTTAAAATAAGCTTAATAAAGCCATATATATATAAGTGGGAGATGGAACCTAAAATCTAACAGACCTTGTTGATGATTGTCAAAAGGGTGAGGGTACTAATTAGATTATTGGATGTAACACAGCCTTTGATTTTATTTAAATCTTTAAAATTGACATTCTATGATTTTGAGCATGGTTAAGAATGATCATTTTCCATCATGCTTGGTGCAAGTTTTGCAAAAAGAGAGAGAACAGAAGATACTCCATCTTTTGTATTATCATCTTTCATGAAATTTTGTTTTCTACACAATAAACTGGCCAATAAGAAGACTAAGATTTCTTCAGTGTGCGAAACTTCCGATTGGCAACTTTGTGGTTTGTAGAAAAGTTCTGGCAAATTGGTGAGAAGGCCTCAGATAGTATTTCATTTGCTTTTTATTACAACACAAAAAGAGAATGACAAATGCCAAAAAAATTCTTGCAGTAACTAAAAAATTCATACTTTGAACAACATAGCCTGTGACTCCTTGTTGGTAATTTATTTATTTATTTATTTATTGGTGTTTAAGGTCACCCATTTCTGCACAATGGCTAATCATGACCGTGACAGTTTTACGGGTGGAGGAAGCTGAAGTACGCTGAGAGAACCACCGAGCAACGGCGAGCAACTGTCAGCTCCCCAACATACCAACTCCACACAAGCAGGGTTAGCATTGGTTGAAGACACGTGCACCATTGACGTGCAGTACGCCTTAGTACACAGCGTCACCATGCCCCCACATGGGCAATGGGGGTGAAGTGTCTTGCCCAAGTGCACAACGCGGTTGCCGCAGATGGGATTCGAACCGAGGACCTCTCGGCTTGCAGCCTGCACCTCTACCAACTGAGCCACCGCGCCCCCCCTTGTTGGTAATGATGAGCCAATAATAGAAATACCTGTCATTTGAATGTTGATGTTTTGTATACGAAATTGGCCGATGGGTGATGACAGATGGTCAGTGTTTTATGTTTTATTGATGGTAATCACCAGGCAAAGCACTTTGTCAACCCCCAATCCTGACAATGGTTTTAGTGGTCTTTGTTATCAATTAATTAACGAATAATTATTGATGAGGAGCACCTTTATTTTACTAATGAGAGCTGCCATCTTGTTACATAGTATTTAATAAACCAGAATCACGGCAGTATAAAACGAAACAAACATAAACCCAAACACTACAGTTTTATGGGGAAGCTGTCGTCGAAATGCATCAAAGGTAATATACACACTGTCGCAAGTAAGTTCCTGAAATTTCTTACTGTTATTTTTGATTTCTTTGATATCAAGCCGACACTCATCACTTGAGTGAACACAGTTGTCTCAATTTCCACCAGTGCTTGGCAAAATTTGATGAGATCAAACAGAACTATAAATCCCTCTTGTCATTTCAATAAATCTGGATGATGAATTGAGGAAATCTTGACAAGTTTTTTTATGTGTGACCATCGGCGAGGGCCGATCCCACTCTCAACTCCCAATTGTCAACTGATGGCTGATTGTATACCGATTAATCACCTCATCAATATTTGTTGGAATGAGCTCAACAAGCTTGTTCCACTGAGGGGCCTTAAGTTGTTTTTGAGGACAGAATTGAAGAAATAAAAACTGATTGGCACATTTCATGGTTGGCAGCTGCCTGTAATGACTCTTAAGCTAGATAAAGGGTTAAATGTTATGAACAACAGCACTGAACTTTCACCATTCCTGACCACTGCTAATACCAACCTTATGTTACTTAAAATTTGGTCAATGTTACTCTTAAGTGTGTACTGCTATTGTGGACATCTGTTGTTGAACAAACAGATACAGTACAGTGGCTGTGGACCAGTTGTAATGGTAAATCCATGCATAGGCAGTGATGTCTATGCACACTTTTACCTGGTAATAAAATTCATTATCATTAAAATTTTAATGAAGCACCGGAGTTGTACCTTCTTCATAAATTAACTTTTTAATGATTATTTCTATTATTTGTGTTTGGAATCTAATAATATTACATCCGTGGAAATATTGTCCACCCATGGAAAGTTACCAGTACATGGCGGCAGTACTGTAAAAGACAGATATTAAAGCTGCACTGATATTTTTCTTAACCAGGCGATACTGCGAGTAATTTGGGAAATGCTATGGATGAATTAATGAGACATCAACCCTCACTGAGAACAGATGCAACTAAAGCCATTATTAAGGTTAGTATTCAGTTTCAAGTGTTAAATGTTGTTATTATTTGTTTTAATCTTGGTATAGCTTGAGGATAGTTTTATGCAGATTTCATTTTGTTTTAAGCATTATCTCCAGCACTTTGTTAATACCAAAACCCCCAAAATTTGAATAAATAAGAATACATCCACTGTAAAATAAGGTATATTGAAATAATATAGAGCTTTAAGCATGTTGAATGTAACCATTGTGCAGAATTGTGTGACTTTAAATATGAATAAATTAATAAATCCACCCACTAAATTTACCACTTCAGCAGTTAAGATATATTTGTAAAACAAAATTCAACAAAACCCCATCTTGTGACCCCTTGTTGGAATGACCTCGTTCACTGATGGGTCACATTATATGATTTGGCTGAAATTTAAAACAAAAAAAATACTGATTAATATAAAATATTTCAATATGGTGTGCACTGGGTAATGGGCCAAATAATATGAATAAACTAGTATAGGACAGCTGTTGAATTTTTAGCTTAACTTGACAAAGTCAAGATAAGCTATTGCCATCACGTGTGCGTAAGTCTGTGAGTGTGTGAGTCTGTTCACATTTTTCTTCAGCACAGGCTACACCACGCAGTTCTTGTCTGATCATTCACGAAATTTCATATGCAGGTTTGGGGTCATGTCTAGATGAGAACGTCCCCTTTTGGTTGCGTTCGGTCAACCGGTATGGCTGCCCGAGCCCAAAACCCGAAAACCAATAGCACAGTCTACAGGTCATATTTATGAAGGGATTTCATTGTAATTTGGTAGGATGCCTCTGTATAATGCCTAGATGAGAACGGCCCCTTTTGGTCATGATCTGTCAACCGTGATGGCTGCCCAAGCCCAAAACCCAAAAACTTTTAGCACAGTCTGCAGGTCATGTTTAATATGGAGGGATTTCATTGTAACTTGGTAGGATGACTCCTTATGATCTCTAGATGAGAATTTCCCCATTTGCGCATGATCTGTCAACCTTGACGACTGCCCAAGCCCAAAACCTGAAAACCTTTAGCACAGTCTACAGGTCATATTTATTGAGGAATTTCATTGTAACTTGGTGGGTTGACTTCATATAATGTCTAGATGAGAAAGTCCCTTTTTGGACGTGATTGGGCAACTGTGACAGATACAGGGGTCTGAAGCCCGAAAACCTTTAGAACAGTCTACAGGTCATAATTATGAAGGGATTTCATTGTTCCTTGGTAGGATGACTCCAAATAATGTCTAGATGAGAACATCCCCTTTTGGTCGTGATCATTCAGCCTTTATGGCTGCCTGAGCCCAAAACCTTTAGCATAGTCTATAGGTCATATTTATGGAAGGATTTCATTGTAACCTGTTAATTTGACTCCATATAATGCCTAGATGATGACATCCCCTTTTGTCGTGATTGGTCAACTGTGACGGCTTCAGGTGCCCGAAGCCCGAAAACATTGAGCACAGTCTACAGGTCATATGTATGAAGGGATTTCATTGTAACTTCGTAGGATCACACCAGATGATGCCCAGATGAGAATGCCCCCTTTTGGTTGCGATCATTCAACCATGATGGCTGCCCGAGCCCAAAGCCCAGAAACCTTTAGTACAGTCTACAGGTCATATTTATGAAGGGATTTCTTTGTAACTTGGTAGATTGACTTCATATAATATCTAGATGAGAACGTCCCCTTTGGACGCAATTGGGAAACTGACGGCTACAGGGGCCCGAAGCCCAAAAACCTTTAGCACAGTCTACAGGCCGTATTTATGAAGGGATTTCAATGTAACTTGATATGATTACTCGTTTTGGAATAATTTCACTGTAATTTGGTAACTTTCGTTGATATACGTTAACTGTGAGGGCCACATACATTAACTGTGAAGTCATATTAACCCACCCCTCAGCTCTTTAGTATAGTGTACACCTCATATTATTTTTATCAAAAACATAGCATACAGGGAATAGAAATGAACATATTCCCAATTATCACAATTCTTGTCTTATTTCATAATCCTGTCATAAACATTAAACATTATCCTTTTCATCAAACACAACACACAAGTTAAGCTACAGTGTCATTGACACTTTCATTTCTTTTTTACTTTACCTTTTTTTTCTTGCCTGAACTAAATTGACCCAACTGAGTAGATTTTATTTATGGTATAAACATTGAAGGTACAGTCTGTTCCTTCCTTTAAAAAGCTAGTCTATCACTTTGTAAATATTTGATGCTGAAAATTATTCCCCTTGTGAACCCAGGAGGTAGAGCAATGCTTGTTTACAGTGGTAAAGAATTCTGTTTTACTGCTAAAATAGGACATGATAATCAGTGCTTGGGGTTCCAAAGCCTCTTAAAGTTGGCAATATCGATATAACCAATTGGTTAAACTTGACTTCATTCTTGTTCTGTGGTCACATAATAGCCATATATACTGAAAGTGACCTTAAATAAATAATACTGAAAGCTGTAATTCCATCGTTGATTTCGAATCCAGTGTGACAATATTCAATCAGAATGAACCTTTCTGCTACAAATGACCACTAGAAATCATTAATGGAGGAATATTTTCGTCAGACATCCTAGAGTATCCATTTCATTTGTTCTCTTCTTTCCTTTTCTCCAGTTATTAGAAGAGGTGTGTGCCATGGGTAGAGATCCTAAATTTATTTGTCAAAAGCCACAACCTAAATCTGAACAATCTGTCAATTTGACAATGAGATCATCTCAGCCATCAGATTCTGGGTCATCAGATGAAGAGGAGGATGAAGAAGAGTTAGCTAATGCTGCAAGTCAAGGAAATGCCAATAAACAGTTACAGGATGGACCCCAGTGAGTCATGATGATAGTTCTAGTTGATAAGATGTGACCTTAAACTTTATATTATACACCATATGTGAAATTTTGCCCATTTTGATGTTTTAAAAAGATGGTATCTAGAGCTGAAATGGTTAAAGGGTTTTCTTGATCGATTAATCACAGAGATAACCTTGGTTAACTGATTAATCACTTCCCTTAATACGTAACTGAATAATTGCTGTACCATTGATAATTTACAGCAGTAACCCTTTTCCCAACATAACTGACAAAATCGGCCAGCACTGTGCACAAAAATCTCCATTCAAATTTTATTAATGTTCTCAATTTTTGTCTCAAGAACAGCTTATAACCCCCCCCCCCCCCCCCCCCCCCCCATTGGAACGAGCTCATTGAGGGGTCATAAGCAATGTTTTTGAGACAAAAATTGAAAATTTAGATCAATTCAAGAATTTATTTTGCAAGTATCATCTATCTGCATTGGATAAAGTGTTAAGAATGATCATTTCCAGTTACTGATAAAGTTTAATGATCATGCAAGTGAACATGTACATGTATGTCAACATGCAACTTGCATGGTTTACTCTGTCTCATATAATTGATGTGAGTCTATGATAATGTTTGCCTCTTTTGAAGCAAGTGTGTTGCTTTGTTAACCCATATAATATGGTAGTTCAAAAATAACTGTTAATCATTTGTTAATCGGTTAACCATTTCAACTCTGATGGTATCTAAATTCGAACAGTTAATCTTTTTATACGCCCGTTTGAAAAACGGGACGTATTATAGTATGGCGTTGTCCGTCCATCTGTCCGTCCGTCCGTCCGTCTGTCCGTCCATTTGGTTTCCGAACAATAACTTTAGTATTTGTTTTCCGATCGGCTCCAAATGTGGTATGTGGTTTAATCACAACAAAATACAGGTCAAGTTCGAATATGGGGTCGGTCCGAACATTTTTCGCCTGAATTATGGCCCCAGTTGGACTTAGAATTCATCAAATATTTGGTTTCCGGATGATAACTTTAGTATTTGTTTTCCGATCAGCTCCAAATGTGGTATGTGGTTTAATCACAACAAAATACAGGTCAAGTTGGAATGTGGGGTCGGTCCGAACATTTTTCGCCTGAATTATGGCCCCAGTTGGACTTAGAATTCGTCAAATATTTGGTTTCCGGATGATAACTTTAGTATTTGTTTTCCGATCGGCTCCAAATTTGGTATGTGGTTTAATCACAACAAAATACAGATCAAGTTCGTCGGTCCGAACATTTTTCGCCTGAATTATGGCCCCTGTTGGACTTAGAATTCGTCAAATATTTGGTTTCCGGATGATAACTTTAGTATTCGTTTTCCGATCGGCTCCAAATTTGGTATGTGGTTTAATCACAACAAAATACAGGTCAAGTTCGAATATGGGGTCGGTCTGAACAATTTTTGCCTGAATTATGGCCCCTGTTGGACTTAGAATTTGTCAAATATTTGGTTTCCGGATGATAACTTTAGTATTTGTTTTCCGATCGGCTCCAAACTTGGTATGTGGTTTAATCACAACAAAATACAGGTCAAGTTTGAATATGGGGTCGGTCTGAACAATTTTTGCCTGAATTATGGCCCCTGTTGGACTTGATAACTTTAATATTTGTTTTTCGATTGGCTTCAAACTTGTTAGTCTTTTTCTCAAATGACTGAAAAATTTAGTCATTTCACAAAATCACTGATTTCAAAGTTTGACCGTAACATATATATATATGCCAGTATAAATTTCTCGCACTCTAAAAAAATTGCAAATGTGTTAAAATGGTACAATTTGAACAGTTCACGGGCGTATGATGCAATGCCCAGCGGTGCTCTTGTTGAGAGAGTTTGTACTGAAGTGCTCACTGTTAGACAGTGAAGACCCAATTGGTTATTTCTTAATTGCATTTAACTTTAAAACACAAATTATTTACCACAGCTCCAGTACTAATTGGTCCTACTAGTTTCACATAGGTTATATTTAGCTACTCTTAATCGAATAAAAAAAATTGTGATCTATCAAAAAATCATTGACTACTATTGAATTTCCCAATATTTTTAGATCTGTTTGGCCTCTGTACATTCAGAATAAGCATTTAATGTACTATATCTTGTTTAATACCATGAGATATGTCAAATAAGATATATACAACTGAATAAATGCACTCTTAACAGCGTTCCAGTGCATAAATATTCAATAGTAGCTTTTAAAACGAATGTTACATCTTCTATTGTGTGCCTTGTTGGTTAAAATATGCTATTCATTCATATACTTCTGGTTGAGTTGTTTCAACAATTCAACCGATGTTTTGATGATGGTTAGTGGGCCTCTGTCCATCAATCCTTCTGACCATGTCACAATGTCTGCATGATAGGGATGCAGACCGGACCGCAAAAAACTGGTACGGTTCACGGTCCAGAGCCAGACCACAGACCGGACTGCTGCCATTGGACCGCTTTGGACAGGTTCGCAGACTTTAATACATAGATGTGTGTCTAGCTTTTGCAATTTGCTAGTGACATATGACTGATGTCAGACAAAATAGCGAATTAGGAATTGCCATTTCAATTGACTCAAAGGCTCATATACATTTCAGTGTACTGAAGATAGGTCACAAATCGCAATATAACCTATAGTTTGCAATATCTAACTCCAAGTCACTACATCCAATACCGAATACCAGTATGCGTACCTGCATGTCTGAAATTGGCCAATTTTTCTGGAATATGTCTGGTGCCAGTGCTAAGATCAAACTTTTTTTGTTCTGAAAGACTTGGGAGCATTTGGACTCTAGCTTTAAGTTCTTAATCCAATCATATACTATATGATATATAGTATATGATTGGGTTAAGAACTTAAAAATAGAAAGTGCATTTGCTCTCTAACTTTTCCATAATGATTGATATGAGAAAATATTTCAAAATACGCTACACATGTCCACAATATGCATACAATGTATTATGTAACATGCCCAGAGTTACCAAGCTTGCCCGTTAGATGGCAGTAACTTGATGCTTTCGTTAACACAAATGGGTATACCAATTCAATCATAATAAAATATCTTAAATAAAGCAAATGTGTTAAAATCTTCATTTGTATTACCAAAAGTAAGCTTTTAACACATTTCACTTCATTTAAGATATTTTATAATGATTGGACTGGTCTGGAACTGGTTCAGGTAAGAATAATGGACCACCTAGGCTTGGACCAGACTGGCCTGGACCATCTCTCCCTGGACTGGACCACCACTGGCGGTCCGGTCCGATCAGCATCCCTACTGCACGATAACTTGAACAAATGTTATCTGGTTTTAACCAAATGTGGTCTGCATTCTTGAGAATGTCTCGGATGAGTTTGAAAATCATTCCTGCCCGAATCTTTCAGAAGTTATACCCCTTAGAATGGTTTCTTGTTTTAATTTCTGACTTGCAGGCAGTATCAGCACCAAAACTAAACAAACTTTGTCCGATTTTTACCAGATATGCTCTACAAGTTCTACTTGGGAATATCTTGGATGAGTTTGAAAACCAGCCCTGCCTGCATTTTCTTTCAGGAGTCATGCCTCTTGGATTGTTTTCATGTTTAATTTTCTGCCTTGTCTTCATTTGAATTTCCGACTTATGGGAGGTGTCAGCACAATAACTTGAACAAAATGTCATCCAATTTTTATCAAATTTATTCTTGACCTCTTAGATTGTTTCCCAGTTTGAGTAGTTTCAGGTGCTTGCACACATTCCATTTTGGCCACCGCAACTCAACCTCAGAATCTGATTTAAAATTCTTGTCTGGCTTTGCTACTATTTGTATCCGTAATACTAAAGTAAAAACCATAAACATATCATCCATAGAGAATGAAAAACTCTTCATAATAATAATAATAATAATAATAATAATAATAATAATAATAATATTACATATCTTTATTTTGAATAATAATAATAATAATAATAATAATAATAATATTACATATCTTTATTTTGAAAATGAAAAAGTCTGTCTTCCTGGCCAAAGTTTTGACTGGCTGGATGTATTCATTTTGTCTCCTTTTTTAAAATGAAAAAATGAAAAAAAAAGTTGCAGTATTATGTTGGTTTTCAATTTCAGTTCAACTTTTAAATCTTTTCAGCTTCGGTTTTTTCCTACTTTTATTTTCAGGTCAAGCTCATCCCAAGAAAGACAGTCTATACCACTCTTGGATTATGTACTCAATGTCGTAAGTTCAGTTTCCATTTTTCTTTCAGTGACTTTTAGTTATTTTCCAGCAAACGGGTGGTATTGATTGTAATCACATGAATTAAGTACTTGGATTGTTAAAGCATATGCAGCAAAGTTTTCTGTTGACCCTTAACCCTTTACCCAACGCAGACGTTTTCAAAATTTATTTTTTTAAATATCATTTTTTAAATTTTTTCAAAAAATGTCAACAAAACCAGATCAGCTCAACGAGCTCATTCCAGAGAGGGGTCATATGATATGGTTTTGTTGAAATTTTTCGAAAAATAATATTTTTTCAGGTGCTGAATTTGTATATTACGCAGGCAGATACGGGCGATTCATTGGGCAAAGGGTTAAGAGCAATTTTCTAACTTGAACAAACAGAATATGTGCCCTGACTAGCAGTTATGAGGGAATCATCCAGACTATAATAGATTTTGCCTTACTGCAATTTTTAGCATAACTTGACAAAATTACGGATGTCTGTTCATCTATCCACAATCAGTGTGGAATACAGGTTGTTGTTTTGTTTTATCATCAAATTTCACTTGTGTGTTAGGTACATGTCTATCTTAGAATGCTCCATTATAGTCACAGTTGACCATCTGCAATTGCTACCATTACCTTAGTTTTCTAAGCACAGGCTACAAGTTGCATTTATGCATCATTTTCGCAATTGGTGAATTAAATTAATATAAGTAGATGAGAACGTCCTATTTTGTAAAGTTGGCTGCCCATAATGGCAACCACTGCAACCATTTTTGATTTCTTTGGAACACTTCACACTTCGATAAGCTTGAGCAGCAACCAGAAGTTCTTTTCCAATCATCGTAAACGTGCATGTTCTGGTTCATGCCTAGATGAGAACACTCAGTTTTGATCATGGTTAGCTCCTGTAATTGCTGCCATAGTAGCCATCTTGGATTTCTTCAGCATTGGCTACAAGTCGCATTTATGCATCAATTTTCCTGATATTACACAAGGTGACTTAGTATGATGTGAATGTCGTATTGTTGTAATGCTTGGCTGCCCATGCATATAATAGCAGTCATCTTTGATTTATTCAGTGCACCTTACAGGTTGCAATTTTATGTGTTTTGATTCTTTCTGATAGACAACAAAAAGTCATTAATTATACCCCCACTTTCGAAGAAAATGGGGGAGTATACTGGATTACATGCATCTGTCCATCCATCCGTTCATCTGTGTGTCGGTGCGTGCGTCCATCCGTGTGAGTCCGTCCGAGAATATTCATAACTTAAGTAAATTATTATTTTTTTTACTTAGAAAAATTGAATGCACCTTTTCAGTCTCCCACACTAGGCGGCATGCCACGGTGGGGGTATACCGGGCAACAGACCATCTCTTGTTTTGATTATTTACAGTCAATAATTTTGATAGTTTACTAAAAATAAAATATAACATGGATTCAGTAATTATGACATTAATCTCATAAATGCAGTATAAAGCCAATGGAAGTACAGTCTGGTAGACACTTTCATTTGCGATATCTAAGCTACCTATACAGAGAGCCAAGACATGACTAGAAGACATGACTAGAAATAGTGCCTTGCAGCAAGACTAACAGTCTCGTGTAGTGGAAATTCCTGAAAATTATCCAGGCCCTTAGCTAAACAGATATACCATTGCATGGAGTGTACAGAACAAGATGTTAGTAATCTTTGTTATACCCCCACTTCGAAGAAGTGGGGGCTATATAGGAATCGCCCTGTACGTCCGTACGTCCGTACGTCCGTCCGTCCGTCCGTCCGTACGTCCGTCCGTACGTCTTTCCGGACATGAAATTCTTGTGTGCGCAACTCCTCCTACATTTATCAATCAATTTGGACAAAACTTTTCAGACATCATCACTACTAAGTGAACATGCGCATATTCCAAGATTTTTGATCTGCGACAATTTTAACCAGGTTATCTCCCTTTGACTTAGATTTATTGTGTCTTTCCATCCGAACAAATTCTTGTGTGCGCAACTCCTCCTACATTAATGAACCGATTTTGATGAAACCTTTCAAACATCATCTCTACTAAGTGAACATGTGCATATTCCAAACTTTTTAATCTGCGACAATTTTAACCAGGTTATCTCTCTTGAACTTTGATTTAATATGGGTTTCTACATGAAATTCTTGTGTGCGCAACTCCTCCTACATTTATCAATCAGTTTGGACAAAACTTTTCAGACATCATCACTACTAAGTGAACATGCGCATATTCCAAGATTTTTGATCTGCGACAATTTTAACCAGGTTATCTCCCTTTGACTTAGATTTATTATGTCTTTCCGTTCGAACAAATTCTTGTGTGCGCAACTCCTCCTACATTAATGAACCGATTTTGATGAAACCTTTCAAACATCATCTCTACTAAGTGAACATGTGCATATTCCAAACTTTTTGATCTGCGACAATTTTAACCAGGTTATCTCTCTTGAACTTTGATTTAATATGGGTTTCTGCATGAAATTCTTGTGTGTGCAACTCCTCCTACATTTATCAATCAATTTGGACGAAAGTTTACAGACATCATCACTACTAAGTAAACATGCGCATATTCCAAAATTTTTGAGCTGTGGCAATTTTAACTAGGTTATCTCCCTTTAACTTAGATTTATTATGGGTTTCTACATGAAAGTCTTGTACGTGCAACTCCTCCTACATTTATCAATCAATTTTGACGAAACCTTTCAAACATTATCACAACTAAGTGAACATACGCATATTCCCAAATTTTTGATCTGCGACAATTTTAACCAGGTTATCTCCCTTTAACTTGGATTTATTATGGGTTTTCAAATGGGATTCTTGTGTGTGCAACTCCTCCAACATTAATGAACCGATTTTGAATACATGTTACACATTGTAAATGTGTTTTTCCAAATGTAAACCATATATGTGTGGGCTCTTTTAGTATTCACTGCTGTTCTGTGGAAGGCCACATGCAAATACAAATTTCAACAACAAAAAATTATCTTTATGTATACATTTCCTTATGGCCTTCGCCTACATGATCAGAAGTGCATTCCTCTAAAAACCCAAAGCGGGGGTATTAATCACCTTCAGTGATAGTTCTAGTTAATCAAGTTAATCCCCTGTGGGAAGGGAAGAAGTGCATGTTTACGTGGTAAACAAGGTCCATTGTACTGATAAAATAGAATCCACTCACAAATGCTAAGGGTGGAAGTCCTCTAAAATGGGCAACGTGGGTATAAACAATTGACTAAAGTTGACTTTCGATTGACAAATAAATAATCAAGTTCAGAATAACAGACTGTATACCAGATTAAGCACATTTTTCTATATTCACATGTCACTTGCTGTAAGGGTTCATTGCATTTGCGAAAATTCTCAAAAGTTTCCAAAAAGCCAAGACAAAAGAGAACAAATTTAATACATCTTTCTTATTTGACTAAATATCACTGAGTATTTTATTTTTACCCTATATTTTGATTCTTTACCAAGAAAGTTGGACTCTCTACCTGGCTTTCATCAATAGTACAAATTAAAACAACCAGTTATTAGGGTGCTGTGTGCTATGAAAATTGCACTGAACCAAGAAATAAAAATAAAGATCTACCCAAATCCCCTTCCCCACCCATTTTTTTTTAGAAGATATTTTTTTTTCTGAAAAGTTAAATGTTCTTTAGAACAAAGATGGTAATCGTTTGGCAGTCACTCTCCAAAGGAAAAAAGTTTGGACAGCCTTTTTCTACCCCTCACAAGGAGTGGGAAGATGGGGGGGGGGGGGGGGTCTGAGGGGGTATATTTCAATCACCTTGTCCCTCCATTCATATGTCTGCCCATCTGTAGACATAATTTTGTCCGGAGATTTTCTCAAGATGTTTATGGACCATTCTGATTGAAAATTGGTATGAATGCTCACCATCATGGATGCCTGTGCATCTGCGATTAAAGTTCCTGTCGGATTATTTGAAAAAGCAGGCCTACAATTTTGTCTGGATATTTTCTCAGATGTTTATGGTTGATTTCTTTGAAACTTGGTATGGATGTTTACTACCATGGGAACCTGTGCATCTGCGATTATAGTTTCGTTGACTTTTTTTTGCTGGAGTTATGCCCCTTTTCGTCTTGGAATAATCATGGCAGCAGGGGCAGTGGCGGTATGGACAGGCCTATCTGGGACAGTCACACCTCTAGCTAAAATTGTAAATCATAGTCTGGGTTTTGTATGAAGAAAAATGGAAAAAGTTGTAATTATACTCCACACTTGGAAGAGATTTTTTTTTTTTCGGGTGGGAGGGGGGTACACTGAATTACATCTAACCAGTACTTTTTCTTCCATTCTTCCCTTAGGTCATTTGTCCATTCATTGTCCTCTTTGCATAAATAACTAATATTTATAGTTTCATCTTCATGAGCTTATACATGGATGTTCAATATGACCTGGCATCTCGGACATGTGTAATGTGTAGAGTTACTCTGTCTGCACCCAGTTATCCCCAAGGGTGTGCAGTTTGGGGATTCATCGATTGATTTCTTTTGTTCTGCTTTAAAAGGAGTTTTGATTGATTTTGTAAAAAAATAGTTTTGTTTTATGTGAATAATGTGGAACTTTTTGGCCTATGATTGCGTACTTTAAATATGTTGTTGGTTCTGCACAGGAGCATATGAATGGGGACCATAGTGTACCATGGACAGGTTAATTCGTGTTTAGTTAATCCATATCCAGGCACAGTTTGCAGTGGAAATTATGAGAGTATTCTCATGTACATTTTGGCTTTATAAGGAAAAACCTGCAAGCCTCTCTCTTGGCTAGGGTGGACGACAGTTAATGCCAGTGTTTGATATATTATATATTTATATATATTTTATATCCATATGAAGATGTGCATGATGCAATACAATTCCGTTCTGACAGGCACGGGGGGTATCACTTTGTGAGCTTGCTCACAGTACCTCTAGTTGTATATAGTTTTAGAAGTCATGAGCTCATTCCATACACTAACTCATGATTTGTAATCTTGATATAAATTGACTCATGTTGCATCTGGATGCATTTATATTTTTATACCTTAATTATAACATTTGGGATAAGCTATGGTCTTGGAAGATGTAACCAGTCTTGCCCAAGTTTGGGCTCTTATATCCTCATAGGTATTGCATCCATTAATGATATTTATCTGTTCCTATCGGATGTAAATAAACCATACTTTACCCTTAACAAGCTTTTTGAGGATTCTACTGTTTAGAGTAAGCAATAGCCTACTTATTGTTTTTTTTCCTTTCAGTCCTGTTTTAGCCCTCCATCCAATTATCTGTTCAGCATGTCTGGGCCAGTGGTAATGGTGGATAAATAACAGAAATTTCAAGTAATTTCTGTATTTATCATACCTACTTCTGGCCACGACAGGAAGTGCCCTCCCATGAAGGGTTACTAGCAGGAATTAAGGACACTTCCTTGGCTTTGTGGATGCGCAGAAGCCATGTATGGAGGACTGTTGTACATATTTTTTAAAAATCGACTTTATAGCAATCTTTATTAGTCCCCTACGGGAACCGTAAGAGGACTAGAGGATTGCACTCCGTCTGTCTGTCCGTCTGTCCATCCATCTGTCTGTCTGGCCGTCTGTCTTTCTGTTTTTTTATGTTACCACCTCTCCCTCCAACATGCTTTAAGCTACACCTTTTATATTTGGTACATGGATAAATGGTTCTGAGGGGATGATGCACGCTCAAATTTTTATTTCAAAATCCAAGATGGCAGAATGGCGGCCATTTTTGTTGTCTTTTTTAAGCTTTTTTTCTTATTTTCATGTTACCACCCCTCCCACCAACATGGTTCAAGCTACACTTTGCATATTTGGCACATGGATAGAGGGTTGGGAGGGGATGATGCACGTTCAATATTTTTTCTTCAAAATCCAAGATGGTGGCATGGCGGCCATTTTTGTTGTGTTTTTAAGCTTTTTTCTCTATTTTATGTTACCACCCCTCACTCCAACATGGTTCAAGCTACACTTTTTATATCTAGCACATGGATAGAGGGTTGTAATGGGATGTTGCACGTTCAATGTTTTTTTTCCAAAATTCAAGATGGCGCCATGGCAACCATTTCTGTTGTGTTTTTTAAGCTTTTTTCTCTATTTTATGTTACCACTGCTCCCTCCAACATGGTTCAAGCGGCACTTTTCATATATGGTACATGGATAAAGGGGGTTGTGAGGGGATTATACACGCTCAATATTTTTTTTCAAAATCTAACATCTCTCTGTCTGTCTGTCTGTCTGTCTGTCTGTCTGTTTTTATGTTACCACCTCTCCCTCTAATATGCTTCAAGCTACACCTTTCATATTTGGTACATGTATAAATGGTTCTGAGGGGATGATGCACAGTCAATATTATTTTTCAGAATCCAAGATGGCAGAATGGCGGCCATTTTTGTTGTGTTTTTTAAGCTTTTTTCTCTATTTTATGTTACCACCCCTCCCTCCAACATGGTTCAAGCTACGCCTTTCATATATGGTACATGGATGAAGGGTTGTGAAGGGATTATGCACGCTCAATATTTTTTTTTCCAAAATCCAAGATGCTTATATACTCTAGTGTCTTCTGTGACAAAAACACATTATGTCACAAAAGCACCGTAGGGGACTAATACCACCTCGGTGGTCAAACACTTGTTTTGGGTTGGCCTGCACATTGCATGGGTATTTCGTTAGCTGTGCTTACAAACAGGTCTAGTTCTTTTGGCTTAATTTGGAGGGGGGGGGGGGGGGGGGGTGTAGAGGATTCAGAATTTAGTGTTTGTCCTCTATTCAGAAGAAAGAATGCCAGCAGTGGGTCTGGGCCAATGGTAGCAATGATAAGTACATAAATTACTTGAAATTTCCATTTTTCCAGACTTAATGGTATGTGGTTTTGTAATGGATACCTACAAATCACGTTCGAGTTTGATCCTGGTTGGATGATTTATTAACCTCAAGTTTATGATGTTAAAACTCAAAGAGAATCAGTTTTCCACAATTTTTAGCTCAACTTGACAAAGTCAAGCTGAGCTATTGCCATCACTTCTCGTTCGTCAGCGTAATACATACGTACGTACGTTAGTATGTTAGTACGTACATCCACAATTTCCTTTGGCACACCTCACAGGTCGCATTTACGATCAGATCACTTTGAAACTTGGTATGCTTGTTTGGGGTGACCTCTAGATGGGAGCTATCCATTTTCTTCAATTTCCCTAAAAAAATGTTGCCACGGCCAACATTCTTAGAACTTAGTTTAGTCAGACCTCAATATTTCCCTTTGGCACACCCTACAGGGCACATTTATGATTGGATTGCTTTGGAACCTGGCATGCTTGTTTGGGGTGACCTCTAAATGGGAGCTATCGATTTTCTTCCATTTCCTTCCGTCAAAAAATGTTGCCGCTGGCAACAATCTTTGAACTTAGTTTAGTCAGGCATCAATATTTTCCTTTGGCATGCCCTACAGGGCACATTTATGATCAGATCGGTTTGAAACTTTGTATGCTTGTTTGGGGTTACCTCTAGATGGAAGCTAACCATTTTCGTCGATTTCCATAAAAAAAATGGTGCCACTGGCAATGACCTTCGATGAACTTTATAAAAACTTAGTGCAGTTAAGCATCAATATTTCCCTTTGACACACCCTGCAGGGCACATTTATGATTGGATTCTTGCAAACTTGGTGTGCTTGTTTGGGGTAACATCTATATGGGAGCTGTCGATTTTCTTCCATTTCTGTCAAAAAATATTGCCTCTGAGCTTTGAACTTAGTTTAGTCAGACCTCAATATTTCCCTTTAACACACCCTTCAGGGCACATTTATGATCGGATCACTTTGATATTTGGTATGTGTGTTCGGGGTGACCTCTAGATGTGAGCTATTGCTTTTTTTTCATTTCCATGAAAAATTATTGTCGTTATCACCAGCCTTTGAACTTACTGAATTTGTGCATCAACTTATCCCTTTTGCACTCTCTGCAGGGTATATTTATGAATTTCCATACAAAAACCCAAAATAAAAGAAACATTTGCCACAAGCAATGACCTTCTACTTAGTGCATTTGTGCATTAACATCTTCCTTTGGCATGCCTCAGAGGGCACATTCATTATCAGGTTGTTTTGAAACTTTGTATGCTTATGCAGGGTGACAAAGATAAGAGCTATTGATTTTCTTTTCATTTCCATCAAAAACTGTTGCTGTTAGCAACAATTTTTGAATTTATTGCATTTGTGCATCAACATTCTTTGACATGGCCTACAGGCCACATTTATCATAGGATTGTTTTTCAACTTGGTGTGCTCATTAGGCAAGACCTTTAGATAAGAGCAATTGATTAGCATTCATTTCTGTGAAAAAAAGTTGCTGTTTACAATAACCTCTGAACTTACTGCATTTGTGTATCAACATTCTTCCTTTAGCCATGGTGACTTACAGTTTACATTTAAAAAGGAATGGATTACTCTAACGTTGTGCACACACAATGCTGTTATTTTTAAATTTTACTAACATTGGTCCCAATTATCTTCAATTTTGCCATTTCACTTATAACTTACCAAGTTCAAGTTTGTCAAGTTGAGCTACAGTGTCATTGACACTTTCATTTTTGCTCACAGGAGCATACATGTCGCTCTGACCCACCTCGTTTCTTATATGTAATAAAAAAAATTATTTCAAAAACATAGGATCTGTCATAGGCCGAATTTTGACAGCTGAAGCCCAAAAGATCTAACTAATGCTATATTGAAAAATTACTTTGAATTGGTCTGTAGCCTGAAAATTTGTTACACAAGTGATTTTTTAGCTCACCTGACTGAAAGTCAGGGTGAGCTATTCTGATCACTTTTCGTCCGTCGTCTGTCGCCTGTCGTGAAGGTGGTGTTTGGGCCTTTTTCTCCCAAACCACTGGCCTCATATTAATGAAATTTCATGTGAGTAGGGGTTATATAAGGGCATTTTGATTTTTTGTCAAATTAGGTTTTGGCTCACATTGAGCAGAGGGATGGGGCAAAAATGCTCCAATTCTTAAAAAATCTTCTTCTCAAGAACCAGCAATAGCAGAGACTTGATATTTGGTATGCAGCTTCCTTTTTGAGGTGTAGACTCAAGTTTGTTCAAGAGAAGTTGGAGGGGCTATATTTGACGATGTTAAAGGAGAGGCAAAAATTTTGGCCCCCACCCTAAATTTCTATTTTCCAAACCGCGAGGCCGATTTGAACCAAATTTTACGTGAGTGCTTATTGGGTCATAAGTACCT
Source organism: Pictodentalium vernedei (assembly GCA_031216915.1). NCBI lineage: Eukaryota > Metazoa > Mollusca > Scaphopoda > Dentaliida > Dentaliidae > Pictodentalium > Pictodentalium vernedei. The sequence goes on from CM062296.1 coordinate 223,149,307, forward strand.
AATTTATGCAGAAATTTTTTTCCCCATAGCCCCGTGGGAACCACAGGAGCTAAAAATAGAAAAAAATTAAAATGCCCATATCTCCAAAACTACACGGCACTGAGAATTCTTATTTGTTGTGAAGCTTCCTTAGGACGAACAGAATGGAATGGTCCAAAAAAATTGCCATCGGTTTTATCATGGGGTACTTTTTGGGGACTTTGAAAAAGTGCTGAGTCAGCATTTTTTAACACTGTGGGTAATGGGAAAAACAAAAGACTACTTTTCTCCGAAACCACTGCTCCAAAAGCTTTCAAATTTCACATATAACATCTTTGGAAGATTGTTTCACATGTTTATTGAAATCAATTGTCTGGGTCGATATTTGGGCTCTCTATGGGAGCCCAAATGTTTAAATTAGTGCAGTATGAGGAGTATTTTTGAAAAATCTTCATCAGATCTCCCAATAAGAATCTTTTGATATTTGGTATGCAGCATCCTTAGGGGGGTGAGATTCAAGTTTGTTGAAGCCAAATCCCTGGGTTCATATTTAGGCTGAAAATTTGGGGTCCCGTTGCAGACTTCGAAATTTTGGACCAAAACCCGAAAAATTTTTGTTTGTTTTTTCTGCGTTTCGGTCAATTTTAAGACAAAAAAAAATTATTTTTTTTCCCCTGAAAATTTGGGGTGCGGGTGGGACTTAGAAAATTTTGGACCAAAATCCAAAAAAAATTTTGGGGTTTTTTTTCTGCGTTTCGGTCAATTTTAAGACAAAAAATTTTTTTTTTTTTTTACACCCAAAATTTGGGGTCCGGGTGGGACTTCAAAAATTTGGGACCTAAATCCGTAATTTTTTGTTTTTTTTGTTTTTTATGCGTTTCTGTCAATTTTAAGACAGAAAAATTTATTTTTTTTTTACACTGAAAATTTGGGGTCCGGGGGTACTTCGAAAATTTTGGACCAAAATCCTTAACTTTTTTTTTGTTTTGTTTTTTATGCGTTTCTGTCAATTTTAAGACAAAAAAAAATTTTTTTTTTACACCAAAATTTGGGAGCCAGGTGGGACTTAGAAAATTTTGGACCAAAATCCGGAAATTTAGTTTTATTGTTTTTTATGCGTTTTAAGAAGAAGAAAAAAATTTAGGCTGAATGTATTTTGTTTGCGAAAAAAATCTGTTTTTTATGCGTTTATCTCAATTTTGAGACGTAAAAGTGCAGGAACTGAAAATAGAAGGAAAATCCTTGGTATTGTGTGGGCACAATCACTTCATCCAGCTGGTATATGCTTTTCTTGGGAGGGGGCGTATGCAGCTTATTCAAGTCAAATCCCTGGTTTGATATTTAGACTACCATGTCAAGTGAGCGCCCTCAGGCCCCCTGGGGCCTTTTGTTTACCTTAAACACCTCTTTCAGCAAAACACTGTATTGGTATTCAATATGAAGTCATTGCAAGTAAATCAGAATGTCCAAAGCTAATCCTCAAAATGACAAGCATTGCTTTTGATCTCTGTTGTGATTTATCCAGATAGCACAATGGAATAATACAATGCAAAAATAATCCAGCAACATTAAAAAATTTATACGATGAATTTTATTAATGAGCTGGTACATATTGAATATTTGATCTCTTTGCTGCAGTTGAATTATGGATGTTCCCTTTTAATTGAAGAGCCATTTTGCCATTGTTTAAAATTATTTAATTGACAGGAGTATTAAATTAATGGGGAATTAGTCACTTTCCTGCATTCTGGTGATAAATTGAGCATTTATTCTATTTCTTCTTTTTTGACACAGTTTTGTGGAGATCTCTTTCAAACAAGATATTTAAATGTAATGGATTAAATAGATATAACAGATAAAATTCCTGTATTGGATGTACTGGAGTCAAATAGGTCAACAAGGAGAGTTCAGTGATAGGCAGGATAATTTCCTGATATATTAAAAAGATGTGTGATTCAATTAAAAGGAGACAACTTTATAACCTTTTTACAATTAACAGGCCAAATTTGTGCTGAAGGTATGGTAAATAGTTTCGCATTTGGAAGTTATACTACTCAAAGTTTGCTAATCTCCAAGTATATCCCACTTCCTGTTTTACGTTTTAGTTGAAATATTATAATGAAAAGTGTATATATTTAATTATATTTTTCCAACTGTACTTAGCTGATGCTAACTCCAAAATATCGAGGGCCAAACACAAATTTTGCCCCCAATCCTGCCCAATCCCCCAAATTTGCATGCAAAACCGAAAATTAGAAGTCCTATCTGGCCCTCCATACATTTACTCTCCAAGCATACGCAGACGCCAGGAAGTAACTAGAATTGGTGCCAACATCATTCTTTGTTTGGCCCTTTGTCAGATAACAAATTGCCTTCTGTGCTTTTAAATCTCAGTTTATAATGATGCCAGACAGAAATCATGGTTAATTTGGTGGATCCAAGGACAGAACTGGATGAAGGAAGGAAGAAACGGTGGTTCAAAATGTTTAGGGCTATAATTTGATAATGATTTTTCCAGTGTTTGTTAAGTATTCCTTCTCTTCCCTCCCTTGATCCCCCCAATTAAACTCCTAAGCTTTTTGGCTTGTTTTATTGAATTTTTTTTTAAAAAATTTCTTGGTTGTTTAATGTGTTACACAGAATGTTTATTCTGTATATCCTCAGGTTATGTCCTCACTCTTGGGGTGTTTAGGCGTTTTGGTCATGCATCATACATCCAATATATCGTTTTTTCTTCTGATGAAGATCTTGCCTTACATCGGATAGTTAAACAATCTGTTACTGACTTCTGGTCATGTTGCATGAGGTCTCGTTTCGCTTTTCATTCTGGCATTGTTTACATTAACAATGCTCTTTTTATATACGTAGTTTCCTATTTATATATATGGTAGGTCTGTTGTAAGATACATTAAATATTCCGGTAGTGTAGCAGTTAATTTTTGGATAGAAAAATAATTTTTGTCCACACTTGAGCTCTATCGGGATTTATTTGGGCACTTCGTTCCCTTTGGGAACTTGGGCTAATGTCAAACGTTTTTGGAAAAAAAATTTTTTTGTGTAAATTATTTTTCGTTTTATATTTTGAATGTTTTTTGTTATGTATCTTTTTATAATATTTAATGGGGCCAGATGTTGTGGTTCAGAACTTGCGTCAGTCGGAGCATGCGTCCACACCTCCTGTCCGGGATGCTCCGTTCAGTTCACAGCCGGGGTCGGCTATAGTTACGACTTCTTCTTCAGCGTCTATCAAGCACACATGACCGCACCTTTGCTACGTGACTTCTGATATCCAGCCTGCATCGCCGAGAAGGTCCACTCTTTGTCAGAGAAGTCACACCATACAGTAGCCAAGGAGACGAGGCCTCATTCATCGGGACATCCGCAGAAAAGAGTCATGTTGGACACACTGTCCCAGGAGCAGCCGGTGGCCAAGCAACAGAATGCCGCTGCTCCTCAGGCCTCCATAACGGACTTGCTGTCGCAGATTGCGCAGCTCATCGCAGCATCCCAGCAAGTGCAGAAGCAGCCTAAGGCAGTCTCAGAACCTGAGCTGTCGGACGGTGCTGGGTCAGTCCAGTCATCTGCACGTTCAGATACCGATGACCGTGAGTATAATCTGATAAAGTCGGATGGTGAAAGAGATTTGGAGGAGAATTACCCTTCCCTTTCGGAACAACACAGGATGACGATGGATCTAATGCATCAATACTTCCTTGAATTTGTTCCTGAGAATCAGAATGCTGCGACCACTCAAAAGTAGCACTATTCAGTAGCTAAGAGACGAGGCCTCATATATTGGGACAGCAGGAGAAAAAAGCCATCTCGGACACACTGTCCCGGGAGCAACCGGCGGCCAGAATATAAAACCGCTGCTCCTCAGGCCTCCGTAACTGATTTACTGTCGCAGATTGTGCAGCTCATTGCAGCATCCCAGCAAGTACAGAAGCAGCTGACTGCAGTCTCAGAACCTGAGCTGTCGGAGGGTGCAGGGTTGGTCCAGTCATCTGCGCGTTCAGATGCTGATGATCGTGATTTTCAACTGATTCAGATGAAAGGGATATGGAGGGGGATTATCCTTCCCTTTCGGAACAACACATGGTTGCGATGGATTTAATCCATCAACACTACCCTGAATTTGTTCCGGCAAATCAGAATGCTGCGACTACTTGCAAGAAACCGCTAGCGTTGTTGGACGCTGACTTCATCTAGAAAAAGAGGAGGAAATGTCTTTTCTTTTCTGGTTAAGTCTAGACTGGTGTCGCTGGCCTTTTAGACGACACGATATTCAACTTTCCAGTGGAAAGAAGTAAGGCGGTTTCTTGTCATCATCTTCCGTAATTTTACCGATTAATGGAAAACATGGAAGATGTATTGAGAGTTCCTCTGTGTTTGAATGAGCAGGCTAAGGACCTAGTTATGGCCTTCCCTTCATCATTCACTATTCGCTCGGACACAACTGAGACAGCATTTCTTCATTCAGAGCAAATTTAGACTCACTGTCTTACGCAGATCACCTTTAAGAACTGTGACGCAACGTCTCTACGGAAAGGAATTTGAGGACGTTCGTTCCTCATTTAGAGTCCTTTCCAGGGCTATTATATTTATCACGAATAACTCTGTCTTAACAGTTGCTAATTAGGAGTTAAATCAGATGTGACGGAGCTCTTGTGTCGTCATTCTTAATAGATGACAAGGTGAAAAACTTGCTTCGGGTCGCTCCGGTTTCCGGACACTAAGTTTTTGACGATAAGCTTTCATTGGTTTATGAACAAGCTACAAAGAAAGCATCAGTACTCTGCTCCTTAAGTCGGCATCTAATCGACCTGCAGTAGCAGAAAGGAGTAAGGGAGGACGTCCTAGACAGAAAGTCGTCTAAAAAGGACTCCTTGCGAGGGTATAGGTAACCCTCCTATAATTACTCCAGGAATCGTCATACAACGACTCGGATAGGGGACTTGGGTCTGATGGAGGCCACTGGTCAGACGCCCCTAAGCCGTCGGCTCGAGGCTCTTCGAGAAAGAGACGTAGTTTCTCCTTCTGTATGCCTCGCAGGTACTACAGGTGAGGGTTAGGACCTCTATTGCTTAGCAGTTGATGGATGGTTATCAAGATTTGCATCAAACTGGACAACTATTATGGAAGACCAGTAGGCGAGAAGTGTGGTCTCGGACGGCCTACAGCTATCTTTCCGAGAGAACCACAACTTACTTGATGTCTGTGATGGACAATACTTCCGTCAATTTCTTACATAAGAGTCTCTCCAATCGGAGGTAAAGATTCTCTTGACAATGAAGTAATAGAAGTCATCGAGAATCAGGATTCTATAGTCACCTGTTACGCATAACGAAGCCATAGAGCTCGTTCTGACCAATAATAGACTGGAGCTGGATAACAAGTTTATCAAAGCTCTAAAAGTTTATTTATGGTTATCATTTAGTCGGTAAAAGCGAGCGTTCGAGTGATCAACTATGCTACAAGCACAGGTCTGAGGATCCATTTTTTCATGTCCTGGTATATCTGGCATTCAGAAAATACCTTCGTTTGTCGTCTAAGGGATAGTATTTCAGTTCCGAGTGATGTGGTTCATTCTGAAGATAGCACCCTGGCCTGTCACCCGAATAAGGATCTCAGTAATGTCTCACAACAATCTGATTCGTCTGCTATTATCCAGAACGAAATTAGTCAGTTGTTATGCTCTCTTTTGTCTACTATCTGACGCATTAACAGAGAGTAATTTTATGCGACTGATGGGGTTGTGCGGAGCGGCTATGCATCTTGTTTAGATGGGTCGCTTACGCACACATCCTCTCCAGTTATTCTTTATTATCCAGAACTGGAGTGTTAACCACTGAATATCTGCCCTAATATGGACCTTTTGTTTACTAGATCCGTTAAAACAATACTGGTCCTGAGTGAATGCGTTTTCACACTCCAGTTCTGGATAAAGAATAACTGGAGGGGATGTGTGCAACACTTGAGAATACTGTTTTATTCTTCACGTCCTTCTGCACCCATAGTGGCATAATGGAGTCGGTCAGATGTGAGGGAACCACCACGGTTCCTATATTTTTTGATAACTGACACAGGAACGATTAAATAATGTGGGTGAGAAGTTTTCGACATGACTTCGAATTTGTCCCCAAATCCCCCCCCCCCCAGCCCCCCCCCCCCCCCCCCCCCCCCCCCCCTCCCCCCTGCACACACACTCACACACTGCCTATGTGTTTAGAGGCAATTACTGGGCAAGACGTAGTTTCCTTCCCGCTAGGCTCATATAATTTAATACACACACACTATGCATTTGGGTCGTCTTCTATGGCGACCTCATGGGCACTTCCGCTTTTTAGTTGGATTAGTTTCCTGTGATTATTGTTGATTTGTTATATACGAGTGCTTATTTAAAAATCATCACAATTAAATTGCAACTTGAGTACCTAGCAGGCTGCATAACCAGTTAACTGGGATTCAGATGATTACATGCTAAATATAAATGCTCTTGCGCATTATATTATATTATTAGGCTAACGCTTTATTGTATTTTGTGGACCTTAAAATCATAATCTATTTCGGGGGTGGTCCATGTTGGAGCCTACTAATCATACTTACTTTCATTTCTAGGTCCGGGTTTCTATTATGTCAATACTCAATCTGCATGTGTTTACGATTGTAGATATCGGATAGTACACGTTGGAGAGTGTTGTTACTGGAATTTATTGTACAGAGGCCGCCTGTGGATTACCTAGGAAGTGTGTTTTCTCTTCAGGGTTCGTTCAGTGTGGCTCGATAGGATATGTGTATGTTATATTTTTTATATCACAGGTTCTCAACGTATCTGTGTACGCCGTCTATTAATTACCAGGATCGTCGCTATAGCCTTAACTTCTGAAGTGGCATTATGCACCATTTATTAATCATGAATTAATACCTGAGTGCCTGGTTGATGATTATTTATATTGGTTTTTGGTACCGCTCTTACTGATTCCAGAGCTCTCCCCTCTTTCTTTGAAGATTCCTTTAAAAGAAAGGGAGGGGGGGGGGGGATTTTTACCTCTTCTCTGGCCTAAAAAGTATGTAACTATGAAGGAAGCTGTTTTATCCATAATTATATCCTGCATACAGCTGAAGTGTTCTTGTATGGCGTATGTTTGTGGGGGATTTTCACTCATTCTCAAATACGCCATCCTAATTTTGGGGGCCAAGTCCGGACTGCCTTAAAAATTAGGAACTTGTCACATCCTATGTAGCATTGTCGTCATGCTTACAATAAGAAATTATTTAAATTGGGCTCCTTATTTAGAATATGTCTCCTCTATTACTGTATAGAGAGACATACATGTAATTCCTTATTATTCTAAGTTCCTTTCATCATGGTTTGCAGGATTGGAATTATTTTTGAAGTCCTAGGCCCTCCACCTTTTTTTACGATTCAGCTAAGTCTGGGCCATAGGGTACAGTTGGAAAAATATTATAAATTCATAGTAATTTTCATGTTTTCCATACTTACCTATGGCCCAGATGGGGATGGCCCTCCCATGAGTGGGCACTCATACCTCTCCGCTGAATTATTATGCAGTACTCTCTTCTACAAAGAATGATGTTGGCGCCAATTTCGGTTACTTCCTGAAGTTTGTGCATGTGCGGAGAGTAAATGTATGGAGGGCCAGATAGGACTTCTAATTTTTGGTTTTGCAAACAAATTTTGGGGATTGTGGGGGTAAAATTTGTGTTTGGCCCTCGATATTTTGGAGTTAGCACCAGCTAAGTCTGGGCCACAGGTAAGTATTTAAAATATGTAAATTACTATGAATTTATAATTTTTTACAAATGCAATATAAAAACTTAGTGTGACTTTGCTGAACACTCTGTTCATACCATCCAATTCAAGTCTGCTTGAAAATGTTCTGCTCAACAATACAGTAACCTGTGAGGGGACTTATGGATTGCACTGGCTGAATGGCGGTCATTTTTGTTGTAATTTTTTCATATTTTTGTCTCCCGCTTTTTGAAAAAAATGGGAGATACTAAATTTGGGGTGTCCTTCCATCCTTCCGTGTTTTTCATTTCCAGACTCTGACTTTCCTTACAGTGACCGGATTTTGATGAAATTTGGGTAGTAGATCACTTTCATAAATTGTGGATCTAAGTTCGAATATGGGCATTTTCTGCGCATATTAATTAGGTTGCTGAAATTTTATTGGCTGACGGTTTCCAGACTCTTAACTTTCCTTAAAATCAACTGATTTCGATGAAATTTCATATATGGATTACTTTTATCAATACCTAGGTCAAGTTCGAATGTGGGAAATTTTGTACAGAAAATTTGTCCTTCTGCCCTGTGCATCAACGCACCTCGGACTAAAAGCCGTATTTGTGAACCGATCTTCATGAAACTTCTTGGGTATCTTTGTTATCATTGTGAGACCAGAATATGTGGTTTGGGGTTTGGTCCAAAATTCAAGATGGCCCCCCCAGTGGCCACTTTGTTCCGAAATTGGGTGTAATCAGTTTTTTGTACAGAACTTCTATATGAAAGTTCAGATTTGAATAAATTTTTTTATGAATGTTTAGTAACATGCAATACATCACATATAATACGGGTTTTGTTCTCGTGCAAACATTGTGCAAAAAATTAGGGAAACTTTGATTTATTCAGTGCTACTACTGATACACAGTTAGTGCACACCTTCCTTGTTTTTCGTTTCCGGACTCTAACTTTCCTTACAGTCAGTCGATTTTGATGAAATTTGGGTAGTAGATCTCTTTCATCAATTGTGGGTCCAAGTTCAAACATGGGCATTTTCCGCGCATATTTACTTAGGTTGCTTAAATTTGATTGGCAGACGGTTTCCAGACACTAACTTTCCTTAAAATCAAGTGATTTCGATGAAATTTCATATATGTATTACTTTTATCAATACCTAGGTCAAGTTCGAATGTGGGAAATTTTGTACCGAAAATCTGTCCGTCTGCCTGTCCGTCTGCCCATGCATCAATGCACCTTTGACTAAAAGCCGTATTTATGAACCGATCTTCACGAAATTTCTTGTGTATCTTTGTTATCATTGTGAGACCAGAATATGTCTTCATCATTACTTTAGCAACTCTACAAAGTCAGACTCTCCCAGCACCACATACAGACCACCATATTATTTGGACATCATTTCCAAGGTTTCATTTACTTCCAATCACAAGCTTTACAGATTGGTTAACGCTTTTCACATCAGTTTAATGTAATATGTCTTATCATACAGTCTTAATTTTTAGTGATTCTCACAGTTATACTCCACATCACTTTACTTGCTTTGACAGTGACCTCCGTGAAAATAAATCTGATAACCACTCTGAAGCACTGTCTGTTCTGTCTCTTCTAAATAACTTCCTCTTGCAACTCAACTGTATTCCACTGGATGCATTAATTCCCCTTGAAACTGCTGCCCAGCGGGAGACATGAATTCACTGAATTTGCTTGTTACATGTGACCACTTGTATCTCCAAGATACTTGGATGTTAGTGTTTCATATTTTTAACTTTAATCAGACGTTATGAAAATATGATGCACATCAAATTTTGTACAAAAAAATTAAAGGTGGGTGAATGACAGCCAATTTTTATACGCCTGTTTGAAAAACAGACGTATTATGTTATGGCGCTGTCCGTCTGTCCGTCCGGGGACAGTTGTATTCCATGCTCTACAGAGCGTGATTTCAATTGGATTTAAAAAATATTTGATATACTGCACAACCTGAATAAGATCTCGCGCAAGTTCGAATTTGGGTCATGTTTGACAGTTTTCCTAGTAGTTATTCCCCCTTTAATACTTAGGAATCGAGCAATTTATGCTTTTCGTGCTCTACAGACCGTCAACTTAATCAGATACTTTTCAAATTTAATACACAGCTTCATGGCCATAATATCTTGCACAAGTTCATATTTGGGTCGTGTTCGGTTGTTTTCTTAGAAGTTATTGCCCTTTTCGTACTTAGAAATCAGTCAAATTATGCTTTCTGTGCTCTACAGTCCGTGAACTTAATCGGATTCTTTTGAAATTTAATATGCGGCTTCATGAGCATGGTATCTCGCATAAGTGCAAATTCGGGTCATGTTTGTCGATTTCCGTAGGAGTTATTGCTTTTTAATACTTAGAAATCAGGCAAATTATGCTTTCCGTGTTCTACAGACCGTGAACTTAATCAGATTCTTTTCAAATTTAATACGCAGCTTCTTGGGCATAATATCTCGCACAAGTTCATATTTGGGTCGTGTTCCGTTGTTTTCTTGGGAATTATTGCCCTTTTCGTACTTAGAAATCAGTCAAATTATGCTTTCTGTGCTCTGCAGTCCGTAAATTTAATCGGATTCTTTTGAAATTTAATATGCGGCTTCATGAGCATGGTATCTCACACAAGTGCAAATTTGGGTCATGTTTGTCGATATCCGTAGGAGTTATTGCCCTTTTCATACTTAGAAATCGGTCAAATTATGCTTTCCATACTCAACAGTCTGTGAACTTAATCAGATTCTTTTGAAATTTAATATGAGCGTGGTATCTCACACAAGTGCAATTTTGGATCATGTTTGTCCATTTTTGTGGGAGTTATTCCCCTTTTGATACTTAGAAATTGGTCGAATTATGCTTTCCGTGCACTACAGTCCAGGAACTTAATCTGATTCTTTTGAAATTTCACATGCGGCTTCATGAGCATATCAAGGTTTTGTTTTCTAGTACTAGCCCTTTTAACCCTAAATATACAGTGGTATATTCCATTTCGATTGGTAATAACTTCACAAAAATACACCTCCTCTCAAAAAACAAACGGGTGTATAATGCCCCGCTAGGCATTGCTCTTGTTTCATATTTTTACCTGCGTCGCCATCGGCGAAGCAGGTCTAGTAACTGCTCGACTCCGTTCGTCAGTCCGTCCGTCCGTCCGTCCGTCCGTCTGTCAGTCCGTCCGTCAGTCATTCAGTCCGTCCATCAGTCCGTCCGTCCGAAACACTTTTTCCGTCAGAGTTTTATTGGCTTCTATGAAAGGGAATGATTTTATATTTGGTCTGCTGCTTCATAATGATGAGTTGTATCGTGTAAGCAATTTTCAGATCTGCCGTGCAGCCACTTCCTGTTTGCTGATATTTTGAAATTTTACTGTACCCACTGAACATTGAAATTTTCCGTCAAGGTTTTCTCGGCTTCTATGCAAGGGACTGATTTTATGTTTGGTCTGCTGCTTCATAATGATGAGTTGTATCGTGTAAGTAATTTTCAGATCTGCCGTGCAGCCACTTCCTGTTTGCCGATACTTTGAAATTTTACTGTACCCACTGAACATTGAAATTTTCCGTCAAGGGTTTCTCGGCTTCTATGCAAGGGATTGATTTTATATTTGGTCTGCTGCTTCATAATGATGAGTTGTATCGTGTAAGCAATTTTCAGATCTGCCGTGCAGCCACTTCCTGTTTGCCGATACTTTGAAATCTTACTGTACCCACTGAACATTGAAATTTTCCGTCAAGGTTTTCTCAGCTTCTATGCAAGGGATTGATTTTATATTTGGTCTGCTGCTTCATAATGATGAGTTGTATCGTGTAAGCAATTTTCAGATCTGCCGTGCAGCCACTTCCTGTTTGCCGATACTTTGAAAACTTACTGTACCCACTGAACATTGAAATTTTTCGTCAAACTTTTCTCGGCTTCTATGCAAGGGATTGATTTTATATTTCATCTGGAGCCTGATAATGATCAGTTGTATCGTGTATGCAATTTTCAGATCTGCCGTGCAGCCACTTCCTGTTTGCTGATTCAATTGCTTGCAGCGACGCAGGTCCAGACCCGGTATTGGTCTTGGCTTGTTATACGTTACCACCTGTATCGCTGAGATGCATGGATGATGTTTCATATTTCTAACATTAATTACACATTATGAAAATATGATGCATGTCAAATGTTGTAGAAAGAAAATTTAAGATGGCTGAATGGCAGCCATTTTTGTAATTATATCGTATTTTTTCATATTTTTATACGTAACCACCTGTATCTCCGAGATGCTTGGATGTTGGTGTTTCAAATTAAACAAAAATCAGACATTATGAAAATATGATGCACGTCAAATTTTGAAGAAAAAAAAAATTAAAGATGGCTGAATGGTGGCCATTTTGTTATTTTTTCATATTTTTTCATACATTTAGAGATTGATGACTTGAATAAATATTAACAGATTTAGAATATGAGACTTTCTTAACAATGTCTTGAACGAGTTTGAAAACTGGTGCAGTTTGCTAATATTAAACTGAGTTTTGGCTCTTGCATAACATCGGATTTGGTCAATATTTGAGACATTCTCAACAATATCTTGAAGAATTTCAAAAATGGTGAGTGATCGATTATTTTCACACTTCTCGACCATCTTAAGGCGAAAATATGCAGGTCAAGTTTGATTTCTGCTTTTGTACTTCCTTCAGTTTGAGTTAATGCCCCTTGAATTATAAAAAAAATGATTAAATCAAGGTTTTTTTTATGTTTCTGTCAAATATTTGCTTCTAGTGACCGATTTTCTTTTTCAAACTTCTCCGACATCTGAAAAATCATGGAATATTGTATGCAGACCAGTTTACTGCTACATTGGACCACTTCCCCATCTGTAAGAACTCCCTTGGTTTACCATATTGTTAGACACAATAAGTTGTTGGGGTTAAGGTTCATTCCATGGGATTATCATGTACTTAATGATTTTAGGACAAGTGGAAATGTCTCCATGGATTCAGTTCTATAGATTACTAGTTTAGGTTAACAGGGCGTGATCATGAACTAATGCCAGAGTCTGTACGGTCTTGAAAAGTGCTTGAATTTCAATGCCTGTCTTGAAAAGTGCTTAAATTGACTTTTCCCCTTGAATAGTGCTTGAATTACCACCACTCCCCTTGAAAAGTCCTTGAATCCTGGACCACAACCTACTCTGCTAAAAAAAATCCCCCCCAAAATGCCACGTTTTAGTGCCCAAAATAACAAAAATAAATTTGTTTAAAACACGAATAGTATAATTCGCCTGTGTGCTCTGCACACTACTTTTCTTGTTCATGATAATGAGAGAAAACACAAGTACACAAATTACGATGACATTTATCATAATGTACAGGTCAATTTTAACCAATCAGAAAATTGAAACGGCAGCATGTGATCTATTTGCATACTATCATGTGGCTCACTGTACACACAGGCTGCTATACTATGGAGAGCATCCAATTCAAATGAGCGGTGAATTGTGTTTTGCAAACTGGTTTTTCCAATCAATGTCTGCATCTCCGCCTGCTTCATTTATTTCAATGTGTCACACAAAAGGATAGTTACTGGAAGCGATAATATATCAAAGATTCACCTTGACTTTGTATGAAAATAACAGAGGTATTTGATAATAAATCATGAATTATTGTTTGTGAACAATCGATTTTGAATGTCAAATTACCACAAACAACCCAACAACTTTGCAAGAAGTTCCGAAACTTAACCAAAAAGACAGAGATGCATAACTTTACCCAATGCAGACGAAATAAAAATTTTTTATTTTAAATGTTTTAAAAAAAAATTCAAAAAATTTCTACACAACCATATCATGTGACCCCTCATTGGAACGAGCTGGTTTTGTTGAAATCTTTTGAAAAATATTTTTTCAGCTGCTGAATTTGCATATTACGCTCGCGGTTGTTGCTGATTCGTTGGGGAAAGGTTTAAATACACATAAGATCTTCTTTTTTTGTACCCTCCAAAGAATAGTCCTTGAACTCTGGAACTCTCACTAAAAAGATGGTTAGAAAGTTTTTGAAGAAAAGAGAAAAGTTTATCGCGCAAATATGTATATTGTTGGGTAACAAGTTAAGCAACAGCTTTAATTTATGTGATGGCATACAGGTTACTAATGCTTGATCTGTGAGGTTATCTTTTGGAATATGCAATTAAAGTTCTACATTTAGGTACATGTATTCTATTGCATGTTTTTTCTCTTTTAAAGATGAAGTTTGTGGAAGCAATTTTAAGTAACAATTCTACTGATGACCATTGTCGAGAGTTTGTAGCGCAGAAAGGTTTACTTCCATTGATGGGTATATTTGGACTTCCAAACCTTCCTATAGATTTTCCAGCATCACCTGCTTGTCAAGCTGTCTCAAGTGTTTGTAAATCTATTCTCGTGAGTATACTTTTAGTACCGAGAGTTGTTTCAGATTGAAAATTATGTAGAGGTTGAAATGTTTTATGCCATTTTGGTTCGACCTAATATATTGATCGCATTTTCAAATGCAGCGTGGATTTTGGATGGCCAAAAATGGTTTAAGTTAAATTCTTTGAAAAATGGAAACAACTGAGTTTACAGTAGTCATTGAAAGTCTTAAATTTTGCATTGCCATTACTCGACCCTTTGAACACCTGAAATGCAGATGCATTTTTGACCTACTTTCCACAGACTTTTAATGGAGAGCTTTCCTGATAATTATTTGTCAGTCTGTTGTGAAATTCATACGTCAGTCTTCTGATCTCAATCAACAACTGTTTGGGCCTAAAAGTCAGGTCTTATCTGAGAACGTAATGAAACCTGATACACCCAGTAACATAATAAGATGGTGTGTCTGCTGGCTTTGTAGTTTTCAGATTTGGAAGATCACTACTGCACTTCAGGGCAGTGATGGATCCAGGAGATTTTTTTTCAACCTGTTTTTCAATTGAGGAGGTCCCCAAATATATTTAGATGTCTTAATACAGATGATTAGACCACTGTATGTGTCTTGAAGTACTTATTATCAACTGCATGTGTTTAGATTTCTACTAAATATTGGAAATAATTGCTTCAAACTGGTAGATGTCAAAGTTGAATGATATATTTTTGCAGGAATTTGGGGACATTTCGACTTAAGAGTTTGGGCACCCATACCCGTAACAGGTGTCAAATCGACTCTGGATCCTTCCCTACTTCAGAGTTAAATGACAGAACTATTACAGGATGTCTTATGTTAGCATTTCCTTCATCCTGTCCACATTATATTAACAAGTTGGGATGGGATTGCGAAGGCTTGGTTGTTATAGTATTGGAATTCAAACCGAAAGGTCCATTGTTCATTCTGACGAGCAGTAACTGTATTGTATCATTTGGCAATACTTACTTCATTGCATCCTTCTTTATCCCGAACAACTTCTCCGATTCTGTTAATTTGTTTCAACTTTTTACTGGGAACTCAGATATGGGTCAAACGAACAAATATTGCATTTCCAAGGCACCTTAAATCGCACCGTTGATTCCTGAGCATCTTGAAAAACCTGTCCCCAATTATCAGAGAGCTGTATGATGATGTTATTGACTTTGCAGACTGATTTATTCCCTTTTGTTTTTGTTTTCTCTGAGTGCATTGTGTGTCATTGGATTGATTGCATATCTTTTTCAATAGCTAAAACAATGCAACATTAAAAGAGGTAATGACTAATGAGTATTTTTCTTTGTAACATCACTCTCAGTCTGCACCCCAACATTTTTATTATGATCCTGCTGCAAAATTTTATTTTTGGGGGGGGGGGATCACAATTGTATGCCGATATTGAAAATGTTATCAAAATAAAAAAAATATCCTTCAACTTGTTTCCAGCATTTGTAAAAATAATTCTGATCTGACATCACTTCAGTGCATTACAATTTGGCAATTACGTTTTGAACATTTTTACATAAAAAAACCTGAACTTGAGTCCCTTATGCGTGATGTAATGCAGCAGGCCAGAGCATGGTGGCTCAATGGTTAGAGCATTGGACTTTATATCAAAAGGTTGATAGATCAATCCTGCTTATTGGTAACTACATTGTGTCCTTGCGTAAGAAACTTTATCCCGATTGCCCATGTCGCAGGCACAATGGTACTATATACTAAGGCATATAGCACATCAATGGTGTACTTTCCTTCAACCACTGCTAACTCTTCATTGATAGCAACTTGACATGTTTGCAGTTGCTCTCCACAGCTTGGTGGTTCTCCTGGAATACTATAACTTCTATCATCCATTATACTGTCTGGTACACTGCGACCATTGCCGTTGAGAATGTTGTTAAACCCCAATAAACAATCAAACAAAGAATACAGCAGGTGTAGTCCAGATAGTAATAAGCAGGGAGCATCATAAATCTGTTTCTAGTTCCCCTCGGGAACCCCAGGAAGTGAAAAGGTGCTTGTTCACTGTGGTAAACAGGCTCTGTTTTACTGGTAAAATAGGACCCGGTCACCAATGCTTGGGAGGTGCAAACCTCTAAAATTTGCAACTGGTCTTGAGTTGATACTCATGTTGTGGTCATGATTAGCCATTGTGCAAAAATATGTGACCTTAATCACCAATAAATAAATAATAATCTGTTTCTAGTCAAGTGTCTTTTGCCTAAATAAGCAGAGAGCACTCATGTAGAATGAACTACCTAAACAGACAGATTATACTTTGACTAGAAACGTCTGCTTGGCTAGAAGTCTTGAGAAGTATGTGATGGGCAATAAATTCTTGGTTATTTCCCGGGCTTGCAAATGTAATCTGCAAAAATTTCCAAGCTGGTGAAATAATACATTATGCTCATTGTGTTCTTTGCTTGTGAATTCTTCTTCACACAAAATTTATATTTATCGCTGGTTATTAGAGTTAAGGCCTAAAAAAAGTTAAAATCATAAATTATGTCTTACAAGTTGAAAATCTGTTTCTCAGGCCCTCCTGCATGGTCCTTTTGACTGCCAAATGCTCTCTCTTTATAACAAATGCAAACTTTAAAAAAATCCAAATCAGATGGTTTATGTCTGGTATTTTACCCAAGTTAATAAAATTGATAAATTTGTCCCTTGAGTGCAACAGGGCTTTGCAATGCTTTAGCATTGCGAAGCCTTCTTGCACTGAGGGACAAAATACACCACCTCCCATGCTATTCTGTAGACTATGAGGCTATAAAACAAGCAGAGAACATGAACATTTGATAGCAAAGAAATAATTACAAAAATGAAAAATAATATAAAAAAGCACCCGCCCACATGCAATTTTACAAAAAAAAAATGGCCCGAGAAACAGAACTACTGTGTGAGACCTAATGTATTATCATTTTTGGGCTGGTATTAAATAAGCCTGTTTATCTTTTTGGGATCATCATCTTAAGGGTCAGTGGTTTTATCCTGGATACTTTTTCCCCAAACCAGATAACACAGTCTATGTCTCAAAATCAGTGCATGTTTGCTTTTGATTTTTGGCAAAAAACTAAAAAAAACATTGCATATCAAAAAGTGGATCACTGATTCAGGAGCATCATTACGGACCTGTCCCCAATTACCAGTGAGCTCTAAGATAGTGAATTTTACTTCACAGATATCTTCATTGTCTCCCCCTTTGGTTACATTTTTGTCTCCCGCTTTTTAGCTCACCTGACTGAAAGTCAGGGAGAGCTTTTTCTTATCACTCTTCGTCCGTCGTCCGTCGTTCTGCGTGAAGGTGGTGTTTGAGCCTCTTTCTCCTAAACCACTGGCCACATTTTAATTAAATTTCATGTAAGTAGTGGTTATATAGGGGCATTTTGATTTTTAGCCAAAATAGGTTTCGGCTCATATTGAGCAGATGTGTGGGGAAAAAAAGGCCAAATTTTTTGAAAATCTTCTTCTAATGAATCACCAGTAGCAGAGACTTGATATGTGGTATACAGAGTCCTTTTGAGGTTTAGAATCAAGTTTGTTCAAGAGAAGTTTGTCGGGCATTATTTGCCTTCGTTATGGGAGGGGCAAAAATTTTGGCCACGCCTAAAATTTCTATTTTCAGAACCGTGAGGTCGATTTGATCCAAAATTGATATGAGATGATAATGGGTCATAAGTAGTTGATTGATGCAAAAAAAAATGTTCTCATTGCTCTGTGGGAACCTCAGAAGCTAAAAATAGGAAAAACCTTAAAACTGCCATATCTCCAAAACTACACGGCACAGAGAATTCTTATTTTGTATAAAGCTTACTTTTATCCCGTAGAATAGAATGGTTAAAAAAATCCCTATCGGTTTGATCACAAGGTACTTTTTTCAGGACTTTGAAAAAGTGCTGAGTCAGCACTTTTTAACACTAGGCAATGGGAAAAAGATTAAAAAATCTTCTTCTCCAGATCCAGCAGGCAGAATCTTTTGATATTTGGTATGCAACATTGTAGGGTGGATCTGATTCAAGTTTGTTCAAATCGGCCCCTGGGTTAATATTTGGGCTCAGTATAGGAGCCCGATTTCGAACTTAGTGCATTTCAGGCAAATTTCTTAAAAAATCTTCTTCTCCAGATCCAGGAGGCAGAATCTTTTGATATTTGGTATGCAACATTGTGGTGTGGTTCTGATTGAAGTTTGTTCAAATCGGCTCCCTGGATTCATATTTGGGCTCACTATAGAAGCCCGAATTCGAACTTAGTGCATTTCAGGTAAATTTCTTCAAAAATCTTCTCCAGATCGAGCAGGCAGAATCTTTTGATATTTGGCATGCAACATTGTGGGGTGGATCTGATTCAAGTTTGTTCAAATCAGCCCCCCTGGGTTTATATTTGGGCTCAGTATAGAAGCTCGAATTCGAACTTAGTGCATTTCAGGCAAATTTCTTCAAAAATCTTCTTCTCCAGATCCAGCAGGCAGAATCTTTTGATATTTGGTATGCAACATTGTGGGGTGGATCTGATTCAAGTTTGTTCAAATCGGCCCCCTAGGTTTATATTTGGGCTCACTATAGAAGCTCGAATTCGAACTTAGTGCATTTCAGGCAAATTTCTTAAAAAATCTTCTTCTCCAGATCCAGCAGGCAGAATCTTATGATATTTGGGATGCAACATTGTGGGGTGGATCTGATTCAAGTTTGTTCAAATCGGCCCCCTGGATTCATATTTGGGCTCACTATAGAAGCTCGAATTCGAATTTAGTGTATTTCAGGCAAATTTCTTAAAAAATCATCTTCTCCAGATCCAGCAGGCAGAATCTTTTGATATTTGGTATGCAACATTGTGGGGTGGATCTGATTCAAGTTTGTTCAAATCGGCCCCCTGGATTCATATTTGGGCTCACTATAGAAGCCCGAATTCGAACTTAGTACATTTCAGGCAAATTTTTAAAAAAATCTTCTTCTCCAGATTCAGCAGGCAGAATCTTTTGATATTTGGTATGCAACATTGTGGGGTGGATCTGATTCAAGTTTGTTCAAATCGGCCCCCTGGATTCATATTTGGGCTCCCTATAGAAGCCTGAATTCGAATTTAGTGTATTTCAGGCAAATTTCTTAAAAAATCTTCTTCTCCAGATCCAGCAGGCAGAATCTTTTGATATTTGGTATGCAACATTGTGGGGTGGATCTGATTCAAGTTTGTTCAAATCGGCCCCCTGGATTCATATTTGGGCTCACTATAGAAGCCCGAATTCAAACTTAGTGCATTTCAGGCAAATTTCTTTGAAAATCTTCTTCTCAAGATCCAGCAGGCAGAATCTTTTGATATTGGGTATGCACCATGCTTAGGGGGGTGAGATTCAAGTTTGTTCAAGCCAAGTCCCTGGGTTCATATTTGGGCTCACTGTGGTAGCCCGAAGTATAACTTAGTTCAAAATGAGGAATTTTCTTTAAAATCTTCTTCAGATCCTGCAGTTGGAATGTTTTGATATTTGATATGCAGCATCCTTAGGGGGGTGAGATTCAAGTTTGTTCAAGCCATATCCCTAGGTCCATATTTGGACTCACTGTGGAAGCTTGAATTGTAACTTAGTTCAAAATGAGGAATTTTCTTTAAAAATCTTCTTCACATCCAGCAGTCGGAATGATTTGATATTTGGTGTGCAGCATCCTTAGGGGGGGGGGGGGGGGGGGGGGGGGGGGGAGATTCAAGTTTGTTAAAGCCAAGTCCCTGGGTTCATATATGGGCTCCCTGTGGGAGCCCGAATTATAACTTAGTTCAATATGAGGAATATTCTTTTAAAATCATCTTCTTTTTTTTAAATCCACTGGTCAGAATCTTTGGATATTTGGTATAAGCTTTTCTTAGGAGGAGCAGATGCAACTTGTTGAAATCAATTCTCTGGGTTGATATTTAGGCTACCATGTCAGGTGAGCGCCCTCAGGTCCCTTGGGGCCTCTTGTTTAAAAAAAGGGGGATATTAAATTTGGGGTGACCTTCTGTCCTTCCATCCTTCCACCCTTCTGTTTCCAGACTCTTAACTTTCCTCCCCTGACCGGATTTCGATGAAATTTGGGTAGTAGATCACTTTCATAAATTGTGGATCTAAGTTTGAATATGGGCATTTTCTGCGTATATTTAATTAGGTTGCTGAAATTTGATTGGCTGACAGTTTCCAGACTCTAAGTCTCCTTAAAATCATCCGATTTCGATGAAATTTCATATATGGATTACTTTTATCAGTACCTAGATCAAGTTCGAATGTGGGAAATTTTGTACCGAAAATCTGTCTGTCTGCCTGTCCATCTGCCCTGTGCGTCAATGAAACCTCGGACTTAAATCCGTATTTATGAACCGATCTTCACGAAACTTGGGTATCTTTCTTATTGCAAGACCAGAATATGTGTTTTGGGGTTTGGTCCAAAAATCAAGAAGGACCGTCAGCGGCCATTTTGTTCCGAAATTGGGTGTAATCAGTTTTTTGTACAGAACTTCTATATGAAAGTTCTCATTTGAATAAAATTTTGTATGAATGTTTAGTAACATGCAATACATCACATATAATACGGGTTTTGTTCTCTTGCAAAAATTGTACCTGGCGGCCATTTTGTTCCGAAATTGGGTGTAATCAGTTTTTTGTACAGAACGTTTGTATGAAAGTTTGGATTTCAATAAATTTTTTTGTATGAATGTTTAGCTACATGCAATACATCACATATAATATGGGTTTTGTTCTCGTGCAAAAATTATGAAAATAAGGGAAACTTTGATTTATTCATTGCTACAGTAGAATCCTCTTAATTGAATATCCATTTTGCCAGTGAAAATTATTCAAGTAACAGGTGTATACAATTAACAGGGATTTGGTCAGTTTGCTGTGTTCTGGAGGTAAACTTGGCATATATTCTATTATATCTTGTTTGACAGAGCTCATAGAGCTCTGTCAAACAAGATATAATAGAATAATTGCCTGTATTGGATGTAGTGAGGCCAAAAAGGTTGATAAATAAGGGGAATTTGGTGTGTGTCACAGTAATTTTTTCGACATATTATAAAAATTTATATACAATGAACAGGAGTTTACTCTACAACCCATATGCAATTAACAGATCAAATTTGTACTGAAGGTATGGTAAATGGTTTTGTGTTTAAAAATTATATTCAATTAACAGGGACATACAATTAAGAGATATCCAATTAAGTGGGCTCCTCTGTACTACTAATACACAGTTAGTGCACACCTTCCGTGTTTTTCGTTTCCAGACTCTAACTTTCCTTACAGTCAGTCGATTTTGATGAAATTTGGGTAGTAGATCACTTTCATCAATTGTGGGTCCAAGTTCGAACATGGGCATTTTCCGCGCATATTTACTTTGGTTGCTTAAATTTGATTGGCTGATGGTTTCCAGACTCTAACTTTCCTAAGAGTCCACTGATTTCAATGAAATTTCATATATGGATTACTTTTATCAATACCCAGGTTAAGTTTGAATGTGGGAAATTTTGTACCAAAAATCTGTCCGTCTGCCTGTCCGTCTGCCCATGCATCAACGCACCTCGGACTAAAAGCCGTATTTATGAACCGATCTTCACGAAACTTCTTATGTGTCTTTGTTATCATTGTGAGACCAGAATATGTCTTCATCATTACTTCTTTTGCAACTCTACAAAGTCAGACTCTCCCAGTACCATATGCAGACCACCATATTATCTGGACATCATTTCCAAGGTTTCATTAACTTCCAATCACATGCTTTACAGGTTGGTTAACGCTTTTCACATCAGTTTAATGTAGTATGCCTTATCATACAGGCTTAATTTTTAGTGATTCTCACAGTTATACACACATCACTTTATTTGCTTTGACAGTGACCTCTGTGAAAATAAATCTGATAACCACTGTCTGAAGCACTGTCTGTTCTGTCTCTTCTAAATAACTTTCACTTGCAACTCAACTCTATTCCACTGGATGCATTAATTCCCCTTGAAACTGC
Source organism: Pictodentalium vernedei (assembly GCA_031216915.1). Lineage (NCBI taxonomy): Eukaryota > Metazoa > Mollusca > Scaphopoda > Dentaliida > Dentaliidae > Pictodentalium > Pictodentalium vernedei. The sequence goes on from CM062296.1 coordinate 223,171,443, forward strand.
TGCCCAGCGGGAGACATGAATTCACTGAATTTGCTTATATCATTGTGTATTGTGTGTCATTGGATAGATTACATATCTTTTTCAATAGCTTAAACAATGCAATATTAAAGGAGGTAATGACTTGCGAGTACTATTCTTGTTTGTCTTTACCCCAACATTTTCCTAAGTTATGATACTGCTGTAAAATTTTGTCTTACAAGTACTCAAGTTATTACATCATCCCTTGAAATGCACTGAATTTGGCACCTTCTTGCATTCAAGGAACAATTTTTACAAAGCTCCAATTAATTTGTGTCATCACTTCATTGCATTGTGATGGTAAATTACAGAAAATGCATAATTATACAAATAAACTCACTTAATTTTAAAAATAATACTGATTTGTTTAATTATGCTGTTTAGTTTTCAGTTTCATACATCAATCAATCAAGAAAAGTAAAAAGTTTTGAAGCTCACAATTTTGTAGTAATATTGGAAGACTGCAAGGCAATAAAAAGGTCCAATGATTGGGTTCAATTTGTCTGAGAATCAAAACATTTTTTTTCAGTTGCCTAAAAACACTTGTTGGCTCACCTGAGCAAAACTCAAAGCGAGCTTTAGTGATCACTTTCTATCTTTTGTTCGTCCATCCATTGTTTGTCCATCCGGCATGAACTTTACGTTTTCTACTTGTCATAAACTACTGGGCCAAATTGAACCAAATGCACTGTATGTCATTGGATCGAAAGAAAATTTGTCTTTACCAATAACCAAACAATGCTACATGAATGAAGTGACTGACTGTTAGTTATGTTTTCTATAGAACTGTCATAGTCTGTGCTTCAACAATTGTACCATAACATAGCCGGTCCCAATTCAAAATTTAGGAAATCAAACAAATGTATTTTGGATATCAACAGTTCATTTCAAAATGTTCTGCACTGCAGCTCTTTTTGATTGGCTGGAAATTTCACTTTTAGTTTCTTTGCAAGACATTTGTTTAATCCTGAAGTTCCAGTACAGACACAAACTGCCACTTTTATATTACTTTGAAAAAATTGCACCCCACCCCTCCCAAATGTATTCTCAACCGGTTGAGGGCTACATTATTTTGGTGGTCTGAATTTTTATTCAAGATTTGTTTTATTACAAATTATTGGAGAGTGCCTGCAGGCATTCCCCAATAATTTGTTATAAAACAAATTTATATAAAAATATTATTTGCGTTTGACTGAACATGAAACATGTACACAGAAAATGTCTGCTTTTGCTCTGGTACCCTCATTTTTTGAAAGCCCTGATAGTGGCTTCTAGCACTCAACCAGTTAAGAACTCAACCATTAGGAGAAATTTATCTTGGCAATGTTTATTTCTTTTTATGGCCCGGCCTCTTTGAGGAGGGGCATTATGTTATCACCATGTCTGGCGTCCGTTGTCCGTGCATTAACTTTTTGCATTCCGTCAATTAACTAAAGTTCTACCAACCGGATCTTTACCAAACTTCATATGTGGGTTAGGTATGATGAGTGGAAGAAGCCTATTAATTTTGACCATGATGTGCCAAAGGAGAAGGTCACAGAAACCTCGAATGTTAAATACACTTGAAATTGGTTTCCACTCTATAACTAAAATGGAGGTTAGGTATGGTGTGAGGTAGAACCCTATTCATTTTGATGTTGATGTGCCAAAGGACAAGGCCACTGTGACCGTCTACATTAAATGTACTAGAAACAGATTTCCGACGCATTCTGTCAAGTAAGTAAAGTTCTACCAGCTGGATCGTTACCATACTTCATATGCGGGTTAGGAATGATGAGTGAAAGAACCCTATTTATTTTGACCATAATGTGCAAAAGGTCAAGCTCACAGTGACCTCCAGCATTAAATACACTTGAAATTGGTTTCCACTCTATAACTAAAGTTCTGCAAGACTGATCTTGTTTTAAGTCAGTATGGAGGTTAGGTTTGGTGTGAGGTAGAACCCTATTCAGTTTGATGTTGATGTGCCAAAGGACAAGGTCACTGTGACCTTTAACATTAAATGTACTTGAAGTAGGTTTCCACTGCATTCCGTCAATTAACTAAAGTTCTACTAGCCAGATCTTTACCAAATTTCATGTGTGGGTTAGGTATGATGATTGGAAGAAGCCTATTTATTTTGACCATGATGTGCCGAAGGTCAAGGTCACAGTGACCTCCAATATTAAAGACACTTTAAATTGGTTTCTGCTCTTTAACTAAAGTTTTGCAAGACTGATCTTGTTATATTTTAGCCCAAGATGAGTTTGTCCAGATTCTCTCCCCCCACCCCACCACCCCCTCCTGTGCCTGTTAGGCATTTTTTTTCTTTGGGCCACTGTGAAAGTTGAAGGATTTAGAGTGCGTACATGCGTAAACATTTTTTTACTCCTATGACGACCCCCCTCCCCTTCTGTGTTATATGTTATGGTCCTTAATTGGTTAATTTGTGCCTGTTTTCAGCTCGTGAGTGCGATAACTTGAACAAATATCAATGGATTTGATTTTCTTACAATGACTAGTCTTATAGGTGCGATAAAACCCAACCCCTCATGAGTGATGACTGATCCTTGTTAGCTCATCTTGACAAAGTCAAGCTGAGCTAATCTCATCGCTCTCCGTCCGTCGTCCCTCGTCTGTCGTCCCTCGTCTGTCGTCCGTCGTCCGTCAACACCATGTTTTGGTCTTCTCCTCCAAAGCCACTGGGCCAATTCAAGTGAAAGTTTGTGTGAGTGATGGTCCCAAAGGGGCATTTCATTTTTGTTCAACTCAGCATGCCCAGCCCCATAGGGAGGGAGTGGGGGAAAATGCTCCAAAATATTTTAAAAATCTTCTTCTCAAGAACCAGTGTGTACAATGACTTGATATTTGCTATGGAGCTTCCATATGAGGTGTAGAATCAAGTTTGTTCAAACGAAGTTCGTGAAGTAATATTTGGCTTTGTAATAGGAGGGGTAAGATTTTTGGCCCTGCCCAAAATTTCTATTTTCTGAACCGATGGTCCGGTATGAACCAAATTTGGTTTGTGGTAGTATTGGGTCATAAGTACTTGACCCATGCAAAAAAAAAAATTCCCGCATCCCCATGGGAACCCTGGGAGCTAAAAATAGAAATATTTTCAAACGCCCATATTTCCCAAACCTCACGGAACAGAGAGCTTTTATTTGGTATGAAGTATCCTTATGACCAGTAGAATTGAATGGTAAAAAAAAATTGCCATCGGTTATGTTAGGGTGTTCTGTAATGGGCATCGAAAAATTGCTGAGTCAGCATATTTGCAAAAATTAAAAAAAATCTTTTCTCCAGAACCAATCATCAGAATCTTTTGATATTTGGTATACAGCATTCATAGGGGGGTCAGATAAAAGTTTGTTGAAATAAAGCTCATTGGTTCATATTTGGGCTCTCTACAGGAGCCCGAAGTTTTAACATAGGGTAATATGGGGAATATTCTTTAAAAATCTTCTTCAGAACCACCAGTCAGAATCTTTTAATATTTGGTATACATCACTGTTATGAGGGTCAGATTCTAGATTTTTCAAACCAAGTCCCTAGGTTAATATTTGGGCCCATATTTTATCTTTGTTCAATATTGAGGGTAATTTAAAAAAATCTTCTTCAGATCCATCAGTCAGAATGCTTTGATATTTGGTATGCAACATCTCTATGGGGGTCAGATTCAAGTTTGTTCAAATCAGATCCCTAGGTATATATTTGGGCTCACTATGGTAGCCCAAATTTTTACTTAGTGCAATATGAGGAAATTTCTTTCAAAATCTTCTTCTTCAGATCGACCAGTCGGAATGCTTTTATATTTGGTATACAACATCTCTAGGGGGGGGGAGGGGGGGGCAGATTCCAGGTTGTTCAATTCGAGTGCCTAGGTTAATATTTGGGCTCCATATGGGAACATGAAATTTAACTTAGTACAATATGAGGGAATTTCTTCAAAAATCTTCTTCTTCAGATTCACTTGTCAGAATGCTTTCACATTTGGTATACAACATCTCTAGGGGGGTCAGATTCAAGTTTGTTCAAATCGGATCCATATGTTAATATTTGGGCTCGCTATGGTAGCCCAAATTTGAACTTAGTGCAATTCAAAGAAATTTCTTTACAGGCTCTCTATGGGAGCCGGAATTGGCCATTTTGCTGAAGAATTCAAAATTTTGTATTCAGTACCCTCTAGAGGTACTAAGATCAATCCACATAGGTTGTATCAAGGGGCTTCATAGGGGAGCTCTACATTTTACTTATGATCGACTGAAGAAAAGGCATGATGCCCAGATTATTTTTGTCACTTCTGAGGGGCTCAAGGATTGACAGTGTAGCCTATGGAGATGGCTTGCTTAATGTAGACTCATTCTTGGACTCTGTTTAAATTGTGTTCTGTACAAGATGAGCGCTTCAGGCCCCGAGGGGCCTCTTGTTTTATTTGGTCTAATCTTTATTTATTTATTGCTTTATTGAAATTATTTATTGCTTTTTTGTCTCCACATGCATTGTATGTCATTGGATTGATAGTAATTTTGTCTTTACCAATAACCAAACAGTGCTACATGAATGAAGTGACTGACTGTTAGTTATGTTTTTCTTTAGAACTGTTGGTCAGTACTTCAACAATTAACGATTAGCACACAGACCAAATTAGAAATTCCGGAACTCAAAGACAGGTTTAAATTTTCTGCCAGCTACTTTTCAGAAATTTAGATGTCGAAAGTGCAGTTTCAGAAGAAGCTTCATTACAGTTCTTTTGAAAGGCCTGTATGCTATTTTCGGCTCTGTGGGAACCCCAGGAATTGAAACAGTGCTTGTTTACTGTGGTAAGCAAGCTCTGTTTTACTGGTAAAATAGGACCCTGCCGTCCTCTAAAATGAACAATATGGGTATAAATGATTCCTGGACTTGACTTTATATCCATCTTGCGGTGACAATTAGCCATTCTGCAGAAATATGTGACCTTAAACACCTATAAATAAATGCTATTTTCAGCTCACCTGTCTGAAAGATGGGAGTGACCAACAGTGATCACTCTTCGTCTGTGAAAATTGTATTCTCGACTTTTCTAAAACCAATGAACTAATTTCAGTGAAATTTGAGGGAATCCTTTCTGACATCCTGTTTTGATTTTGTCCACAGTAAATCGCTTAGACCATGCAAAACTGCTTAGAGCTGGTAATAGGCTCTCTTGTAATAGTGAGTAACAAAGTCCCATGATTATCTGATGCAACTTCGTCCTTCTTTCTGGCTGCCATGGTTTCAATCATTTGTAAAACTTACAAAAAAAAAAATAACTGTATAGTGAAGGCCTAGGAATTGAGACACCTCCCCTTCTCCTATCCCACCCTCAAATGATACCATTATATTGATGTTGAATTCTCCGTTCTTTAACTGGTTGGGTGCTCCATTGAAAAGTGTTTTAACCCTTTACCTAATGAATCGGTCGCATCCGTCCAAGTAATTTACATATTGAGCAATTGAAACGATATGTTTTTCAAAAAATTTCAACAAAACCATATCATGTGACCCTTCATTGGAACGAACTCAATGAGCTCGTTCCAATGAGGGGTAACCATGATATAGTTTTATTGATTTTGGGGGGAAAAAATTGAAAAAAAAAACAAAAAATTAAAATAATAAATTTTGACATCGTCTGCGTTGGGTAAAGGGTTAAACTACTTTAGGGGTTGTACACTGTATGCATTTGCTTGATGGCTCAGCAGTAGAAAAAATGTTTTCTATAAAATTGTCTTGTTGCTGTTTATTGGATAGTGTCAACAGACTGTCCCCAATAAATTGCAATAAACTATTATTTAAGGCCACACAAAAATTTATTCTCCCAATAGACGGATCACTCAGTTGATTCCTGGACATCATTACAGACCTGTTCCCCAATTACCTGTGAGCCCCTAAGATAGTGAATTTGACTTCACAGATATCTTCATTGTCTCTTCCCTTTTGGTTACATTTTATCATTGTGCATTGTGTGTGATTGAATATATTACATATCTTTTTCAATAGCTTAAACAATGCAATATTAAAGGAGGTAATGACTTGCGAGTATTGTTCTTGTTTGTCTTTACCCCAACATTTTCATAAGTTATGATACTTCTGTAAAATTTTGTCTTACAAGTACTCAAGTTATTACATCATCCCTTGAAATGCATTGCAGTTAGCACTTTCTTGCATTCAAGGAACAATTTTTACAGAGCTCCAATTAATTTGTGTCAGAGCATTGAGACGTGTATCTTTTTTCAAAAATGCATTGGGGGGAAAAATTGGCAACATAAAAATCGGCTTGAATTTAAAAGAAAAAAAATTGTTGAGATAATCCTTTCACATCCATGAAAACAGAATTTTGATCATAGGTGTACAGCACAAGCCTGAATTAAAAAAATTATATTTGATAACTTTTCAATCAGTTAATATCTGTACAGAATTGATTGAAGATGTTATCAAATTGTCATTTTTTGACTTGCGCCTAGCACTAGTAAAGTATGCTGATCTGTCCTCACTTCATTGCATTGTGATGGGTAAATTACAGAAAGTACTAAATTATCCAAATAAACTCACTTAATTTTAAAAGTAAAACTGTTTTGTTTATTTAGTTATGCTGTTTCGTTTTCAGTTACATCCATCAAGAAAAGTAAAAAGTTTTGAAGCTCACAATTTTGTAGTAATATTGGAAGACTGCAAGGCAATAAAAAGGTCTAATGATGGGGTTCAATTTGCCTGAGAATCAAAACATTTTTTTCAGTCGCCTATAAACACTTGTTGGCTCACCTGCGCAAAACTCAAAGCGAGCTTTAGTGATCACTTTCTGTCTGTTGTTCGTCCATCCATTGTTTGTCCATCCGGCATGAACTATACTTTATCTACTTGTCATAAACTACTGGGCCAAATTGAACCAAATGCATTGTATGTCATTGGATCGAAAGAAAATTTGTCTTTACCAATAACCAAACAATGCTACATGAATGAAGTGACTGACTGTTAGTTGTTTTCTATAGAACTGTCATAGTCTGTGCTTCAACAATTGTACCATAACATAGCCGGCCCAATTCAGGAAGTCAAACAAATGTATTTTGGATGTCAACAGTTCATTTCAAAATGTTCTGCACTGCAGCTCTATTTGATTGGCTGGAAATTTTCACTTTTAGTTTCTTTGCAAGACATTTGCCCCCAAATCCCCCCCCCCCCCCTCCCAAATGTATTCTCAACTGTTTGAGGGCTACATTTTTTTAGTGGTCTGAATTTTTATTCAAGATTTGTTTTATTACAAATTATTGAAGAGTGCCTGCAGGCACTCCCCAATCATTTGTTAGAAAACAAATTTATATACAAATATTATTTGCATTTGACTGAATATGACACATGTACACTGAAAATGTCTGCTTTTGCTCTGGTACCCTCATTTTTTGAAAGCCCTGATAGTGGATTCCAGCACTCAACCAGTTAGAAACTCAACCATTAGGAGAAATTTATCTTGGCAATGTTTATATATTTTTATGCCCCCGGCCTCTTTGAGGAGGGGCATTATGCTATCACCATGTCTGGCATCCGTTGCCCGTCCATTAACTTTTTGCATTCTGTCAGTTAACTAAAGTTCTACCAACCAGATCTTGACCAAACTTCATATGTGGGTTAGGTATGATGAGTGGAAGAAGCCTATTAATTTTGACCATGATGTACCAAAGGACAAGGTCACAGAAACCTCGAATGTTAAATACAATTGAAATTGGTTTCCACTCTTATAACTAAAGTTCTGCAAGACTGACTTGATATAAGTCAGTATGGAGGTTAGGTATGGTGTGATGTAGAACCCTATTCATTTTGATGTTGATGTGCCAAAGGACAAGGTCACTGTGACCGTCTACATTAAATATACTTGAAACAGATTTCCAATAGTGATGAGCCGATAAGAGATTTGCCTATTCATCTGAAACCAAATAGTTTTGATTTACTATCGGCCGATGCCGATACCAAATAGTTTTGCTCACCCATATTATTTTCGTAAAAATGTTCGAAAAAAGTGCGGTGAGAATATTGAATATACTTTCGGAATTTAGCCACAGTTAAGTGACTGGCGCGTGGGACGTTTTAAGGCTGGAATCCCAAACCAGGAATCCGCCAGAGAGACTGCAATACTGGCATCTTAAACTTCGCTTGAGGTGAAAAGGTGTGTTTTGTTGTTGTGACTTGTCAGCTTAACGACACTGCATTGGTGACCAGCGTGACCTTAAAGGCTTTAATGACAAAAACTGAATAAAAAATTGAAAAGGTTCAGGATATCAAAGTCTGAGATCACTTATATTATTTAAAATCATCCATGGAATGAAGCAAATTAAATTTGGTGAGAGATATGAGGCACCACGTATGGCGAGCTGAAAGCCCTGTCAGCAATTTCAAAAATAGCCAAGTTCTTTGATAGCTAAATTGATTACCTCCCTTAGACTAGAATTATCTTTCTACATTACAGACATGTTTATACTTCTGGTGAGTTCATTCGCACAGTTGTTACATTCCAATACGGTTCAGAGTTGGTTGAGTGGGGCGTATGAAGGACTTTACGAAAAACTGTGGGGCCATGGCGGGTGGGGGGGGGGGGGGGGGAGGTGCACCTAGACTCAAGTTTACCGGCGTGTACTGTCAACCAAATTTTGAAATTTAATCCGAAAAAAATGTGATTACCTCGCACCCGATGCAGATATTCACAATGCACAACCCATCACCGGGAAAAACTAGTGGAGGGAGGGGGAGCACTCCAAGTGCGCCGATGCCTGGATTCGCCCTCGTGGTAAAAAAAATGTCATAGTATCATTATTGATAGACCGTATAATAGATGTTTTAATACATAATGCAACTATTTAATGATTTTAACAGCACATAGCTTTTCAAGTTTAATATGATACTCAAGCCAAAAATAGCACTTGTCGCCCGGGACAAGCGATTCTTTTTAGCTCACCTGGCCTAAAGGCCATGTGAGCTTTTCTCATCACTTGGCGTCCGTAAACTTTTCACATTTTCATCTTCTCTGTAACCGCCGAGTCGGTGTGAACCATACTTGGCAGGAATGGTCTATGGGAGATCCTCTACAAACGATCCTCATTTTGTTCCCGTCGGATAAAAAACACGGCATCCAGAGGCATTCTTTGATTTTGGTTGGTGGATTTTCAAAAATCTTCTCCTCTGAAACTGCCAGGCCAAATGTTTTGAAACATCATATAAATGATGACTGGGACCCCCTCTACCAACGATCCTCATTTAATGTTGATCGGGTTGTAAAAATGGCCACAATTGCAGCTTATTGTTACTATAGAAACCCTATGGGAAATCACATTTTTCTCTTCTCTGGAAAAACTGAGGCAATGTGAAAACAAACCTGGCAGGGATAGTCTATGGGAGGTCCTCTACAAACAATGCTCATTTTGTTCCCATGGGTTGAAAAACATGGCCGCCAGAGGCATTCTTTGATTCTGATTGGTGGATTTTCAAAAATCTTCTCCTCTGAAACTGCCAGGCCAAATGTTTTGATACTTCACATAAATGATGACTGGGACCCCCTCTACCAACGATCCTAATTTAATGTTGATTGGGTTGCAAACATGGCCACAATTGCGGCTTATAGTTACTATAGAAACCATATGGGAAATCACATTTTTATCTTCTTCTTCGGAACTACTGAGCCGACATGAACCAAACCTGGCAGGGATGGTCTGTGCGAGGTTCTCTACAAACGATCCTCATTTCGTTCCTGTGGGTTGAAAACCATGGCCACCTGAGGCATTCTGAATTTGATTCTGATAGGTGGATTTTCAAAAATCTTCTCCTCTGAAACTGCCAGGCCAAATGTTTTGATACTTCACATAAGAGATGACTGGGACCCTCTTTACTAATGATTCTCATTTAATGTTTATCGGGTTGTAAACATGGCCACAATTGTGGCTTATAGTTACTATAGAAACCCTATGGGAAATCACATTTTCATCTTCTCTGGAACTACTGAGCCGACGTGAGCCAAACTTCGCAGGAATGGTCTATGAGAGGATGGAAATATGTAGCCACCAAAGGCTATATTCTAATGCTTAACCCAATGCCTCTCCTGTCTGCACGAAGATCAGTACTGTCAGCAAAATACTAGTTTTTTTTTAGAATCTGGTAAGGGTTGGTTCCAGTTTTTTTTTCCACTGAGAACTGGGGAAAAAAAACCCCAAAAATATTGTGTATGCAGTACAAGTCAAAATAAGCTGTAGCATAACTGCAATAAACTAAGTAGACTGCAGCTTCTGCCCTGACAAGATCAGAATCTGACATTTTCTGGAAAAGCTATCAGAGAGCTTTCCAGAAAATGATGTCAGCTTGTGGTCTTATCAGTGTAGGAAGAGAAAAGATACATAGTTTATAGGATTATCCTACACAACTTATTTTGACTTGTACTGTAAAACAAGTGCAACTGTAGGTTGATATCTTCAGCTGTAATCTAATTATGTTTGACAAATGTTGACAAATTGTTTAGAAAATCTAGGTTAGTTTTGTTTATTATCGTGCAATCATGTCAGCTCAGATGACAGTAATTATTGTATATCTTTTAAGATTCATGTAACCCTTTACCTACCCAAAAACTATATCGAAAGAGAATACTGTCTGAAAAAATTGTAATTTTTCAAATATTTTAACCCTTTTTATGTGTACCCATACTATGTAATAGTGGGGTGACCATCCGTCGTTCGTCCGTCCGTCCGTCCGTCCGTCCGTCCGTCCGTCCGTCCATCCGTCTGTCCATCCGTCCGGCATCCGTATCCATTTCTTTGGCATTCGATAACTTGAAACATTTTGCTTGGATTGTCAAGTTACTTTATATTTGTGTTCAGGTTACTGATGTGCAGAGCTGTATAGTTTTTGGTGTAAATCGGATAATTTGATCCTGAGATATTAACCCTTTATCCTTCAAATTGAAAATTCCTCCAATCCCTTTGGCTTTCGATAACTTGAAAAATATTGCTTGGATTGTCTAGTTACTTTATATTTGTGTTCAGGTTACTGATTTGCCGAGCTGTATAGTTTTTGGTGTAAATCTGATGATTTGATCCCAAGATATTAACCCTTTATCCTTCAAATTGAAAATTCCTCCAATCCCTTTGGCATTCGATAACTTGAAAAATATTACTTGGATTGTCAAGTTACTTTGTATTTGTGTTCAGGTTACTGATGTGCCGAGCTGTATAGTTTTTGGTGTAAATCGGATAATTTGATCTGGAGATATTAACCCTTTATCCTTCAAATTGAAAATTCCTCCAATCCCTTTGGCATTCGATAACTTGAAAAATATTACTTGGATTGTCAAGTTACTTTATATTTGTGTTCAGGTTACTGATGTGCCGAGCTGTATAGTTTTTGGTATAAATCTGATAATTTAATCCTGAGATATTATCCCTTTATCCTTCAAATTGAAAATTCCTCTGATGTGCTGTGCTGTATAGTTTTTTATGTAAATCTGATAATTTGATCCGGAGATATTAACCCTTTATCCATCAAATTAGACACTCCTCCAATCCATTTCTATATGTACCAATACCTTGTATGGTGTACATAATGTCGGCATCTGTGGTGGCCCTCCGTCATACAGCTTTACTAGTTGCGCATATGGGTACACATCTGACGATTTCATCGACCTATTTTTTACTGATTTTTTTTGTTGAAACAGAATTCATAAATGTGTGCATTTTCAAGAAAATCTTCTTTGAAACTACAAGGCCAAATGGTTTGAAAAAACTTAATGTGACTGATGCCTGTAACCACCTCTACCAATGATCCTTCTTTTAAAATTCATCGGGTTGCAATTATGGCTGCAATTGTGGCTTATAGTTACTATAGAAACCCTATAGGAAATCACATTTTCATCATCTTCACTGAAAGTACTGAGCCAATGTGAACCAGACTTGGCAGGCATTGTCTATGAGTGGTTCTCTCCAACTGTTACTCATTTTATTCCTGTTGGGTGAAAAAACATGGCCGCCAGAAACATTCTTTGATTCTGATTGGTCAATTTTGAAAACTCTTCTCTGAAACCACAAGGCCAAATGTTTTGAAACTTTCCATGGTTGACAACTGGGACACCCTCCACCAAAATTCCTCATTTTAATGTTGATCGTTTTGCAAACATGGCCACAATTGCAGTTTATAGTTACTATAGAAAAAACCTATAGGAAGTCACATTTTCATTTTCTCTCTGGAAGTATTGAGCTGACGTGAACCAAAACTTGGCAAGAATGGTCTATAGGAGGCCCTCTACAAACGATCCTCTTTTCCCATTGGCTGGAAAATATGGCCACCAGAGACATTCTGTGATTCTGTTTGATGGATTCAAATGTTTTGAAACTTCACGTGGTTGAAGACTGGGACACCTTCTACCAATGATCCTCATGTAATTTTGATGTAATGTTGTAAACATGGCCACATTTGCAGCTCATAGTTACCATGGAAAGCCTATGGGAAATCACATTTCCAGGTGAGCGATTACAGGCTCTGTAGAGCCTCTAGTTTTTGGTTGTCGCTTGTAGAAATGAAATGTTACGTCGGGGTCTGATCTACAGACTACACAGTGTAATGCACGGCACGTTTGTTAGTTATTAGCAGAACATTAAAATGGCTGTGAGATCGAGTTAGAATAGGTACCAAATAATTTTTTTCAACAATTGGTAAGGGCCGATATTTTTCGTGCTATTCATACCGATTGCCGATAGGCTTTTATTGGCCGATAGCCGATTGCTTACCGATAGATCGGCTCATCTCTAATTTCCAACGCATTCCGTCAAGTAAGTAAAGTTCTACCAGCTAGATCTTTACCATACTTCATATGTGGGTTAGATATGATGAGTGGAAGAACCCTATTTATTTTGACCATAATGTGCCAAAGGTCAAGGTCACAGTAACCTCCAGTGTTAAATACACTTAAAATTGGTTTCCACTCTATAAAGTTCTGGGGGGCACGGTGGCGTCGCAGTAACCGGTTCTCGTCAGATCATCGAAGTTAAGCAATGTCGAGCACGGTTAGTGGTTGGATGGGTGACAATTTCAGCAACTGATTCGCGCTCCTGTATTGTGTCCTTGGGGCAAGGCACTTCGCGCCAATTGCCTACATGGGGACACGATGATGCTGTGTACTAAGGCGTACTGCACGTGGATAGTGCGCATGTCTTCAACCAATCTAACCCTGCCTGTGCCGTGGTGCAGAGTTTAGAGTTACGATGTTGGAGAGCTGACAGCTGCTTGTCGTTGCTCCGTGGTTCTCTCCGGGTACTCCGGCTTCCTCCACCCGTAAAACTGTCACCGACATGATATGACCTTGGCTGTTAATGTGTCGTTAAACCCTAATAAAACAAAATTAAAGTTCTGCAAGACTGATCTTGTTTTATTTTAGCCCAAGATGGGTTTGGCCGGATTCCTCCCCCCCCCCCTTTTTTTTCCTCTGCGGCCCATATGCAATTTGAAGGATTTAGAGTGCGTATATGCATAAATGTTTTTTTTACTCCTATGACGACACCCAGTCCCCCCACCCCCACCACCACCACCACCTGTGTGAATTAGGCATCTTTTTCTTTGGTCAGAAATGCATTTTGAAGGATGTTTTTTTTTATATTTTAGCCCAAGATGGGTTTGGCCGGATTCTCCTCACCCTCTACCCTGTCCGGTGAGTTAGGCCCTAAACATTTTTTTTTTGTTGCTCTGATGGGTTTTGCCTGACACACACACACACACACACACACACACACACACACACACACACACACACACACACACACACACACCACACACACACACACACACACACACACACACACTCCAGTTGGGGGGGGGGGGGGCATAGTTGAAATTTACAACAGTGATTTGACAAATTTATAATGTTTTAATCCTTTTTCAGACATTGTCAAGAGAACCACAAGTGTTGAAGCAAGGTCTTCTGCATTTGAATGAAGTGTTACAGAATCTTGAACCACTACACAAACCTTTGGAATCTCCTGGAGGATCAGTTCTGCTCCACGAATTAGCAGCATCTTCACAGTCTCCAGATGCAACATTGAATCCTCAAGCAACACCTTTGTTACATGCCTTGTCATCTGTTCATGCATACATTATGATGTTTGTCCATGTCTGCCGAATGGGACAGGTAAGTTGTTTTGTCATGTTTTTTTTTTTGTTTACAGTAATACCAGTTTGGGATTTTATCATCTTACTGAATTTTTGTATACGATAATAATAAATGACACACAATTATTACTAGGCTTTGAAAGAAGGTAACTTCATTGCATCCTTTATTTTGTTCAGACATTTTGCACTTGTTTTTTTCTTTTCTTTGAGAGATGTGTTTTTTCATACTTAGTTACTTTATTCTAGTTTATTAGGTCACTGGAAATTAACAACATTAGTAAGTTGTTGGTCACTGATGAATTTATGTGCTCACAAAGCTAATGAATACTTCTTTATACCCCCAGCAACGAGTTGTGGGGGTGTATCCTGGAATCACCGTTCATCCGTCCATAGACATAATTTTGTCCGGAGATTTTCTCAGACGTTTATGGACCATTGTCATCAAAATTTGGTATGAATATTCACCACCATGGGAACCTGTGCACCTGCGATTATAGTTCTGGTTGGACTGTTTTTGCCAGAGTTAAACCCCTTCTTCACATATCTTAGAATGCTAGAATTTTGTCCAGAGATTTTCTCAGATGTTTATAGGTCGATTCCTTTGAAACTTGGTATGGGTATTCACTACCATGAGAACCTGTGCACCAGTGATTATAGTTTTGATGAGGTTTTTTTTTTTACCAGAGTTGTTCCTCTTTTCATATTAAAATTCCTGAATTTTTTCCAGAGATTTTTATACCCCCCGCAAACAAAGTTTGGTGTGGGGGGGGGGGGGGGGGGGGAGGGTATATAGGAATCACCCTGTCCATTCATCCGTCTGTCCGTCTGTCTGTTCTTTTGTCCGTCTGTCCATCCTTGTAAGCGCAACTCCTCCTAAACCGTTTGAAGAATTTTCATGAAACTTTACACAGTGGAAGAACTCCATATGAAGATGTGCATGAAGTAATATAATTCCGTCTGACATTTCCAAGGGGAGATAATCTAACTTATACCATCTGTCCATCTTTGTAAGCGCAACTGCTCCTAAACCATTTGAAGAATTTTCATGAAACTTTACACAATGGAAGAACTCCATATGAAGATGTGCATGAAGCAATATAATTCCGTTCTGACATTTCCAAGGGGAGATAATCTAACTTATACCGTCTGTCCATCCTTGTAAGCGCAACTCCTAAACCGTTTGAAGAATTTTCATGAAACTTTACACAATGGAAGAACTCCATATGAAGATGTGCATGAAGCAATATAATTCCATTCTGACAGGCATGTGGGGTATCACTTTGTGAGCTTGCTTACAGTACCTCTAGTTTCAGATGTTTATTGTCTGATTCTGTTGAAACTTGGTATGGTTGTTGAGTATCATGGGAACCTGTGCACCAGTGATTATAGTTTTATTCAGAATTTTTTTGCCAGAGTTATGACCCTTTTCATCTTAGAATGCCTGAATTTTCTCAAGAGATTTTCTCGGATGTTTATTGATCGAATCTGTGAAAACTTGGTATGGATGTTCACTACCATGGAAACCTGTGCACCAGTGATTATAGTTTTAATCAGACTTTTTTGCCAGAGTTATGCCCCTTTTTGTCTTAGAATAATTAATTTTGTCCGGAGATTTTCTCTGTTGCTTATGGGTCAATTCCTTCGAAACTTGGTATAAATGTTCACTATGATAGGAACCTGTGCACCTGCAATTACACTTTTGATCAGACTTTTTTGCCAGAGTTATCAGGAGTTATGCCCCTTTTCATCTTAGAATGCCTGAATTTTGTCCGGAGATTTTTTCAGATGTTTATGGGCCGACTCCTTTGAAACTTGGTATGGGTGTTCACTACCATGGGAACCTGTGCACCTGCGATTATAGTTTTGATCAGAATTGTTTTTACCACAGTTATGCTCCTTTTTGTCTTAGAATTTAGAATAATCATAACAGTCGAGGCGTTGGGGTGCAAGGGGGGGGGGGGATCGACATGCCCATCTGGGGCAGTCACACCTCTAGTTAATTCTGATCTGTGATTTTGGCAGTAGAAAATGAATATAGTGCAGTAGAACCCTGTTAATTGAATAACCATTTTGTCAGTGATAAATATTAAATTAACATGAATATTCAATCAAAGGAATTTGGTCATTTTCCTCTATTTTAGTGATGAAGTGAGAATTTAATATATTAAATCATGGAGTTCTGTCAAACAAGATATAATAGATTAAATGATTACATTGGATGTAGTGAAGCCAACTAGGTCGAAAACATAGGGAATTCAGTGGTTATGAGAGCAAATAGTCGATAGATAGCAACCTTTTTTTCCCCTGCAGATTACTCCATAGCCTAGGTGCAGTTAACTCCTAGCACTCTTGTAGTATTTCAAAATTTCCATCTCTGACTCCATAAATTACACACAGAATGAAAGATTTAACAAAATATATCTTGTTTGACAGAGCTGAATGAGCTCTGTCAAACAAGATGTAATTTATTAAATTCTCAGTTTCGTTGTGGGAAAAAGTTTCTTCTGAAAACTTTGGCATTTTGACATCAGAGTGCAGAGGGATAACAGGTCAAATTTATATTCAAGGTATAGTTAGGTGTTCGGAAGTTATATTCAGTTAACAGTGTTATTCAGTTAACAGATATCCAGTTAAGTGGTCTACACAGTACTGTGCACAAATAAACCAATAGCTTGCATTATGTGTACTTGCTGTAAGCACTAAGTGATTATAACTTGGCCAAGCACTGCTTGAACATTCATTCATACTCTTATATTAGCCCATTGGAGACTATCCAATGGTCCATGAACTGCAGATTTTCTTGTTGGGTCCTTATCATTCTACTGGACTAATACAGTACTGTGCTCACAAAAGCAGACAGAGTATCTCAAGTGAAACATGACTTGGCCCGTCTACTTTTTGTTCTCAACACTAGAATCTCACCTTTCAAAAAAGATACGCAGAAATATTGCATCTCTGATACAATATCAAATTTTTCACCAATCATTCTTGATTTGCTATAATTTATCTCTGAAATCTTGATCCACCATAAATGTTTTGCATCCCAATAATTATCCTCTTGCAGTGTGGTAGAGAAGGGGAAGAGTTTTGCAATCACAGTACTCTGAAATTAAAAATGGATGTCATTCATCCACTGGTGACCAAGTATCAAATCACTCTTTGTACTATGGTTTTTCCAGATAAAGTCTACAGGGTCTCAAAGTGTTACCCAATATGAAATAACATATGAATGAACAGATAATTGGTTCCCGTGGAAACCCGGGAAAGGAAGCAATGCTTGTTTACTGTCAGGATTAAGCTATTTTTTACTGACTTGATAGATTGGCGAAAAGGCTAACTGATCAGGCTGGTGAGAAATGTTTTGAGGCTGATTACCAGGCCTGGGCTGATAGGCCTGGTGAAAATGCAAGCCCTGTGGAACCTATTGTTATTAAGGCTCTTCCATCTTACAAACGTAGATCTGAGTTTATCAGAAAGGGACGTAAACGTTTCTTTCTGTCTCTGCTGCCTAATAGAAGGGACATTACGGCCCATTCTATTTCAAGGTGGATTCAATTAACTATTCGTACTGCTTATGAAAAATTATCTTCCACTCAGCAGTCTGTGCTCAAGATTTCGGCGCATGAAGTGAGGGCGCTGTGTACATCTTGGGCTTATGCTAATAGTATTGCTATTACCGATTTGATGAAGGCTGCATATTGGTCTCAGCCTTCTACGTTTATGAATTTGTACCTTAGAAATATTGAGTCTATTTCTGGCGACATGCATTGTTTAGGTCTGTTATCTGTTGCTCAGAATGTTGTCCACTAATCAGTTGCAACTATAGTTATGCAGGCTTTCTGTTCTAGCAGTGACTCTGTCCTGCTGCCCTCTTCGTCCTTGGGTGATTAACCCAGAGCAAGGGGAAGGAGGGGGGGGGGGGGGGAATGGTGTTCCCTTATATCACCTGCTTTATAGTGAAAAGCAAGGGAATACCTCCTCTGGAGTCCATAATTCCGAGTCGGTGCTGGGATGGTTTTAAAGTGTAAAGCTAATGTCTATCTCATCTATGTAATATTTTAGTGTAGCTCGGTGTGAAGCATTTGTATATGTCACGTGTCATACGAGCGTTACAATCCTATACAATCCTCGGACACTTTTAAATGAGTATAAAGAGTCTCATTTTCTGGACTATCTTTATTGGCTTTCCTTTAAAAAATTAGTATAATGGGTTATACTGGATGTTAATAGAGATCATTGATGTTATTGTGCTCAATTACGGAATGGTATTGTGTCTTTCTTTTTTTGTATAAACAAGAAAGATACATGTAAATCCTGTTTCTCCTTTTGTCCTTGAGGGGATAATTCTGTTTACATGTAATTGAGCTTATTGGATTTTCCTTTATGTCCTAGGCCCTCCAGCCTTTTTTCTATTCAGCTAAGCCTGGATCCTTGGTACAGTATAAAAATGTGAAAAAATTTATAGTAATTTATATATTGTTTATACTTACCAATGACCCAGACGGGGATGGCCCTCCCATGAGTTGGGAACTCATACCTCCCTGCTGATTACATAACACTTACCAGGCACTGGTTGTAAGAATGAAGATTTGGCGCCAATTTCGGTATTTCCTTGACACCGCACATGCGCAGTGGACAAAAGTATGGAGGACCACATAGGACATGTATTTTTTGGATTTTGATGCAAATTTTTGGGATTGGGTGGGGGGGGGGGGGGGGGGAGAGGTGGGAGGGTCGGCAAAATTTGTGTTTGGCCCTGAAATTTAAAGAGCACCAGCTAAGTCTGGGTCCTTGGTAAGTATAAAAAATATATAAATTTTTTTAACTTTTAATGGCAAAGAAATAATTACAAAAATAAAATAGAAAAACTACCCGTCCACACGCAGTTTTTGTAAAAATTGCCTGAGAAACAGAATATCTACTTTGTGGGACCTAAAGGAAAATCTAGTTTGGACTGTTACCCCCTTTTTAAATAGAATTTTGACTCATTGAAGCATCAAACCTACAATGGGCATCAATAATGGCTATGACTTTATTTGTGAGAGTAGGAAAATTTCTTGCTTTATTGAAATTATTTCTTGCTTTTTTGTCTCCACGTGCATTGTATGTCATTGGATTGATAGCAAATTTGTCTTTACCAATAACCAAACAATGCTACATGAATGAAGTGACTGACTGTTAGTTATGTTTTTCTATAGAACTGTCATAGTTTTTACTTCAACAATTATTGATTAGCAGCACAGTCCAAATTAGAAATGCCAGAACCCAAAGATAAGTTTACATTTTCTGCCAGCAACTTATCAGAATTTTAGATGCCAAAAATGCAGTTTCAGAACAGGCTTCATTATAGTTCTTTTGACTGGCCTGTATGCTATATTACTCTGGTAAACAAGCTCTGTTTTACTGGTAAAATAGGACCCAGTGATCATTGCTTGGGGTGGAAGTCGTCTAAAATTGGCAACATGGGTATAAAAGATTGACTAAACTTGACTTTATCCCCATGATGTGCTCGTGATGAGTCATTGTGCAGAATTATGTTACCTGAAACACCAATAAATAAATAAATTAATCAGAATAAATAGGAACAGATCGTCCATTGAGTTCAACAAGGTGCCATCTGCAATGTTCCAGCATTGCAGATGTTGCCTTCAAGGGTACATACACAAAATGCTTACTGGTATCAACTGTTTGATAGGGAGCTCCGTGGCTCAGTGGTTAAGGCATTGGAATCCAAACCAAAAGGTTCACAGCTCGATCCCAGCCATGTGTAACTGTATTGTTACCCTGAACAAGGTACTTAATCCCAATTGCCCATGTGGGAACACGGTGCTGCTGTGTACTAAGGCATACTGCACGTTCATGGTGGCACTTGTCTACATCCAGTGCTTACCCTGCTTGTGCGGAGTTGGTACGTTGGGGTGTCTAACAGTTGCTTGCTGCTCCTCGGTGGAACTCACCAGGTACTCTGACTTCCTCTACCCATAAAATTGTTTGATTCAAGGTGACCCTGGCTGTTGAAAGTGTTAAGCTCTAATAAAAAAATACTCTGATGAGTTAATTTTAGTTATGAAGCCTGGTTATGACCTTGAAAGGATGATGATGGACTGGTGAATGCCCCTGTCAGTCTGGCTGCTCTATTGATTGTTATCATTTTTTACAGCATTCAGGCACCTTTTTACAGCATTAGGGCACCTTTGCCATAATTATGACCTTTTCTTATTTTATTTTCATATTTCTTTTCGTGGCAGTTAGATCATATAAGTTAACCAGATTCCACTCCATTAAAATGTGTTTTTGATTTTTATTTCTAGAGTGACATCAGGACAATATCAGTAAATCACTGGGGATCTGAATTAGGACTACAGGTGTTAAGTAGTTTGAGCAGATTGTACACATCGTTAGTGTGGGAGAGTACTGTTCTGTTAGCCTTATGTAGTGATACAATTTTACCACAAGATTGTGAATTCGGTAAAGCTGATATGGAAAAATTGGTTGCCAAGGAGACCAAGTCTGAGAAGGATGCAAAATCTGAAGAATCTAATTCTAGTTTGACAAGAAGTAGTGGTGAAATGGGAAGCAATGGTGTTAGTGCAGCCATGGAATCGCTCACTACCTCAGAATCCTCCGACACTCCAATGGAAGTGTCAGATGCAGAGAAAGACAAGAAGCAGAAATTATCACCGGCTTTACAAGCACAAATTAAGCAACTCAAACCTCTGCTGTCAGTATCATCAAGACTTGGTCGAGCTTTAGCTGAACTGTTTAGTTTGTTGGTGAAATTGAGTGTTGGCAGTCCAGTCAGGCAGAGGAGGAGCCACCAGGTTCCAAATACTCCAACCACTCCTACTCCTGCTGCGCAAGCTGTGGCCAAAGCTTTGACAAAGTTATTAACAAATGCTCTGTCATGGGAGCCACCTTCTTACTATTCTCCTGTTCCAAAATTAAGGTAAATACTTTGTGTGTTCTGAAGATCAGTTTCTTGCAGCTTTAACTCTTAAGGGCTTGGACAGTCGTCCTGAACTAACACCTGACCACACCTGTACACATCCAGTGGATAAGCAGTGATTTCTAGTCAAGTCTTGGCTGCCTGTTATGGCAGCCTAGACTTTACTAGAAATCACTACCCAGGTATTTTTCTATTGTTAAAGGTTAAAGGCCTGGACAATTTTTCAAAATTTTATCATGTTAAAACTTAAATCTAATGGTTTTGGCTTCTATTGCCCAAAAGAAACTCAAAATTGTGTATTGGATCATCTCTCCATAGTAAGAAAAGTCCTCTGCAAAAAGCTGGCAAAAATAGGGTTTTTTGAATGGTAAAAAGTCATTGTAAATCATGAGATTTTAATTCTACTTTTCTATTGATTTTTTTATGCCGCAGAACAGAAATAAG
Source organism: Pictodentalium vernedei (assembly GCA_031216915.1). NCBI lineage: Eukaryota > Metazoa > Mollusca > Scaphopoda > Dentaliida > Dentaliidae > Pictodentalium > Pictodentalium vernedei. The sequence goes on from CM062296.1 coordinate 223,192,978, forward strand.
GCATTTCTTTCTATGTTTTAGAGCAATAAAAGTCTCATTCCTTAGAAAAAAAAAAAAAACTGCAAAGAGAGAGGGACTGGTTTGGACAATGAGAATGGTATAAATGGTGGTATAATTGAGTTGTTTCATCAATAATTTAAATGATAAAATACTGAAAAAGAAACACTTCTAGAAGTAATAGGAACATAATAAATGAAGAAATAGAATAGGCTGTAATCTCTATTTTCCTCCTTTTGGGAGGTGGGGGTGTATGTGGCCGGTCAGCCTTGTATTATTAGTCCCCTCCCGGTATCGCCGGAGGGGACTATAGGTTTGCACTCTGTCCATCTGTCAGGCTTTCACTCCGTCAGTCTGTCAGTCATACTTTAGTTTTCTTGACTTTTTTTTGGAAATGCTTCAACCGAATGATTTCATTTTTGGTAACCTACTATAGAACAATGACTTTTTGAGTTTCATGCTGATTGGATTATTCTTGTGTAAGTTATGGCCCTTGAAAATATGGAAAAGTGCCAAAATATCAGTATTTTTATACTGTACCAATGACCCAGACTTTGCTGGTGCTAACTCTAAAAAATCCAGGGCCAAACACAAATTTTGCCCCCAATCCCCAAAATTTGCATCTGAAACCAAAAGAAATCATGTCCTAAAGGACCTCCATACTTTGCTCTTACTGTGCATGCGCAGTGTCAAGGACGTTCCGAAATTGGCGCCAATTATCATTCTCTGTTTGGCCCTTCATCAGTCAACATCTCACTGATCTTTGTGCTTGTAAATCTCAGTTTAAAGGATGCCAGACACGTAATTATTGGAGAAATGGTGATTCTAAGGAGGATATAGAAGGAGGAGAGGAAAAAGGAGTGACAAAAAATAATCAGGGCTGTACTTAAAATTTTTTATGAAATTATGTCAAGTTAACTATTTTCGAGGCATGGGCCTGTTGTTGTCATTCTTGCTATAAAGTTGCACTGCTTATTCAGTGTTTCCTCTCCCCTGGTCTTCTAAGTCCCCCCTTGCTATTCTCCCATGCTTTTGGCATATTTTTGAGAAAGATCATTTCTAAATTCTCTTGGGAGAGTTAGCTTGGTTACAGAATGTATTCTGTTATTTTCCCCATAGTTACGTTTTCACCCATGGGTGTATAAACGTTGTGTTCTGCATCTTCCATCTGATGTTCTGCAGATTCTCCCCTGGGAGTCTCTGTCTTGCATCAGATAGAGTGTAATTTTGATGACTGATTTCGGGCCAGTTTTGTCAGTGCCTGGAGTCATGTTTTCTGGTGTTTTTACACTGTTTGTTTACATTGGCAACAGTCTCTTTTGAGGGGGGCTGTTTGCCTTTGGAGTAGTTTGTCTCACTATAAGATACATTATTATTATCCGTAAGTGTTGCATTAATTATTTAATATAATTTTAAAATTTTTGACCACACTTAGCCTTGGGATCCATTGGGGCTCAACATTACTTTTCAGAAACTTGGGCTTCGCTGAAAAAATATTTTTCAAAAATTATTTTGATTTTCAATTCTTTTTTCATTATTAATGGATCATGTTATTATGTATCTTTGTGTTAGGGGTTTGTGCGAGTAACTAGGACTTGTTGTTGACTTTTCACAATGAAAGGATATTGTTCAAATTGTAATAGGAAGAAATCTTCCTCTGACTTTCATGATCATTGTATTAATTGTAGTCAGTGTTCTCGCACTAATCCCTGTTCTATATGTCAATATTGGGATGACAAACATTGGAAACGTGTGTCACGATATGTTGTTAGTGGAGAAAGGGCTATGCCGGCTCTTTCTCCGCAGGGTCACTCTACTCTATCAGTTTCTATTTCAGAGGAACAAGAACAGGGTGATGTTTCCATGTTATCTTCCGCAAGTGCGCTTCCGTCGTCACAAATGAATACAGAGCTAGCGGCAAAAGTGCTCATGGAGATAAGACAAATGTCGTCCTCTAGCTCGCCCGGTGTAGCGTCCATTCACCGAATGGTTCGGCAGCCGGGTTCATCCGATGCAGTCCAGGAGGAAATGTTGGGTGATGCGAGCACTATAAACATTCAACGTGCACACCCAGTGATGGCGGATAGTAGGAGAGATCGGAGGAAGCCTTCGAGTCCGGTTCCTAGCTCGTCCAGGTCCAGCCGGGCCGCGAGCGAGAGAGGCCCCTCTCTCGTACAACAACATCTGGGACCAGATGTTGTGGTACATAATGTGTCGCAAGCGGAGCACACGTCCGTCGCTCGGGACGCTCCGTTGTATAGGCAGTCCGCGGAGACTGCTCAGGCTTCTTCCTCTCATCAGCGCACACGACCGCACCTTGGCTATTTGACCGCCGATATTTTACCAGCTTCGCCGATCAGGGATTCTTCGGCGACCAGGTCACGCCATCCGGTAGCCAGGGACACGAGGCCGGTGGACTCCGGACGTTCGCATAGGAAGAGTATGCGGGAGTCACCAGATGCGGAGCTGCCCTCGGCGAAGCAGCGAAAGACTGCGCCTCCACAGGCCTCGATGTCGGACGTGCTTGTTCAAATAGCACAACTTATCGCAGCATCCCAGCAACCGACAGAAATGGTGTCGGATCGGGAATTATCCGCATCGGGGGCGGATGACCGGGAGCATCATGAGGTCCGACCGGATGGTGAAAGGGATACGGAAGACTTGGAGCTATCCCTTTCGGAACAACATAAAGCTGCCGTGGACTTCATCCGGCACTTTCTTCCTCAAGTTGTTGCGTCGGGCCAGACTGCTGCGATTCCGGACAAGAGAATTATAGCGTCATTGGACTCTGATTTCTTTGAGCGGTTCAGGGACATCGCTCCCGAGTTTCCGTCTCAGTCCAATAATGTTGCAAGAACATTTGAATTATTGAACGACGCTATATTCAAACTTGCTTCCAAAACAGGAAAAGCAGGTTTCTTGTCCGCCAATACTCTCAACCTGCCTTTCATTAATGCAAGGAATAAATTCGATACGGCAGGACAGGGTATCCCGAGAGTTCCTCTGCGTATGGACGACGAGGCGGAAGACTTAGAATTATCATTACCGTCGTCTGCGTCTATTCCAACCGCGGTGTTGGAGACAACTATTTCGTCTAACAGAGCCAGTTTAGATGCTTTATCTTACGCAGACCACCTTACTAAGGCGTTATCACTGCGTCTTCAAGGGAAAGAATTTCTTTCAAGGGCAGTAGCTTATTCCACGTGTAACTCCGCCCTTTCAGTGGCAAACCTGGAGTTGGTTAGACGTGACGCAGCCCTAGCTACATCCACACTCGTGGATAGTAAGGTGAAGAACTCTCTCAGAGTCGCTTCGGTCTCCGGAGAACTTCTCTTTGACGGCAAGCTTTCTGCAATTTACGATAAAATTACTAAGAAAGCTTCGGATTCTCTGCTGTTCAAATCTGCTTCTAAGAAGTCGGACATGGCAGATAAGAGTAAGACAGGCACTTCTGGGTCTAATGCGCCCAAGAGAGGTTCCTATAGAGGTTCCGGTGCGTCCTCTTGGTCTTATTCAAGAGACCGTCAAGGCAGCGACTCACGTTCGGGACGTCCTTCGGGCCGGGACAACCGGTCAGACGCCCCGAGGTCGACGGGACGAGGTGCGGGTCGTGGAGGACGTGGTTTCTCCTACCGCAGGCCTCGCAGGTCCAGGAGGTGATGGCTTCAACCTCTATCGCGTGCCGGTTGGCGGAAGGTTGTCGAGTTTTTCACAAGAGTGGGCATTGATTACGGACGACCCTTGGGTGAGAGGGGTGATTTCGGAAGGTCTAAAGATATCCTTCAAACGAAAGCCTCCATTAACTCGAAGTCCAAAATGGACTCAACTTCCGTCAAATCCGCAGAAAAGAGACGCTCTGTTATCAGAGGTGCAGTCTCTTTTAATGAAGAATGCGGTAGAGGTCGTAGAAAACCAGGAGACACCGGGATTCTACAGCCATCTGTTTCTGGTTCCGAAACCAGACGGCTCGTTCCGTCCAGTCATAGATTTGAGCTGGATAAACAAGCTGATCGTCGCTCCGAAGTTTTATATGGAGACGATTCGATCGGTCAGAGCGAGTATTCGGGTGAACGATTATGCAACAAGCATAGATCTCAAAGATGCATACTTTCACGTCATGGTACATCCGACATTCAGAAAGTATCTACGCTTCGCAGTCCTAGGGGTGGTGTATCAATTCCGGGCGATGTGCTTCGGATTGAATCTAGCACCCTGGGCTTTCACTCGGGTAATGAACTCGGTAATGATGTATTTCCTAGCTCATTCGTCTGCGGTAACGTCGGCCTACCTGGACGACATTCTTCAGAGGTACGGCAACGAGTTAACGCTTCAGAACGATGTGCAGAATCTGCTTCGATTGCTCCGACGTCTCGGTTTTATAATAAACGAGGAGAAGTCGGATCTGGTGCCGTCCAAGTCATTCACACATCTGGGAATGAGCTTCGAGACGCACAACAATCTCGTTCATCTGCCGTTAACCAGAGCGAAATTAGTCAGTTGTTACGCTCGCTATTGTCTGCACGCAGACAAAGTCACAGCGAGGGAGTTCATGAGACTGATAGGTCTGTGCGGAGCCGCTGCGGATCTCATTCCAATGGGGCGGTTACGCACGCGTCCTCTCCAAATTTTCTTGACTCAGAATTGGAGTGTGAAAATTCATTCGCTCGACATAGACGTTCTCTTGTCAGATCAAGTGAAACGAGAGATTCAGACTTGGGCAAGCATTCAGTGGTTAACTCAGGGAGTTCCGCTGCAGTTGCCGGATCCGAGTTTTACCATTATGACGGATGCCAGTCAGACAGGTTGGGGTGCATCATTGATCCCAACGGATTCGAGATGCCAGGGTTTTTGGGATCCGCAATTCCTGGGCAAGCACATAAACATCAAGGAAATGATGTCAATTTGGCTTGCGTTACGTCTTTGGATGGACATTATTCACAATGCTCATGTCCAAATCCTATCCGACAATACGACAGTAGTGGCGTATATACGGAATCAGGGAGGCACTCATTCAATTCCGTTGTTCAATCTAACGGAAAGAATCCTTCTGTTTGCTCTAGAACATCAGGTTCTTCTTTCGGTCCGTCATATACCGGGTCGTCTGAACGTACTAGCAGACTCCCTTTCACGAAAGGGTCGCTTGTTGCCGTCGGAGTGGACTCTCAACAAACAAGTATTCAATCAGATTTGCTACCAATGGGAACGGCCAATGATAGACTTATTTGCGACACATCTCAACAATCAGTTGCAGACGTATGTGTCTCCGTGTCCGGATCCAAGAGCATTTGCAGTAGACGCTCTGTCGATCCCTTGGGACGGAATGATAGGATATGCGTATCCTCCAGCGCCGTTAATTCAGCAAGTATTGCTAAAGATAAAACAATCTCAATGCAAGATTCTGTTGGTAGCATCTCTGTCTCCACAGAGACCGTGGATGAATCTACTCAGGTGTCTGTTGTGGGACCTACCGCGAAAGCTTCCTCCACGGGAGGATCTTCTTTCGCAGGGGAAATCGCGTCAACTCCATCACAACCCGCAAGGTCTCAACCTTCACGTTTTTCCGTTGTGCGGTCCTTCTTGCATGGCAAGCACTTTACAGGACGAGCAGTGGACGCGATTTCTAACTGTAGGAGGACCTCCTCTTCGCTAAACTATGTGGCTAAGTGGAATGTTTTTTGTCGTTGGTGTAGGGATCATTCTGTTGATATTTTTGATCCCTCCATACCAGACATTGCAAACTTTCTAGTATACTTGTTTGACGAAATCAAACTGCAGCCTGTTACTATTAAGGGTTATAGGTCTATGTTATCTGATACCTATGCACATCATGATAGTTTACAAATTGGATCTAATGTCTCTTTATCTAAGTTAGTAAGAAACTTCTCGATAAATAGACCCAGAACTCTTAGGTTAATTCCTAAGTGGAATTTAGCTTGGGTTCTTCTTAAATTGAAGGAAAAGCCATTTGAACCTCTTGGGACAGTAGATTTCAAATTCTTGTCTTATAAGACAGCTTTTCTCTTAGCTTTCTTTTCTGCTAGAAGAGTCAGTGAGCTTCATGCACTGTCGGTGGATGATTCTCATTATCGTAGTGTCGGGAACACTATCACCTTCACTACTAATGTGGGATTTTTAGCTAAGAATCAGGCTCCTAATAAATATCCGGAACCTATTGTTATTAAGGCTCTTCCGTCTTCAGACGGGCGTAGGCCTTTACTCTGTCCTGTTAGAGTGCTGCGTATCTATAAACAGAGATCTCAGTTTATCAGAAAGGGACGAAAACGTTTCTTTCTGTCTCTGATGCCTAATAGAAAGGACATTTCGGTCCATTCTATTGCTAGATGGATTCAATTAACTATCCGTACTGCTTATGAAAATTTATCTTCTTCTCAGCAGTCTGTGCTTAAGATTTCGGCTCATGAAGTAAGAGCTCTTGCTACTTCTTGGGCTTACGCTAATAGTATTGCTATTACAGATTTAATGAAGGCTGCTTATTGGTCTCAGCCATCCACATTCACGAATTTTTATCTCAGAAATATTTAGTCCATTTCTGGAGACCTGCATTGTTTAGGTCCGTTATCTGTTGCTCAGAATGTCGTCCACTAAACAGTTGCAACTATAGTTATGCAGGCTTTCTGTTCCGGCGGTGACTCCGTCCGGCTGCCCTCTTTGCTCTGGGCTGTTTGACCCAGGGCAAGGGGAAGGGGGGGGGGGGGGCGTGAGGGTGTTCCCTTAGGTCACCTGCTTTATAGTGAAAAGCAAGGGAATGCCTCCTCCGAAGTCAGTATTTCTGAGTCGTTTCCGGGATGGTTTTAAAGTGTAATATTAATGTTAAAAATTCATGTCATATTTTTAAAGTGTAACTCGGTGTGAAGCATTTGTATATGTCAAGTGTCAAACGGGAGTTAATATACAATCCTCGGACACTTTTAAAGAATATAAAGAGTCTCAATTCTCTGGACTAACTTTATTTATTGGCTTACTTTAAAAATAATTAGTATAAAGGGTTATACTGGATGTTAATAGAGAACATGAATGTTATTGTGCTCAATTATGAAGGGTATTGTATCTTTCTAATTTAACATAAAATAAGAAAGATACATGTAAAGCCTAATACTCCTTTTCTCCTTGAGGGGTTGCCTCTATATTATATAGTTGAGCTTATTGGATTTTCCTCTATGTCCTAGGCCCTCCAGCCTTTTTACTATTCAGCTAAGTCTGGGTCATTGGTACAGTATAAAAATGTTAAAAAATTTATAGTAATTTATATATTTTTTATACTTACCAATGACCCAGACAGGGATGGCCCTCCCAGGAGTTGGGAACTCTTACCTCCCCGCTGAGTACATAGCGCTGACCAGACACTGCCAGTAAGAATGATAATTGGCGCCAATTTCGGAACGTCCTTGACACTGCGCATGCGCAGTAAGGGCAAAGTATGGAGGTCCTTTAGGACATGATTTCTTTTGGTTTTAGATGCAAATTTTGGGGATTGGGGGGCAAAATTTGTGTTTGGCCCTGGATTTTTTAGAGTTAGCACCAGCTAAGTCTGGGTCATTGGTAAGTATAAAAAATATATAAATTACTATAAATTTTTTAACTTTCCGGAGTTTTTTTGGAAACGCTTCAACAGAATGATTTCATTTTTGGTAAACTACTATAGAACGATGACTTACAGATCAAGTTTGAGTTTCATGCTGATTGCATTATTCTTGTGTGAGTTATGGCCCTTGGAAATATGGAAATGTGCCAAAATATCAGTTTTCCGGACCTTTTTTGGAAACGCTTCAATGGAATGATTTCATTTTTGGTAACCTACTATAGAACAATGACTTACAGATCAAGTTTGAGTTTCATGCTGATCGCATTATTCTTGTGTGAGTTATGGCCCTTGGAAATATAAAAAAGCACCAGAATATCAGTTTTCTAGACTTTTTTTGGAAATGCTTCAACGGAATGATTTCATTTTTGGTAACCTACTATAGAACGATGACTTACAGATCAAGTTTCATTTGCACTCTGTCCATCCGTCAGTCTGTCAGTCAGTCTGTCAGTTACACTTTAGTTTTCCAAACTTTTTTAGCTCACCTGAGCGAAGCTCAAGGGGAGCTTTACTAATCACTTTCTGTCCGGCGTCCGTCTTCCGGCATTGTCCGTCCGGCGTTAACTTTACATTATCGACTTCTCCTCCTAAACCACTAGCCCAATTTTATTCAAATGTTGGCTAAATGTTTATTACCTAATGCCAATTCAGATTTGTTCAAATGAAGTTGGCCCTCCTCCTGGGTGGTGCCACGCCCCCAAGGGGCACCAAAATCTTTGTAAATCTTCTCATGAACCAGCAGTAGCAGAGACTTGATATATGGTGTGCAGCTTCCTTTTGAGGTGTAGACTCAGATTTGTTCAAGAGAAGTTTGTGGGGCTATACTTGGCGTCGTTATGGGAGGGGCAAAATTTTTTGCCCCGCCCAAAATTTCTATTTTCCAAACCGAGAGGCTGATTTGAACCAAATTTTATGTGAGGGCTTATTGGGTCATGAGTACTTGATTTATGCAAAAAAAAAATTTCCCGCAGCCCCGTGGGAACCGCAGGAGCTAAAAATAGAAAAAATTTAAAACGTCCATATCTCCAAAACTGCACGGCATTGAGAATTTTTATTTGGTGTGCAGCTTCCTTAGGACCAACAGAAAGGATTGGTAAAAAAAAATTGCCATCGGTTTTATCATAGGGTACAGTTTCGGGACTTTGAAAAAGTGCTGAGTCAGCACTTTTTAACACTGAAGGCAATGGGAAAAACATTAAAAAATCTTCTTCTCCAGATCCAGCTTTCAGAATCTTTTGATATTTGGTATGCAGCATTGTAGGGTGGATCTGATTCAAGTTTGTTCAAATCAGCCCCTGGGTTCATATTTGGGCTCAGTATAGGAGCCCGATTTCGAACTTAGTGCATTTCAGGCAAATTTCTTAAAAATCTTCTTCTCCAGATCCAGCAGGCAGAATCTTTTGATATTTGGTATGCAACATTGTGGGGTGGATCTGATTCAAGTTTGTTCAAATCGGCCCCCTGGGTTTATATTTGGGCTCAGTATAGGAGCCCAAATTTGAACTTACTGCATTTCAGGCAAATTTCTTTGAAAATCTTCTTCTCCAGATCCAGCAGGCAGAATCTTTTGATATTTGGCAAGCAACATTGTAGGGTGGATCTGATCCAAGTTTGTTCAAATCGGCTCCCTAGATTCATATTTGGGCTCACTATAGGAGCTCAAATTCGAACTTAGTACATTTCAGGCAAATTTCTTCAAAAATCTTCTCCAGATCCAGCAGGCAGAATCTTTTGATATTTGGTATGCAATGTTGCGGGGTAGATCTGATTCAAGTTTGTTGAAATCGGCCCCCTGGATTCATATTTGGGCTTACTATAGAAGCCCGAATTCGAACTTAGTGCATTTCAGGCAAATTTCTTAAAAAATCTTCTTCTCCAGATCCAGCAGGCAGAATCTTTTCATATTTGGTAAGCAACATTGTGGGGTGGATCTAATTCAAGTTTGTTCAAATCGGCTCCCTGGGTTAATATTTGGGCTCAGTATAGGAGCCCGATTTCGAACTTAGTGCATTTCAGGCAAATTTCTTAAAAAATCTTCTTCTCCAGATCCAGCATGCAGAATCTTTTGATATTTGGTATGCAACATTGTAGGGTGGATCTGATTCAAGTTTGTTCAAATCGGCCACCTGGGTTCATATTTGGGCTCAGTATAGGAGCCTGATTTCGAACTTGGTGCATTTAGGCAAATTTCTTAAAAAATCTTCTTCTCCAGATCCAGCAGGCAGAATCTTTTGATATTTGGTATGCAACATTGTGGGGTGGATCTGATTCAAGTTTGTTCAAATCGGCCCCCTGGGTTTATATTTGGGCTCAGTATAGGAGCCCAAATTTGAACTTAGTGCATTTCAAGCAAATTTATTAAAAAATCTTCTTCTCCAGATCCAGCAGGCAGAATCTTTTGATATTTGGTATGCAACATTGTGGGATGGATCTGATTCAAGTTTGTTCAAATCGGCTTCCTAGATTCATATTTGAGCTCACTATAGAAGCTCGAATTCGAACTTAGTGCATTTCAGGCAAATTTCTTAAAAAATTTTCTTCTCCAGATCCAGCAGGCAGAATCTTTTGATATTTGGTATGCAACATTGTGGGATGGATCTGATGCAAATTTGTTCAAATCGGCTCCCACGGAACAGAGAGCTTTTATTTGGTATGAAGTATCCTTATGACCAGTAGAATTGAATGGTAAAAAAAAATTGCCATCGGTTATGTTAGGGTGTTCTGTAATGGGCATCGAAAAAATGCTGAGTCAGCATATTTGCAAAAATTAAAAAAAATCTTTTCTCCAGAACCAATCATCAGAATCTTTTGATATTTGGTATACAGCATTCATAGGGGGGGTCAGATAAAAGTTTGTTGAAATAAAGCTCATTGGTTCATATTTGGGCTCTCTACAGGAGCCCGAAGTTTTAACATAGGGTAATATGGGGAATATTCTTTAAAAGTCTTCTTCTTCAGAACCACCAGTCAGAATCTTTTAATATTTGGTATACATCATTGTTATGAGGGTCAGATTCTAGATTGTTCAAACCAAGTCCCTAGGTTAATACTTGGGCTTCCTACGGAAGCCCAAATTTTATCTTTGTTCAATATCGAGGGTAATTTAAAAAAATCTTCTTCTTCTTCAGATCCATCAGTCAGAATGCTTTGATATTTGGTATGCAACATCTCTATGGGGGTCAGATTCAAGTTTGTTCAAATCAAATCCCTAGGTATACATTTGGGCTCACTATGGTAGCCCAAATTTTTACTTAGTGCAATATGAGAAAATTTCTTTAAAAATCTTTTTCTTCAGATCCACCAGTCGGAATGCTTTTATATTTGGTATACAACATCTCTAGGGGGGGGGGTCAGATTCCAGGTTGTTCAATTCGAGTGCCTAGGTTAATACTTGCGGTCCATATGGGAACATGAAATTTAACTTAGTACAATATGAGGGAATATCTTCAAAAATCTTCTTCAAATCGGATCCATAGGTCAATATTTGGGCTCGCTATGGTAGCCCAAATTTGAACTTAGTGCAATTCGAAGAAATTTCTTTACAATTTCTCTTCTTCAGATCCAACAGTCAGAATGCTTTCATATTCGGTCCACAACATCTCTAGGGAAGTCAGATTTAACTGTGTTCAAATCAAGAGCCTGGGTTAATATTTGGGCTCTCTATGGGAGCCGGAATTGGCCATTTTGCTGAAGAATTAAAAATTTTGTATTCAGTACCCTCTAGAGGTACTAAGATTAATCCACATAGGTTGTATCAAGGGGCTTCATAGGGGAGCTCTGCATTTTACTTATGATCAGCTGAAGGAAAGGCATGATGCCCAGATTATTTTTGTCACTCCTGAGGGACTCAAGGATTGACAGTGTAGCCTATGGAGATGGCTTGCTTAATGTAGACTCATTCTTGGACTCTGTTTAAATTGTGTTCTGTACAAGATGAGCGCTTCAGGCCCCGTGGGGCCTCTTGTTTAAGTTTGCATTGGTTATAAAACAAGATCAAGCGGCAGCCAAAATGTCCATGCTGGAAGGCCTGAGAAATAGATTTTAAACTTTTTTTTAAACAAAGTTTTCATTACTGTGGCCTGACATTTAGGATAGTAGTAGGGTAGAGATTACCAATTTATGAAAGTATTATAATGATAATTGAATTTCAACCTTTTTTTCAGATTAACCTTTTTAATATGTTCAGTTGGATTCACCTCTCCTATGTTGTTCGATGAGAAGAAATATCCCTATCATTTGATGCTGCAGAAGTTTGTATCATCTGGTGGTCAAGAAGCTTTGTTTCAGTGAGTACTGTAGAATGGATAACATATTTGCAGGAGTTGTCGGTACTTTCAAGCATGTCAAAAGAACTGCCGTTACCGGAACGGCACAGAGCCTGTCCCACCAAATCTGGGAGAAATCAACAGTTGGATGACATATTGCAATCAGATGGGAGAAATTTGCATTTAAACCGCCTCAGTCCCCAAGATCTTAAGACAAACATGGAATCGTGCCAATTATTCTGCCGCGGCATCAAAGTAATAAGCAAGCACGAATATCTTCTTTAAGATTACTTTGATGTCAACACAATAATTTCTTTGAAGTAGACGATGACGGTGCTTTCATTGATACGACATTTAAAAAGTCTAAAGGTTCAGCCTTCTCGAGGTCATGGTGTAAACAGAACCTACACCTGTAGAGCGTTTTGATATGTTCTTTCACATATGAGTTAAAACTGGGTCGTACAAGTGTGCCATACATGATTAGCAGCCCATTTACCTTCGTTCATTCGGAATTTTCCCGTAAAATTGTTTTGTCCTGGTACCGGCAGGACAAGAGCTTCAGTACCGGCACCAGTTGGAGCATGAGCAGAGTTTCCCCTATAATAAAAATAAGGCAGGGTGCTGGCTTAAAGAGACAGGTCCGGGGCAAGTTCTCCCCCCTGGAAATTTTTTTAAATGTAGCATCAAATGGAGCCTTCTGGTGAGTTTTAGGGGGGGTCAATCTACTTTTAATTTTGGGTGAGCACAAAGACATTTTTTCAACAGCATGATGCAATTTTTCCATTGAAAGTTTTAACATGCAGGTAGAAGAAATTTTTTTTTTCCCACCGAAATTAAAAGTAGATGGACACCCTAAAACCCACCAGAACGATTCATCATACCCTGGGGGTGTATAATTATTATTAACTGATTATCGTCAGATACTGAGGGTTCATAAGCCATCAATATTTTGGAAGAAAAACATAAATTTTTAAAAACACATTTTAGGCAATTTTTGTATTTTACGCTGGTTCATTACAGTTGCCTTGGGTAAAGGGTTAAGTTGGACATTTGTCTAATTGGGGGCCATTATTGGGTGTGAAATTACGAGGCCTGTGTGATTGGTCATTCGGTCCCGGAGGTTATTCAACGATCAATCAAGCACCAAGGACTTGTCGCGAGTTTTTGAATTGTCTGCCTTCACCTGGATACACACCACGTTGCCATGTTAAAATCAGAGCAAGGTGAATTTGCATATGTTTTACACAGCCATAATTATTCAGTTTGCCTGGCTTTTTGTATCGGATTTATCATAATTCATCATCATGTTAGGCATCGTTAGATTTGTACTTCATTTCAATGACATTCAATGTATTAAAAATATTAACGCGTCTTGTGGCGCTGACGCTATTTGGAATAATCACCTCAATAACCACATCTAGAATTCTCGCATTTTCGGGTGTTTTCGAACGCGTGTTCGCGAACGGGCTCAATTGTTATTCTAGGAGTGATTCCTACAATCTTACACTGTGTCTCCCGAATGAAACAGGACTGATGCTCGTCGCACATCTATTCATGCAACTTGCAAGCAGCAAAGGCATGGGGTTTATTTTGAAAGGCAGGGCGTTGATTTAGATGGTCAGGGTGGCAAGTTAAAAGGGCAGGGCAGCAACTAAATGGGGAAGGGCGTGCTAGGAAAATCCCTGCATAAGGGAACCGGTGGTACCAGTACAAGTACCGGTTTACATTCCTGGGTACCTTGCATCCTTGTCAAAAAGTACTTGATTTTCCACCACCTTAAAGTACTTGCGAATTCAGTTTACTTACAACCTTTGAGATCATAACTTTCATGCTAATCGACCACACTGCATATGTGTGTGGAGTCGGATGACATAAAATTGGTCAGAGACGCACACAAGACACCACATCTCTTTTATCTCTGTTCAATGGTCATGAACTGGAATTCCCAGAATTTCAGTTATGTCATAATTTTGTCACAAGAGCCCCTCTACTTCTGAAGGATTCCCCAGGAAATTTGGCCAATTAGAATCATCCCCATTGCATATTGACGTATATCATGAAAAACTGCTGTTTACATCTTCTTTAACATGCCTTTTTCTTTTGATTTCATTGCTTAATGGCATACTTGAAGTGGACAATTTCAAGTGATATGTGCTTCTAAAAAATTAAAACATATGTTTTGGGGACTCCAGATAGTTATTGGAAGTGATTGTATTTGAAATATTCAGCTTTTATTGATATAAAAATAGGGGATGTTTTTGATGACAAACCACAAATGATTTATTATGTGTATGGGAAGTGGATTTTGGAAAAAATGCAAGCCTCTCAACTTGTTTTTATTGAGTATCATTGATATATTTTTAATAGATGGATTACTGATTCATTTAGTTGTGCAAATGCAGAAAAAATATGGATTTATCATTTTATAAGGTAAGTTGTGAAAAATTGTTTACATTTAGTGTTAAACCGATTACCAATAATGGTTGCTGACCGATTACCGGTTGTTTGAGCTCACAATCAGCCGATTCTGGCGCCGATTCCGATTGTTATACCGTGCACCACTAGACAAGTCGAGACTTGAAAGAACTGCAGTAAACTGAACATTTTTCACGGTGTTAAAGTTTGGTGACTGGGGTCGCCGTAAAATTACCAGTCGCACGCACTTGGGTGGTAAACGTGGCTCTCAGAGCCACGTTTACCGCCCAAGTGCATGCGATTGGTAATTTTACTACGTCCTGAGTCAATGGTGTGCAGCCTTCACTTTTCCAGTATGAACTGGCCATTGCCGCAAGTATGCTCAATTGTAAGCTTTACATGTCGTTTAACTTGTATATCCCGTAAAGGTGCGTCTAGAGAGTTTAAGAATACACGCTGTGGCTGTTTCTCAACTTTATTGAATGAATCATCATAAAATGCTTGGCAACAATCGTTTGAACCGATGTACCACAAGCCGTTGCCGTTGTTATCCGATTGCCCACAATCGGCCGATTGTGGTGGCTGGTTCCGATAATCGGTTGAACACTATTTACATTTGGTGAAATAATTTTTTTAGAAGTTGACTTTGGCATTTCCTAATGTTGTGTCATATTAAATATGATACAAAATTGACCTGATGTGACAGACCATCATAACAGTATGCACATTAAAACACCATGATAGTCTCTGAATATCATTAACACAGTCCTTGAAAAGTGCTTAAATAGTGCTTGAATTTGATTCTCGGATATCCATACGAATCCTGTGCAAGTCATTTTGCCACAGTGACAAAATCCTGAATGACAGAATGTTGCAATTTTGTAAAATTTAAAAGTTTGTTATTTATATTTTCTAGAATGTTTATATAGATTATCAATTTTGTACACTGAAGTGTTGTGAAAAGTTTTTTGCGTGTTTAAATAGCTATGCTTAAACTGTGACATTTGAAATGTACATTGAGTAGATTGTTATCAGAAAAGGTACATCTCCCAGCAAAATGCAAAATTAGAAAAAAAAAAACACTCATTATATAGAAATAATTAAGGGTTTTTCAGTTTTCATGTTACAGCAATGACTTTTTAGCATGCCAGACTATAAGTGTGCTTTTACTGGTATTGCTCGTTATTGTATCGGTGTTTTGTGATCAACGGTGTTCCCCATCGTGTTCATATAACTTAACAGTAACTGCAATATATCCATTTTTGCTTTTAAAAACAGGGCCTAAACCCTTTTTTTATGTGAAAATGGAAATTCTGTAGTTAGGTGAAGATTAAAAAAAACGTGCCAACCCCCCCAAAAAAACATGTCGTACCATTGGTCCTCCTCTTTCATTTGTGACATTTTGTCTAAGAGTCGTCTGTTGTGAAATCATGCATGCTTCTTTATAACAATTTGAGATCCTTGTTTAAAAATTAAATTAGGAACATGATTTGTAGGTCAACTGAACAAGCATTTAGACATATTGAATTCACGTAACCCATCTGATGGGTAGCACCTGAATTTCGTGCCCTGAGCAATATTTTGATTCTCTTGATGTAAGTTATGCAAGAAAACATTTTAGGATTGTTAATATGCAAATGCCTACAAATTGTCCCATATTCACGCTGCTTCATGCAGAACAAGCAAATTGAAAACAGGGACTCCAAAAGACACTGCAGTGATTCTGCAAAGTTTTGTTAGAATTGTGTATGTCACAGAAAAATGTTTAGAAATTGAGATAAAACTGTTTCACAAACTTTTATTATATATTTTCTTTTTTGAACAAGATCATTTTTTCTTTGCAGGTCATTCAACTGGGCGTTGTCTATGGGTGGGAAAGTCAACTTAAATGATGGACTGGAGCATGCAGATCTTCCAGGTGAGAAATGTATTGCATTCCACCATAATGATTGATTTGGCTTATCTTAACATTAGTTAACCCTCAGGGGCCTAGACAATTGTCTTGGTATTCCCAGCATTCACATTCTCTATACGTCTAATGGCTCAGCAATGATTTCTAGCTTAGTCTTGGCTGCCTGTTAAGGCAGCCAAGACTTGACTAGAAACCACTGCTTAGGTAATTTGTCTATTGTCAGCAAGACCTCCTCATGTTGGCGTGTTAACCCTTTACCCAACGCAGACGATATCAAAATTTATTATTTTAAATATCATTTTTTAAAAATTTTCAAAAAATTTCAACAAAACAATATCATGTGACCCCTCATTGGAACGAGCTCAATGAGCTCATTCCAATGAGGGGGTCACATGATATGGTTTTGTTGAAATATGTTGACAAATTTAATTTTTTCAACTGCTCAATTTGCATATTACGTTGGTGGATTCGGGCGATTCTTTAGGTAAAGGGTTAAGGTCACCTGTTCTGTATTCAGAAAATTCAGAAATAGACATTTAAGGGTTAAATGTGTAATCCAACTTTTACAGGAATTCTTTTGGATGTCTCCAGAGCTTGAATATGGGACCCGTTACCTATGACATTTGGGCATGCTTTTTCCCAACTCAAAATATCACACACTAGTTCTCACTTAAGCAAATATTTATTTGAAAATTGGTGTCCTCATCTGAGAGTCATATGGTCCTAGAAAACCAATAATCTTCAACATATGAACGTGTTGAAAATGCCTGAATTAAAGAGCGAACAAGTTCTTTTTATCTCAACTAACTGCAAATTAGGCTGAGCTTTTTCCATCATCTGGCATCTGTTGTAGCATTGTCTGTTAACCTTTGCATTTCCATCTTCCAGAGGACCACTGCTCACCAACCAGACCCAACCAAACCACAGGTACTCGGCACGAGCTGGGAAATCGAAAGAAAAATGATATTTGATACCATTTTTGAATCTTTGCTGATGTGCCCCTGTAATGGTATATAAATATTAACAAGGAAAAAAACTCGCTTTTCGAAAACGATAGCACTCATCTTCGTTTTTCCCCCCTCAAATTGATTCACACAACGTATCCAACAATACCCAGTATCAATGGAAAGGGGAATGAATAAGCTTTACAGTGGTGTATTACATGACCGTTGGGTGTTCATGATAACAGGGAGAAGTCGCAGAAAAGGCCGAAAAACATTTAGTCGGACAAGAAAGTGCACAGTGAAATAATGTTTGCAAGCGACAATTATCCGATTTATTATGAATAATTCGAGGTCCCATTGTATATGGAGGGCAGATTCAAATATTAACCGTATACTTTTATCAATTACTAATCTCTGATCCACATTTATTAATTTCTGGAGTTCACATTTGCCGTTTATACATTTTTTTAACGTTCCTTTGGAATTAAAAAAAGCTAGCGGTGTCCCTAGAAGCACAATGACATACCATTGGCTACTATTTATGCCGAGAAAATCATCGATGAAAATAAGCCAATGGGAGAATGGGGAAAGCCTTTGTGCAAGTCGCGTATCTGAGGACGTTGTCCACTCAGGTAAACTTGGGAAAAGATGTCAAAGTTACGGCTAAAAAGTGTATAAACGTTAAATGTGTACTCCAGAAATTAATAAATGTGGATCCAAGATTAGTAATTGATAAAGGGTTACGGGTAATATTTGAATCTGCCCTCCATATACAATGGGACCTCGAATTATTTATAATAAATCGGATAATTGTCGCTCGTAAACCTCATGTCACTGTGCACTTTCTTGTCCGACTAAATGTTTTTCGGCCTTTTATGCGACTTCACCCAGTTATCGTGAACAACCCAAGAACACCCAACGGTCATGTAATACACCACTGTAAAGCTTATTCATTCCCCTTTCCATTGATCCTGGGTATTGTTGGATATGTTGTGTGAATCAAATTTGAGGGGGAAAAAACGAAGATGAGTGCTATCGTTTTCGAAAAGTGAGTTGTTTACCTTGTTCATATTTATATACCATTACAGGGGCACGTCAGCATAGATTCAAAAATGGTATCAAATATCATTTTTCTTTCGATTTCCCAACTTATTGCCGAGTACCTGTGAACCAAACTTGGCACGAATTATCTCAGTGGGGACATCCATCCTAGTTTGTTCAATAGAAGTTACTAATAGAGCTGGTCGGTTTACCGAAATTAAAACTTGTTAGTTTAACTTGACATAGTCAAGATTACCTATTGCCATCACGCGTGCGGAAGTCTGTTAGTCTGTGAGTCTGTTCACATTTTCCTTTAGCACGGGCTACACCCCGCAGTTCTTGTCTGATCGTCACGAAATTTCATATGCAGGTTTGGGGTCATGTCTAGATGAGAATGTCCCTTTTTGGTCATGATCGGGCAACCAGTATGGCTGCCCAAGCACAAAACCCGAAAACCATTAGCACAGTCTACAGGTCGTATTTATGAAGGGATTTCATTGTAACTTGGTAGGATGCCTCTGTATAATGCCTAGATGAGAACGTCCCCTTTTGGGCATGATCTGTCAACCGTGATGGCTGCCCTAGCCCGAAACCCAAAAAACTTTTAGCACAGTCTGCAGGTCATGTTTAATTTGGAGGGATTTCATTGTAACTTGGTAGGATGACTCTTTATGATCTCGAGATGAGAATTTCCCCATCTGGGCATGATCTGCCAACCGTGACGACTGCCCGAGCCCAAAACCCGAAAACCTTTAGCACAGTCTACAGGTCGTATTTATTGAGGAATTTCATTGTAACTTGGTGAGTTGACTTCATACAATGTCTAGATGAGAAAGTCCCCTTTTCGTCCTAATTGAGCAACTGTGACGGCTACAGGGGCCCAAAGCCCGAAAACCTTTATCACAGTCTATAAGTCATATTTATGAAGGGATTTCATTGTAACTTGGTAGGATGACTCCAAATAATGTCTAGATGAGAACTTCCCATTTTGATAGCGATCATGCAGCTTTGATGGGTCCCCGAGTCGAAAAACCTTTAGCATAGGAAAAAGGTCATATTTATGGAAGGATTTCATTGTAACCTGTTGTGTTGACTCCATATAATGCCTAGATGATGACATCCCCTTTTGGTTGTGATTGGTCCATTGTGATGACTACAGGTGCCCGAAGCCCGAAAACCTTGAGCACAGTCTACAGGTCATATTTATAAAGGGATTTCCGTGTAACTTTGTAGGATCACTCCAGATGAGATTGTCCCCTTTGGGTGCAATCATTCAACCATGATGGCTGCCCGAGCCCGAAGCCCGAAAACCTTTAGCACAGTCTACAGGTCATATTTATGAAGGAATTTCATTGTAACTTGGTAGGTTGACTTCATATAATGTCTAGATGAGAACGTCCCCTTTTGGACATGATTGGGCAACTTTGACGGCTAAAGGTGCCCAAAGCCCGAAAACCTTTTGCACTGTCAACAGGTCATATTTATGAAGGGATTTCATTGTAACTTGGTAGGATGACTCCAAATAATGTCTAGATGAGAACGTCCCATTTTGGTCGTGATCATTCAGCCTTGATGGGTGCCCGAGCCCAAAAACCTGTAGCATAGGCGAAAGGTTATATGTATAGAAGGATTTCATTGTAACCTGTTAGGTTGACTCCATATAAAGCCTAGTTGATGACATCCCCTTTTGGTCGTGATTGGTCAGCTGTGATGGCTACAGGTGCCCGAAAACCTTGAGTACAGTCTACAGGTCATATTTATGAAGGGATTTCATTGTAACTTCGCAGGATCACTCCTGATGATGCCCAGATGAGATTGTTCCCTTTGGTTGCGATCATTCAACCAGGATGGCTGCCCGAGCCCGAAGCCTGAAGCCCGAAAACCTTTAGCACAGTCTACAGGTCATATTTATGAAGGGATTTCATTGTAACTTGGTAGGTTGACTTCATATAATGTCTAGATGAGAACGTCCCCTTTTGGACACGTTTGGGCAACTGTGACGGCTTCAGGGGCCCAAAGCCCGAAAACCTTTAGAACAGTCTACAGGTCATAATTATGAAGGGATTTCATTGTAGCTTGGTAGGATGACTCCAAATAGTGTCCAGATGAGAATGTCCCCTTTTGGTTGCGATCATTCAACCATGATGGCTGTCAGAGCCCAAAGCCCAGAAACCTTTAGCACAGTCTACAGGTCATATTTATTAAGGGATTTCATTGTAATTTGGTAGATTGACTTCATATAATGTCTAGATGAGAACGTCCCCTTTGGACACAATTGGGAAACTGACGGCTACAGGGGCCCGAAGTTCGAAAACCTTTAGCACAGTCTACAGGCCATATTTATGAGGGGATTTTAATGTAACTTGATAGGATGACTCGTTTTGGAATAATTTCACTGTAACTTGGTAACTTTCATTAATATACGTTAACTGTGAGGGCCACATACATTAACTGTGAGGTCATATTAACCCACCCCTCAGCTCTTTAGTACAGTGTACACCTCATATTATTTTTATCATAAACATAGCACACAGGGAACAGAAATGAACATATTCCCAATTCTTGTCTTATTTCATAATCCTTTCATAAACATTGAACATTATCCTTTTCATCAAACACAACACACAAGTTAAGCTACAGTGTCATTGACACTTTCATTTTTCCTAGTGTTGTCCCAATGCATTTTAGAAAGGACCCAAGAACAGCGAAAATTTAGTGCATATTGGAGACTTCAGAACCATGGTCGTGAGAGGTTATAAAATTGCCAAAAATACATCCCAATTTTGACAGTGTAAAATGATCCATAATAAATAAACAACAATTAATACATCGTGTACAATAACCATATTTCAAGTAAAAATGCTGTTCTTTTTTTTCAGTTGGCACTGGTGAATATCTTGATGCTTGGTTGATGCTGTTAGAGAAGATGGTTAATCCTAAAACAGTTTTAGAGTCTCCTCATACATTACCTGCAAAATCTACACAAGCAGGATTTACACATTTCAATGCTGTTAAATATTTGATCTCTACACAAAAGGTAACTAGCGAAATTTTCACTTTAAATTCCAAGTTGCACTGATTTTGAAATTTTTGAATTGTGATGTCTCCTCTTGAACTGTTCTATCCTCAGGTCACCCGGTACCTCTTCTGATACTTTTTAGCTCAGCTTGACAATGTAAAGTATGAGCTATCAGGATGGATTGTGATTCGTTGTGCGTCCATATGTTTGTCCATTTGTCCATCTATCCATCCACAATTCCTTTAGTACACCTCAAAGACTACACCTCTCACCCGATCAGTTTCAAATTTCATATGTGGCTTTAGGGGAATGTCTAGATGGGAGCTGTCATATTTTTCCTGCAATCTTGGATTTGGCACTCAAATTGTCAACAATACCATTAGCACACACTCTACAGGCTGCATCTCTCACCTGCTGTTTTTCAAATTTCATATGTAAAATTGGTGTAATGTCTAAATGGGAGCCAACAAATTTTTCTGAATTTATTGAAAAAATGACGCTAGTGGTCATCTTGGATTTAGCATATAAATTGTCAATAATTCTATTAGCACACCCTACAGGCCGGTTCCCTCACCCAATCTTTTTAGTCGAGTTTTGACGAAGTCAAACTCGACTTATAGTTTGATAAAGTGGCGGGTGGGCAGCTGGCGTAAACAATTGGTTTCCGGGCAATAACTTTAGTTCTATTTGATGCACCTTTACCAAAATTATACCAGAGGTTACCCTATAGGAAATGAAGACACCTATCGATTTCAGAGTCTCGCGCCCCAAGGTCAAGGTCACTTACTATAAATAGAATATTTTGTGACAAATTGGTTTCCGGGCAATATCTTTAGTTTTATTTGACGCACCTTTACCAAATTTATACCAGAGGTTACCCTATAGGAAGGGAAGACACCAATTGATTTCGGAGTCTGGGACTCCAAGGTCAAGGTCACTGTTATTATAAATAGAATATTTTATGACAAATTGGTTTCCGGACAATAACTTTAGTTCTTTTTGATGCACCTTTACCAAACTTATACCAGAGGTTACCCTATAGGAAGGGAAGACACCTATTGATTTTGGAGTTTGGGACTCCAAGGTCAAGGTCACTGTTACTATAAATAGAATATTTTGTGACAAATTGGTTTCCAGGCAATAACTTTAGTTCTATTTGACGCACCGTTACCAAACTTATACCAGAGGTTACCTTATAGGAAGGGAAGACACCTATTGATTTCGGAGTCTGGGACTCCAAGGTCAAGGTCACTGTTACTATAAATAGCTTATTTCTTCAGAATTTAATGTCAAAACTCGACTTCTGGATCTGTGATCCTCTTGTTCAGATTTAATATGTAGCTTTGGTGTGATGTCTAAATGGGACCTATAAAATTTTTCTGAATTTCGTTGAAACATGGCTGCCAGTGGCCATCTAGGATTTTGCATATCAATTGTCAACAATTCCATTAGTACACCCTACAGGTCGCATCCCTCATCCAATCTTTTTCAGATTTCATATGTAGCTTGGGTGTGATGTCTTTTCTCTAGAAACTTGATTGAATGACTTGGCATTACTAGGGGCTTTCTATTTACTTCAGTCCCTTCTTGGATAAGTTGAGCTGCAGTGTCATTGACACTTTCATTTGGTATTTTCATTATTGAGTGACAAGTTTTCCTATATTTAACAAATTTTTCACACTGTAGTGAAAAGATTGAGCAGTTATTTACATATAATATTGAATGCCTTTAATTCACTTGACCATCAGTTTAGATTGAATATCGGACATGTCAGTTAAAAAATGAAAAAAAAAAGAAGATTTACACTGGTATTGAGGTAGTGAAAAACTGAAACCATATCAAGATAAATGGATTAAAATGATCACCGCCATCATTTTGAATGATGGCTTCAAAAAATTTCATTTTTTTCTCTCTCTCTAAGATTGGCTGTTGAACTGGACACTGTTTATGTGCAATAAAAAAAATAGTAATCCCATTCTTAAGCATTTTGGACACTTTCTGTATTTCATTGTTTGTTGCATATGCTCTTGATTTTTGTTTTCAGGCTGCATTTTCTGCCATTATGCATTTATGGAACAAGAAGCCATTGAAGACTCATGGCAGTCGTATGTCTGAATCCATGTTGGCAATTTTATGTCACATCATAAGAGGAGAAGGAATTATTCGGGTACATTTGATTAATAATTCTATTTTGTTCAACATTATATCCTAACATTTTTAGCTTAACTTGACATAGTCAGGATAAGCTATTGCCATCACACGTGCGGAAATTCCCCGTGGGAACCCTGGGAAGTAAGCAGCACTTGTTTACTGTGGTAAACCAGTTCCGCTTTACCAGTAAAATAGGACCCAGTCACCAATGCTTGGGGTGAAAGTCCTCTAAAATGGGCAACATGTAGATCAACGATTGACTAAACTTGATTTCATCTCCATGTTGTGTCACGATTAGCCATGGTGCATAAATATGTGACGTTAACACCAACAAACAAACAAACACGTGCAGAAGTCTGTTAGTCTGTGAGTCTGTTAGTCTGTGACGTCTGTTCACATTTTCCTACACCCCGCAGTTCTTGTCTGATCGTCACAAAATTTCATATGCAGCTTTGGGGTCATGTCTAGATGAGAATGTCTCCTTTTGGTCGTGATCGGGCAACCGGTATGGCTGCCCGAGCCCAAAACCCGAAAACCATTAGCACAGTCTACAGGTCGTATTTTTGAAGAGATATCATTGTAACTTGGTAGGATGCCTCTGTATAATGCCTAGATGAGAACGTCCCCTTTTGGGCATGATCTATCAACTGTGATGGCTGCCCAAGCCCTAAACCCAAAAACTTATAGCACAGTCTGCAGGTCATGTTTAATGTGGAGGGATTTCATTGTAACTTGGTAGGATGAGTCCTTATGATGTCTAGATGAGAATTTCCCCATTTGGGCATGATCTGCCAACCATGACGACTGCCCGAGCCCAGAACCCGAAAACCTTTAGCACAGTCTACAGGTCATATTTATTGAGGAATTTCATTGTAACTTGGTGGGTTGACTTCATACAAATAATGTCTAGATGAGAACGTCACATTTTGATCGCGATCATGCAGCCTTGATGGGTGCCCGAGCCCAAAAACCTTTAGCATAGGCGAAAGGTCATATTTATGGAAGGATTTCATTGTAACCTGTTAGGTTGACTCCATATAATGCCTAGATGACCTGATGATGACATCCCCTTTTGGTCGTGATTGGTCAGTTGTGATGGCTACAAGTGCCCGAAGCCCGAAAACCTTGAGCACAGTCTACAGGTCATATTTATGAAGGGATTTCATTGTAACTTCTTAGGATCACTCCAGATGATGCCCAGATGAGATTGTCCCCTATGGTTGTGATCATTCAGCCATGATGGCTGCCC
Organism: Pictodentalium vernedei; assembly: GCA_031216915.1. Classification (NCBI taxonomy): domain Eukaryota; kingdom Metazoa; phylum Mollusca; class Scaphopoda; order Dentaliida; family Dentaliidae; genus Pictodentalium; species Pictodentalium vernedei. The sequence goes on from CM062296.1 coordinate 223,217,574, forward strand.
AAGCCCGAAGCCCGAAAAACATTTAGCACAGTCTACAGATCATATTTATGAAGGGATTTCATTGTAACGTCCCCTTTTGGACATGATTGGGCAACTGTGACGGCTAAAGGTGCCCGAAGCCCGAAAACCTTTAGCACAGTCTACAGGTCATATTAATGAGGGGATTTCATTGTAACTTGGTAGGATGACTCCAAATAATGTCTAGAGATGAGAACGTCCCATTTTGATCGCGATCATTCAGCCTTGATGGCTGCCCGAGCCCAAAAACCTTTAGCATAGGCAAAAGGTTATATTTATGGAAGGATTTCATTGTAACCTATTAGGTTGACTGTGATGGCTACAGGTGCCCGAAGCCCGAAAACCTTGAGCATAGTCTACAGGTCATATTTATGAAAGGATTTCATTGTAACTTCGCAGGATCACTCCAGATGATGCCCAGATGAGATTGTCCCCTTTGGTTGCGATCATTCAACCATGATGGCTGCCTGAGCCCGAAGCCTGAAAACCTTTAGCACAGTCTGCAGGTCATATTTATGAAGGGATTTCATTGTAACTTGGTAGGTTGACTTCATATAATGTCTAGATGAGAACGTCCCCTTTTGGACATGATTGGGGAACTTTGATGGCTAAAGGTGCCCGAAGCCCTAAAACCTTTAGTACAGTCTGCAGGTCATATTTATGAAGGGATTTCATTGTAACTTGGTAGGATGACTGCAAATAATGTCTAGATGAGAACGTCCCATTTTGGTCATGATCATTCAGCCTTGATGGGTGCCCGAGCCCAAAAACCTTTAGCTTAGGTAAAAGGTTATATTTATAGAAGGATTTCATTGTAACCTGTTATGTTGATTCCATATAATGCCTTTATGATGACATCCCCTTTTGGTCATGATTGGTCAACTGTGATGGCTACAGGTGCCCGAAGCCCGAAAACCTTGAGCACAGTGTACAGGTCATATTTATGAAGGGATTTCATTGTAACTTCGCAGGATCACTCCAGATGATGCCCAGATGAGATTGTCCCCCTTGGTTGCGATCATTCAACCATGATGGCTGCTCAAGCCTGAAGCTCGAAAACCTTTAGCACAGTCTACAGGTCATATTTATGAAGGGATTTCATTGTAACTTGGTAGGTTGACTTCATATAATGTCTAGATGAGAACGTCCCATTGTGGACACGATTGGGCAACTGTGACGGCTTCAGGGGCGCAAAACCCGAAAACCTTCAGAACAGTCTACAGGTCATAATTATGAAGGGATTTCATTGCAGCTTGGTAGGATGACTCCGTAGTGTCCAGATGAGAACGTCCCCTTTTGGTCGCGATCATTCAGCCTTGATGGCTGCCCGAGCCCAAAAACCTTTAGCATGTCTGTAGGTTGTGTTTATGGAAGGATTTCATTGTAACTTGTTAGGTTGACTCCATATAATGCCTAGATGATGACATCCCCTTTTGATCGTGATTGGTCAACTGTGATGGCTTCAGGAGCCCGAAGCCCGAAAACCTCGAGCACAGTCTACAGGTCATATTTATGAAGGGATTTCATTGTAACTTGGTAGGTTGACTTCATATAATGTCTAGATGAGAACGTCCCCTTTGGACGCAATTGGGAAACTGACGGCTACAGGGGCCCGAAGCCCGAAAACCTTTAGCACAGTCTACAGGCCATATTTATGAAGGGATTTTAATGTAACTTGATAGGATGACTCATTTTGTAATAATTTCACTGTAACTTGGTAACTTTTGTTGATTTCCGTTAACTGTGAGGGCCACATACATTAACTGTGAGGTCATATTAACCCACCCCTCAGCTCTTTAGTACAGTGTACACCTCATATTATTAGCTTAACTTGACATAGTCAAGATAAGCTATTGCCATCACGCGTGCGGAAGTAGTCTGTTAGTCTGTGAGTCTGTGACGTCTGTTCACATTTTCCTTTAGCACGGGCTACACCCCGCAGTTCTTGTCTGATCGTCACAAAATTTCATATGCAGGTTTGGGGTCATGTCTAGATGAGAACGTCCCCTTTTGGTCGCGATCGGGCAACCTGTATGGCTGCCCGAGCCCAAAACCCGAAAACCATTAGCACAGTCTACAGGTCGTATTTATGAAGGAATTTCGTTGTAACTTGGTAGGATGCCTCTGTAGAGTGCCTAGATGAGAACGTCCCCTTTTGGGCATGATCTATCAACCATGATGGCTGCCCAAGCTCGAAACCCAAAAACTTTTAGCGCAGTCTGCAGGTCATGTTTATTGTGGAGGGATTTCCTTGTAACTTGGTAGGATGTCTCCTTATGATGTCTAGATGCGAATTTCCCCATTTGGGCATGATCTGCCAACCGTGACGACTGCCCGAGCCCAAAACCCGAAAACCTTTAGCACAGTCTACAGGTCATATTTATTGAGGAATTTCATTGTAACTTGGTGGGTTGACTTCATACAATGTCTAGATGAGAAAGTCCCCCTTTGGACGTGATTGGGCAACTGTGACGGCTACAGGAGCCCGAAGCCCGACAACCTTTAGCACAGTCTAGAGGTCATATTTATGAAACGATTTCATTGTAACTTGGTAGGATGACTCCAAATAATGTCTAGTTTAGAACGTCTTATTTTGATCGCGATCATGCAGCCTTGATGGGTGCCCGAGCCCAAAAACCTTTAGCATAGGCAAAAGGTCATATTTATGGAAGGATTTCATTGTAACCTGTTAGGTTGACTCCATATAATGCCTAGATGATATCCCCTTTCGGTCGTGATTGGTCAGTTGTGATGGCTGCAAGTGCCCGAAGCCCGAAAACCTTGAGCACAGTCTACAGGTCATATTTATGAAGGGATTTCATTGTAACTTCTTAGGATCACTCCAGATGATGCTCAGATGAGATTGTCACCTATGGTTGCGATCATTCACCCATGATGGCTGCCCGAGCCCAAAGCCCGAAAACCTTTAGCACAGTCTACAGGTCATATTTATGAAGGGATTTCATTGTAACTTGGTAGGTTAACTTCATATAATGTCTAGATGAGAACGTGCGATCATTCACCCATGATGGCTGCCCGAGCCCGAAGCCCGAAAACCTTTAGCACAGTCGACAGGTCATATTTATGAAGGGATTTCGTTGTAACTTGGTAGGTTAACTTCATATAATGTTTAGATGAGAACGTCCCCTTTTGGACATGATTGGGCAACTGTGATGGCTGAAGGTGCCCGAAGCCCGAAAACCTTTAGCACAGTCTACAGGTCATATTTATGAGGGGATTTCATTGTAGCTTGGTAGGATGACTCCAAATAATGTCTAGATGAGAACGTCCCCTTTTGATCGCGATCATTCAACCTTGATAGGTGCCCGTGCCCATAAACCTTTAGCATAGGTAAAAGGTCATATTTATGGAAGGATTTCATTGTAACCTATTAGGTTGACTCCATATAATGCCTAGATGATGACATCCCCTTTTGGTCGTAATTGGTCAGCTGTGTTGGCTACAAGTGCCCGAAGCCCAAAAACCTTGAGCACAGTCTACAGGCCATATTTATGAAAGGATTTCATTGTAACTTCGCAAGATCACTCCAGATGATGCCCAGATGAGATTGTCCCCTTTGGTTGCGATCATTCAACCATGATGGCTGCCTGAGCCCGAAGCCTGAAAACCTTTAGCACAGTCTGCAGGTCATATTTATGAAGGGATTTCATTGTAACTTGGTAGGTTGACTTCATATAATGCCTAGATGAGAACGTCCCCTTTTGGACATGTTTGGGTAACTTTGACGGCTAAAGGTGCCCGAAGCCCAAAACCCTTTAGCACTGTCTACAGGTCATATTTATGAAGGGATTTCATTGTAACTTGGTAGGTTGACTCCAAATAAGGTCAAGATGAGAACGTCCCATTTTGGCCGTGATCATTCAGCCTTGATGGGTGCCCGAGCCCAAAAACCTTTAGCATAGGCAAAAGGTTATATTTATAGAAGGATTTCATTGTAACATTGTTAGGTTGACTCCATATAATGCCTAGATGATGACATCCCCTTTTGGTCATGATTGGTCAGCTGTGATGGCTACAGGTGCCCGAAGCCCGAAAACCTTGAACACAGTCTACAGGTCATATTTATGAAGGGATTTCATTGTAACTTCGCAGGATCACTCCAGATGATGTAACTTGATAGGATGACTCATTTTGGAATAATTTCATTGTAATTTTGTTGATATATGTTAACTGTGAGGGCCACATATATTAACTGTGAGGTCATATTAACCCACCCCTCAGATCTTTAGTACAGTGTACACCTCATATTATTTTTATCATAAACATAGCATGCAGGGAACAGAAATGAACATATTCCCAATTATCACAATTCTTGTCTTATTTCATAATCCTTTCATAAACATTGAACATTATCCTTTTCATCAAACACAACACACAAGTTAAGCTACAGTGTCATTGACACTTTCATTTTTATCATAAACATAGCATACAGGGAACATAAATGAACATATTCCCAATTATCACAATTCTTGTCTTATTTCATAATCCTTTCATAAACATTGAACATTATCCTTTTCATCGAACACAACACAGATGTTAAGCTACAGTGTCATTGACACTTTCATTTTTCAACTTCCTGGCTATTCCAAGATGAGGTCGGAAGGCAGGCATTATCAGACAACATTTTTCATCAGTACTGTGTATTCTGTTAACAACCACTATTGCCCAACATATATGTCAGCTCTAACAGGGTATCTGTTTTTCACTTTCGTCATTTTGTAAGGCTTAAATTCATGAGAGAATTAGAATCAGTCCTCGCAAAGGAATCTCGCAAGGGAAAAGATGGGAATCAACTTTGATTCTCACAAAATGTTCATTTGATTCTTGTCATAAATTCTGAATATGTCCTTAAAGGCTTGGAGAATTCTATTTATTTTTTGTTCCCTTGTAATTGGGTAACACTATAACTTAGCAGTGGTGTCTAATGAAGTCTTTGCAGCCAATACAGACAGACAAGATTTCAGTAAAATAATAAATAATAATAATATATACACTTATATAGCGCATGTATCACAATTTTGAAAGAGTTCCAAGGCGCTTTACAAAGATATTAGTAGGAATAAAAATTTAAGTATACAGTCCTTCCCCCATGTGTTCTTTAAAAATATTTTTCAAAAAAACCACTACCAGGGCACTGTAATTTTCATTAGCAAGAAGCCCTAAAACCTCTACAGGTAAAACATGTTCTTTTTGCACATGTAAGATCAAAATTGGTATAAATTGAGGTTATGTTTTACTATGGAATATGTGCTGGTTGAACTCTCAAGTATAACAGTATTCTCCAATTCTAAATTTAATATATATACAAAGTGAAAATTGTTTCTCACAGCAGGAGTTGAAAGAATCAAAACCGATTCTTGCAAATTGGGACACATTTTAAGGCTTATTTTGGCTGAAATGAAGCACTGCTACTTGCCTTCAGTTTTATGCAAAAGTTGACCGGCGGTTCACATAATAGAAATCAGGAAAAAAAAACCTTAGCTGGTAGACTACACTTGATCAGAAAAGAGTTCCAGGCCACAAAATTTGGTAAATTTGTGGTATTAGTGAGTTCATTCTTATTTTCTCATCTTGTAGAGGGGAAGTAATTGACCCGAATTGTTGAGGCATTAAAGTTACCATGTTTTAATTTAGACCAGAAAAAAAATATCTTGTTTCTCAAACCATTTTTCTTATTTTTAAGACGAGGAGAGATGCTTTTTTTCAGAGGGATATAGCTGTGGCTCTGTGCATCTAGATACAATTAGTTTCTTCTCTAAAGTTTAGCTTGGTCGATTGATACCAAGCTTGATTTGGGTGTTGTGTAAGATGACAGGGAGAACCCTATTTATTTTGAGGTCACTGTGCCAAAGGTCAGTATCGCAATGACCTGGGACTGACGTGGATTGGGGTCATTGTGCCAAAAGTCAAGGTCATACTGACTTTTCACTTACTAATTTTTATGTATTCTTCCCTCCAATTAAAGTTCTGTTGGTCCATTTGAAACTAAACTTGACATGTGGATTGGGTTTAATGTGTGGAAGAATCCTATTTATTTTTGGATCCTTGCACCAGAGGCCATGGTCACAAATTTTTTTTTATATTTTCCACTCTCTAATTAAAGATCTGCTAGGCTTGCAAAAATATAACTTGACATGCGGGTGGATTTTGCTTAGAGGAACCCTATACATTTTGCGGTGATTGTGCCAAAGGTCAAAGTCACAATGACCATTAACATAAAAATCTTCCTGGTTTTCACTCGCTAATGTTCTGCTGGGTTTGATCACAACCAAATTTGACGTTTAGGTTGGGTATGATTGTGATAATTATCTTTTAAGGTCATTGTGGCAAAGGTCAATGTCATAGTGACCTTTAACTTTCAAATTTTCCTGCTTTCAGTTTTCTAAAGGACCTCTGGGCTGATCAAAATGAAATTTAACATGTGGGTTGGGTGCGATGAGAGGTCATTATGCTGAAGGTTAAGGTCACAGGAACCTTTAACTTACAAATTTCCCTGGTTGCTCTTATTGCTGTATGGATGTGTTTTTTGGAGGGGGATTAGCCACCACTGGCAGCCAGCCATAGTGCCAAAGAAGAACCTTTCCTTTGCCCTTGAATTCCAATGCTTTGTTTGCTTCATTATGTTGACAGTTATTAGTTTTCTGAGGGCTCATATCACCCCAGTTCAGGACAATTGTGAACAAAATTTTTTTGTTCAAGTGGGGACTGAGATTGGAAAATTTTTTATTGGGAATTGGGAAAACATCATGCCCAAATGCCATTGGAAAAGGGTTTGATATTTCACCCCTGTAGACACTGAAAGGAATTCCAACACTCGGATGTTTAAAAACCAATGTTTCCAGCAGCAAAATTTTTCCATAATGCAGCTGTGAGTTTGGCCAGCCATATTTGGTTTGACAGAGCTCCCAGGGAACCAACACTTGTAGGTATAGTACGACCACCGTGGACACTTTCTATGAGTGGGCAGCATTTCCATGGATGCAATAGTATTAGATTCTAGACACAATAGGAAAAATCATCAAAAATTTAATTAATGAAGCACCGGTTACAACCTGGTGCTTCATTAATTAAAATTTTACAGATGATGATTTTTATTACCTGGTAAACACATAATGGCTCATGCATGGATTACAACCAGTCCACTGCGACTGTACTGTATAGACCCCTAAAGTGGGCAGCGTAGTTATGAACACAATTGGTTAAACTTGGCATTACAATTTTTCTGTCGTGCGATATAGCCTTAGCTCCAGAAAGTTGCCAAAAATCCCAATAAATAAATTCTTAACATACAAAGTATTTTTCAAAATAGTTTCTAAGGATTTAGTCCAGGTTGCCGTGTAGCAGCTCTTGACTAGATTGTTGAAAAATTTGTAAAAATTTAACGGAACCTATCAGTGATGGGAAAGTTCATTCAATTTTCAGATTAAATTTCAAGTTTAAATTTCAAGTTTAAAGTCGTCAAATTGTAATTATTACGGTGGCAGGAGATTTGCTGTCCTGAGCCGGAATATTTCAAACTATGCCAGGATTTTAAACCCCCAATAAACAATAAAAAGAAATGCTAGAGTTTTAATACAATATACTTCAATGGAAATGTTTTCAGTGATTTTGTTTCACTTGGAGTTACATCCTCCAACCTCCTATGGGAACCTAGGAAGTGGAGCAGTGCTTTTTTACTGTGGTATTCAAGTTCTGCGTTGCTAGTAAAATAGGACCCGGTAATAATGCCTGGAGTGGAATTCCTAATATGTGGGAAACATAAGTTTAAATGATTTGCTAAACTTAACATCATACCTATGTTGCAGTCATGATAAAGCCATAAATTCTAACTGTAACCTTTTAAACAACAAAAATAAATTAATACATTCACCATGGCACTGGTTTAATTGTTAGCTTGACAAAGTCAAGATAAGCTATTGCCATCACTCTTGGGGAAGTCTGTTAGTCTGTGAGTCTCTTCACATTTTCCTTTAGCACAGGCTACACCACGTAGTTCTTGTCCGATCATCATGAAATTTCATATGCAGGTTTGTGGTCATGTCTGGATGAGAACGTCCCCTTTTGACCATGATCAGTCAACCGTGATGGCTACCCGGGTCCAAAACCCCAAAACCTTCAGCACAGTCTGCAGGTTGTAATTATGAAGGGATTTCATTGTAACGTGGTAGGATGCCTCTGTATAATATCTAGATGAGAGCGTCCCCTTTTGGTCTTGATCTGTCAACCAACTGTGACAGCTGCCCAAGCCCGAAAACCAAAAACTTTTAACACAGTTTACAGGTCATATTTAATATGGAGGGATTTCGTTGTAACTTGGTAGGATGACTCCAGATAATGTCTAGATGAGAACATCCCCTTTTGTTCGCGATCATTCAGCCACGATTGCTGCCCATGCCCAAAATCTGAAACCTTTAGCATAGTCTACAAGCCGTATTTATGGAGGGATTTCATTGTTACTTGGTAGGTTGACTCCATATCATGTCTAGATGATAACATCCCCTTTTGGTCGTGATTGGTAAAATATGATGGCTACAGGGGCCCGAAGCCTAAAAACCTTTAGCACAGTCTACAGGTCATATTTATGAAGGGCTTTCATTGTAACTTGGTACGATGACTCCAGATAATGCCAAGATGGTCGCGATCATTCAACCATGATGGCTGCCCGAGCCCAAAACCCAGATAACTTTAGCACAGACTGCAGGTCATATTTATGAAGGGATTTCTTTGTAACTTGGTAGGATGACTCTGTATAATGTCTAGGTAAGGACTTCCCGTTTTGGTTGCAATCGGTCAGCCGTGATGGCTACACAAGTCCGAAGCCCAAAAACCTTTAGCACATTCTACAGGCTGTATTTATGAAGGGATTTCAATGTAACTTGATAGTATGACTCATTTTGGAATAATTTCACTGTAACTTGGTAACTTTTGTTGACATACCTTAACTGTGAGGGCCACATACATTAACTGTGAAGGCCACATACATTAACTATGAGGGCCACATTAACACACTCCTCAACTCTTCAGTACAGTCTACACTTCACCCCCATTGCCCACGTGGGAGCACGGTGGTGTTTTGTACTAAGGCGTATTGCACGTCGATGGTGCACTTGTCTTCAACCAATGCTAACCCTGTTTGTGTGGAGTTAATATGTTGGGGAGCTGACAGTTTCTCGCCATTGCTTGGTGGTTCTCTATGGGTATTCCGGCTTCCTCCACCCATAAAACTGCGGTGGTCATGATTAGCCATTGTGCAGAAATATGTGACCTTGAACACCAATACTCCACCACCAAGCTAAGCTAATCTCATCGCTCTCCATCTGTCGTCCGTCAACACCAGGTTTTGGACTTCTCATCCAAAACAACTGGGCCAATTCAAGTCAAAGTTTGTGTTAGTGATGGTCCCGAAGAGGCATTGCATTTTTGTTCAACTCACCATGCCCAGCCCCATAAGGATGGGGTGTGGGGAAAATGCTCCAAAATATTTAAAAAATCTTCTCATGAACCAGTGGATACAATGACTTGATATTTGTTATGGAGCTTCCTTTTGAGGTGTAGAATCAAGTTTGTTCAAACAAAGTTCTTGAAGCAAATGAACAATTTGGCTTTGTAATGGGAGGCGTAAGGTTTTTGGCCTTGCTCCAAATTTCTATTTTCTGAACTGATGATCTGATTTGAACCAAATTTGGTTTGTGGTATTATTGGGTCATATGTACTTGGCTAGTGCCAAACCTGGGAGCTTAAAAAAATAAATATTTTCAAATGCCCGTATTTCCCAAACCACATGGAACATAGAGCTGTTATTTGGTATGAAGCATCCTTAGGACCAGTAGAATTGAATGGTAAAAAAAATTGCCATCGGTTATGTCAGGGTGTTCTGTGGAGGGCATCGGAAAAATGCTAAGTCGGCATATTTTCAAAAAAATTTAAATTCTTTTCTCCAGAACCAATGGTCAGAATCCTTTGATATTCCGTATACAGCTTTTATAGGGGTGTCAGATACAAGTTTGTTGAAATAAAGCTCATTGGTCCATATACAGGAGCCCAAATTTTTAACTTGGTGCAATATTGGGAATATTCTTCAGAACCTTTTAATGTTTGGTATACATCATTGTTATGAGGGTCAGATTCAATATTGTTCAAACCAAGTCCCTAGGTTAATATTTGGGCTTCCTATGGAATATGGGGGATAATTTTTAAAAATCTTCTTCAGATCCACCAGTCAGAATGCTTTCATATTTGGTATACAACATCTTGGGGGGGGGGGGGGGGGGGGGGGGGGGGGGGTGTATAGATTCAAGTTTGTACAAATCAGATCCCTAGATATATATTTGGACTCACTATGGTAGCCCAAATTTTTACTTAGTGCGATATGCAGCGATATGAGGAAATTTCTTTAAAAATCTTCTTCAGATCCACCAGTCGGAATGCTTTCATATTTGGTATACAACATCTCTAGGGGGGTCAGATTCAAGTTCGTTCAATTCAAGTGCCTGGGTTATATTTGATTTCCATATGGCAACCTGAAATTTAACTTAGTGCGATGTAAGAGAATTTCTTCAAAAATCTTCAGATTCACCTATCAGAATCCTTTCATATATGGTTTACAACATCTCTAGGGGAGTCAGAACATGTTTGTTCAAATTGGTTCCCTGGATTAATACTTGGGCTCCCTATGGTAGCCCGAATTTTAACTTTGGGCAAAAAGAGGAAATTTCTTTAAAAATCTTCATCAAATCCACCAGTCAAAATGCTTTCATATTTGGTATGCAACATCTTTAGGGGGGGTCAGATTCAACTTTGTTCAAATTCAGAGCCTGGGTTAATATTGGAGCTCCCTTTGGGAGCCGGAATTGGCCATGCAGCTGAAGATTTAGAAATTTTGTATTCAATACCCTCTAGAGGTGTGTAACTAAGATTAATCAATAGGTTTATTAAGGGGCTTCATAGGGGAACCCTACATTTTATATTATTAGATTAAATGAATAAAAGGCATGATGCTCAGACTATTTTTGTCACTCCTGAGGGGCTCATGGATTGACAATGTATTCTATGGAGATGGATTCTTGGACTAACTCGACTTATAATTTGATGAAGGGCGGGTGAGCGGGCGAAAACAATTGGTTTCTGGATGATAGCTTATAATGATTCAACCCATGTTCATGAAACTTCATAGGTAGGTTGGTATTGGTGAGAGGAAGAACCCTATTCATTTTGGACTTGCTTGGTCAAAGGTCAAGGTCACAGTGACCTTGAACATAGTAAATTGTAAACAATTGGTTTCCGGATGACAACTTGACTATGGTTCAACCCACATCCATGAAACTTCATATGTAGGTTGGCCTTCTTGAGAGGAAGAACGCTATTTATTTTGGACTCACTAGGTCAAAGGTCAAGGTCACAGTGACCCTGACCATAGTAAATCAAAACGATTGGTTTCCAGATGATAATTTGACAATGGTTCCACCAACGTTCATGAAACTTCATAGTTAGGTTGGCATCAGTGAGAGGAAGAACCCTATTTATTTTGGACTCGCTAGGTGAAAGGTCAAGGTCACAGTGATCTTCAACATAGTAAATCGTAAACAATTGGTTTCCAGATGATAACTTGATAATGGTTTGACCCACATTCATGACACTTCATAGGTAGGTTGTCCTAGGTGAGTGGAAGACCCCTATTTTTCTTGGACTCCCTAGGTCAAAGGCCAAGGTCACAGTGATCTTGAACATAATAAATCATAAACAATTGGTTTCCAGGTGATAATTTGGCAATGGTTCCACCTACGTTCATGAAACTTCATAGGTAGGTTGCCATTGGTGCTAGAAAGAGCCCTATTTATTTCAGAATCACTAGGTCAAGTTCACAGTGACCCTTCACATAGTAAATTGTAAGCAATTGGTTTGTGGACGATAAGTTGATAATGATTAAACCCACTTTGTGCTGCCACAACTCAACATTGGATCGGTGATCCTATCATCATTTTTCAAGAATATCTCCAAATGAATGTTTCAATGATGATCTAAACTGACAAGCATATACCTGATTATATCTATGATGAGATATTTGAACTGAGAAACATTTTAATTACCTAATAAAGACATGGAAAAATTTGTTAATTTTTCTCCATGTTATTAACTGCAAGGCCCTCCGAGCTACATCAAAAAACATTCTTTTGATAAAATTATAAATCAGCATTTTTTTTTGTTTTTTTTTTGCATTTCAAAGCATTGGAAAGCAGGCACAGTTATAAATGCACCCAAAATGTTGGACATAAAATCAATATTTTTATACTGTACCAATGACCCAGACATAGCTGGTGCTAACTCTTAAAATATAGGGCCAAACACAAATTTTGCCCCCCAATCCCCAAAATTAGCATCTAAAACCAAAGAAAACATGTCCTGAATGGCCCTCCACACTGCACCTCTACTGCGCATGCGCAGTGTCAAGGACGTTCCGAAATTGGTGCCATTAATCATTCTAAGTTTGGCCCTTCATCAGTTAACAACTGACTGATCTTTGTGCTTGTAAATGTCAGTTTAAATGATGCCAGACACATAAATATTAGTGAAATGGTGATTCTAAGGAGGATAGAGAAGGAGGAGAGGAAAAATGTGTGACAGAATATTATCAGGGCTGTAACTTAAAATTTTTTAATGAAATTATGTTAAGTTACCTATTTTCGAGGCAGCAGCCATTTTGTTGTCATTCTGATTATTTAGTTACACTGATTTTTCAGTGTTTTCCTCTCTCCCTGTCCTTTAAGTCCCCCCTTGCTATTCTCCCATGCTTTTGGCATAGTTTTTGTAATTATTATTACTAAATTTTCTTGGGAGTTTTAGCTGAATAACAGAATGAATTCTGTTCTTTTCCCCATGTTTACGTCTTCACCTACGGGTGGTTAGGCGTTGTGTTCTGCATCTACCATCTGATGTTCTGCAGTTTCTTCCCTGAAGTCTCTGTTTTGCATCAGATAGTGTATTTTTGGTAACTGATTCCGGGCCTGGGTGCCTGGAGTCTTATTTTAGTGTTTTTACATTCATTGTTTACATTTACAACAGCCCTCTGTGTGAGGGGGGGATTTCTGGAAAATAATATCTTAATGTTATTTTAATCATAACTAGATACATTATTATTGTTCGTAAGTGTTGAATAAATTGTTTAAAATATTTTTAAAATTTTTGTCCACACTTAGGCTTGGGATCCATTGGGGCTCCACGTTACTTTTCAGAAACTTGGGCTGTTCTGAAAAAATATTTTTTCAAAATATTTTGATTTCAATTATTTTTTCTATATTAATGGATCATATTATTATTATGTATTTTGATTGCCAGGGGTTAGTGCGAGTACCAGGACTTGTTTTCTTTTCACATTGAAAGGATATTGATCAATTGTAATAAGAGGAAGTCTTCCTCTGACTTTTATAATCATTCTTTATGTGGTCAGTGTACTCGCATTAACTCCTGTTCTGTATCGTATGATTTCGATGACAATATAGGATGCGTATGTCACGGTATGTTAGTGGGGAATTGGACACTCCGGTCCTTTCCCCGCAGGGTCACTCTACTTTATCAATTTCTATTTCAGACGATCAAGATTAGGGTGATGTATCTGTGATGTCTTCCAACAGTGTGCCTCCGTCGTCACAATTAATAAAGGGCTAGCGGAAAAGTGCTCATGTAAATACGCCAAATGCCTAAGAGGACCCTAGTAGGTTCGACGGCCTTTGACGTCCGCTAGCTCGCCCGGTGTAGCGTCCATTCACCGAATGGTTCGGCAGCCGGGTTCGTCCGTTGCGGTCTAGAAGGAATTTTGGGGTGATGCGAGCACTATAAATCAACCAATGCACACCCAGTGACGGCGGATCAGAGGGAGAACGGAGGAAGCCTTTTAGTCCGGTTCATAGCTCGTTCTGGTCCATCCGGACGGCGAGCGAGAGAGGCCCCTCTCTCATACAACAACATCTGGCCCCAGATGTTGTGGTACAAAATGTTTCGCATTCGGAGCATACGTCCGTCGCTCGGGACGCTCCGACATATAGTCAGTCCGGAGTAGACTGTCAATAAGGCTTCCTCATTCTCATGGTAGCGCACACGACCGCTCTTGGCTACGTGACCTTGGATTTCCAGTCAGCTTCGCCAGTCAGAGAATCATCGGCGACCAGGTCACACCATCCGGTAGCCAGGGACACCAGGCCTGCAGACTACGGACGTTCGCATAGGAAGTGTGTGGGAGTCAACGTACACGGAGCTTCCGGCGGCAATGCATCGTAAGACCGCTACTGCACAGGCCTCGGGAACGGGCGTGCTTTCCTAAATAGCACAGTTTATCGCTATATATTTTATTATTTTATGCTTGCTATAAATATATAAATAGCACAGTTTATCGCAGCATCCCAGCATCAACTGAATCTGTCGCATATTTTTTATCCAACGATGCTGGGTCGGGACGCTCCGCGGAAGCGGGTACGGACGTCCGAAAATTTCATCCGGTCCGACGGGATACCAAAAGGGATTTGGAGGATTTCGAGCTTTCCCTTTCGGAACAACATATACTGTTGTGTATGTCATCTGACTTCGTCTTCTACAGCTTCTTTCGTCGGACCAGATTGCTGCGATGCCGGATAAGAAACTGGTAGCGTCGGTGGACTTAGAAATTTTTGGTTCGGTTCAGGGACATCGTCCCTCAGTTCCGACATAGTCCAATAATGTCACACAAACTTTCGAATTATTGAACGACGCTATATATTTTATTATTTTATGCTTGCTATAACCAAGCATTTCTGGTTTCTTGTTCGCAAAGTTACGGAGATGTCTTTCAAAAGTGTGCCTCTGTCGTCATAGTTAATGAAGAGCTAGCGGCAATAAGTGCTCATGGAATATGTCTATCGCCTAAGAGATCCCTTGTAGGATCGACGAAGTGACATTCGCTAGCTCACCCGGTGTAGCGTGCATTCATCGAATGGTTCGGCTGCCGGGTTCGTCCGTTGCGGTCTAGGAAGGAGATTTGGGTGATGCAAGCACTTTAATTACTTTAGTACTCACCCAGTGACGGCAGATTGAGGACAGATCGGAGGAAGCCTGTTAGTCCGGTTCCTGGCTTGTCCAGGTCCGTCCGGGCTGTGAGCGAGAGAGGTCCCTCTCTCGTCCAACAACATAGGGGACCGAATGTTGTGGTTCAGATATTTTACATTCGGAGCATATGTTCGTCGGTCGGGACGCTCCGTTATATTGACAGTCTGAGAGACTGTCCATAATGCTTCCTCATCCTCACAGCAGGGCACACGACCGCACATTGGCTACGTGACCTCGAGTATCCGATCAGTTTCGTCTTTCAGTGATTCCACGGCGAATAGGTCACGCCATCTGGTAGCCATGGGACACGAGGCCTATACACTCCGTTCGCTCGCATATTGGTAGTATGCACGGGGTAACGATCACGGAGCTTCCAGTGGCTATGCATTGTAGGACCGCTTCTCCTCAGGCCTCAGTGACGGACGTGCTATCCGAGTTAGCACAGTTGTTTCGCAGCATCCCAGCAGTCGACAGTTTCTTGGTCGAATCAGGAATTATCCGACGGCGCTGGGTCGGTGCGGTCCGCGGTTGCATCAGGTACGGACGACCGAACGCTTTATAGGGTCCGACAGGATGGCGAAAGGGATTCGAAGGATTTCGAGTTTTCCCTTTCGTAGTATCGGAAGCTGCCATTCATATCTTCTGGCATTATCTTCCAGTGATTGTTATTTCGGACTACATTGCTGTGATGTTGGATAAGAGACTTATAGCGTCATTGGACTCGGAATTTTGGATCGGTTCAGGGACATTGTCCCTGACTTACTGACGCAGTCCAATAATTTCATTACAACATGTGTTTTATTTTTCGACGCTATATATGCATACAAGCCTGCTACCAAGCATGATAGTTTAGTTTCTTGTCCGCGTTGCTCATTTCTGCCGTTTTATCATTTATGCGAATAATTTATTTTGGCAGAGCAGGGCATACCGAGAGTTCATATGCGTCTAGACGGTGTGGTTAAAGACTGGAAATATTCTTTTTCGCCATCTATGTCTTTTCCAACCTCAATGTTGGAAACGACAATGATGTCTAGTAGACTTAACTTAGACGCTTTATCATACGTAATCCACCTTACTGAGGCGTTATCATTACGTCTTCAAGAAAAGATTTATGGGATATTATTCTCAATGTGATTTCTTTTGAGGGCAGTAGTTTGTTCACGTATAACTCCGCCCTTCAGTGGCTGATTGGAGTTGGTTAGACGTGACGCAGCCCTAGCTACATCCACGCGCGTGGATAGTAAGGTTAAGAACTCTCTCAGAGTCGCTTCGTTCTCGGAGAAGTTTCTCTTCGACGGCAACTTTTCAGCAATCCATGAATTGCTCGATTTACACGTTCTCTTGTCTATCTAGTGTTACAAGAGATTCAGACTGGGGTAAACATTCGGTGGTTGACTCAGAGAGTGCCACTGCAGTTGCCGGACCCGAGTGTTGTAGTTATGATGGTTGCCAGTCAAACAGATTGGGATATAATATTGATCCCAACGGATTCGAAGTGCCAGGGTCTTTGGGTTCCGCAGTCTCTTAGCAACCAATTATCTTCCGCGGAATAATGTTTTTTAGGCTTGCTTTATGTCATTGCATGAACATTATTCAGAAACGCATGCCCAAATCCTGTCCGTTAATTCGACAGTAGTGGCGTATCTCCGGAACCAGGAAGGCACTCATTCGTTTCCGTTATTCAATTTAATGGAAAGAATCCGTCTGTTGGTTATAGTACACCAAGTTCTGTTTCGGTCCGTCATATTCCGGGTCGTCTGATTGTTTTACCGGACCCCCGTTCACTTAGGGGTCGCTTGTTGCTGTCAGAATGGACTCTCAACAAACAAGTATTCAATCAGATTTGCTATCTATGGGAGTGCCCAATGATGATTATTTACGACACAGCTTGCTTTTCAGTTGCAGACGTATGTGTTGGCTTGTCCGGATCTCTGAGCTAATGTTGTTAACGCTCTATTGATCTATAGGACGGAATGATAGGATACGCGTATCCTCCGGCGCTGTTGTTTCAGCAGGTATTGCTAAGATAAACAACCACGATACATTTCTGTTGATAGCATCTCTATCTTCACAGAGACCATGGGTAATTTACTCTGTTGTCTACTGTGGGACTTAACGTGAAATCTTCCTCAATGAGAGGATCTTTTTACGCTGGGTAAATCGTGTCATCTTTATCACAACCCGCAAGGTCGCAACCTTCACGTATTCCGTTGTGTGGTCCGTATTGCATTGTAAGCATTGTACTGGACGAGCTTTGGACGTGATTTCTTACTATAGGAGATCCTCTTCTTCGCTATTCTATGCGGCTAAAGTGGAGGCTCTTCCGTCGTTGGTGTAGGGATCATTATGTTCATATTGTTGATCCCTCCATACTACTCATTGCAACTTTTTAGTATACTTGTTTGACAAGATCTACTGCAGCCTGTTATTATTAACGTTATAGGTTTATGTTACCTCATACCTATGCACTCTAGGATAGTTTACAATTGAGTCTTATGTCTCTTTATCTAAGTCAGTTAGTAACTTTTTGATAAATAGACTTAGAATCTTTAGATTAAATTCCTATATGGAATTTAGCTTCGGTTCTTATTTAGGTAAGTAATCATTTGAGCCTCTGGAAACAGTAGTTTTCAAATTCTGACCTTTTAGACAGTAATTCTGTTGGTTTCTCTTTTACTGAAGAGTCAGTGAGTTTCATGCACTATCGATGGATGATTTTCACTTTCGTAGTTTCGGAATCACTACTTCCTTTACTATTTAGGTTGGATTTTTGCATAAGAGTTAGGCTCCTAATATCCGGAACCTATTGTTATTAAGGTCCTTCCGTCTCCGTACGGGCATAGGCCTTTACTCTCTCCGGTTAGAGTTTATGTATTTATAAACAGATATCTGTTTATTACTTCGGGCGTAAGCTTCTTCTGTCTTTCATGCCTAATAGAAGGACGTTACACTCCATTCTATTGCTAATGGATTCTATTAACTATCGGTACTGCTTATGGTATATCATTGACTCAGCAGTTGTGTTTGAGATTTCGGCTCATGAAGTAAGAGTTCTTTTACATCTTGGGCTTACTTTTATAGTGTCGCTATTTTAGATTTTTGAAGGCTGCTCATTGCGCTCAGCCATCCACATTCATGAATTTTTATCTCAGAAATATCGAGTCCATTTCTGGAGGCCTCTATTGTTAGGTCTATTATCTACTGCTCAGAATGTTATTCACTTAACAGTTGCTATTATAGCTAGGTAGGCTGTCTGTTTCGGCAGTGACTCCGTTCTGCTGCCCTCTTCGCTCTGGGCTATTTGACCCAGGGCAAGAAAAAGGGGGGGGGGGGGGGGGGGAGGGTGTTCCCTTGGGTCACCTGTTTTACTATGAAAACAAGGGGATACCTCCTCCGGAGTTAGTAATTCTGAGCTGTTATTGGGATGGTTGTTTAGTGAGAAGTTTATGTTTTAAAAATTCATTCAAGTCTTAGTTTTTAAAGTATAGCTTTTGAATATTGCATGTGTCAACGGACATGATTATGCAATCCTCAGACACTTTTAAGGAGTATAAGAGACTCTATTCTCTAGACTTACTTTATTTATTGGCTTACTTTAAAAATTATTAGTATAAGGATTATATTGGATATTAATAGAGTACATGGATGTATGATGCTCAATTTTGGAAGGTGTTGTATCTTTCTAATTTATCATAAATAAGAAAGATACATGTAAGGCCTATTACTTCTTTTTCCCTAGAGGGGATGACTCTATTTTATATTATTGAGCGTATTCCATCTTGCTCTATGTCCTTGGCCCTCCAGCCTTTTTACTATTCAGCTATGTCTGGGTCATTGGTACAGTATAAAAATGTTAAAAAATTTATAGTAATTTCTATATTTTTTATACTTACCAATGACCCAGACGGGGATGGCCCTCCCAGGAGTTGGGAACTCTTGCCTCCCCGCTGAGTACATAGCGCTTACCAGGCACTGGTTATTAGAATGATTAATGGCGCCAATTTCGGAACGTCCTTGACACTGCGCATGCGCAGTAGAGGTGTAGTGTGGAGGGCCATTCAGGACATGTTTTCTTTGGTTTTAGATGCAAATTTTGGGGATTGGGGGTAAAATTTGTGTTTGGCCCTATATTTTAAGAGTTAGCACCAGCTATGTCTGGGTCATTGGTAAGTATAAAAAATATAGAAATTACTATAAATTTTTTAACTTTCTTTGCGATCAATGTGATGTTGGATTACTTCCCTTGCACTGCATCACTACCCATCTGTTTTTTGTTAACAAATAAATGCAAATAAGAAAATTTAACAAAAACATGAAATGGTTTGCAAAGACCTTGTGGACTGGCATAAAAATTATGTCAAGAACGTTTAATTGGCAGATATCAGTGACCAGCCAGGGGGCAGGGTGGCTCAGTATGTGTAGGGGCAGGCTGCAAGCAGAGTCCTTGGTTCAAATCCCACCTGCGGTAATCGCACTGGGTACTTGGGCAAGACACTTTACCCCCGATTGCCCACGGGGGCATGGTGGCATTGTGTACTAAGGCATACTGCACGTTAATGGTGCACCTGTCTTTCAGCAATGCTAACCCTGCTTGTGTGGAAGTGGTATGTTGGGGAGCTGACAGTTGCTCGGTGGTTCTCTCCAGGTACTTCGGCTTCCTCCACCTGTAAAACTTGTGGTCATGATTAGCCATTGTGCAGAAATATGTGACCTTAAACACCAATAAATAAATAATCAGTGACCAGGCAGGAGGGTGAAGTGTGCGATATCTTTGCCCTGGCACGATCACTATGCCCAATTTCTATGTTTGGACAAAATCAAAATCGTCTTGTGATTTTGAGCGGCTGCTGTAAGAAAAGTGATTTATCTTTAGTCATTTGAATGCAACCCTTATATTTACTCTTTGATGACAAAACAAAGGACATAAAAACTATTTGATACTCTAAGTTATGTTTGTCTTTAAAAGAACAACATAAATATAAAAAAAATAATTCTGTAAAAAATGAAATCCTACAGTCGAAATTAGGAGAGATGTTGGTTAAAACATTGGAGTGAGTTACCAGCCAAAATTTTTTCATTTTTCACGACTTCAGTAAAAGTTATCAAAACCACAAGAAATGTGATTTGTGTTTCTTTTATTTCACTGGCATTTAAAGCGGGAACCATTATGACACCATGGCAGTTTTTGGTGTATCTTGAAGTGATGTCTAATTACTGATGTTGTCTAATTACCGAAATAAGAACAACATTTGTATGCGATCCTTCAAAACCATAGTTAGACCTTAGTGACTCCTCAAAAAATAAGGAAAAGTTGATTTTCACTAAAATGTATCTTTTCTTGTCAATTTTTTCATCTTGACAAAATCCCATATCTCATTGAAAGAACGAGGCAGATTCCACCAGCGGCAAGCCATTATCTGAAATCAGGTGTGACCATGCTAGAGAAGGCGGGGTGGAATCTCGACACAAATGCTTGTACAGAGGACAGGAAATCATAAAAATTATTGCCAAATTTTAGCTGGGAAAAGTAAGTTTGATTTGGGGGGAGGTAGGGGGCTGGGCTCCCTAGGCACCCCATGGCTCCACCACTGAATCCCACCAACTTGATTTTTAGTGTTTGATGGGTCTATTGACAAATTTTGATATATTAAATTAAATTCTCTTAGCACCCGGCATTTCTTTCTAAACTTCTCCCTGAAGAGCTCCCAATTCTCCCTCTTTTTCTGCGAGGGAGAAGCCATTTCTCCCTGAAATTCACTCCTAGGCTGGTCACTGATGTCACATGAGACTTGTGAACAACAATATTAGGCTCATCTATAAAGCCTTGCATAATGTTGTTCTCACTTCGCCTCATGTGACACCATATCGGCGAACTGAATGCCCTAAAACTTACAATATTGGAACTATGAGTAGAGAATGGATTTTCTGGAAAATTCTTATTTCTTTTTTTATACCCCCGCTTCGAAGAAGTGGGGGCTATATAGGAATCGCCCTGTACGTCCGTATGTCCATCCGTCCGTCCGTACATCTTTCCGTCCGGACAAATTCTTGTGTGCGCAACTCCTCCTACATTAATGAACCGATTTTGATGAAACCTTCATCTCTACTAAGTGAACATGTGCATATTCCAAACTTTTTGATCTGCGACAATTTTAACCAGGTTATCTCTCTTGAACTTTGATTTAATATGGGTTTCTATATGAAATTCTTGTGTGCGCAACTCCTCCTACATTTTTCAATCAATTTGGACAAAACTTTTCAGACATCATCACTACTAAGTGAACATGCGCATATTCCAAGATTTTTGATCTGCGACAATTTTAACCAGGTTATCTCCCTTTGACTTAGATTTATTGTGTCTTTCCATCCGAACAAATTCTTGTATGCGCAACTCCTCCTACATTAATGAACCGATTTTGATGAAACCTTTCAAACATCATCTCTACTAAGTGAACATGTGCATATTCCAAACTTTTTAATCTGCGACAATTTTAACCAGGTTATCTCTCTTGAACTTTGATTTAATATGGGTTTCTACATGAAATTCTTGTGTGCGCAGCAACTCCTACATTTATCAATCAATTCGGACAAAACTTTTCAGACATCATCACTACTAAGTGAACATGCGCATATTCCAAGATTTTTGATCTACGACAATTTTAACCAGGTTATCTCCCTTTGACTTAGATTTATTATGTCTTTCCGTTCGAACAAATTCTTGTGTGCGCAACTCTTCCTACATTAATGAACCGATTTTGATGAAACCTTTCAAACATCATCTCTACTAAGTGAACATGTGCATATTCCAAACTTTTTGATCTGCGACAATTTTAACCAGGTTATCTCCCTTTGACTTAGATTTATTATGTCTTTCCGTTCGAACAAATTCTTGTGTGCGCAACTCCTACATTAATGAACCGATTTTGATGAAACCTTTCAAACATCATCTCTACTAAGTGAACATGTGCATATTCCAAACTTTTTGATCTGCGACAATTTTAACCAGGTTATCTCTCTTGAACTTTGATTTATTATGGGTTTCTACATGAAATTCTTGTGCGTGCAACTCCTACATTTATCAATCAATTTTGACGAAACCTTTCAAACATTATCACAACTAAGTGAACATATGCATATTCCCAAATTTTTGATCTGCGACAATTTTAACCAGGTTATCTCCCTTTAACTTGGATTTATTATGTGTTTTCAAATGGGATTCTTGTGTGTGCAACTCCTCCTACATTAATGAACTGATTTTGAATACATGTTGCACATTGTAAATGTGTTTTTCCAAATGTAAACCATATATGTGTGGGCTCTTCAAGTATTCAGTGCTGTTCTGTGGAAGGCCACATGCAAATACAAATTTCAACAACAAAAAATGATCTTTATGTATACATTTCCTTATGGCCTTCGCCTACATGATCAGAAGTGCATTCCTCTAAAAACCCAAAGCGGAGGTATTAATCACCTTCAGTGATAGTTCTAGTTGCTTTTTCTTTCAAAATTCACAGGAACATTTAGGTAAAGAAAAACCAGAAGAACCAACAACTAGTACTGCTTCAAGCACAGGAAATACTGTTCCAACAACAAGTGCTCCAGTTAATACTTCTGCTGCAGGGGGAACTTCTGTTCCTCCACCTGCTACAGCACCAAGAACTGATGAATCAAATATGGTCAGCCCAGAACACTTGCAGCAGGTAACACAGATTTTATATCTTCCTTACGCACATATTTTTCTTCCCAGTGTTGCCATATTAAGTTATTTAAGTTTTATATCAAATGGAAAACTTCTCTTTAAACTGTATATGTGAACTTTTGACTCGGATTTAATCAGATGTCTGCTTCTGTTCGGGCTTGCCAAATGGATTCCTATGGGGTCTTGAATGCCAGAATGTTTTTAAAAAATACTTGAAAAATCAAGTTACTAATAAATTTCTCCAAATAGAAAATGCTTTATCAGTTTTAGCTCGCCTGACTGAGAGTCATGGTGAGCTATTGCCATCGCCTAGTTTCTGGCATCTGTTAACAGTCTTCTTCCAAATCATTGGACAAAAACCAACCAAACATGGCATAAATTATCTTTGAGGGATTACCTTCCAAGTTTTTCAGGAGAAGTAGCTAAGCCCAATGGGCTGGGGTAGCGTCCGAAAAACCTGAAATTCTTCAAAAATCTTCTCATAAACCACCAGTTACAATGCTTTGAAGTTTAGTATGCAGCTTCTCAAGATTCAAATTTTTTTAAAGAAAGTTTCTCTGTCATATTTAGGTTTGTGCTGGTAGGGCCAGTATTTTTGGTCTCACCCCACTTTTTTATTAGCTTAACTTGACCTAGTCAAGATAAGCTATTGCCATCACGCGTGCGGAAGTCTGTTAGGCTGTGACGTCTGTTCACATTTTCCTTTAGCACGGGCTACACCCCGCAGTTCTTGTCAGATCGTCACGAAATTTCATATGCAGGTTTGGGGTCATGTCTAGATGAGAACGACCCCTTTTGGTCGCGATCGGGCAACTGGTATGGCTGCCCGAGCCCAAAACCCGAAAACCATTAGCACAGTTTACAGGTCGTATTTATGAAGGGATTTCATTGTAACTTGGTAGGATGCCTCTGTATAATGCCTAGATGAGAACGTCCCCTTTTGGGTATGATCTATTAATCGTGATGGCTGCCCAAGCTCGAAACCCAAAAACTTTTAGCACAGTCTGCAGGTCATGTTTAATGTGGAGGGATTTCATTGTAACTTGATAGGATGACTCCTTATGATGTCTAGATGAGAATTTCCCCATTTGGGCATGATCTG
Organism: Pictodentalium vernedei; assembly: GCA_031216915.1. Taxonomy (NCBI): domain Eukaryota; kingdom Metazoa; phylum Mollusca; class Scaphopoda; order Dentaliida; family Dentaliidae; genus Pictodentalium; species Pictodentalium vernedei. The sequence continues at coordinate 223,241,486 of CM062296.1, forward strand.
CCAACCGTGACGACTGCCCGAGCCCAAAACCCGAAAACCTTTAGCACAGTCTACAGGTCATATTTATTGAGGAATTTCATTGTAACTTGGTGGGTTGACTTCATACAATGTCTAGATGAGAAAGTCCCCTTTTGGACGTGATTGGGCAAATGTGACAGCTACAGGGGCCCGAAGACTGAAAACCTTTAGCACATTCTAGAGGTCATATTTATGAAGGGATTTCATTGTAACTTGGTAGGATGACTCCAAATAATATCAAGATGAGAACATCCCATTTTGATCGCGATCATGCAGCCTTGATGGGTGCCCGAGCCCAAAAATCTTTAGCATAGGCAAAAGGTCATATTTATGGAAGGATTTCATTGTAACCTGTTAGGTTGACTCCAAAAATGCCTAGATGATGACATCCCCTTTTGGTCATGATTGGTCAGTTGTGATGGCTTCAAGTGCCCGAAGCCCGAAAATCTTGAGCACAGTCTACAGGTCATATTTATGAAGGGATTTCATTGTAACTTTTTAGGATCACTCCAGATGATGCCCAGATGATATTGTCCCCTATGGTTGCGATCATTCAGCCATGATGGCTGCCCGAGCCTGAAGCCCGAAAACCTTTAGCACAGTCTACAGGTCATATTTATGAAGGGATTTCATTGTAACTTGGTAGGTTAACTTCATATAATGTCTAGATGAGAATGTCCCCTTTTGGACATGATTGGGCAACTGTGACAGCTAAAGGTGCCCGAAGCCCAAAAACCTTTAGCACAGTCTACAGATCATATTTATGAGGGGATTTCTTTGTAACTTGGTAGGATGACTCCAAATAATGTCTAGATGAGAACGTCCCATTTTGATCGCGATCATTCAGCCTTGACGGGTGCCCGAGCCCAAAAACCTTTAGCATAGGTAAAAGGTCATATTTTTGGAAGGATTTCATTGTAACCTATTAGGTTAACTCCATATAATGCCTAGATGATGACATCCCCTTTTGGTCGTGATTGGTCAGCTGTGATGGCTACAAGTGCCCGAAGCCCAGAAACCGTGAGCACTGTCTACAGGTTATATTTATGAAGAGATTTCATTGTAACTTCGTAGGATCACTCCAGATGATGCCCAGATGAGATTGTCCCCTTTGGTTGCGATCATTCAACTATGATGGCTGCCCGAGCCCGAAGCACCAAAACCTTAAGCACAGTCTACAGGTCATATTTATGAAGGGATTTCATTGTAACTTGGTAGGATGACTCCAAATAATGTCTAGATGAGAACGTCCCATTTTGATCGTGATCATTCAGCCTTGATGGGTGCCTGAGCCCAAAAACCTTTAGCATAGGCAAAAGATTATATTTATAGAAGGATTTCATTGTAACCTGTAAGGTTGACTCCATATAATGCCAAGATGATGACATCCCCTTTTGGTTGTGATTGGTCAACTGTGATGGCTACAGGTGCCCGAAGCCCGAAAACCTTGAGCACAGTCGACAGGTCATATTTATGAAGGGATTTCATTGTAACGTGGTAGGTTGACTTCATATAATGTCTAGATGAGAACGTCCCCTTTTGGACACGATTGTGCAACTGTGCCGGCTTCAGGGGCCCAAAGCCCGAAAACCTTTAGAACAGTCTACAGGTCATAATTATGAAGGGATTTCATTGTAGCTTGGTGGGATGACTCCAAATAGTGTCCAGATGAGAACGTCCCCTTTTGGTCACGATCATTCAGCCTTGATGGCTGCCCGAGCCCAAAAACCTTTAGCATGTCTGTAGGTCGTATTTATGGAAGGATTTCATTGTAACTTGTTAGGTTGACTCCATATAATACCTAGATGATGACATCCCCTTTTGTTCGTGGTTGGTCAACTGTGATGGCTACAGGTGCCTGAAGCCCGAAAATCTTGAGCACAGTCTACAGGTCATATTTATGGAGGGATTTCATTGTAACTTCATAGGGTCACTCCAGATGAGAATGTCCCCTTTTGGTTGCGATCATTCAACCATGATGGCTGCCCAAGCCTAAAGCCCGAAAACCTTTAGCACAGTCTTCAGATTATATTTATGAAGGGATTTCATTGTAACTTGGTAGGTTGACTTCATGTAATGTCTAGATGAGACTAGCTCCTTTTGGACAACTTTGTTGGCTACAGGGGCCCAAAGCCCGAAAATCTTTAGCACAGTCTACAGGTGATATTTATGAAGGGATTTCATTGTACCTTGGTAGAATGACTCTAAATAATGTCTAGATGAGAACGTCCCCTTTTGGTCGCGATCATTCAGCCTTGGTGGCTGCCCGAACCCAAAACCCCAAAACCTTTAGCATAGTCTATTGGTCTTATTTATGGAAGGACTTCATTGTAACCTGTAAGTTTGACTCCACATAATAACCTTTAGCACAGTCTACAGGCCATATTTATGAAGGGATTTTAATGTTACTTGATAGGATGACTCATTTTGGAATAATTTCAATGTAACTTGTTAACTTTTGTTGATATATGTTAACTGTGAGGGCCACATACATTAACTGTGAGGTCATATTCACCCACCCCTCAGCTCTTTAGTACAGTGTACACCTCATATTATTTTTATCATAAACATAGCATACAGGGAACAGAAATGAACATATTCCCAATTATCACAATTCTTGTCTTATTTCATAATCCTTTCATAAACATTGAACATTATCTTTTTCATCAAACATAACACACAAGTTAAGTTACAGTGTCATTGATACTTTCATTATGTGTACCCATACTATGTATGGTACACATAATGCTGGCATCCGGGGTGGCCATCCTTCGTTCGTCCATCCTTTGTCTGTCTGTCCATCTGTCTGTCCATCCGTCTGTCCATCCGGCGTCCGTATCCATTTCTTTGGCATTCGATAACTTGAAAAATATTGCTTTGATTGTCAAGTTGATTTATATTTGTGTTCAGGTTACTGATGTGCCGAGCTGTATAGTTTTTGGTGTAAATTTGATAATTTGATCCTGAGATTTTAACCCTTTATCCTTCAAATTGAAAATTCCTCCAATCCCTTTGGCATTCGATAACTTGAAAAATATTGCTTAGATTGTCTAATTACTTGATATTTGTGTTCAGGTTACTGATTTGCCGAGCTGTATAGTTTTTGATGTAAATCTGATGTTTTGATCCCGAGATATTAACACTTTATCTTTCAAATTGAAAATTCCTCCAATCCCTTTGGCATTCGATAACTTGAAAAATATTGCCGGATTGTCTAATTACTTTATATTTGTATTCAGGTTACTGTTTTGCCGAGCTGTATAGTTTTTGATGTAAATCTGATGTTTTGGTCCCGAGATATTAACCCTTTATCCTTCAAATTGAAAATTCCTCCAATCCCTTTGGCATTCGATAACTTGAAAAATATTGCTTGGATTGTCAAGTTACTTTATATTTGTGTTCAGGTTACTGATGTGCCGAGCTGTATAGTTTTTGGTGTAAATCTGTTATTTTGATTCTGAGATTTTAACCCTTTATCCTTCAAATTGAAAATTCCTCCAATCCCTTTGGCATTCGATAACTTGAAAAATATTGCTTGGATTGTCAAGTTACTTTATATTTGTGTTCAGGTTACTGATTTGCCGAGCTGTATAGTTTTTGATGTAAATCTGATGATTTGATCCCGCGATATTAACCCTTTATCCTTCAAATTGAAAATTCCTCCAATCCCTTTGGCATTCGATAACTTGAAAAATATTGCTTGGATTGTTGAGTTACTTTATATTTGTGTTCAGGTTACTGATATACCGAGCTGTATAGTTTTTATGTGAACCCATACTATGTATGGTACACATAATGCCGGCATCTGGGGTGACCATCCGTCGTTCGTCCATCCTTTGTCTGTCTGTCTGTCTGTCCGTCCGTCCGTCCGTCCGTCCGTCCGTCCGAGTCTGTCTGTCCGTCCGTCTGTCCGTCCAGCATCCGTATCCATTTCTTTGGCATTCGATAACTTGAAAAATATTGCTTGGATTGTCTAGTTACTTTATATTTGTGTTCAGGTTACTGATGTGCCGAGCTGTATAGTTTTTGGTGTAGATCTGATAATTTAATCCTGAGTTATTAACCCTTTATTCTACAAATTGAAAATTCCTCCAATCCCTTTTGCATTCGATAACTTGAAAAATATTGCTTGGATTGTCAAGTTACTTTATATTTGTGTTCAGGTTACTGATGTGCCGAGCTGTATAGTTTTTGGTGTAAATCTGATGATTTGATCCCGAGATATTAACCTTTTATCCTTTAAATTGAAAATTCCTCCAATCTGTTTGGCATTCGATAACTTGAAAAATATTGCTTGGATTGTCAAGTTACTTTATATTTGTGTTCAGTTTACTGATGTGCCGAGCTGTATAGTTTTTGGTGTAAATCTGGGTTTTTTTTTATCCTGAGATATTAACCCTTTATCCTTCAAATTGAAAATTCCTCCAATCCTTTTGGCATTCGATAACTTGAAAAATATTGCTTGGATTGTCAAGTTGCTTTATATTTGTGTTCAGGTTACTGATATGCCGAGCTGTATAGTTTTTAGTGTAAATCTGATAATTTAATCCTGAGATTTTAACCCTTTATCCTTCAAATTGAAAATTCCTCCAATTACATTGGCATTCGATAACTTGAAAAATATTGCTTGGATTGTCAAGTTACTTTATATTTGTGTTCAGGTTACTGATGTGCTGAGCTGTATAGTTTTTGGTGTAAATCTGATAATTTGATCCGGAGATATTAACCCTTTATCCTTCAAATTGAAAATTCCTCCAATTCCTTTGGCATGAGATAACTCAAAAAATATCAATTCGATTGTCATGTTACTTTATATATTTATTCAGGTTACTGATGTGCTGTGCTGTATAGTTTTTTATGTAAATCTGATAATTTGATCCGGAGATATTAACCCTTTATCCATCAAATTAGACACTCCTCCAATCCATTTCTATATGTACCCATACCTTGTATGGTGTACATAATGTTGGCATCTGTGGTGGCCCTCCGTCATACAGCTTTCTACTAGTTGCGCGTATGGGTACACATCTGACGATTTCATTGGCCTATTTTTGGTGTAAATCTGTTATTTTGATCCTGAGATATTTACCCTTTATCCTTCAAATTGAAAATTCCTCCAATCCCTTTGGCATTCGATAACTTGAAAAATATTGCTTGGATTGTCAAATTACTTTACATTTGTGTTCAGGTTACTGATGTGCCGAGCTGTATAGTTTTTGGTGTAAATCTTGTTATTTTGATTCTGAGATATTAACCCTTTATCCTTCAAATTGAAAATTCCTCCAATCCCTTTGGCATTCGATAACTTGAAAAATATTGCTTGGATTGTCAAGTTGCTTTATATTTGTGTTCAGGTTACTGATATGCCGAGCTGTATAGTTTTTAGTGTAAATCTGATAATTTAATCCTGAGATATTAACCCTTTATCCTTCAAATTGAAAATTCCTCCGATTACTTTGGCATTCGATAACTTGAAAAATATTGCTTGGATTGTCAAGTTACTTTATATTTGTGTTCAAGTTACTGATGTGCTGAGCTGTATAGTTTTTGGTGTAAATCTGATAATTTGATCCGGAGATATTAACCCTTTATCCTTCAAATTGAAAATTCCTCCAATTCCTTTGGCATGAGATAACTCAAAAAATATCAATCCGATTGTCATGTTACTTTATATATTTATTCAGGTTACTGATGTGCTGTGCTGTATAGTTTTTTATGTAAATCTGATAATTTGATCCGGAGATATTAACCCTTTATCCATCAAATTAGACACTCCTCCAATCCATTTCTATATGTACCCATACCTTGTATGGTGTACATAATGTTGGCATCTGTGGTGGCCCTCCGTCATACAGCTTTCTACTAGTTGCGCGTATGGGTACACATCTGACGATTTCATTGGCCTATTTTTGGTGTAAATCTGTTATTTTGATCCTGAGATATTAACCCTTTATCCTTCAAATTGAAAATTCCTCCAATCCCTTTGGCATTCGATAACTTGAAAAATATTGCTTGGATTGTCAAATTACTTTACATTTGTGTTCAGGTTACTGATGTGCCGAGCTGTATAGTTTTTGGTGTAAATCTTGTTATTTTGATTCTGAGATATTAACCCTTTATCCTTCAAATTGAAAATTCCTCCAATCCCTTTGGCATTCGATAACTTGAAAAATATTGCTTGGATTGTCAAGTTGCTTTATATTTGTGTTCAGGTTACTGATATGCCGAGCTGTATAGTTTTTAGTGTAAATCTGATAATTTAATCCTGAGATATTAACCCTTTATCCTTCAAATTGAAAATTCCTCCGATTACTTTGGCATTCGATAACTTGAAAAATATTGCTTGGATTGTCAAGTTACTTTATATTTGTGTTCAGGTTACTGATGTGCTGAGCTGTATAGTTTTTGGTGTAAATCTGATAATTTGATCCGGAGATATTAACCCTTTATCCTTCAAATTGAAAATTCCTCCAATTCCTTTGGCATGAGATAACTCAAAAAATATCAATCCGATTGTCATGTTACTTTATATATTTATTCAGGTTACTGATGTGCTGTGCTGTATAGTTTTTTTATGTGAATCTGATAATTTGATCCGGAGATATTAACCCTTTATCCATCAAATTAGACACTCCTCCAATCCATTTCTATATGTACCCATACCTTGTATGGTGTACATAATGTTGGCATCCGTGGTGGCCCTCTGTCATACAGCTTTCTACTAGTTGCGCGTATGGGTACACATCTGACGATTTCATCAGCCTATTTTTGGTGTAAATCTGTTATTTTGATCCTGAGATATTAACCCTTTATCGTTCAAATTGAAAATTCCTCCAATCCCTTTGGCATTCGATAACTTGAAAAATATTGCTTGGATTGTCAAATTACTTTATATTTGTGTTCAGTTTACTGATGTGCCGAGCTGTATAGTTTTTGGTGTAAATCTTGTTATTTTGATCCTGAGATATTAACCCTTTATCCTTCAAATTGAAAATTCCACCAATCCCTTTGGCATTCGATAACTTGAAAAATATTGCTTGGATTGTCAAGTTACTTTACATTTGTGTTCAGGTTACTGATGTGCTGAGCTGTATAGTTTTTGGTGTAAATCTGATAATTTGATCCGGAGATATTAACCCTTTATCCTTCAAATTGAAAATTCCTCCAATTCCTTTGGCATGAGATAACTCAAAAAATATCAATCCGATTGTCATGTTACTTTATATATTTATTCAGGTTACTGATGTGCTGTGCTGTATAGTTTTTTATGTGAATCTGATAATTTGATCCGGAGATATTAACCCTTTATCCATCAAATTAGACACTCCTCCAATCCATTTCTATATGTACCCATACCTTGTATGGTGTACATAATGTTGGCATCCGTGGTGGCCCTCTGTCATACAGCTTTCTACTAGTTGCGCGTATGGGTACACATCTGACGATTTCATCAGCCTATTTTTGGTGTAAATCTGTTATTTTGATCCTGAGATATTAACCCTTTATCGTTCAAATTGAAAATTCCTCCAATCCCTTTGGCATTCGATAACTTGAAAAATATTGCTTGGATTGTCAAATTACTTTATATTTGTGTTCAGTTTACTGATGTGCCGAGCTGTATAGTTTTTGGTGTAAATCTTGTTATTTTGATCCTGAGATATTAACCGTTTATCCTTCAAATTGAAAATTCCTCCAATCCCTTTGGCATTCGATAACTTGAAAAATATTGCTTGGATTGTCAAGTTACTTTACATTTGTGTTCCGGTTACTGATGTGCTGAGCTGTATAGTTTTTGGTGTAAATCTGATAATTTGATCCTGAGATATTAACCCTTTATCCTTCAAATTGAAAATTCCTCCAATCCCTTTGGCATGAGATAACTCAAAAAATATCAATCCGATTGTCATGTTACTTTATATATGTATTCAGGTTACTGATGTGCTGTACTATATATTTTTTTATGTAAATCTGATAATTTGATCCGGAGATATTCACCCTTTATCCATCAAATTAGACACTCCTCCAATCCATTTCTATATGTACCCATACCATGTATGGTGTACATAATGTCGGCATCCGTGGTGGCCCTCTGTCAAACAGCTTTCTACTAGTTGCGCGTATGGGTAGACATCTGACGATTTCATCGGCCTATTTTTATTGCTTGTCTGTACTTGATGATTATTCAGAATTTAAGGGTGTATGCCTTCACTTGCCTTATGGGTGGTATATATTGAACACCCAAGTTATAAATCGAACCAGTTATATACTTGTTTAATGATGGTTGAATGGGTAGGTTGTTGAAACATCACAGTATACTCATTGAAGGAAGATCTACTGAACAAAGCTAAAGATAAGATATTTTATTTTTGTGTTCATTAACTACCAGATTGCTGGAAGCCCATATGTGGTCTTTATTCTGAAGTCCTCATTCGACACTGTCATGTCAATGCATCATTGCATAGTGAATGTTGTACTCCATTTCTTAACCTACCCACAATTGTTTACTACAGGCTTGCACTACAGTGGAAGTCCCTAACTCAGATAATATACTCTCTATTTTTAGCTCAACCATGACAAAGT